>CAWUFW010000557.1:2400000-3000000 GCA_963921515.1 Calotriton arnoldi
TTAGACTTCACCCATCAGCCGTCTGGATTCCTATTTGAGGGGGATTCTACCCGCAGGTGAGGCCTCTGTTGAGAATTCCAGAGCCTCTGGTTCTACTGCGGGGAACGTGGGCTGAAAGTCGCTATCGCTGTTGTGGGCCGCTGCAGCTGAGGAGCTGTGCCGCTGAGTGCCCGCATTTGCCATCCTACGAAAATCATCACTATCGCTGTTGTGGGCTGCTACAGCTGAGGAGCTGTGCTGCTGAGTGCCCGCATTTGCCATCCTACGAAAATCATCGCTATCGCTGTTGTGGGCCGCTGCAGCTGAGGAGCTGTGCCGCTGAGTGCCCGCATTTGCCATCCTACAGAAATCATCGCTATTGTGGGCCGCTGCAGCTGAGGAGCTGTGCCGCTGAGTGCCCGCATTTGCCGTCCTACGAGAATCATCGCTATCGCGGGCCGCTGCAGCTGAGGAGCTGTGCCGCTGAGTGCCCGCACTAGTCACCACTTCCAGGATCTTGTTACCACCTGCGGGTACCGCTGGGTGCCCGCCTTTAAGCCCCGTCCCAGGATTATCATGAGTGCACGCCGCGGACCGCTACAGCCGGGAGCTGTGGCCGTTGCGAGTCCGCCTGTCATCACCGCGGCTTCCTTGTGAGGCTGCGTGCCGTGCCCCTTTACATCTCAGGTACATTGTGCATCACCGGGTCGCGTGGACCCCGGCCCCGAACTAAGTCCGTTCCACCCCCGTGTCGAGTGCCTTTATTGCTTTTGAAGTGAATCTGTAATTGTGTGCATTGTGGCTCCTTGAGTGCTTTTAGCCTCGTGTTCAGTCTATATAAAGATAACTATTTTTCTATAATTACTTGTAGTGTCCGTTTGTAGCGTCTCTCCTGTGTTATTGTGTATGGTCATAAATGCTTCACACACTGCCTCTGAGATAGGCCTGTGCTACGTTACCATAGGGTTGAGCAGGGGTTATCAAAGGGTGTAGCCCCCTTACTCTAACTTAGGAAGAAGGATCCCTATTTGGACCTCGGCGCCAGCCGCGGCCAACTGGAGATGCCCATTTCTAACATTGGTGGTCAGCGGTGAGGATCAGGACTTGCATTTGTGATCCACATACAATAACCAGTGTACGCTACTAGTGAGTGTAGGCCTAGGCGCAACCACGTACGGTTTGATTTTGTTCTATTGTTGATTGTAATTGCCAGTTATGTCTACAACGGGTAGGCCAACGTTCAATGCTTCGGAGGATCTCATCTTTGAGGAAGAGAGGTTACAAACCTACACTACCAAACAGCTAAAGTGTTTTTGCAAGCGATTCACAGTCCCTGTTGCGGGTCTCTCTAGGAAGGAGGAGTATCAGAAGGCCCTTAAGGCCTGGTTAGAAGCGAGAGAGTCCGCTAGGAATGAGGGAGAGAATGCTGGAGGGCAGCAGGATGATGAAGTGGATTTAGTGGGAGGTAAAGCACTTTCCAATCCAGGTACTAGTGTTTCCTGAAAGGGTCTGTCTCCAGAAGAGATGGAGGACAGGGAGAGAGATAGGAGGCATAGTTTGGAGATGGCCAAATTAGAAGGTCAGAAGGACCTAGAGAGTAAAAAGTTGGATATTGAGAATAACAGGTTGGCAATTGAACTTGAGAAAATGAAACTGGAGCATGAGAGAGTATTGAGGGAGCTGGAGATCAAGGCTAAGAGCTTAGAGACCTCCCCCTCTGGTGGCAGCATACCGTTAGTACCTACCGAGAGTAGAGTGTATATACTCAAGGATGTCATCAAGGATTTCCATAAGAGTGAGGATAGTGGGCAATGGTTTGCTGCATATGAGATAGCCATGGTGTCCCACCGGGTCCCTGAGAAGGATTGGGGAGCGGGGTTGTGGGGACGCTTTGTGAGTGATGGGAGGGATACCCTGTTGGATCTGCCTGAAGAGAGCAGGATGGTGTATGCCCATATGAAAGAGGCCTTGATGACGCGATATGGTTTGACCCCAGAAATGTACAGGCAGAGATTTAGAACCTGTAAGAAATTAGAGGGTACCACTTGGGTCGAATATGTGTCTTTTTTTTTGCAGAGCAATGGATCGCTGGGTAAAGGGTAGCAAAGTGGAAACTTTTGAGCAACTGTATGATTTGTTTGCATGGGAGCATTTATCTAGTAACTGTTTTCCAGAGCTACGCCAGTACCTTGTTGATAGCAAGCTAACTAACCCTAGGAAGCTTGCTGAGGAGGCGGACCGCTGGGTGAGCACCCGGATTCGCAAGGGTCCTGTGGGAGACTTCGCCAAAGGTGGGCAGGGTCCCCAGCAGAGAAGTGGGGGGGACAGGGGTAAACCGAGGGAGTTCCAGAGAGGGCCCGAAGTAATTCCCAAGGGAACCAAGGAGTGGTGTCCCAGTCTCCCCCTGAGAAGAAGCCAGTGCCCCCGACAGGTAGGCCTGTTCATAGGGGGCCCCTTACTTGTTTTAAATGTGGTCAAGTAGGCCACCGGTATTATGATCCCCAGTGTCCCCAGAGGGACCTCAATGCCCCACCCCGTGCACCACCCCGCCAGCTTGCTAGTGTAGCCCTGGGAGGGGAGGAGATGGGTGCCCAAGGTGGGTGGGATCCCGTGGAATTGACCCTTGTCTCGCTAGGAGACTTTGAGAAGGTCCCTAACCCCACGCTGCCTGATAACACTAAGAAGTACAGGCAGTGGGTGACCATCAATGGCCATAGGGTGGAGGCTCTGAGGGACACCGCGCTAGTGTGACTGCTGTCAGCTCCCGGTTGTTGTCCAAAGAGCAGGTTGTCCCCCATGCATTCTGCCCAGTAGTGTCAGCAGACAACTCTGAGAGCCAGTGTGAGGTGGCTCAGGTTCCCTTTGAGTGGGGGGGGGGATCTCAGGAACTCTTCAAGTAGCTGTGAGGCCAGCCATGCCGGTAGACTGTCTGTTGGGCAACGATTTAGAAAACTCCCCATGGGCTACGGTGGAGAGGAAATCTCACTTGGAAATGTTGGGTCTGCCTGAGTGGGCGTGTGCGACCACTCGGTCCATGGCAGCCAGTAAGGACGTTCAGAAGGACCTGGAGCCTGAAAGTATGGCCCAGGCCCCTGCCTTACAGAGAAGGGGTAGGGGGCGCGGGAAACTGGCCCCCATAGTTCCCACGGTCCAGGAAGGAGCAGACCTTGAGGGGGATGCCCTGGAGCCTACAGGGGAACAGGTAGCCGAACTGGGGGACCTGCCTGAGCTGACCCATTGGCAGCAGGAAGGAGGGCCCACCAGGGAGGAATTTTGTGAACAGCAGAAAACGTGCCCTTCTCTCGAGGGGCTGCGGCGACAGGCTGCAGCCCAGGCAGCAGGTGATCAGTCAGGGTCACATCTGATCTATTGGGAGAATGACCTCCTTTACAGCGAGCCTAAGGTTGCTGAGCCTGTGTCAGTCCGTGTGCTGGTGGTACCCCAGTGCTTCAGAGCCTTCCTACTGGGGTTGGCTCATGATGTGCCATTGGCAGGACATCTGGGGCAGACCAAGACCTTCGAGAGGCTGGTCACCCACTTTTTTTGGCCCCAGATGCGCAGGAGCTCAGATGCTCACTGCAGGACATGTGAGACTTGCGAGGCAAATCTGGAAGCCAGCCAGGAAGAGATGAAACGTTGGCACGATCAGAATGCCACTCTGATTGAGTTTCAGCCTGGTCAAAAGGTTTGGGTCATGGCCCCAGTGGAGCCTTGTGCGCTCCAAGATAAGTGGACCGGACCATTTGAGGTGGTGGAGCGCAAGAGTCCTGTTACCTACTTGGTGGACTTGCGGTCTCCCCGGAACCCCTTGCGGGCCCTGCATGTCAACCGCCTGAAGCCCCACTTTGAGAGATCCGAAGTGGGCATGCTCCTGGCCACAGATGCTGGGATGGAGGAGGAGAGTGAGCCTCTTCCTGACCTCCTGTGTGCAAAGGAGCAAGACGGGTCAGTGGAGGGTGTGGTCCTCTCCGCCACACTGACCCCTGAGCAACAGAGTGATTGTCGCCAACTGTTGGGACAATTCAGTGATCTGTTCTCCCTGGTGCCTAGTGTTACTGATTAGTGTGCCCATGAAGTGGACACCGGGGACAGTCCTCCTGTTAAGCACAAGGCTTACCGAGTGACTGACCAGGTTAGGGCATCCATTAAGGAAGACGTTTCCAAAATGTTTGCTCTAGGGGTGATTGAGTCCTCTAGCAGCCCTTGGTCCAGCCCAGTGGTCTTGGTACCAAAAGCTGCAGCGCCTGGTGCCACCCCAGAACTTCGGTTCTGCGTGGACTACAGAGGTCTCAATTCAGTCACAAAGACTGACGCGCACCCCATCCCCAGAGCTGATGAGCTCATAGATCGGCTAGGGGCTGCACGGTACCTCAGCACGTTTGATTTGACGTCTGGGTATTGGCAGATCGCCTTAACTGATGGGGCAAAGGAGAGGTCCGCATTCTCCACAACAGATGGGCACTACCAGTTCAGGGTGATGCCCTTTGGGATGAAGAATACCCCTGCCACCTTTCAGAGGTTGGTCAACAGGGTGTTGGATGGGCTGGAAGATTTCAGTGCCGCCTACCTGGATGACATTGCAGTGTTTAGTTCCTCATGGGAGGACCACCTGCGCCACCTCTGGGAAGTGTTGATGGCACTGCGAAGGGCAGGCCTCACAATCAAGGCAAGTAAGTGCCAGATTGGGCAGGGTTCTGTGGTGTACTTGGGACACCAGGTGGGGAGCGGCCAGGTGGCGCCCCTACAGCCCAAGATTGAAACCATCCTGGCTTGGGAGCCCCCAAGACCCAGACACAGGTGAGAGCCTTTTTAGGACTCACGGGTTATTACAGGAGGTTTGTCAAGGGGTATGGCAACATTGTTGCACCCTTGACTGAGCTGACTTCTAAGAAGCAGCCCAAGATGGTGAACTGGACTGACACCTGTCAGAACGCTTTGACGCCCTGAAGACTGCCATGTGCACAGCACCTGTACTTCAGGCGCCCAACTTTTCAAAAGAATTTGTTGTCCAGACAGACGCTTCCGAGCATGGTGTGGGGGCCGTTCTGTCACAGATCAATGAGGAGGGCCTAGACCAACCTGTAGCCTTCATTAGTAGGAGGTTACTTCCACGGGAACAGAGGTGGAGTGCAATTGAGCGTGAGGCATTTGCTGTGGTCTGGGCACTGAAGAAGCTGAGGCCATACCTGTTTGGGACTCACTTCCGGGTTCAGACAGACCACAGGCCCCTCAGATGGTTGATGCAGATGAGGGGAGAGAATCCAAAGTTGTTGAGGTGGTCCATTTCCCTACAGGGTATGGACTTTACGGTGGAACACCGCCCTGGTACAGAGCACGCCAATGCTGATGGTCTGTCCAGATTTTTACGCCTTAGTGATGAGAACTCCCAAGTGGGTGGGTAGTTCTCCCCACATTTCAGCTGGAGGGGACACGTGTTAGACCTGGCACCATTGGGGTGGGTCTCCCCTCCATTTCTCGCTTTTTGTCTCTTCTGTGTTTGCTGGTGTTAGATGCTCTGGGCGCTGTGCCACGGCCATTCCGTGCCACAGCGCGAATGCTCCCTATGGTAAATTGACTGTATGAATTGATGTTCCCATAATTGGCTCATTTGGTTTACCTGTTAGTCTCTAGTATAGTGCACCGTGCGTGCCCAGGGCTGGTAGACCGAATGCTGCTGGTGGGCCTGCAGCGCTGATTGCGCCACCCACAGAAGCAGCTTGTAAAGTGGAAAGTCGAATTTAGTATGCCTGAGCTCCGAATATTAAAGTACATCTTTTAGTGAGGGTTATTTCTATATTCTGTGTCTGAAAATACCACTTTGGGAAAGTGAGTATTTTCTTGCCTAAGTCTTCCAGTGTGCTCTGCCGTTATGTGTATTGGCCGTCTGGTTTTGGAGGGACAGGGTAGGCTGAACCCGACCTGGGTCGAGTAGAGGGATCTGCAGCTGGAGTATGGGGAGGGGTGACCCTTTGATCTGAGCAGGGCTGTGCCTGGCAAGGTGAATGATGGCTCCCCCTCCCACGGTGCATCTGATGGCAGACCCCCTCTCCTAAAGGGCAGGATGCCGCCTCGTAAACAACGTGCCCCCAGGACCTCCCCGAATTGGTTCTGACTGGGTTCAGTGACTTGTCACTTTTGAGAGAACAAAGGCGAGGGGGGTATAAAGATGTGCGCGAAAACCCCCACGGGTGTGTTACTTCTGGATGCCAAGACGAACCTCTGTCCGTGTAACTAGAGGGAAAGGACTTTGAAACTTTCATCCATCTTGCTGAAGCAACTACCCAAGGGCCTGATTTGAGCTCGCCTCCTGCTGAAGTCTCAGGGACATTAGACTTCACCCATCAGCCGTCTGGATTCCTATTTGAGGGGGATTCTACCCGCAGGTGAGGCCTCTGTTGAGAATTCCAGAGCCTCTGGTTCTACTGCGGGGAACGCGGGCTGAAAGTCGCTATCGCTGTTGTGGGCCGCTGCAGCTGAGGAGCTGTGCCGCTGAGTGCCCGCATTTGCCATCCTACGAAAATCATCGCTATCGCTGTTGTGGCCCGCTGCAGCTGAGGAGCTGTGCCGCTGAGTTTCCGCATTTGCCATCCTACGAAAATCATCGCTATCGCTGTTGTGGGCCGCTGCAGGTGAGGAGCTGTGCCGCTGAGTGCCCGCATTTGCCATCCTACGAAAATCATCGCTATCGCTATTGTGGGCCGCTGCAGCTGAGGAGCTGTGCCGCTGAGTGCCCGCATTTGCCATCCTACGGAAATCATCGCTATCGCTATTGTGGGCCGCTGCACCTGAGGAGCTGTGCCGCTGAGTGCCCGCATTTGCCGTCCTACGAGAATCATCGCTATCGCGGGCCGCTGCAGCTGAGGAGCTGTGCCGCTGAGTGCCCGCACTAGTCACCACTTCCAGGATCTTGTTACCACTTGCGGGTACCGCTGGGTGCCCGCCTTTAAGCCCCGTCCCAGGATTATCGTGAGTGCACGCTGCGGACCGCTACAGCCGGGAGCTGTGGCCGTTGCGAGTCCGCCTGTCATCACCGCGGCTTCCTTGTGAGGCTGCGTGCCGTGCCCCTTTACATCTCAGGTACATTGTGCATCACCGGGTCGCGTGGACCCCGGCCCCGAACTAAGTCCATTCCACCCCCGTGTCGAGTGCCTTTATTGCTTTTGAAGTGAATCTGTAATTGTGTGCATTGTGGCTCCTTGAGTGCTTTTAGCCTCGTGTTCAGTCTATATAAAGATAACTATTTTTCTATAATTACTTGTGGTGTCCGTTTGTAGCGTCTCTCCTGTGTTATTGTGTATGGTCATAAATGCTTCACACACTGCCTCTGAGATAGGCCTGTCTGCTCGTGCTACGTTACCACAGGGTTGAGCAGGGGTTATCAAAGGGTGTAGCCCCCTTACTCTAACTTAGGAAGAAGGATCCCTATTTGGACCTCGGCGCCAGCCGCGGCCAACTGGAGATGCCCATTTCTAACAACCCCAAAGGGAAGATATTTAGAACAAAGAGGAATTTTTAGGGAGATTGAAAGTAACACCTTGCACACTAGAAAAAGCTTCCCAATCTGTTCTCCTTGGCTAAAATATATCCCGCTTAAATGGCTGATCTGTAGACATTAATTATCCTGTAGGCTTTGTCACTAGTAAACAAGGAAAACACAATAGTAACTACATCTACAGGTGCTGCAGAATGTGATTAAACTGCTTTCTCGCACAGCAGCCAACTCAGACTGACTAGGCATATCTTTGACTACATTGATTGAATAGAGCGCGTACCGATAATCCCTCCTGCAAAAGTCACAGGACATTCCAAGACTCTATGAATTACTCCAACTCATCAAAAGGAGATGATCTTACAAAATCAGATAGTGAGGGGCTCCCACTGAGCTCAGAAGATGGGGAAAAGACTGGCACCCTTCTGACGTGGACAATCATTCTCAGAATCAATGCAAAGGGAAGAAACTCATGACCCTGAAAAGAAAGCCAATATTGAAGAAAAGCACTTACTTCCTCTGCTTCTGGAACCAGTCTCCAGCTGAAGAACGTGGGAAAGTCATGATTGAAATGAAAGGCAATGAGATCCACCTGAAATGGGCTCCAGAGTGAGTTGAGAAATTAAAACTATTAGATCCAATGCTGAATCACTACTGTACTATACAGCCCTTGAATCTCAGTCTGCCACAGTATTAGACAGACCCAAAAAGTATTCTGCCCGAATCATTATGCCCTTGCTTAGACAGAAGTGCCAACATTACCTAGCTAAATCTGCAAGTACTTTAGGCTGAGCCCCTCCCAGTTTGTTTATGTACCTTACTGTGGATACATTCTCCATGTGCAAAAGTACACAACAATTTGCTCTCGCCTGTACCAGTCTTTTTACTGAAAAGGTACCTGCAAGTATTTTCATGTAATTTTCATGACACTGAGCTTCTTTGAGAAACCACATGCCTTCTGTCACAACTTCACTGCACTTTTCAAATCATGACAACTTGCTTGCATCCGATTTCTATCTGGAGTTGGCCAAAATGGATCTTCAACTCCATGATTCCATCTGAGTGTGCCACCAAAACAACTCTATCTTTGTGTATGAAGAAAGCAAAATTAACACTGAGTAAGGGAGGCCCCTTCTAAAATGAATAGCTTCTCCAGATACAAGGTTAGTCCCGCTGGCATCGGGGCGGGGACGGAGAGGGGCACACACAGGCCGCGGTCGGTGGTGGAGCGGCCTGTGGGGAGAGCTGCACGTGAGGCCTTTCTGAGCTGGCTGAGATGCAAGCGACCACGGAATTGACAGGGGAGGCCGCGGATGTGGTGGGCCTAGCGGCTGGATACTTTGCCAGCGAGAGCACAGCAGGACTCATCAGGCTGCCTCCTCCTCCCCGGGGCTTGCTGCAGAGGGCTGAGCCTGGGACCACCCCCCTCCTCCGGTGGTGGTAGCAGGGCGGCGCTCGCTAAGGTGGTCCTCTGCGGATCCCCTGCCAGCATACATGAAGGGGTTTGGACCAGCAGAGGGGGATTTCCATGTCCAGCTTGAGAGTCCCCCTCTCCAGCACACGCCACACCAGCGAGGGACTTGCCGGGGGAGACCTGGCCTGGGGCACGTTGTGCTGAGGGGACAGGAGAGCACCCACTTCCCCCTCTCTCTCCTGCCCCTGGACCTGCGGTTGGAGCCAGAGCCCCTGCGGGCCTCTCTTTGACGCAGATACCCTGCAGGCACCTTTGGTTCTGCCCCCCGGGAGACGCTAGAGGACACTGCGCTGAAGATCGCTGGAGTGCTGTATAGATTCGAACAGGAGACCTGAGCCCCGGGGAGTCCCCAGAGAGCGCGCCCCTCCCCATCGAACATAGTCGGGACACGAAGCACTGCCACGCTCAGTAGCGGCTCCTCGAGGGAGTGCTGCGGGCGGTGGGGCGGGGTGGGGGAGGGGCAGGGTGGGGGGTAGTAAACTCCGGAATACGGCCGAACGGAGTTGAGTAAATAAATAGATAAATAAAACGAATTACATTGCGCGCGCTGCAACGCCAAATCGGCAATGCAGCGCGCAATGTAATTCGTTTTATTTATTTATTTAGTTACTCAACTCTGTTCGGCCGTATTCCGGAGTTTACTACCCCCACCCCGCCCCACCGCCCTGCAGCACTCCCTCGAGGAGCCGCTACTGGCTACGCTGCTGGAGGGTACCACTGGCCCCCACCATGGCCGCCGGCAAGGGGAAGAAAGATCGCTCAGTAAAGGACCTTCTCCTCAAGACGCCTTGTTCCAACACTGAAGCTCCGGCATCCCTCTTGGACATGCCAGCACTACAAGGCTGGAGACACCGAGGCCCCTCTCAAATGCTCTTTTATAGAAACGTTATTTGCCTCCTTGAGGGAAGGCATACAAACAATGAAAAAAGGAATTAGCTCATGAAATCAGAGAAGTGAGAAAGGACGTGGACTCTTTGGGGGACAGAGTTGCCACTCTAGAATCACAAGGCACATCTAGGGATGAGGAGATAGAACACCTCCAACAAGAGGTCATCCACCTCAAAGACCAGCATCTTGATCACCAGGCCCACGGCGAGGATTTAGAGAATCACTCGAGGCGGAATAACATACAGAGTGGAGGGCCAGAACATCGCCTCATTTGTGGAGGACCTTTTCCGATCCATTCTTGGGGCCCCTCCGGACCTAAAATCAAGCTGGAACGCACACATCGAGTTGGACCAAGGAGGCCTCCTCCAGCACCTCCTGCTGACATTCTCACATGTGTCCATGATTTTCAGCTTAAAGAGCATATCCTCCAGAAGGCCAGAGACAATCACCCTGTCCAGTTTCAGGGGCACAGTCCCACCCTCTTTCAGGACCTAGCAGCCTCTACTTTACAAAAAAGGAGGGTATTCCGACCAATCACAGCCCACCTTCGCTCTATTGCAGTCCCATATTCCTGGGGCCATCCCTTCCGGCTGATCTTCTGCCTGGATGGGAAGATACATCAGATCAGCTTGTTAAAGGAAGCCTGCCAAATATGAACCTTAATGAGGATCCTTCGGAGAATCTCCCATCGGCTGCCAGTTCGGGCAGAGAACCTGTGACTCGTAGATGATCAACGGCGGGTCGCTCCTCGGCACGCCTTCGCCCAGATCCAGAGACGATTACCAGGGAACGCAGGGTGGTCTTAGCTTCCCTAGGAGACGATACTGAGGGTCCAGCATGAAAATACTTACACACTACCCTCGGGGCTGGGGAGGGGCTGGTCTGTAGCTGCTTCTTTGGTCCTGTTGTTGAAATTTCTATGCTCTGCCTGGGGTGGGAGGCCGGACGGGCGGTGCTGGCCTCTTCCACCCCTCTCTCATGGATTACAACGCCCAGGACTTTAACAATGTTTTTCAAGTACTGTTATTTGTTAGTTGTTTTGTATTGGGTATGAAGGACGCTCCCCCGCTCCCAGTTTTCACTAGTCTAACCCCCGGGACAACTTCCCTGGCATGTCACTGGCCCCAGGTGCACTCTCTCCCACCTTTTGGTTGCAGCCCCTTACTCGTTCTCCCCTCAGGAGCTTCCCTAGCCTTCTCAAGGAGACAATCGATATGACCCAATCACTTAAAATAGTTTCACTGAACATCAAGGGCCCCAATAACCCAATGAAAAGGCATGCCATACTATCCTATCTCAAAAATACAGAAGCACATATCTGCCTCCTTCAAGAAATCCACCTCCTTTCTGGAGACACCAAAAAGGCTTCGCTCCAAAGCATTTCCATACCAGCTCTTCTCCTCCCAATCCACCAAGACTGCAGGTGTCGCCATTTTGATCTCCTCTAAGTTTAGAGGAAAGATTGGTCCCAAACAAGCAGAAATCAAATGCAGACTATTGGCCTACCCCTTTCAATTAGATTCCCATACCTTCACCATAGGCTCGGCCTATGCTCCCAACGAGGGTCAAGAGGGGTTCCTACAGAGCAGTGACAGAGATTTCCAGATCACCCGACCGGATGTTGCTACTGGGGGGGCGACCTTAACTTGGCTTTTGATAACATGCTAGATAGATCGGCCCAGATACAGGGACAGTCGGGAGCTCTTTCAGAGGAAGGTCGGCAGACTCTCGCCGAGACAGGCTTCCCAGATGTTTGGCGAACTCTCCATCCTTCGCCTCGTGAATACACTTTCTACTCCCATTCCCACAGAACCTATTCACTAATTGATTATTTTTTGGCTACACAAAGCGTCACACCTCACATTCAACAAGCAGACATCTTACCACGCACAATTTCTGATCACTCCGCTGTGTTGCTAACTCTCGCCCTTCCTGGCACTCATCCCCCACCCCGGTCCTGTCGCCTTAGAGACACGATGCTCCAACACCCCGAGGTAGTACAGCAGATCATGCAGGCACCAACTGATTATCTAGCGAAAAACGACACTCCTGAGACTCCCATAGCTATCTTATGGGATACTCTCAAGGTGGTGATCAGGGGAGAATTTATTGCAATTGCCTTTTCAGATAATAGGATCTGTAGAGAAAAGAGAGACTCCCTGACGCACCAAGTCGAGGAGCTAGAACACATACATCAAAGGACAGGGGCCCCTCATATCTGGAGACCGCTTTAGGCCACACAAACCCAATTGTCGGGCCTAGACCTGGATAGGGCAGAGTTCGCGGTGCTGCTGCTTCATCACACCTTTTACACCAGGGGGGGACAGATGTGGGAAACTCCTGGCCAACAGGCTCAGAATACAGAGACAAAGGTCTGGGATTGCCTCGGTGGTCACCCCCACAGGGGGGGGGAAGCGACCTCGGACCGAGACATCGCTGACACCTTCCGCCAAAACTATGCAGGGTTATACGAGGCACAGGATCTCCCCCCAGAGGCTCCCACCCAATACCTTAGGGAGGCGAACACTGCTAAGATAACGCAAGATCTGGCTAAGTCTCTGGAATCTCCAATCAGGGCTGAGGAGGTGATCTCTGCCATCTCAAAGCAGAAATCGCTGAAATCCCCGGGCCCAGACATGTTTACTTCCCTTTTTTATAAGACCTTCTGCTCTATATTGGCCACCGTTCTCACTAGAGTATATAACTCCGTTGGAGCCTCATCTTTACTCCCTTCTACTATGCTCGAAGCCTCGGTGGTAAGCCAGGCAAAGATGGGCGACAGTGTGCCTCCTACAGGCCAATATCCCTCCTTAACGTGGACCTCAAGCTTTTCACAGGGACCCTTGCATCACGCCTGTCCCCCCTCCTTCTGGGGCTGATAGACCCAGACCAAGCGGGCTTTGTGCCCAATCGACAATGCGCTGATAATACAAAGCGTTTACTTCATATCATTGATAAAGCACAGCGCTTTGACACCGAACGTATGATCCTTTCTATCGACGCCGAAAAGGCGTTCGATAGGATGCACTGGCCCTATCTAGCGGAGACCCTGAAGCATTTTGGCTTCGCCGCGAGATTCTTGAGCTGGGTCCTCAGTAGCTACACCAGACCGGTATCGAAGGTCCGAGTAAACGGTTACACATCTACCTCCTTCCCCATTCAGCAGGACACAAGGCAGGGGTGCCCACTCTCTCCCCTCCTCTTTGCCCTCTACATGGAGCCTATGGCCCAAAGGACCCGGGACAACTTCCTGATCACCGGGGTGAGATTTGGAGGGGACAAGCACACGATCAGTCTGTACGCGGACGACGTGGGGGTGACCTTAGAGAACCCTCAGTTCTCTCTTCCGGCCTTCATGGCAGAGCTTGACCGATTCTCCCAAGCGGCAGGCTTCAAGGTTAACATCCATAAGTCCCAGGCCCTTAGTCTGTCCCTCACTGACCTCACCTTGGCGGGGCTGCAACATGAGTTCCCCATACAGTGGACCCAACTCGCAATACCTTATCTTGGCCTTCAACTCACCGCAAACACACAACGCACAGTCACACTGAATTACACTACAGTACTCCACCAAATTCAAGCGCACTTACGTCGCTAGAGACTTCACGCACTGTCCTGGCTAGGTCGCATTGCGGCGGTAAAGATGACCATACTACCTAAAATACTGTTTCTTTTTCAACCCCCCCGCTAGAACCTCCCCCAAGCACCATACGCTCCATGCAGTGCGAATTGGAACGAGTTATTTGGCTGGACAAAAGACCCCGGCTGCATCGTGTATTGTGTTATAGATTCCCGAGAGAGGGGGGCCTGGGGGTCCCAAACTTACTGGAGTACTACTGGGCGGTACAACTGAAAACATTTGTGGAGTGGTCCTGCTCCGAATCTGAAAAGCATTGGCTTTTTATGGACAGGGCTGTAGCGGGCCAATCCCTGTGTAGGATCCCCTTCCTTCCCAGGTTGGCACATCCCAAGAGCCTTTACCTTTCACCAATCACAAAAGCCCCACTGACAGCATGGGACAGAGTCACTGAGAACATTCCCATCACGGTTGACCCCCATTGTAAACAACCCTGCATTCACCCGTGGCCTAGCTCTTGAAACCTATGCACAATGGACTCGGGAAGGCCATTGGGCACTTCTTTGATGAGAACAGCCCCTTTATGTTTCAGGACTTCCGCCTACAACAGAACCTCCCCGAAGCAGAGCGTTTCCGCTACCAACAGAATAAACATTGGGTGTTACAACCTGCGGTTCGTGTCTAAGTGCAGCGGCGCCTCATCCCGTTTGAGAAATGGCTGTTATCCAAACAGTCAGTCTCTCGCCTTATAACCGAAATACATGGCCTCATTCGACAACCCTTGCTGGTTGACAAATCCCCAGGTCAGAAGAGATGGGAGGTGGAACTGGGAAGAACGCTCTCCCAGAAGGAGTGGGCTGACATCTATTACAGATCCCGTCACACCACGCGCAATGTCGCTAGCATGGAGACAGCAACGAAAATAACCACTTATTGGTATCTCACCCCTCAGAGACTTCATAGAGGGAACCCAGCCAGAAGCCCGGTGTGCTGGCGGCTCGCCGGGCACATTGACACACCTACTATGGTATTGTCCCCGAATCTCTGCCTATTGCGCACAAGTGTTAAATGATATTGATACTCACTTCGATACACAGCTCCCTCGCTTCCCAGCCTACACTCTTTTAGGATTGCCCAATGCCCTCACTTTTCCACTTAAATTGCAGAAGGGCCACCAAATAGCTCTGGCACTCAATGCCTCTCTCCAGAACATTCTGGCTCATTGGGGGTCCCACTTGGGATGGCTCAACCGCATATGGTATATTTTGGGGATGGAGCGCATCTTTCTCTCTCTCTTTCCAACCAGAGTGCTTCATTTACAGATCTCTGGAAACCCTTCCACTCATTGTTCCCCTCTGAATTCCGGGAGCTCACATGCCCCAAATACCTACAGCTTCTACGGCTCACAGATTCCCAGTTGACAGCACTGTGAGCGATAGATGGCCTTAAGCACACCCACTTGACACATAGCACATAAGGCTAGAGGCAGTCTTGGGGGCACAAAGGAGCGGAGGGGGTAGTCCTTTGGGGGGTGGGGGGAGTTTGGGGTTTTAATGTTTTACTTACGCTCACAAGCACTCCTACGCTGTAGGGTCAAAGACTCGATCTTGCAATCTATTGTTCTGTTTTTTTATGCATTCTTCCTTGAAAGCCAATTAAGAAATTTAAACATAAAATGAATGGCTTTTCTGAACTGCATATGCTCCCTTTTTGTGATAAATGATCAATAAGTTACATAGATACACCACTATTTGAATCATGGGAAGCCTAAACAGGACCACTGCTTCCTTAAGTAGCTTTTCAAAGCAGCAGGGGGCCAACAAGAGTCTGAAAAGAAGGAACTTGAACTGAAAAGTTTGCCCTCTCAACAAAACTGAAAACTGTCTGTGGGATGCACACATTGGAACCAACAGATACACATCTTTCAAGATCACCTTCACAATCTAAGCCCCTATCTGAAGAGAGACCCTCAGGTAATGAGTGCCCTCCATTTTGAAATGCCTGTAAAGAATAAGCCCATTCAACATCCTGAGATTTATCACTGCATAATAACCTTTGCCTTCTGTCTGTACCAAGAAATGTGTTGAGCTAATTTTCGTTTTATCCATACACAAGTTAGGGTTAAGTTACTGGCTCTCCCAGATGGAAGCTTGAAATTGAATATCCCTTTTGGCCAACCCCAGATAGAATGTTAGAGTCCAACACAAGCACGTTCAGATAGGGCTCACGGTTGTGACAGGTGGCATATACCAGGAAAAGACTGCTTACAAAACCACGAGCATAACTCAGTACCAATTTTCTGCTCTATTCTGCAATGTCCTGAGCACTAAATCCCTCTCCAGCATTGAGAAAGTCATTGAATAGGAGGGGGGTCAACTACACTGGCTAAGAGTGAAACTCTTATGTCCTCGTATTGAGGACATACAATAAGAAAATTTAGTATCTCATCATTTGTCGCTACGTTGGGTCTACCCTCATTCATTTCCATGTTGCATCCGCAGTTTGCTAGTAAGAGGCATCAGGCCACAATGCACAACTTCTACGCTTATGGAAAAATATTAATGTGACGGCTTACTGATGAAGGCATTTCACCGAAACGTGCATAGTAATTACATCTTCAAGCCTTCCACAATATGATCTGTTACCTTGTCATTATCCATTGACCACTATTATTGAATTGGCAATATCATGTCCAGTTGAGAATATGTCAAGCTTATTGTATTTATACTAAATTGTCTTATTGTATGTCCTCAATATGAAACTATACTAGATTTGTCATAAAAGACGATTTTTGAACAGCTGCATGGATAGTCTTCTAAAGATATTTTAGCTTTTCTATTATTGTATATCAAATAAACATTTGTGGCTATTTTGAATATAAAACGTATTGGTTTTTGTTTATATTTGAACTTAATTTATCATTCATGTACCTTTTGGTTTAAGCTATGCATAGTTATATATATATATGCCCGTAATTTAAATGTAATAGTTCTTGCTTTAGACATTTTTCTAAATCACATTCCTTCCTCCCTGCTCTTGGCAAGCCATTCTCATGCAGGGGACCCCTTTTTTCTAAACTAAGAGTGAAACTCTATCTGGTGTCCTGAACAGTCTGTAAAACCCAGGGATGAGACATCATTGGTCTCCTTCTAATACCAAATCCAAAGCACGGATGCACTAGACAGGGATTCTGTTTGTGCGTGCACAGGAGACGCTGGCAGCTACATTTTGCCAACACACAGAACACGCTCTTCATTACACTTCACGCAAATTGCTGGTATCCTTGTACGCGGACGACATGACACTTCATCTCTGTAATCCCCAGGTGAGCCTATTTTTTATTCGAGTGTAAAGAGGGCTCAGTAAGATACCTGAGTATGCTGATAAACTGCAACATTGATACTAATATGAGGAAGAGCTGTGGCTGTGCAATATCCCAGCTAGAAGACAAAATGAACAGTGAATAAGGCCTCCTTTATCCATGGCGGGGAGAATTTCACTGGGGGAAATGATCATACTCCCGCACATGCTGTATTTTTCCTCAACATTCCCATCCTGCGACCAAGTTGTTTTTCCGTACCCTGAAGTCCATATGGATTAAACTTACCTAGAAGCCTAGACTCAAATGGGAGACATTGACATTACCTTATGCTTGGGCGGTTTCGCCTGACCTTTCCTGGAATTATATTATTTCTGTGCGTGAGCGCATTTTGCGCACAATTGGTTTTATCCTCAGCTCCACACACCACACCTGGCAGTGGATGTTGATAATGCATCCCCCACTCCAATTACAACAGTTATCTTTCAATGTGGACGTAAGCGACAACCGGACGTACTCACTGCACTCGCCTGGGTTAGACTGAGGCAGAGAGTGGGGCTAGATTTGTTCCATTCACGCTCAGTTCCTCTAGCAGGATACCCTGATAGACCACTAACTGGTGACAAAGGCATTAGCACAGCTAGCCAAATGGAAGATCATGAAATGAGGAGACCTATATCAGGAAGGTAACTTCATGGACATAACCTCAATTACAGATCGCCACTTGCACACTGCTTGATCGGTTTCTTTATCATTGCCTTAAGAATGCGATCAAAACACTCTCTGCAAGAGCCACCAATGCTAGAACTCCTGGAACAGTTAATATCTGCAAAATCACCCAAGCATCTGATAACAAAAGTATACAACTCTGCACAAGCGGAAGCACATCACCACACAATACACTCAAGGCAAAGATGGGAAAAGGAGCTGCAGACCCCCAATCGGATAAGGAATGGGAATTTTGCTGTTCACAGACATCAACACTATCTCTTCTAGTAGTGGACTTCGTCTAATACGCTTTTGTTACCTACACAGGCTATATCACACCTCGCTGAACGTATGCTTCCAATTCGGGCTACTTGTCCTAGAGTTCAATTTTCTCCATTTGGCATGGAGCTGCCCGGCAATAAATGGATTTTGGACAGAAGTTGTACACACTATCTCCACTATGATGGGTGAGCCCATACAATTAGATCCCAAGTCGGCACTACTGGGCTGGGTACATTCTGTACCCAAATCCATTAGAAAACTTGTGGCACGTTCATAATAGCTATCCAAACTCCAAGTGCCAAGATGTTGGGGTAGAGGTAATCACCCACTTACTCTATGTGGCTATCTGACCTCACCTATTGAAACGAGAAGCTAGAGGCATGTGCTCCAGCCCAGAGTGTCCCACCCCAAAGATATATGAGCACCTTTTCTAATGCATTTATTGTACTTTGCCACTTATACACAGGCGTCTGTTCTGGGTTGGAATCTCCATTGACGGTATCACACCAGAGAACCTCGGCCAATGACGCTGCATGATGCGCTGCAAATATCTGCGATGACGATATTTCTACATACAATGATGGATAAAGAGGAGCTTGCTATTGCTATCTGTTCTTGTTTTTTTTACTGCATTAATGACTATGTGATATATTTGCATTTAGTAAGTTGTCTGAAATTGTATTTCCTGTTGAAATACAATAAATAAATATTTCGTTTTAAAAAAAAAAGGATGTGACATTATTAGATCCCTTTGGTACAGAAAACGGGTGACTGCCATCCAACTTTCTCATGGGAAAATGATTTCATTGGACATCATTGTTGAGTAAGGACTGATCTCATCCTCTGTGAAATCGCCCTTCATTTTTCTCCCCTTTGAAGGAAGGAGGGGATGTAGCCTCCTCTGTCACTGAAGGATGAGTAAACACGTAATTGAATAATTTTATTGTTTAAGATTATTTGAGATTATTACAATATATCAAGTTCTTTACTTCTTTCACATCATCGAAAACCAAGCTCCTTGGAAACCTATAAAAATCAAACATCATAAAGCAAGTAATATCTTTAAAATGTCATCTTATGTACTTTGATTCATCGTTTTTCAACTAATACAAAATGTGGAACCTTCTTTCAAAAGCCATTTCAAAATTTGGATAAAAGGTATCCATGCTTAAGAATTCTGCAATATCTTTGTGTCTAAGGTGTGATGGTGTTCAGTCTCATATAAACCATATTCTGATGGATACTTCTACCTGCAGATTCCTCAAACTTAAATTATTCTCATGCACCAGACTGGACCAGGAAACATTTTCAGCACAGCCCCACCATGCCGATAGATGGCAACATATGGCTCAGTATTGACCCCTCCCTGCCCTGAAAGTGACAACTGGAACCTGAATATAAGAGTCACTCAAGCAACCTGAAGTCATTTGCTGTCTTTCCTTGGCTTCATGTGCAGATCTGGAGCTTGCTCCTCACCTTTTCTTGTCAGTTCACAAGTTTTTTTCTCTCAAAATTCTTCCCCAGTGAAATGGAGTGCAGTGGCCTAGAGTGGTGCAGAGGACAGTGCCGTAAAGGGCAGTGGCGCTGAGTAGAGTGGCGTACAGTGCGGTGGCGTAGAGTAGTGCAGAGGCATAGATTGGTGCATAGTAGAGTGCTGTGGCACAGAGTGAAGTGGCATACAGTAGGGTGGTGCAGAGTAGATTAAAGTGATGCAGAATGCAGTGGTGTAGCGTACAGTGCAGTGGTGCATTGTAGAGTAGAGCAGAGTGCAGAGTAAGATGTGTTCCTGTACCCGGGTGCACGGATAACAGGATAGAACACAGTCATAGATGCCTTTGCTTCTGCTTTCAGGAAGAGTAGATGTGTTCACTCCTGGTTCCGAATTCCAACTGTCCTGGGGGATAGTAAAATATCTGGTTCCTTTAACAAAAGCCACCTGTGTTTACAGGTATGAACTCATTATAGCATGAGAGTAAAGGGAGGTTCAGGAGCATGAGTGGGCACACCCTATCAGGGTTGTATTCTTGATCCTTTTGACTTTGCAGCACCACCTTGCAACATCAGGGGCTACAGACCTGCCAACTCACTTGGTGTCACACAGTATCAGCTTACTTCACACGGACACTAATTGAAGAGACTTTACCACAAGTTGAATACTTTCAGGTGAGTTGGAAATCCTTTCCCAGAGTAAGTTTCCAGCTTGTGTGTGGAGACACTGCATGGTTCTAATCCATTGCAGGTTTTGCAATCACCCCAGGACATGGGGGTGTAATGCTGAAAGGCAGTCAGTAGGACCTTGCTGCCTACCGACCTCGTCTCAGGACACAGCACACTGCTTCCCCGGGGAAGAGTACATCGTGCCAGTCTGGCTGCGTCCAGTCTAGCCAAAGTCAAAACTACCACTAGTAAGCAAATGAAGAGGTATTCACACCTGCCCTATGGGTTTTATGAGATTAACTTGTTTCTAGGTACAACGCATTACAGGATGGGAGATGGTCATAGATACCTTTGCTCCTGCTGTTGGGAGGGTAGATGTGGCCAGTGGCGGCTCGCAGAAGTAACGCCGTGGGGCGGTGAGGCGGGCTGGGTGGGGGGTAGTGGAGTACGACATACGACGGCAAAGGTGAACGTAAATAAATAAATAAATACCTGCCGTCGTATGTCGGACTCCACTACCCCCCCACCCAGCCCTACCCCCACCCCCGCCTCAGGCATTACCTCTGCGAGCCGCCACTGGATGTGGCTGCACCTGTTTTATGTTTCCAAGCTGTCCACTAGACCACTGACGAGGTGTCAGTCATTCTGAGGGCAAGGCAAAGGAAATGCCTTTCCCAGGGAAATGCAACTGTGGTGTAGGCCGTACCCAACATTACGGTGTTTATTCCAAGCAGGCTGAGGTTAGATGTCGCGCTGAGGTTAGATGTCAAGTATTCTAGTTCCGTGGCTAAAACACAGTCACTGGACCAGGCCCAGTAACTGCAGTGGGCAGTTACTGGGCAGTATGCTTGGTAGATACTGATATGTATCATTGGTGTTTCAAAACTTAAGACTCTCCCATTCAATTCGGATACCTGAGTTGTTCATTCCTCCACCTTTTCCCCAGCTCCCCAAGAAACGTCTTCTGATGTCTCCACACACTTAAATGCATAAATGCGCACAATATGACTCCGCGCCAAGTGTCCTGCAAAATGATAATGAAAAAACGGACCTCTGCTCCGCCCGCACCTGTGCGTGGGGGTGTGTGTCACCCTATTAATTTCTTCTCGTTTTATTGTAAACAGTCTCCATCTCCGTCCCGGGCGATGCTCCCCGTTCCTGGCCGGACGACCATCTTACGGGCCACATCCTCTCCGCCTTTGTTCCTAGATAAAGCTGTCGTCGCCGGGATTAGTCGGATGCGAGGCGCTTAAACGGAGCAATTGTACCTGTAGCCCCAGAGTTCCTCTCTGCGGTGAAAGCTCAGCTCACTGGCTTCCTTTTTGGAAGAAGCCTTTGGAGGTAACTCCATCGTCATCCCTGACGGGGCAGCGATAAGGGCAGGTGAGGATAGCAGGACCAGGCGCGAGCCATGGGCGCGCGCACTTTGTTCTCCACCCGTGGCTCTTCCACTGCCCCCCGTCTCAGGCACCAATGGAATGCGCCGCCTCCTCCCTCCTCAGGTGTTTGCCAGCGCCGGATGCTCAGCTGCCAGTGCGGCTGCTACAAAGGCAAACACCTGGGCCAGGTCAGGTGGCGCGCAGTATTTGCCAGAACACTAAATAAATTTTCATCATTATTACTGTTCCTCGAAATTAAAAAGATAGTTCCTACTCAATGCGAAGACATTTTTTGAACGAAAGCAGAGATCAGAGAATTCTGAGATAGACAAAGGTTTCCGTCTTATAGTGTGTGTCTGACAAATAAATTTCAAGTTTTAACACACCCCTACCCACATGCTCTCGCCTTTGTCCTCTCTCCCTCGCTCAAATGTAATTTGTGCCAGGGACCAGTCCTCTTGCGCCCAATATAACCAACTGGGTCTAAATGATTTTTCTCTTCCCCTATAATTTTATTCGTCTCCAGTTTATAACTTTGGAAACAGTCCAATTTCTCCTCCTCCCTGTCGACTACCTGGTATAATTTGTTCTTTTTACCTCCAGTTTCTGCGGTGAAGCTCTTCTAAGCACCCACTGTCCTCTTTCGAATACTCCTTTGAAGATGTTACTACTCTGCGCCCCATTCCCGCCAGGGTCGGCGGTTCCATAAGGCGAAGAAAGGCTGCAGCCGTATGGACCCTCGTTGTGGTGGCACCAAGTTACAGCAACAGGACAGAAAACAGGATTGTTTTGTGTATCGGAAGAGCTTCGAAGACAAAATTGTGTTTTACTTATATCCCCGGAAATCCTTGTACCATTTCTGCCCTCAGCGATATACTTTGATGGGGCAGAACACAGAAAAAATATAAACACAAGAACTTTCAGACTCCAGCCTGCGAGGGTTACCTTGAAATGGCATGGACCGCACCACAGAGAACAGGCAGCACTAAGAGGCCCTGCTAATGACACACTGTGTACTAAACAAATGTAAACAATGATGCATAACATGATTTATTTATTTTTGTAAATAGATTTTATTGGTTTTTAAACAGATATTCAATAGGGCAGATCAATAGTGCAAGTTTCGTACATTCAGGTGTATTCGTCTATGAACTTCAGTTACATATCGAGATGGGCTGGAGTGCCATGGCAGTGGGCTAGGCCCTCTCCCCCACTTCCTACTTAATAAAGATAGTACAGTGAACATCCCAGTTAGTCCATCAGGGACTCTGCTAGTAGTCCGTAGAGTCTCTGCTCAACATGATGAACCATCCCCAACTAACCCCCCTACCCCCCAGGCGTGTCACATGTGATCAGGCACTTATCGGTCTGATCTGGGGATGTCCTGCTCTATGCTCTGCTAGCTACTAGTATAGGTCTATACCGCTACCCTGACGGGAGAGGAGTAACTGCCCCTGCCTTTCGGCTCCAGCATTCGGCATACAACAGGGTCTAGAGTGTGGGGTTCAACCTTCGCCGTCAGGGGCTTCTCCCACTGGGTCTTCGCCCCTCTCATCCTCAGGGTTTTTTAGCAATTCCACTAACGCTGCCCACGCCCTGGCAGTTTCCAATGCCTTCTCGCTCCCTGTTTTTTTGGCTATTTGGAACCTGACTGCCCTCTCGCATTCTGTCCATTTAACAAATTCTTTTTTCCATCTGTGTATGTTAGGGCCACCCCTCGATTTCCAATGGCTGGTGATGTCCCTTTTAGCCAAGACCAGCCCCAAGTCCATAAATTTACTCATCTTATTCTTGGCCGTGTGGGGGAACCAGTGCAGTAGGCAATATCCAGGTGTTACTACTATAGCCCTCTCGGTCACGTCTGCCAATAGTGTGGTTACCTCTTCCCAGAAACCCCCCAGGTTCGGGCAGTCCCAGAACATGTGCAGGAATTCTGCTCCTTCCATGTTGCAGTGCGGGCAAGCTGCTGCTTGCGTGCCAAAATATTTATTAAGCTTGCCCGGAGTGAGGTAAGCTCTGTGCAAAACAGAAATGTACCAATTGGAACATATCATTTCTAGTGCTCTTCCATGCCCTTTCTACCAGCTCCCCCCACGCTTTCTCGGCTATAGGTACCCCCAAGTAAGTCTCCCATTTGTGACACAGCTCACTCAGAGGGGGGAGAATTTCATGCGTAAGGCGCCTGTAGAGGCATGTAACCGCCTTAAATTACCAGCCGCTGTCACCACACATTGGCACCCTGCTGATGTCTGCGGTTCAGTGAGTCCCTCCCGCCAGTGTTTCCGCATCGCTGCTGTGATGGCCGTGTGCAACAAGAAATCCCCCCCAGGTATGTCATATCTCTCCCGAAGGTCGTTAAATGGGATCAGGGTATTCTCTTCATATAGGTCCCCCACTACGGATATTCCCAGCTCTCCCCAGGCCTCCAATCTACGCCAGTCGCCCCCATGAGGCAGCGCCTCACACATAGCCAATGGGATCTCCGGGGCATATGGGCATTTGATCTTAGAACGCCATAGGCTCCTATGCCAGCATTTACATGCTGTTTTTAGTTCAGTGGGGATGGTACGGTCCGGGATAGGGAGCTTCAATAAGTCTCGCAATAGCAGCCGCAGGCTCAGGGCCTCGTCTCCCTGGTCCTCTGTCCCTCTAAGTCTTCCTGCCACCTACTTCGTAAGCCACTGTAACTGTGCCGCAATGTAATAGCACTCAAAGTCTGGCACGGCTAACCCTCCCTCCGCTCTTGGCCTCATAAGGGTGGAGAGCGCTACTCTCCGCCTGCTGGTCCCCCATATGAATGCCGACACCATCGGTTTGAGTTGGGTAAACATTCGCGCCGGTATCCAAACTGGCAGTGTTCCGAAGTAATATAAAAACCTTGGTAGTGCCACCATTTTTAGGAGGGCGACCCATCCCGCCACCGATAGTGGGAGGGTCCCCCAGAAGTCAAAACTACTCTTGGTTCCCCTCAAGGCTCTCCCTACATTACCTTCCAATAGATCCCCTTGGGAATGGTATATCTGGGTACCAAGATATGTCAAGCAACGGTCCTCCCATTGCACTCCTTCTGTCTCTTGTGGGCCCACCATATCCGTCCTGGCAGGGAAGAGGCATGACTTCACCCAGTTAACCTTAAGGCCCGCCACTCTCCCTAGTCCATTTAGGAGCTCTTTAGCCCCTCAAAGCGCGTCTCCCGTATTTGCCAGGAACAGCAGCAAGTCGTCTGCATATAAATCAATGTAATGCATCCGCCCGGTCACCTCCAGGTCCCGGAAATATTGGCCTGTCCTAGCCCGGGCCGCCAGCGACTCCATAGCCAAGGCAAATAGTAGGGGTGACAGCGGACAGCCCTGCCGCGTTCCCCGATCTATCCTGCAGGTGTCGGAGATCAGACTGCCCGTCTTAACCCTGGCGGTGGAATCCTTGTACAGAAGAGCCGTCCACCGAACGAACTCGGGCCCCAGCCCAAATTTCCTCATCACTTGGAAAAGGTAAGGCCATTCAAGGCTATCGAATGCCTTCTCAATGTCTACTGCAAATATGGTCGCCTCCTCCTTACAGTAGGAGTCGGCCTCCAATATATGCAGGAGACGTCTGACATTCAGTGCTATGTTTCTGGTGGGGATAAAGCCCGCCTGATCTCTGTGTATCAGTGTCGTCATATATGGGAGGAGGCGGGTGGCCAGGATTCGGCTCAGG
Organism: Calotriton arnoldi; assembly: GCA_963921515.1. NCBI lineage: Eukaryota > Metazoa > Chordata > Amphibia > Caudata > Salamandridae > Calotriton > Calotriton arnoldi. Next base: position 2,424,952 of record CAWUFW010000557.1, read on the forward strand.
ATCTTATAATCCAAATTAAGCATAGAGAGCGGTCGGTATGCCGCTCTGTCCCATGCAGGCTTCCCAGGCTTAAGCAGCGGGATGATGACTGCTTCTCTCGTTGACCCAGGCAAGTGCCCCTCCTGTTCCGCCTGGTTATATAGGTCCACCAGCCTAGGAGCTAGTAGACCAACATACGTTGAGTAAAACTCTACCGGCAATCCATCCGTCCCTGGCGTCTTATTCCTGGCCATGTTCTTGATGGCCCCCCTCACCTCGCCCACCTCTATGTCCTGTCCCAGGGTCTCTGCAACTTCCTCAGATACCATCGGAAGCTCCATGTCACTTACAAAACCGTCTAGGTCCTCGTCCATTGGGGCCAGTCTGCTCTTATACAGATCCGTATAGTAATCCAAAAACAGGTTGTTAATGTCCTGTTGTCTGTGGCGAATCTCTCCTCCCTGCCCTTTCAGTTCTAATATTACTGAGCCTCTCCTAGCCGGGTTAGCCAACCAAGCCAGCAGGGGCCCAGATTTGTCCCTTTCGGAGTGGGCCTGTATCACATAATTTTTATAATCGAAGCAACGCAGCCTCTCTACCTGCTCGGCCACTGCTTCCCTGGCCACCAGAAGCTCCTACTGTTTGTCTCTACTTTCTGGCCGTTCTTTCTCTAGGTCCCGGAGTTTCTGCTCAGCCACCAATGTGTCCTGCATAAGCACCTTCCGTACTCCCACCATCTCCGAGATACAGCGCCCTCGAATAACCGTTTTAAAGGCGTCCCACTCTATAAGTGGGTTTGTCACCGTGTTAGTGTTTTCTAAAAAATACTGTCCAATACCAGTACCCACTGCGGTGTGGAAGACCTGGTCCTCTAACGCTTCAGGTCTCAAGCGCCAGGTAGGAATTTTGGGGCTTGCACGGGTCCACAATAGGCCCAATAATACTGGGTTATGGTCCGAAATTGTTCCGGCAAGATATTCACTGGTTCGTACACATTCATGCACATCAGGGGAGCACAGTATAGAATCTAGGTGGACATGGAGCTCGTGTAGTGCCGAAAAAAAGGAATAGTCCCTGTCCCCAGGGTGTAGCGCCCTCCAGGAGTCCACCAATCCCCACCGCTGTTGCCGTTGTCGTCGCGCCTCTGCTAGCTTATGTATGGGAGTGTCAGGAAGTGGAGGGTGGGAACGGTCCAGGTCAACGTCCGTAAAACAGTTAAAGTCGCCCCCTAGTATGCTCAACCCGTCAAGGCTGGAGCCAGTGTTCTGGAGAGCTTTGCCAGGAACGCAGCTTGCTCCGTATTAGGGGCATAGAGGCAACCCAGGGGGATATCTCTGCCATCCAAACGACCAGTTATCAAGACATACCTCCACACTGGGTCAATTATTTGTCCCGTGTACTGGAAGGGCACTCTCGCCCACACCCAATACAGGACTCCCCTGGCGAAGGCTGAATAATTTGTATGGAACACTTGGCCCCGCCATCTATGCTGGAGTGCAGCCCCTTCTTTTGCCATTATATGTGTCTCCTGCAACAGCGCAATTTGCACTCCTCTCCGAACCAAGTACGCATGTATTCTATGGCGCCGGAGCATAGTGTGCATCCCCCGCACATTCCAAGATATGCATTTAAGATCTATGGGGGCTACCATTGAGCTAGTTGCATCTCTTCCCCGGTGATTCCCTCAAGTGTGATACGCCTGGCCCCAGAAAACAACCCCTGAAACAAACAAGGACCCCAACTCCCCCTCCCCAGGACAGGTACAAGCAAACTAGTTCCCGTCCAAACACAAAACCAATAACAAAAGAGTCCTCTGGTGGTTGCAGGGCTATGCAGCTTACCCTACCGGCCTCGGAGCACCACCAGGCCACATCCCCCAGTGTCTTCGCTGAATGATCAGCCCCGGCTCCCATATCTCAATTCGTCTGCCTGATCAGTAGGAATGATATCTCCCGCATTCACTTTCTCTGTGCAGGCCCATCCAGCATCTCAATGTTCCTCCACTACTTCATCTCATCTTGTTCCATTCAGGCAATTTCATCCGCCGTTTGGGGTGTGACCTCTGGTAATTCCGTCTCAGAGTCCTCATTAGCGCTGGCAGCCAGTGACCCAACCGACCTGTCCTCCTCCCGTCCACTCTTGCTCGACCTAGGGCTAGAGCCACCCTGGCTAAGTTCCACCACTGCTTGCAGTACTTAGCGCCGTTCGGTTCTGACCTCCTTGGATGATGGCGCTCGGGTCGTATTTTTACTCTTGACGGTGGGCTGCTGTGTCAGCTCTGGTGAGGGGTTGCGCCGTTCCTGGCCTTGTTGGGAGTCCAACCATTCCCATGCTTCTTGCGGTGTAGTAAAGAACCGCAGTCCTGCTTTATCAGCCACCCGTAGTCGTGCCGGAAACAGCATTGCATAGGGGATCTGCAGCTGTCGCAACTTGTTTTTAAGGGCTAGAAATTAGGCTCGTTGACGCTGCACCTCTCTGGTAAAGTCCGGGAAAATAATAATCTTACTGTTGTTCATCTGCAGGTCTCGCTTTTGGCGGGCTTGATGAAGTACATGATCTCGATCCCTGAAAGGAAGGAGTTGCGCCACTATTGGACGAGGAGGGGCACCAGGTCTAGGCGGTCTGGCTGGGACCCTATGAGCTCTTTCCAATGCGTAGAACGGGGAGAGCCCCTGCGGGGCTACTTCGGCTTTGATCCACTCCTCAAGAAATCGTACCATGTCCGAGCCTTCCGCTTTCTCCAGCACTCCCACTATGGGCAGATTATTTCTACGGGACCTCCCCTCACTGTCCTCAGCCCGTACCTCCAGAACCTTGATCTTGGCCTCCACTGCACTGAGTGATTTTTGTAGAGTGGTCACTGCTTCAGGGAGATCAGTAAGTGTTTTTCAGTAGTTGCCATGCGCTCCTTGAGTTTACAGTGATCATCCTTCAGTAGGCTGAGGTCTGTCCCTATTGCATCGATTTTCGCCTCCAGTACCTCCCTGGAGGCTGTGATGGCCTGCATGATGTCCGTCAGGGTGGGCCGCATGGTACCAGCATCTTTTCCTGCCTCCACACTCTCATCGTTGTCTGTTTTAGTTCCGGTGCCCCCCAAGCCGAGGGCGCTCTACCCCTTTCGCTTGGGTACTTTCCCCATTTTTCTCCCAAAGGCCCTGCACCCACAGCGCCAGGCAGATCAATCTACGCAGGTAGTGCTTGACCAATCCTCCCTGCCTCTCCGTGTCCCAATGGACTACTCCCCGCGCAGGCCCTTGGCGCGCCGGTCAGTAGTACAGCACGGTCTTCTATGGCAGACAGGTTCGGCTGTGACACTCGTCGGGTTCCAGGCCTATAGATCCTACTGCCTCTCAATGTCTGCCTCCTTTGCACCCTCCTATCAGCCTCCGCCGAGCTGACCTGTCTTCTCCCCGGTGCCCCTTCTCTTGCGCTGCTTCACAGTGGTCTGGGGGGGGGCTCCGGTCAATCTGCTTGCCGTTCACCGCCCGACTGTTGGCGGCCTTGCTCGCTATACACTGTTTGCCCAGTTGTGTTCCAGATCGACGCCCCACAGGCCTTGGTCTCCAGGCCCCACTTGGCTCAGGGACAGTGTACAGTGCTGGGGGTCCTAATCCGGGTGGGGGCTCCCGCTGCTCTCGTCTCCCATCCTGGGATGCCTCAGGGTCCGCTTCGCTGTCTTTGCTAAGGCAATGCGCCTGCCGCGGGTCCCACCAATATGCCAAGGAGTGGGAATTCCCTCCGGGTCCTGCACTCAGCGCCTGGGCCCCCACCAGCGCAGCTACTGTCCCCTCGCAGGCCTCCCTTGTCTCTGCAGGGCTCTCAGGGTGAGTAGATTTCCTGTGGTGGCCGATGCAGGTCCCCCGCTGTGTGTGGCAGCCCCCTCCGGCGTGCTGCCGTCAGAGCAGCCGTCTCCGCTCCACAGCAGGGCGCCGTAGGGCTCACCTGGGGCGTCAAGCACACCGCAACGTTCGGCGGTGTCACGGCCGGGAGTCCTGGGGCCACCACTCCGCTGCCGTCAGGATACCGTACCTGCTGTAGCTCACTCCGCTGGCCTCCTCTCTCGTCGCCCCCGGCATCAGCAGGGACCACCCCCCGCATCGCGGCCGCCATTTTGCTGTTCTCTGCGCCGCTCCTCTCCGGTCAAAGACCAACAATTTCCCCGCGAATCAGGGCCGCTGGGCAGTTCTCCCTCAGATCGGGGTGGCCCAGGGGTATTCAGCCCCAGGCAGTGCTAAAACTTATCGCGCCCGGGGCTCAGGATACTTGTCAATGAGGAATGTGCCGGCCGGAGCTCCGCAGCCTGCTTCTGCCTACATCGGCGCCAGGCCACGCCTCCCTGATACATAACATGTTGTGACGTGTAGTTGACCAATTCTTACACATAAGGTTATCGATCAGCCTTTCGGGAGCATCAGTTGTCTTATTATGTCAACGAAAGAGGCCCCTCTTGTATTCTCAGCATATGTCTCTATGGTCAGTGACAGGGTCTTGTCTTTCTGTAGTGCGTGTTTCTATGGTTAGTGACATGCACCTCTTTTAGAGTTCAAGTATAAGTTTTTGTGGTCAGTGAGAGGCACCGCTTTGCTGTCAGTATCTGTTCCCATGTCCAGTGACAGCCATATATCTAGCTGTAGTGTTTTCCTTCCAATAGTTAATTCCCACAGAGAAGAACCAGACATGTACCGGACACTGCCTCAGATCTATCAGTCTTTCAGAGCCAAGCTTGATAGGTGACTGTTCCTGAGCCCCAGTGGCTTTTCAGAGATGCCATTGAAACAGTACTACCTTTCCCCAGCCCTGCCTGACTTTGAGAGGAGACTCTGACATGCAACTGACTCCGCTCATTTCGAGCCACACTCCCAGAAGCCAGCCTGACTCATACTGAGTCTGCCCCAGCCCTGATGGCTTTTAGGAGGTGACCCTGACGTGCGACTACATCTGGGTAACAGAGGTTTGCAGGATCTTGGATGCTCAGGCAATAAGGGGCGCCTCTACCCCGCCGCCATACTGCGGATCGCTTGCGCCTATTGAGGTGCAGGAGCCCATTGATGGAGAGTCTAACAGGAGCAACAGAGCTCTCGTCGCCACCTGCTTTTGGATGAGCGAGCAGAGTGCACCTCGCTACCAGGGAGAATCTACGCACAGCAGCACGGATTAGGTATTGCTGATGCAGTAAATATATGCAAGGAAGCGGTTCCCCTCCCAGGAGGGCACTCTCTTTCTTGGTGTTTGGGTACATTGATGACCACAGTTGGGTCCCTTGTAGGATGCTGCAGACCAGAGGTGGATGCGAGGTAGGTTGTGCGGTTAGGAGCCACCAGCAGTAGTCTAGCTCCTAGAAGGGAGAGGGTCCTAGGCCCTTCACAGGAAGAGGAAGGAGTGGGGATCAGTGGTATTTCAGATGATAGTCCTTTGAAGCCTGGGATCTAAGTATGCCACCTTAAGGAAGATCCTAGCCGCCAACGGAAGCCTGTAAGTTTTAGCTTTGAAGGTTTAGTTTCACTTTCTTAGGTCCAGATCAGTTATTGTTATTGTCTCACTCCTGTTTCTTATGCCGCCTTTGGTGCATGAACATGTTTGTTGATGATATAGTGCTCTAAAGAGCCGTACACGTGTCCACTGCTCTTGTTTTAACAGTGATGTCAGATATCTGAGCAGCTGGGTGCATCGAAAAAGCCAGTTTTTATGATGCCCGCTGCATCGAGCTTCAACCACTCAATTTTTGTTGGATTTGGCAATCACTGCCAACAGAGATGGGCAAATAAGCAAATTAATGGGCAGAGCCGAGACAATGGTCTGGATTGGCTGAAAGAGCTACACAAACCCATCAACATATTTTGCATGTAAATTGTGCCACAAACATCATGTAAAAATATCATAACATTTTTCCAAATTAAAAGAAAAACAAGCAGAAACTTTCACTTTAGTAGATTCAATTGTATCAGTGCATTGAGTAGCTTTCCTTAGAAGTGTTAGTTTCTAACAATGATTTTAGAAACATTCCGTCCCCCAACTGCCTTGAAGAGGATTCTTTTAGTGAGCCAAGAGGCAAGTCAGTTGCCATGTGCAACTTTATATATAGATTATGATATTATTATAGATGAAGAAATATTATAGTCTATTAAAACACCTACAAGAGGGGTTTTGCACAGCAAACAACCTGAATTATTATATATTTCAAGATGATTTCAAATGTGATGAGCAAGGAAAAGGAGGAAAACTAAAATAAGGTAATTGTCCAGTATCACACAAGTTAGTCAACCAGTGAAGCCAGGATTGCTACCAGGTTTTCTGGTTTCACCGCACGTCATGGAATTCAGAGGCTAGATGGGAATCTCATTATGTCTCGAGGGTTTGCCTCTCTCAAAGAAATCTTCTTATACACCGAGTTCAGAGTTTGAAAAGTCTTATTGACAAAAGTAAAATTAATAGTATGTGAATCATCAGGGGTCCCAATGAAGTCATCAGTGGAAGCAAGATCAGTGAAGAAAGAAAAACACAAATTTATACTAGGGGTGGGCAGAACTCATTGAGTTTCACTCTGCGAAATTCCGGCGTTACATAAACTCTGCGAGATTCCGCGGAGTTCCACGAGGGGAATTCAGCACGTCGCGCTGATTTTTAGAGCCGGGAGCTTGTCCCGCGCTGTAAAATTAGCACTAACGGCACCACACAGCGTGCCAGAGGGCCCTACTTCTTTCTGCGGCTCGAGTGGATTTCCTACTCGAGCGGAAGCTTTCTCAAGGCGAACAGTCACGTTTGACGCGACCGCCCATGTTGAGAGAACATCGCCAGGTGGTGTTCTAGCGCCTGAAAATTGCGCTAGGGGACGCATATTCTTGCTCGTGCTCACCAAATGAACGTTGGTGAGCCTCGAGTGAGAAAAAACTCTTCCACGAGGCAGTCAGCGGAGTTTTGCCTGAACTAGTGGGCAAAACTCTGTGAACTCTGCCGATCGAGTTTATCGCCCACCCCTAATTTATATCGTAATATACACTTTTCTAGTAGTTGGCACATGAAAGGCTCTCACAAAGAACACAAAGAGGTGCCTAGCTGGGACCATGAAAACTAGGGAATGACCTTCACAAGTAACACAAAATAAACAGTTTTTTGGCTGAGCAAGTTGCTTCATTATTTCAAACCTCGAGAACTAAAACACAAAGTAACTCTCCATCAAAGATAGGCACTTTTTGGGGGAAATGTTAGCTTGGAGATCAAAAACATGACTAAAGCAGGGTAAAGTTATACTAACATGAACAAATGTGTTCAAAGTTTTTCACACATCAAAGTTTAATTCTAAAATGTGCTGCATTATGCCGCATAATTTGGCTTTTCTAGCCGCATAACTTACTAACACCTGCCGCATAATTTGGCCCTCTCCTGCCGCAAAATTCCAGTGGCCCTGGTTATAATTAATTAAACACACAAGTTTCTTTAATACAAAGTGTGCTCATATTATTGAGCTTACTGCAACCGAACCATACCAGAAGAACACTATCTCAGCGGCGGCTCCTCCGTTAAGGCGGAGGAGCGTTGCCCCACTCATCTCTGAGCAGTGCATGAAGGAAAAATAAAATTATAATAACACAATATTATTATCACTTTATTTTTCAGTACTGAGCCGGGGCTGGGCTGTGCTATCCTGACGGACAGCAGCAGCCAGCAGGGAGGAGGTGTGGTGGGCACCATACGTGCGCATAATGGTTTGGCCAGTCGTCTTAGGATGTCCAAACCGTCATGCGCACTTAGCATTTCTCCACCCAGGTGTGTTGCACAGCAGAGTGGAGAACAGTCCCAGGCACTGTCTGAGCGACAAAACAGGCCGCTCAGACCAACCTCGACTCTGCTGTCATGCTGGTCATGCGTTGTGATTGGCTTAGGGGAGTCTGGGAGCCTGTGTTCTGCCAGGAGCAGAAGAGGACGAAGGAGAAGGGGTGACCGTACACAGGTAATTTATTTTTTAATTTCCACCCCCTGCTGCACACCACTTCCTGTCCTTAGCAACCTCCACTGCCTATCTGGAACTGCAATAAGAGCTTTGTTATTGAGTGTTTAAAGTAACGTTTACAGATTCAAATTACCAAACACATTTCCTATATACACCTGTTCTGTGTGTGTTGAAAGCTTGCATTGCTGCTCCCTATCTGGTTATATGTTGTTTGTTTTAGTGAAGTTTGAAAACTCTTAGCGTATTTGACTTTCAACTCTGATGTGTTTTTTTCAGTACAGGTTTATTGTGAGGGCTCTTCGTGAACACATCGGTCACTGCCTTGCATTCTTGGACATCTCTTTGACAGGTGCTTCATTTGAGCCAGTGGTTTCCGGTGCTCGGCATTGGCACTTAATTGTAGGCATCGGCACTCAATTGTCGACACTGGCCCTTATTCACATGGTGGCGCTGTTTGTATAATTTATAGATGAGCAGAACAGCAATTGTATATTAATTCAGTATGCATTCAAAACAAATGATATCTGCCGCCCAAGCTATTTTGCTAGCTTTATGGCCTGGAATACTCTGAATTGTCACACTTGTAGCAGTGTGCTGGTTAGTAGTTGTTTAGGTACTGTAATTGGCAACGCTGGCAGTGGCAATGGGTGGTGCAAACTGCAGAGGCCTCCTGACTACAGCCCCCCTGGCACTTATTATTTTACAAATTAAGCACTGCTTGGCAGGCTGCTAATAGTCACATCCGTGACAGGGATGGCTTCCACTGTACAGACATAGCTTCCCTGTCTGGACCCTGTGGTGTACTGAACATAGGAATCTTGATGCCATCCTAGGAGCCCCAGTGCAAGCCTTGTGCATCGATTCCGCAAAATAGCCGGTGCTAGCGAAAGTGATACCACACGCCCTTTGATCCTGATGACATCACAGGGCTGACATCTTGTTCCACCCTCCGACTCTCAAAGGGCCTCCGATTTGCTGCAGACGGGGAAGCGGAAGCTACAGAAAGTAAAGAGGCCGTAAGAGCCCTGCTACGTTCTGTTCCTGCCGCCGCCTTTGTGACTCCTAAGGTGCCTTGGGTGGGGTACCAAAGAGCAAGGCACAGCTGCTAGCTCTAGTGGCCGCTTATTAAAGGTAAATGCTGCCGGGTTCCGTTCCCTGGGCATAGTTCAGCTCTGTTGTAAAGCCCTGCTTAGCATGGACCCAGGTGTTCCCGCCTTTGCGCGCGGCCCCGGCCTTTGACGACAGAGGCCTGGCACGTCATCAAAGAGTTCATGTATCACAGGCCTCAGGTCAGACTCAAAGCGGCAGTGTTGTCCCTGGAAACTGGACCTGGGACTTTCAGGGCCTGTCACAGCCCTTTCACCGTGCGTCTGTCACCCATTAGGCCGGGGTGCAAAGCTAACTCCCCTCTCAGCCAGCGGAGAACGACAGCCACCGGAACACAGACTGACAGCCACGTGGCATGGCAGATAAGCCCAGCACAAAGGAGGGTGTAGCATATCAGCGTGAGCTACAGCCACAGATGGATAGATGAGAAGTCGAGGAGGACCTGTGCGAGACTGAGGGCAGAGAAGAAAGAATGGTGGAAGGGAAGGAAGAAATGGAGATAGAGGGCAGAGCAGAAAGAATGGTGGAAGGGAAGGAATAACATGGAGATAGGGGGCAGAGCAGAAAGAATGGTGGAAGGAAGAACATGGAGATAGAGGGCAGAGCAGAAAGAATGGTGGAAGGTAAGGAAGAACATGGAGATAGGGGCAGAGCAGAAAGAATGGTGGAAGGGAAGGAAGAACATGGAGATAGGGGCAGAGCAGAAAGAATGGTGGAAGGGAAGGAAGAACATGGAGATAGGGGGCAGAGCAGAAAGAATGGTGGAAGGGAAGGAAGAACATGGAGATAAGGGGCAGAGAAGATAGAATGGTTTAAGAGGAAAGAGGAATGGTGAGCGAAGAAACAAGAACTGGCGGAGCTAATGCATCGAGCTTGCATTTTGAGTCCCGACTAAAATCTTTTTTTAAAAAGCATGATGCAGTAAAAAAAAAACACGAAATAAAGAACAATTGTTTTCTGTATATAATGTGTCAGTGAAATAAATAATTAAATGTGTCATGATTCCGATGTAAAATAGGCTGTTGTGCACTTCAATGCAAAACGCCAGAGGTGGTGGAATGATACACCGAACTGCCAACAGCAAGAAGTGAGACAGCAAATAATTCACTGGGTGGAGTCAAAGCTCATACTCATCAGTTGTTTCCTTTGCATTCTGGGACTTTTATTCCTGATTTTAAAAGGAGATAAATAGAGCTAAGTGTTCAACAAGCATTGGCAAAGCCAACAGGTCTTGCCTATGAAAGCTACTGGCTTTGGCAATGCTTTTCTAGCCATGCTGTACAGCAGCACAAATGCTTTGCAGTGTGGCTAAAACTAATTTTTAAAAGTGCTATGACGCAGACAGGACTAATGCGCTTAAAAAAAAGTGCATTAGCGCTGGATGTATGGTGGTTCTTTTTTAAAATTATTATTTTTTATCCACGCTGCTATACGGTGTGGCTGCAAATCATTGCCTAAGTCAGCAAAGCCCTTGCTCTACAGCATGAACAAAAGGCAATGACAGAGCCAATGGTCTCAAAGGCGAAACAGGTCTCAGCACAACAACTCTATGATTTTGAGCAAATCATTTAATCTCCCCATGTAGACTTTTGGCAAAACATCCTATCAGATAAAGAAAGCAATTGTGCCATGTCCATGCCTTAGTGGAAATGCATTTGGAAGAAGATAACATCTCCTCACAATAAAAGCAGATAATTTGTTGTCACAATAAAATTCCAATAAACTTCCATTTCAAAGGAGTAAAGGGCTTCTTTGAAGTGTGTGTCATAGTAAATCATAGCTACAAATGGCAAGAGGTTCAACAAGGATGAAATTGAAGAAGAAAAAAGTAGTACCTCAATCACAGCATCATCAGCGGAAAGACAGCAATTAAGCTGACGTAATCAGTACTTGATCCATGCTAGAGCTGGAAGATGAGGCAGTGAAGCCAGCATGTGTTGGCCAATTAGATGGCAGCAAATAAGAGTGGCAATGAAGCCAACAAATGTTAAGCAATGGGTGGTTCAAACCCCTTGTCACTAGCGGATAAATATATCGGAATCAAAACAAAAAGGACAACGTACATCAAGCTGGATGCTAAGTGTACTACAATCCTGGGTTGGTTGTGATAAACACCTTTTTGCATTGGAAACTTACCAACTAAGTTCATTCTCATTCTTGGCTAAGATGCAACAAATGCTCCACAGCCTTCAGCAGTAAGAGGCAATACTTGATCATCCCGCTAAGAGATATAAGAAACCAACTTTGATCAATTGTGGCCCCTTCTCCTGACGAAGGCACTGCTTTGTGCCGAAACGTGCGTCAAACAAAACAGTTTACTCATTGTGTGCCACATTGTTTCTCCACGATTATCAGAGATCGATTGTCATCATTGCCATTGTTAAAAACAAAGGAAACAAAGAAAATTGTGATTTTTGTATTATATGCCAGGTCCATGTTGTATGATTGAAGATGAATGAATGAGTATAAATGGGGTGGTATTTTTAGCATAAAATGAATTCTTTTGGTATTTAATTGATTATTAATAAATTATATTTTGTAAAGAAAAAACAGATATTGTTGGTTCTCCTTCGGTTTTTATGATTGTTCAATTATGTTTTGTTGGTATCATTGTTGCCTTAAGTCTGTACACTAAATCAAACCCCTTGTTGTACATAATATCTTTTGCAAGTGAGATTCTGTCGCAGGTGAGGCCTAAAAATGGAATGAAAAACAGTGTCTGGATGAGCAATTCACACATGGACCTGGAAAACCTGAGAGTTCTGAGTGTTGAGGCAGAAGAATGAGGTCAAAAGTGGGGTGAAGGGCAATGAATGAGGGGAGTGAGGCAGCAGTGGAGTATGACTGGAGCGTGGAGACAGTGGAGAAAGAGTCGGGCAAGAGCAGCAGAGGAGGAAGTTGAGGGATGAGATATCAAGCCTCTTGTCCAGGCCCGGGGAAGATGGGGTGCCTGGCAGTGTAGGTGACTGATATTGTTATTTCTCTACTCTGCCCCAAGGCCCTGGATATTCCTGCTGGCAACGTTACGAAGAAGAGTCCTTTAGTTCCTTTGAGACTCTAGTGGTAGCTGTGATGGAACAGTCAAGGAGAGCTTTAGAATGTGTTATGGGTTTGTTTCAGATATAACACAACAGTTACTTATCACACTGAATCTCCAGCTGGATGTTGTTATAAAAAGGAATGTTTAATATAACAGTAGAAAAATCATTGGGTTAAAACAGAATCATGACGGTCGATACCAAAGTAGTTAGCACTTACCCTTGAGAAGTTTTGACCCCAAACGCAAACTTATTTCCTCCTATGGAGTCAAAAATACAAAACATAGCTGGAAAGCTCAGTTTCCTGGGGTCCCTTATGTGTTTTTACATCAGTTTTCAGTCAATGGGTAAATGCAAGGTACCAAGAAGCGCTGCCCAGTTTACCACAATAGTCTTAGCTTCCTTTAGTTGAAGGTTGATCAGCAGGCTTCAGGCTGTGGCTAGCTCAACAGGCTGAGGATCTGAAAAGATCCCTGTAATCTGCAAGTCCCTCGAGGTTATACCATGTTGCCCACCATCTTCCACATGGAGCTCCTTGTAACAGATAACAGTTTCCTATATGCGGATAATACACATCTACTTGAACGTTTCCCCCATTCCAGGCATCCAATGCCTCGACCACGGCTTTCACCTCATCAATATCTAGATGTCCAGCACCTCCTTGAAACTCAACCCCACCAAGAAAGAATTCCCATGATTTGCCATAAACAACAAACATGTAGCTCAGAACCTGACTTAACAACATGAACCTTGATAGTGTTGGACCCCAACTTTTATCACATGTCAAATCACTTGGACTCACTTTGAACATCAACCTCACCCTCAAGGAACACATCTCCAAGAAAACAAAAAAAGTCCTGGTACTAGATTTCTCTACTAAAGAAAGTGAAACTGTTCTGCCCAGAAACTGAGTTCAGAACTGCTGTTAAAGGCCTCTCACTCTAATGTCTGGGTGATGCCTATGACCTGCTGCATGACTGTCAGAACCCATCTCCTCTCCAATCACTGGTTGATTGTATTTTTCTAAAGACCCTGTAGAGCACTTCGCTGACTTTTGGCTAGGTCTTCTCTGTACAAATACCACATACATACATGCATTTTACTAGTGGCAGCTCGCCTGGGAGGGATTTTAGGTACCGACTCACCTCTTTTCCCCTGTCAGTGCGGGGTCTGCAGGTGTGCAGAACTATTTCAGTCACACTGTTCCACAACTTCAGAGTGATGGGGTATGCAAAATGTGCATATCTGATTGGAAACAAATCGCTGCCACTGACATAATGGGAACGATTTGAGGTATACTGTGACATCCATGGCATCATGCTGCCCACTCGTGGTATAACACTATCCCTAGTATAATTGTGGTTGCATTTTGGCATTGAATGATTGTGCCTGCCATTAATATACAGCTAGCCTTCACAAAATGGCAAAATGATGGCAGTTCTTGCCATATTTTGGGCATCCATGGCATGATGGTGCCAATCCCTTGTGCAATGCTAGCCCAGGCAAACTACATAACTAATGCAGTTAATAATAGACATCCATTGCATAGTCACTCCAACCCTTGCCCTAAGGCTGCTCTGGTATAAAGTTGGTAATTATTGTCATATTGTGGCAATCCATTGCACGACATAGAGATACATGGGTATGTGATGCAGAATCAGGGGTGTAGCTTCAGGGGGGGGGGGGGTGTTTGGGGTGTTACTCCCCCCCTAAAAAATTTATTTCCAGATGAATAATTGGGTACAGGTGCTTTCAGTTGGGTATGATAAGGTGTCTGTCGGATTTTACCTGTGATTTTTGTATACATACACTGACAAACACACATACACACTCCCATCTCTGTTATGAAGGCCCTAAAAAAAATTTCTTTTACAAAATATCGTGTTTCTCTCATTTAGTACTCCTATGAATCCATATTCCTCTCCCTTTCCACTGCCTCTTAAGTCCCTCTTGTGCGGCCTGCTTGTCATATAATGTATTTTAACATTATATGCCAGCGTGATGGTCAGGAAATCTGATGCTCCAACCCCCCTCACCTCCCAATCTTACTGACCAAGCTACGCCCCTGCGCAGAATCTGCCATGTGTGGAAGTAATACATGTAAGTACGGGATGGAAATGCCAGCTGATATTTGAGCACCAAACAGTGCTTGATAAAAATGAAAAGGTTGTATTTCAATGCGAGAATGTGTGTTTTTCATGAAAATACAATGCTTGCATTGGAAAGCAAAGTGTGTGTTTTTTCAGAAATTGACAGCTGATGTTTTTTGACAAAATGATGCATTTTATATATATTTAAAGCTGGTGTTTGAGGGATAAGCGACTGCTGTCGGATACCCTGACCGGTGCACCCCATTTGCTGTTCGAGTCTCTAATGTCTCCATAACCTGAGTCCCAGTACAAATGCAGCAGTTATGTATATCTGCTGTGTGAGGGGCTACCTTTATGTGTATTTTGCTTAGGATAGGCACATTTTCATAACTTCTATACCCAACATCTATTTCCACATGCATCCTCAATACAATAAAATGTAGGCATATATTTAAGTTTCGCTACCAGTTCTGGCTCCTGTTAGATTCCATTACAGCCGCGCAAACAAGGGAGGCATTCTATTGTGGCGAATTATCCATTCGTAAAGGTTGTATTCACTGTTCGGGTTTCATGGCCTTGGCATTCTTATGAAAAACCTAATCTAGTGTACACATCTAAAACGTATCCCCTCTTTATCCACTGATTCCTGGTCTCCTAACATTGTAGCTGAGATTTGTATCCTTCCACTGCTCACATTTAAGGAACTACTTTTTTTCTTTTTGTTTAAAAACCCAATGAGAGTGCATTTTGTTCAGGATCTCTTCCTTGTGTCCAGCTTTCTCCCTACCAAGTTCCTGCATATCCCTCCCTGAGCGCTCAGTGTTGCTCGCTCCTCCCCCCTTGCCCTCAGATTCTTGCTCGCTCCCTCTTATGCTGCTTTTTATGCCTCCCACGTGCTCCATGTTGCTCGCTCTGTCGATTGGCTTTACATTAATACATTCTTTCTCCACCCACCATTGCTCCCCCATGGTGCTCTCCTTGTCCAGTCTCCTTTACTTCCCTACCATTCGCTCCTTCGTTGCTCCTCCACCCCTCATGGTAACAATAAAAAAAAAGGTTTTGGAGGGATCATTAGACACTGTTTGCTGCCGGTCACTCTACTTTTAAAAAAGCTTTTGGACTCTGGTAAGTATTTTTTTCAGTTACCATTCCAAGTGGTTTTTTACCATCTTGGATTGGTAAACAAAACAAAAAATGGCGGCCACTCGAATCAGTGGGCACTTGCTTGTGTGTTGACGCATGCATGCATATGTCATCACACATGCGTGCACCTACTGAAAGATGCAGCACCAGTACCATCATGCCATGTATGTACTATGTGAAAGACACAATTAATGGACGGAATGCTGAACAAATCAAAATAATAGCCCCAGTCAAGAGATCTAGGTTAAATCCATCATTCTTTTGCTCACCATGCCACCCCAGTTTAGACCTGGCCATATGCAAATCAGTCTTGACCCTGTGCCTCATGGGAACAGTCCAGCCCGAACTGCCAAGCCAGGTCCTCCCTGGAACAGAAACAAGCATCCTAGGACTGGTTTCGGGGTTCCACCCCATATCAGCCAGGATAGCTTGAATCCAGTGGCACAGTGAGCCCGGAACCCACGTCTGGGCATACCCGGCACATTCAGGGCGAGCAAGCAAAAGACACACAATTGATGGGCGGAATGCAGAACAAATCAAAACATTCACTCCCAGTCAAGAGATCTGGGTTAAATCCATCATTCTTTTGCTCACCATGCCACCCCAGTTTAGACCTGGCCATATGCAAATCAGTCTTGACCCTGTGCCTCATGGGAACAGTCCAGCCCGAACTGCCAAGCCAGGTATGCACTATGTGGGCGTCTTGACACATTTTTCTCTTTTTATGCCGATTCTGCACAGCATTAGCATAAAGCATTTTGCTTTTTATCAATGTCGTACAGCATTACGAAAAGCATTGCCAAAGCCAGCAGGTCACAAAGGCGAGACCTATTAGCTTTGCTTGAAGTGGGTGGGATCAAGTGGGAACGACGTTCCTAGTTGTTTTTTTATTTTACACTAACAGTTCCCATATTTCCTGTTACCATGACCCCCAGCTCAATTGTGGTCATCATAGTAACTGTTCTTCTTTTATGTACTTCAACCTCTAGCTTTGCCAATATTTTTTCATCCTAGTTTTATCAACGTTCGGGCTGGCTCTCATTGCTCCTCAGAATTCGAAAGGCTACTCCTCCCAATCCCAGTACAGACTTCGGGTTGCCCATGGTCTCATACAGAATGACAATGGGCCAGCTGGAGACCTCATATCAGTGCTTAATTTGAGCTGGTGGTTTCCGGTGCTCGGCACCGGCACCAAATTGTCAACACTGGCATTTATGACAGTGTGCCACATGGTGGCGCTGTTTGTGTTATTTAGAGATGAGCAGAACAACAGTCATTTATTAAAACAATTTACAATAAAAACAACTAATACCTGCCGCCCAAGCGATTCTTTTAGTTTTGGGGGCTTCAAGTAGTCTGAATTGTCACACTTACACACAGGTACTGTCATTGGCAGTGCCTGCACAGGCAGTGGGTGGTGAAAGCTGCAATGGCCTCCTGAAAAGGGCCCTGGCACGTACTTTTTTTCTTACAAATTAAGCACTGCTTCATAGTATATGGTGCGTCCCCTTCCACCCCTGACTTAGGGCACAACGGGGATGTCTCACCGCAGGAGATGCTGGTTCTGAGCAGCAGAGTTCACACTCGCCTTGCAAGGGAGAGAGCCCAGGGTCCATTCCAGACTTCCAAAAAGTGATTGGAGTTCAAGTTTGAAGAAATTATGCACAGCAAACTTCATGTAATGACAAATTTAAGACAACAGAAAAATGTCCTTTCTCTCCACCTGAGGTACACCTTTCATGTTGGTTGCAAATACTGCTTTTTATAAAACATCTAGGATCATTTTATATGTTTTAAAAACCTCTTATTACTGCAGTCTTTCATGTGCCTCAGAAATATGCTTTACCTAATGCCCAATTAGGATTTATTGAATTTATAATTGGAATTGGATTTATTTAGCGCTTACTACCCCCGATGAGGCGTTGAAATGCCATCCAGCCTCATTCTGCCACCGCACAGTTTTTCCTCCTTTTATTTTTGCGCAGCTGTTGGTGTTTATTACAAATAAATATGAACTGGGAAACAATGATGTTTCTCCTATATGAGGCTGAATGCTTGATGAAAATTAGAGGGGGTTGTTGGGGTATACCTATCACTGCTGCTGAGGCGCTGAAGTGGCTTTGTTAGGGGAAATGCTATTGGTTTTTTTAAATTTATTTTTATTCTGAGTGGTAAACGTTGTGTCTTTTCATATAAAAAAGCAAACTGAAAGAAGAGGTCGCAACAGTGCGTCACTTGCGCCAACACTGACAATCACTTAAAGGAAGTACATTACCGCATGTGTAAATGCTATTGTTGTGTTTACCAGCGCTGTGAAGCACAAAAGAAAATTACTTGCTGCTACTCTGGTCTTGGATTCCCACAGAAATGTTTTTCATACAGGGGTGTAGCTCTCAATGGTGCAGCAGGTGCAGTGCCACCGGGGACCAGAGGTGTAAGGGGCCAAATGCAAGTATGGTCCATTATACTCTGGGTGCCAGGGCTGCTGACTTAACGGAGGTCCTACTGCAACAGGCAAGTAGCGCGCTAAGGTTACAGGCAACTCTCAATCAATCAAGGGTTGGTAAAGTGCAACTACTCACCCGTGAAGGTCTCAAGGCGCTGGGGGGAGGTGGGGAGCAGATCCGTCTAAGTGCTGGGGTTATAGGAAGAGCCAGGTCTTGAGGTCCTTCTTGAACTGGGGTAGTGTGGGAGATAGTCTGAGGTGGAGGGGAAGGGTGTTCCAGGCCTTGGCAGCAGGAAGAACTCTAGTAATTATATCACAACTGTTAAGGCAGGAAGGGATAGAAGGTTACAGGGGCAAAGCAGCTGGTTTACACAGCGCCAATAAAGAGTTTAATATCCACTTTTCCTAAAGGGCACACACATTCGTCCTTTATTCTCTTTAATCATATATAACCAAGGTAACAAACAATGGCAAAACCAATAAGTTTCATCTTTTGGACCCTGGATTTGCCAATGCTGCTTCCTGATGCTGTGCAGTATCGGCAAAAACACAGTGGGGAGGGGAGAAGCACACAATGGTGAGAAAAACACGGAGCGTCTGAGAGTTTGAAAGCACACAAGAGAGCGCACAGCAGATGAGTGAGAGAGCAACATGGGAAGCGAAGCACACGAGGAAGAGAGCAACATGGAGTACAATATGGAACACTGGTTTTGGGGGAAAGGCACATGAGACAGAGTGATTTGCACACGAGTGAGAGAGCAACACGGAGCACTGGGGCAGATATTTGGCTGGGAGTGCTTAACCAAAAAGAAAAAAAGTTGTTTACTAAAAGCGAGCATTGGAAGGATCAAGTCAGACCGTTAAAGGCATGGTATAGAGGCTGCGCTCCAGGAGAAGAACAAATGCCACAAACGAAAGACAAGCCATCGCATAAGAAGCAAGTAAATGAGAGTGACTATAAAGCCAACCAATGGTAACTAATGGGCGGGCTATAGCCTTACTTTAAGTTCTTGGTAAGCCTACAATAGGTTCCTTTGCAATGAGACAGCTTGTGCTGTCTGGTAGGTGAGGCCTAAAAATTAACCTTTTCCTTCTGCTTGAAAATACAAGAAAGCACATATTCAAAGCTTGCTGTGTAATGTGTTTCATACAATTTTATAGGATACTTTAGAGGGGACTATGGAAAGGGAGTACTAGGAGCACAGTCATGGGTGTCGATTCACCAAGAGGCCAGGGATAGCAGGAGTGACATCACATATCCTTTGACCTTAATGACATCTTAGGAAGTGACATCTAATGACCCCTGACCCAGATTTGTTCCAGGCAGGCATGCCTCATGACCCTAACATCACACTCACACTCTCTTACACTAACTTACACTAATTCTTACTCAATCTCACTCACTCACTTGCGTTCACCCTTAATCTCACTCATACTGACACTCAGGCCCAGGCTTACTAATGTTAAAACCATGTTTGCACCACTTTTGTGGCACAAACCTGGTAAAAAGTGTTAGGGTGGGATTTACTATCCAATGTAAATTCTTATTTGCGTTAGATAGCTTTCCAAAGTAACGCAAAAATGCACTATCCACTGTTTTGCCTTATTTTGCGTCAAGTGGGAGTTCTATGGATTGTGCATGGGAGTTCCCATACAACCACCTATGGGTTTTGACCAAAATTCCTATCTATAATTATTGGTAGAGAGGGATTTGTGCCAAATTCCTATGACTGCTGAGGCAGGCATAATGAGGAGAAATGTTTTCATTTCTCCTCGTTTTTCCAACTTTACCTGTGTACTGCATTGTGCAGCAAACAAAGAAAGTGGGAAAAACCTTAAAGCATAGTTTTTATATTGGAATGTACCCCTTTCAGTACAATGCCTATGCTTCAGAGAATGCACACACCCATGCACTATGGCACAATGGTGTGTGTGTTGGCGAGTGTCTGCCAAAAGTACACCACCACACAGGGAGAGAAATAATGCACCATATCTTAGTAGAGATGCTGCATTTGTTGTCTGCCTTTGATGCAAGGTAGCACAACATCTTGGTGCAGCTCTGCTTTGCATCAAAGAACAGTACATTTGGGCCTTAATTTCACACATTCTCACTCACTACCTGTCACTGACTCTCCCTCACTTCCACTCACACACACACATCTGCTTACACATGCAGACACATGCTCACACATACACATGCTCTTCCTGCTCTTATCTCAGATAAACACACTCACCCACAAGCACACACAATATACATCTAAAAATATTGTTACTTACTAATGCTGCCAACAAAGGTTCCATGCCAGCTAAGTGTGCTCCATGTCTTATTACTCTAATAGTGAATAATAAGTATCAGCATATCAGCATAAAGCATCAGCATAAAGCAAAACATGCTGCAAATACGGAATGCAGAGCCACCCCTGTGCCCTTGCCACTAATTTTGTCACCTCTGAGGCCAGGGGTCAGTTCCAGGGGTCAAAAGGGACAAGTCAGGTATCACAGCTGCGCCCCCTGGTGACCACTAAATGACATCAATGAGCACAGCTATACTAATTACTCTTTTCTGGGGAGCAGTGGTTAAAGCAGCCAACATTTCACCACACTTCTTTCTTGCTAATGTAATGCCTGCTGTTACTGTGGCTGCAAGGCTACTACAGTTGACATAGTATTGATTGACCAATTCACAAAGGGCCTTCGCACTCGTGGCAGAGGCCTCACAGTCGTGGCAGAACCTCCGTAATAGGTAATTGCAGTACATAGGTCCCGCCACCAGTGCGGAGACCCTTTGTGAATAATCGGGCCCTGATTGTTTGCATAATGCGCGCCACAAACTGAAATGAATCTTGTCATTATCTAATAAAATCACGTCCTTTTTAGCAGTCATGAAACAATGTAAGTCTGAGTTGGCCCTGCCAGAGTCCAAACTGTGCCACGAAATTTTCACACAAATGTCTGTAACAGGTACTTAGATTATTCAGTGATTGTGCAGCCTTGTTCAGTAATGTAATTCACTTGTCCTGGTCACCTGTTTTACTCAAAGCTGAGAGTCTTACAGTCTAGTGTGTCTGATTGTATGTGCTAAGTGCAGCCTGACACTTGCTTCAGACCTTGAGATGGGGAGATGGCCCAGGCTTGCACTTGGCCACTCTCAGTGGCTCCATTTACGTGAATAGGAGTCTTGGGAAGCTTTCAACTGCAGGCAAACAGGTAGAAGGTGCAGATGACATAAGCTAGTTGATCTCACAGATGCCTCAGAGAAGACAGAGAGCATGAGGTCCTGAAGCTCTGCTGCACTTGTGGATGAGCAGAAATGTCTCATTCAGTGGGGTGACATTTCAGGAAAGACCTGAAAAGTGAGTAAAGGTAAACCTGGAGACCACAAAGAGGTTTTGGGTAAACAGGATAGGCAGAGGTTTGGGGACCTGTGTGTGACCAGGAAGTTCAATGATCTGCAGGATGAACAGGAACTCCAGGAACCTGAGAGTGAGAGGTGGTAGTTCACTTGTGACTACACAGACTTTGCAGGAATGTCTTGGAATTGAGGGTTGGCAGGAGCCTCTGGGAACTAAGATTTAGGCCCGGCATTTGAAGACTTGGGTGCAAGAAGGAGGCTCGTAGGACCTAAATTGAGCAGAACCTTTGCTGGGAACTTAAGAGTGAGAGAGATCCTGGGGGCTTAGGTGTGAGCAGGAGCTTTGAAAATCTAGTGGTGAGACAGAATATCAGGATCATAGTGTGTGTAGAGTTTCAGGAGAGCTGAGAATAAACAGAAGCCTTCAGGAATCTCATGGTGAACATGGTCTTCCGTGACCTGAGAGAGTAAGAGCTTCCAATAAAAGTGAGCAAGAGATACAGGGCCTAAGTGTGATCAGAGATATAAGGGGAGCAGGCAGTAAGCAGGATTACGAGGACATGTGAGAGTGGGCAGGTGCTCTGTGGAATCTTTGTGTAAGCAGGAGCGACAGGGATGAGTCTGAGCAGGAGCATCAGGGCACCAGGGAGTACACATTAGCTAAAGAGTTCTGAGGGTGTGTGGGTAGTCTTAGGACCAACAAGTGATGAGAAAGACGCACCAGGGAGTACACATTAGCTAAAGAGTTCTGAGGGTGTGTGGGTAGTCTTAGGACCAACAGGTGATGAGAAAGACGCTTACTGCCTATAGTGAGGAAGGCACTCAGGTCCTTCAGAGAGAAATTTAGCCAGACCTAAGGGTAAGCATGAGCCTCTGTTTGTCAGTGGAAAGTGAGGATCCATATGAATGAGTACGAGCTTTAGAGCCTAATGGGCTGGAGGGGACTAAGGCAGGGCCGGACTGGCCTTTTATTCACCTGGGCATTTCCACAAAAGGCTGGAGCCATTGGACGCCAGTTTTGAAAGCCCAGGGCCGCAGATGAGGCCTTTGTTACTTTCTACAGCTCCCTGAGATTAATTCCAGCAGGCACAGGGGGCTTCAAGTGAAAGAGGGGGGGAAAAGAAAGATGGAGAGAGAGTGATGGATCAGCGATGGAGAAGAGAGAGAGGAGAGAAGGAGAGGAAGAGACAGAGAATAGAGGAATAGAAAGAGAGAGATAGAATGAGGAGTGGAAGGGTGTGGCGCTCGTCTGAGCATTTGTGCCAGGGCTGCTTTTGGTTCCCAAGTTGTGCATTGGACTCAGGGATCTCAGGTGTGGCCATGGGCTAAAAGAGATTCATGGACCTGAAGATGAGCGTCAGGAGAGAGTCGGTGAAATGCAGTGGAATAATGGAGTTTTCCTTCCTGACCAATGTTAATGGTCCTACAAGCTATAAAAGGTATTATTTACTGTGAAGTTCTCTAAAAATTAGCCACCTAATACTAACCGTGCAATGCTTCACGAAAAGTAGCGATCTGCAAATGTGGGCTTCTTTTGTTATGGGTCCCTAGGACTATCTTTGAATTGTATTTTATTTGATTTTCAAGCAACAAAGTTGTCAAGACAAATAAACATTGGTAGTGACGGTGCACAGACATAATATCGAGTTTTTAACATCGACCTACATTAATATCGAGTTTTAAATATCGTAGGGACAGAATATCGTCATCAAGAATATCGATGACCAGAATATCGACCTGAAGGTAAGAAATATTGTTTTTGTTAATATCGAAGTTAGTAATATCGATAGCAAAAATATCGATGTTAATAATATCGATGTTTATCTTAGTGTTATGTATTTTAGTATGTATTTTATATGTATGTGTTCTATATTTTTTGTTAAGTATTGTACTGTTTTTTTAAATATATGTATAACATTTTTAGAAGTTACTAATTTTTTTAAAGTAAATTATGCGTTTTAGTACCGTAGCGGGTTGTGGGTTTATAGGGGAATAGGGTGGGAAGTAATTTAATTATAGTAAATTAAATAATAATTTTTAGGAATTATTAATTATTTTTAATTAAATTTTGCGTTTTAGTTCTGTAGTGGGTTGTGGGTTTATAGGGGAATAGGGTGGGAAGTAATTTAATTGTAATTAAGTAATTATAAATTTTTATTTATTGGTATTGATTTATTGTTAATTAATTACTAATTGATAATTAAGTTTTATTAATTATTATTTATTGGTATTGATAATTAATGTATTGTTAATTAATTATTAATTGGTAATTAATTTTTATTAATTGATAATTAAATTAATTGTGTGAAATTTTATGCGGAGTGGGTTGTGTGTTTATTGGGGAATAGCGTGGGAAGTAATGTAATGATATTAAAGTAATTATTAATTTTAATTTATTGGTATTCTTAATTAATTTATTGTTAATTTATTAATAAATCATTATTTAATTACAAAAATTATTTAATTTATAAGTATGTTATTTTTAACCCCTACGCTATCCAACGCTTTCCCTACTGTTGCCCTCTTTGGAGTGGGAATAGTAATTTTTACCCCTACGCTATCCAACACTTTCCCTACTGTTATACTCACTGGAGTGGGAATAGTAATTTTTACCCCTATGCTATCCAACACTTTCCCTACTGTTGCACTCACTGGAGTGGGAACAGTAATTTTTACCCCTCCGCTATCCAACACTTTCCCTACTGTTGCACTCTCTGGAGTGGGAATAGTAATTTTTACCCCTACGCTATCCAACACTTTCCCTACTGTTGCACTCTGTGGAGTAAGTATATATATTATTTTATATATGTATATGTTTAATTTATTTTAACATTATATGTATTAGTTATTATTTTTAAACATGTTCTAATATTTTTAACTATGTTTATTTTAATTATATGTATTATTTACTTTATTTTACATTATTTTTTTAACATTTAAAAAAACGATATTTTTACAACTATATTTTTGACATCGATATTTTTTTTCCGATATTTTTGTACTTACCATGATGTAGATATTCTTGACTTTGATATTTTTGCGTCGATATTTTGGTACCTCGATATTCGGTCCGTCGATATTTTGACAGTGATCCGGTAGTGACACATGCCCGGTCTCTACCCCCACTCATCCATCTTCTCCCTGGCAGGTTATGATTAAGGCTCCCTGTTTTCCGTTTTTACTGATTTTTACAGATAAATACAGACAGAAAACATTCATTTTCTAGTCTGTATTTATTTTTAAACGTGGATAAAAACGAAAATTGGGTAGCTTTTTGAGTAATTCTAAATACCGTCTGCCATGACGGCCAGGCCAATAGATATGTGGATTGATAGATAAGGGGGTTAAAAAAGAAAATTATTTTAGTAAAGAGGCTTTAACAGCAGTAGATATGCACAAGGTTGATACTGAAATTTGCATATTTTCATATAAGTGCACTGATTTATCTTCTGCGTGTGTTCACAGCACAGAAACCTGGCAGACATTCAAGCATGAGTGCATATTTATTGGTTAAATAAATGTGGAAATATACTAATTTCAGCTTAATTTTTCCATAAACCCCAAAATAAATATGGATAAATACAGATAAAATTATCAAAAAATAAATATGGATAAATACAGACGGAAATGGCAAGAAAATAAATACCATAAAACCGGGAACCCTAGTTATGATATAGACATACCGGCTGCAATATGGTGAGTCTGTATCTTTGTTCAGTTTAGCTAGTTTGTAAGGCTTAACAGCAAGTTTTCTGTGCATAAATGGCTTCGGGGTAATTCCGGTTGCAAACCTGTTCTGATTCTCTGGGTCTGCCATTTTTTCATTTTCAAAGTCCCATCCTCTCCACCTACTTTCACATTTTTTTGGGGCACCCTTTACTCTTGTATGCCCCCTTTTCCCTGATGTAGCATTTATTCATCTCCCTTTCCCAGTCTCTCAGTTGTGGGTTCATTGTGCTCCCCCATTTCTGTGTGATTTCTCATTTGTCCAACATGAATCCTAGGTTGATCAACAGTTTCATGTATAAGGTGGCGTCAGAGTTCTGCCATATCCCAAGTAACACCAAGGTTGCTGTCTTTCTATGTGTGTTCCTGCAGCTTCTTCTAGTCGTTCATGAACTCCCTCCCAGAATGTTTGTAGTGTGGGACAGTCCCAAAGTGTGTGGATAAAGGCACCCCTCTAGCCACAATTGCATAAACATGTATCTTCCAGGAGCGGCTCCTCCTCTAAGGCGGAGGAGCGTCACCCCACTGCCTTTAGGCACTGTAAAAAAGGGAAAATAAAATGATAACCCAAGGTTGTTATTATTTTATTTTTCTGTGCTGAGGCACTTTTGTGGGGCGGGGCAGGGCTGGGCAAAGCAGGGGGGACGAGTGGTGGCACTCTCTAAGTACCCATGACAGTTTGGCCAGCCGTCTTGGGCCGACAAACAGTCATGCGCACTTTGCATGCTCTCCACCCAGGCTGCATTACAGCCTGGGTGGAGAACATGCCCAGGCTCCCATTTCCTGTCTGAGCGGCGAAACACGATGCTCAGACCAATCACAACGCTGCATTGCAGTGTTGTGATTGGCTTAGGGGAGCCTGGATGCTTCCTGTTTCCTGCTCGCACAGAAGCCAGGGAGAGGTCGGAGGAGAGGATGCGGCCGACCAGCCGGCCGTCTGGCCCGCAGGTAAGTGTCCTTTTTTTTCTTTTCTTTTTTTCCCAGTTACCCATCGGAAATATCAGGGATTTATCCCAATTTATTCCTAGTCCGTAGAATTTCCATATATGGTGAAGATCTTCCCCATTCTCGCCAAGGACTGTTCTGGTTCTGCTAGGTACAGAAGGATATCATCAGTGTAGAGGAAGATCTGTTTCTCCCATGTGGTTTCCCACCCCCAGCCCCAGATCTGGGCGTCTGCCTGTATCAATTCAGCCAATGCCTCTAGTGCAAGGGCAAAAAGTATCTGAGACGGGGGCAGCCTTGTCTTGTGCCCCTTTTTGCAGGGAATTCTCTAGATAGTATATCATTCACCTTGAGTCATGCCCTGGTGTGCTTATAAAACAGTTTGACCCATGTGAGAAATTTTGGGCCGAATCCCATTTTACCCATAATCTCTAAGAGAAAGGGCCACTCCACTGAGTCAAAAGCCTTTTTTGCGTCTAGCAAGGTTATGGCCAGTGGTATTCTAATCCCACCACAGGGGCTTTATTGTTGTACGGATGGTGAAGATTCAGTTTGGTTGATCTGTGGGGCATGAATCCATTCTAGTATGGGTGTATCAAGTCAGGAATCACTCCTCTTAACCAATTAGCCAATACTTTAGCTAAGATTTTGGTGTCTGAGTTGAGTAGCGATATCAGTCAATAGGAGTCCCATCTGTCATAAGGCTTCCCTGCTTTGGGTATGAGCACAATAGTGGCCATCCATTGGTCTTTGGGGAGTTCTTTTTTTTGCCTCATTGTATAGCTTGTGAAGCGGTGTGGTTATCTTGCTTGCCAGTTTCTTGAAACGCTCCACCGGGAGTCTGCTCGGACCCAGGGTCTTTCCAGATTGTATCTCTGTTAGTTCAAGCTGTACTTCTTCGTCCATAAGGTTATCTTCTAAGTCCTGTGCTCTATTTTTCACCAACCTCCTGCAGGGGCAATCAGATGTGAACTTGTTAATGTCTGTTTTGTACACTTGCAGTCTATCTGCATAGAAGTCCTGCATATAGCCCACCAGGGTAGCTGCTATGGCCTTGCTACCCACTACCTTTGTACCATTTGAGGCCACTACCTCTTTTATGTGGTGTCTATTCTTCTCTCTATCACTTATCCACTCTATGAACTTTCCTGCCTTGTCCCCTGCTTTGTAAATTTGCTTTTGTTTGTCTACATGGGGCACCTTGGGCACTAGAGATTTGAATTCTTCCATTTTAAGGGTGATGTGCATTTTAGTTATCTCTATGGGTTTTCGGGTGTATTCAACCTCTAATTCTAAAAGTTCTTGTCCTATTTCCCGACATTTTCCCTCTCTTTTGCTTTTATCTGCTAATTCTCCTAACATAATCACCCCACATATTGTCACTTTTTATGCTTCCCGGAGCGTGGCTGTGTCCCGCACTGCGTCAGTGTTTTTTTCCAAGTCAAATTTGGTGACCTTGTGGAGGCACTCAACTTCCTTGTGATTCATTAAGTGCCATGTAGCCATTCCCATTCACCCCCTGCCTTGGAGTTTAGGTGTTGCTAATGTGATACTAAGTGGAGAGTGGTCTGATATTCTCCTTGCCTTGTACTCGTGGGATGTTGGTCCTGTGCTTGCCATCCATGCCACTGGATTCAAGGTAGCCTGGCTGATGAGGGGTGATCCTTGTTTGTGGTCCAGGGAGGACCTGGCCTGGCAGTTCAGGCTGGACTGTTCTCATGGGGAGCAGGGTCAAGAATGATTTGCATATGGCTGGGTCCAAACTGGAATGGCGTGCCGAGCAAACAAACAGTGGATTTAACCCAGATCTGTGACTGGGTGTGAATGTTCGATTTGTTCAGTATTCTCTCCATCATCTGTTTTTTTTGCATTTGCCGCCTTAAGTGGGAGGGGTATGGCCAGACGTGGGTCTCATGCTTGCTACGCCACCGGATTCAAGCAAGCCTGGCTGTGAGGGATGTTACCCTGAAACCGGTCCCAAGATGCTTGTTTCTGGTCCGGGGAGGACCTGGCAGTTCTGGCTGGACTGTTCCCATAGGGAGCAGGGTTCAAGACTGATTTGCATATGGATGGGTCCAAATTGGCATTGCATGGCGAGCAAAAAAATGATGGATTTAACCCAGATCTGTGGCTGGGGGTGAATGTTTGATTTGTTAAGCACTCCATCCATCATTTGTTTTTCTTTGCATTTGTCGCCCTAGGTGGGAAGGGTATGCCCAGACGTGGGTACTGTGCTCGCTACACCACCAGATTAAAGCTAGCCTGGCTGAAGAGGGGTGATACCCCGAAACCGGTCCCAGGATGCTTGTTTCTGGTCTGGGAAGGACCTGGCATGGACGTTCGGGTTGGACTGTTCCCATGGGGAGCAAGGTCAAGATTGATTAGAATATGACTTGGTCCATACTGGATTGGCGTGCCGAGCAAACAAACAGTGGATTTAACCCAGATCTGTGACTGGGTGTGAATGTTCGATTTGTTCAGTATTCTGTCCATCATCTGTTTTTTTTGCATTTGCCGCCTTAAGTGGGAGGGGTATGGCCAGACGTGGGTCCCATGCTTGCTATGCCACCGGATTCAAGCAAGCCTGGGTGTGAGGGATGTTACCCTGAAACCGGTCCCAGGATGCTTGTTTCTGGTCCGGGGAGGACCTGGCAGTTCTGGCTGGACTGTTCCCATAGGGAGCAGGGTTCAAGACTGATTTGCATATGGCTGGGTCCAAACTGGCATTGCATGGCGAGCAAAAAAATGATGGATTTAACCCAGATCTGTGGCTGGGGGTGAATGTTTAATTTGTTAGGCACTCCGTCCATCATTTGTTTTTTTTTGCATTTGTCGCCCTAAGTGGGAAGGGTATGCCCAGACGTGGGTACTGTGCTCGCTACACCACCAGATTAAAGCTAGCCTGGCTGAAGAGGGGTGATACCGCGAAACCGGTCCAAGGATGCTTGTTTCAGGTCCCGCAATGACCTGCCCTGGCAGTTCGGGTTGGACTGTTCCCATGGAGTGCAGGGTGAAGACTGATTTGCATATTGCTGGGTCCAAACTGGAATGGCTTGACAAGCAAATACATGAGGGATTTAACCCATAACTGTGGCTGGGGGTGAATGTTTGATTTGTTTAGCATTCTGTCCATCATCTGTTCTTTTTGGACAATAGAATGAGGCAGCAGCCCCTTTTTACAAGCCAGTCTCCAGCTGACTGTATCAAAGCAAAGATTTGCCTCTGAACACCAATCTCCATGCCTCCCCAGCTCAACTCATTCACCTTAGCTCTGTCAGGCTGGTTCCAAGTTGTTTGGAGCGGAGGAGGTGTTGATGTGTGTGGCAGGTGTTTGGAGATAGCAGGTGTTTGGAGATAGATGGGAGGGCAAGGTAGGCGGCTGGTAGGGTGCTAAAAACAGTGACCCTGGCATGCTAAAAACGAATGGAAGCACTAACAAAATCACTGCAGCCAAGGAAGATGGGCTTTGCCATTTGCAGGACCTTTATGCAGACAGTTCTTTTTGCCCCTCTGACAATGGGCGCCTTAAGCCTGGGCCCAGCTCGCCCATGCCAAATGTTGGCCTTGCATGCACTCCACGCCTGTGTCTTCTCAAGGAGGCAGTGTATTCTTGCTTTAGTTATCTGTGCACTACCTGTTTAGATGATTTTTATTTGCTTGTTGTGGTCTACCCCATGGAGGCCTCGATCAACTGGGTGCAGTCTTGCGAATTTCCACCAACACCTGCTTGTAGGATTGGTGGATGTTGTGGCTTGTGGTACAAGTGTCTGAGCCACTGGACCTGTGATTAGTATGTGCATGCACATCGGTGTGCCCTGTCCCACACATGGCACTATGTATCCCATTTGTATGGCACCCTTATATGACACTTTGGTAAAGTAAGTAACAAACCACAAGCGGTTGTCCCATCAAAGTTGCCCTTTTGTTAGCACATTTCACAAAGTCACTCACTGGCCCAATATTGGTGATGATCTTGTGGGCACCAGAGACCCCGCAATCAAGACACCATAACATTTACCTCAATCAGAACACTGACAATTTGATGAATCAGATATCATGTTAAACCTCAATTTCATGAGGCAATGTGTTCCTGAGGTAAGGCACCTCCAAACACATCAAACATACAGCTTATTAAGTTGAAGGACAGATTCAATAACTGAGGTCTAGATCAGCAGAATAATTAAAGGGTTTTGTCACAAAAATTCAACCATGAAGTGGTACAGAGGCAATGCTATGAAGGCTCTCGGCAAATCAAACATTACAGAGAAATAAAAATCAAAAATATTTTAAGTCCCAAGTGGGCAGCAAAATCAAGACAGAAACAGACAGTATCCCTAGCAGCATCTAAATCTTCAGAAAAGTATTCCGGCTCATCCCCAAAATTGAGGGTTCGAATACAATATTTGGGTATATTGAATAATCAAAACTGCAGAATCACTGTTGTATGAGCAAATGTATCATTTCTTTAGCAAATCAGAACACAGATCTATTAAGCATCAGATGGCCTTAACACCTAAGCACAATCCCATTGCATGGATAATTATTCTGTCCCCTCTAAGCTAATGCTATCTGGAGATGGTGGAACAAACTAGATACATGAACAACAGCAATCTATTATGAATGAATGGGGAAGAGTGAGCTAGCGGAAGGACCTTGAAATATAGTTACAGTTTGTGACTGAACCGCGGAAAGTTAATCGAAAACAAAATGAACAATGACAATGGAAATAAACTGACAGGACCCTGCTTGAACGTGTACTGCAGAAATAATAAACAGTGAGATATGCAGGTGGAGGACAAGAATGACAAGAGTGACATCCGTTTTGAACAATATGGCTGCTAAGCCCAAATTGAGGCCTAGTTAACACGGGTCAGGAAAACACACTTCTACACAACATAGGAAAATTGTTTCAAAAGCAATAGTACTATATCAGTGTGTACATGTATAATTGAGTGTGAAACTACATTCTGCATAGTGTTAATGATGCACAAAATTATAAATGCACAAAAATCCTCCACATTTAATGCACTATTATTTAAGATGATGGTAACAGATGGGAGTAAATTTTGACTTACGTGAGTACACACCATTAAGGTCTATTTTTGTAAAAATGAAAATTCATGTTGAATTACATTTGTGTACGTTACGCAAAGCATACAAAGGCAAGGTAAAGGTCCCGAACTGAAAGTAATTTAGAAGTTTGGGTAGAGTGTGCATAAAAGAAAATAGCACAAAATCTATACCTACTGAAGGGAATACAGAAGCACCCTCTTTTGTTAAGTTATTTATAGAAGCTCAGTTCTTTCTATTTTTGCTCCTGCAAGGGCATCCTGCTCTAGAGTCCCGTTCCGATCACCGATGGATGAAACCTTATTGGCACATATCGACTCTATTCCAGCCCATGAAAGCAAGTTGCGTGTAGCGGGTGTTGCTTCTAGTCAGGAAAGTAAGTGGGCCTCTCAGTGGAGGCTAGAAAAGGGCAGTGGGCACTTTCATAGGTGGATCATGCAGTCAGTGTAGCCCTAAAATCAACTCCCCAACTTGCAGTCCATCTGGAAATGCCAGAATGCCCTAACGGAAGGCCACGGCTATAACTTGTTCCCAAGCCTCGACAAGATGGCTGAGGTACATATATACCATCAAGTCACAGCCAATTCAGTACACTGCAACTGTGCCTGTTTAAAGGCCCTGTTCACTGAACCCATTCCAGTGCTCCCTTTGCAGCTTTCCCTGTGCACTTCAGCATCTCTACCTTACTCACTCTCTCTGTACCCTTCATCCTGGGCTCCTTTCTCCCCCTGCCATGGCCCTTTCCCTGTGTAACTCGCTCTGTGATCTCCTTACACCCTCTGTGTTCGCCTCTTCTTGTGCTCTCTTCCCCACTGTCTATACTCATTTTTGTGTTCCTCTCCCTGTGCCTCCCTGTTTCTGGGCACCTCTCCTTCTGTCTCCCTTCCTTCCTTTGCCTTTTGTCCCTTGTTACCTCTGCCTGTGCTCTCTCTCTCCATGCCTCCCACTCTCAATGCCCTTCTCCCGGTGTTGTCTTGGTGTCTTCTTGTACTTCTCTCCCTGTGTCTCCCTCTTTGTGTGTCTCCGTCTCTTATTCTCTTTCTGCCCAATTCTTTATTCTACCTTTCCCTCTACTGTCCTCTCACTGTACCACTTCTCTGTGCCCCACTCCATGGGTCTCCCATTTTCAGAGCCCCACTGCCTATGTTCCCTCACATTGTATCTCCTTCTCTCTTCCTCTCTCTTTCTCTCTCTTTCTCTCCCTGTGTGCCTGTGATAGTTGTTCCCTGTGTTCCTTTTGTTTCTCTGCCTGTCTTCTTCTCTGTGTCGCTCTGCCTCTGCTTGCACAGTCGCCCTGTGTTCCCTTCTCTCTGTGCCCCTCTCCCTATGTCCCTGCCCATTCTTACATCCCTGTGTTCCCTTTCTTTGTATTCCATGGCACAATCAGACAGTGTCTCCCTCACTCTGTGCCACTATCCCTGATTTCATTGTGCATGTTTCTCTGTGCTCTCTGTGCCCCTTTGCCTGTGCTCCATTTCTTGTGTCTCCCTCTGTGTACCCCTGTCTCTGTTGTGCCCCTCTGCCTGTGCCTTCCTCTCTCTATGCTAGCATGTTTGCCTCCTTGTGTCCTCCTCCACCCCTCTCTCTGCTAAAGGTTCCCTTTCTCCCTGTCCTCTTCGTCCCTCGCATAGATGACCCGTGTACCCTTTTTCTTTGCAACTCGTCCTGTGGTCACGGTGCCCACTTCTCTGGGCTCCGTGAGGGACTCTCCTTGTTACAACTTTCCCTGTGTCTCCCTCTCTTTGTGCCCCTTACTCTCTGCACCATGTGCTTTTCTGCCTGCTCCCTTCCCCATGTGTTTTCTATCTCTTTCTTTCTTTATGCCCCCCCTTGTGCTTCATGAGCTGTTGTGCCTTACTCCCTTTCCATGTGTGTTTTTTATCTTCCTCTTTGTGCTCCTCCCTCTCTAGTTCATGAGGCTCTCTGCCTTGCTCCCTTCCCCAGATGTTTCTGGCTCCCTCCCTTTGTGCCCAACTTCCTGTGCTCCATAAGCTGCTATGCCTTGCTCCCTTCCCCATATGTTTTATCTACCTCTTTGTGCACCCTCTGCTCCCTGAGCCTCTATGCCTTGCTCTCTTCCCCATGTGCTTCTATCTCGCTCTCTTTGTGTCCCTCTTTCTGTGCCGCCCAGGTCGCCCTCTTTGTGCGCCGCTCCCTCTTCTCCATGAGACGCTATGCCTTGCTCCCTTCCCCATGTGTTTCTAACTCCTTCTTTGTGCCCCTCTTTCTGTGACCCCAGGTCGCCTTCGAGTATTTCCTGTGTCTTCCATTCCTCTATGCTCCCTGAGCCCATCCCCATGTACCTCTTTTACTCTGCTTCTTCCTGGCTCCCTCCCTCTCTCTGCCCCTTTCCCTCTCTTTGTGGCCTCTTCCTGTGCTTCTTAAGCCACAATGTCTTGTTCCCTTCCCCATGTGTTTCTATCTCCCTCTTCTCCCTGAGACGCTCTGCCTCGCTCCCTTCCCCATGTGTTTCTATCTCCCCCTCTTTGTGCCCCTCTCCCTCTGCTCCCTGAGACGCTCTGCCTCGCTCCCTTCCCCATGTGTTTCTATCTCCCCCTCTTTGTGCCCCTCTCCCTCTGCTCCCTGAGACGCTCTGCCTCGCTCCCTTCCCCATGTGTTTCTATCTCCCCCTCTTTGTGCCCCTCTCCCACTGCTCCCTGAGCCGCTCTGCCTCGCTCCCTTCCCCATGTGTTTCTATCGCCCTCTTTGTGCCCCTCTACCGCTGCTCTCTGAGTCACTCCGACTTGCTCCCTTCCCCATGTGTTTCTATCTCCCAGGGCCGGTTCTAGGATTTTTGGGACCTTGGGCAGAAGGGGAATGTGCGAGGCCCCTCTAATTTGCATAGAAGTGACCCATTCAGGGCTGTCTGTATCTCAATAGATGCCCCTGCTTCTGAAGCTGGAGCCCCTCCCTCTCAGCCACTTACACGCATCTCTTAACCGCTCATAAAGGGCTGAAGGTGTGAGGGTTGCTTATCTCCAGAGAGGGTTAAGACTGCCAGGGAGTTAAACAGCTGGGCAATAGTCCTCCCACTCTGCCTCTGTGTGGGTGGGAGGAGGATACCTAATTGCAAGACAAAACTGAGGAATGTGCCTTCTTGCAACTGGGACTGCTCACCACCCCCGGGTGCCCTAGCTACACCATAGCAGTGAGGCCAAGGGAGGAGGCCCCTCTAAGGTGGCGTACTAGCAAGGTGGCACCTTTCATGCCGTGGACTGTCGCATTGGTGTGAGGCCCTAAGTTGTAGGGCTGACTGCAGGGCCCTGGGCAGCGGCCCACACTGCCCATGCCCAGCGCCGGCCCTGCTATCTCCCTCTTTGTGCCCCTCTCCCTCTGCTCCCTGAGCTGCTATGCCTTGCTCCCTTCCCCTTTATTTCTGTCTCCCTCTCTTTGTGCCCCTCTCCCGCTGCACCCGGAGCTGCTATACCTTGCTCCCTTCCCCATGTATTTCTGTCTCCCTCTCTTTGTGCCCCTCTCCCGCTGCACCCGGAGCTGCTATACCTTGCTCCCTTCCCCATGTGTTTCTGCCTCCCTCGTTGTGCCCCTCTCCCTGTATTCCCCAGGTCACATTTCAGGGCTCCCTGTATCTTCCTTTCCTCTGTGCTCCCTGAGCCCATCCCCGTGTACCTCTTTCCTCTGCTTCTCCCTGGCTCCCTCACTCTCTCTGCCCCTTTCCCTCTCCCTCTGCTCCCTGAACGGCTCTGCCTCGCTCCCTTCCCCATGTGCTTCTATCTCGCTCTCTTTGTGTCCCTCTTTCTGTGCCCCCAGGTCGCCTTCGAGTGTTCCCTCTATCTTCCATTCCTCTGTGCTCCCTGTGCCCATCACCATGTACTGCTTTCCTCTGTTTCTTCCTGGCTCCCTCCCTCTCTCTGCCCCTTTCCTCTCTTTCTGCCCCTCTCCCCTCTTTCTGCCCCTCTCCCTGTGCTCCCCGTGTACCTCTTTTACTCTGCTTCTCCAGGCTCCCTCCCTCTCTCTCTGCCCCTTTCCTCTCTTTGTGCCCTCTTCTGGTGCTTCTTAGGCCTCTCTGTCTTGCTCCCTTCCCCATGTGTTTCTGTCTCCCTCTTTGTGCCCCTCTCCCACAGCTCCCTGAGCCGCTCTGCCTCGCTCCCTTTTCCATGTGCGTCTATCTTGCTCTCTTTGTGTCCCTCTTTCTGTGTTCCTCAGGTTTCCTTCCAGGGTGCCCTGTATCTTCCATTCCTCTGAGCTCTGTGAGCCCATCCCCATGTACCTCTTTTACTCTGCTTCTCCCTGACTCCCTGCCTCTCTCTGTCCCTTTCCTCTCTTTGTGTTCTCTTCCTGTTCTTCTTAAGCCTCTATACCTTGTTCCCTTCCCCATGTGTCTCTATCTCCCTCTTTGTGTCCCTCTCCCGCTGCTCCCTGAGCCGCTCTGCCTCGCTCCCTTCCTCATGTGTTTCCATCTCCCTCTGCTCCCTGGGCCGCTCTGCCTCGCTCCCGTGTTCCTAGCTCCCTCTTTGTGCGCCGCGCCCTCTGCTCCCTTCCCCATGTGTTTCTATCTCGCTCTCTTGGTGCCCCTCTCTCTGTATTCCCCGTGTCAGCTTCCAGGGTTCCCTGTATCTTCCATTCCTCCGTGCTCTCTAAGCCCATCCCCATGTACCTCTTTCCTCTGTTTCTCCCTGGCTCCCTCCCTCTCTCTATCTGCCCCTCTCCCTGTGCTCCCCGTGTACCTCTTTCCTTTGCTTCTCCCGCTTCCCTCCCTCTCTCTGCCCCTTTCCCTCTCTATCTGCCCCTCTCCCTGTGCTCCCCGTGTACCTCTTTCCTCTGCTTCTCCCGCTTCCCTCCCTCTCTCTGCCCCTTTCCCTCTCTATCTGCCCTTCTCCCAGTGCTCCCCGTGTACCTCGTTCTTCTGTTTCTCCCTGGCTCCCTCCCTCTCTTTGCCCCTACCCCTCTCTTTTTGTCCCTCTCTCTGTGCTCTCCGTGTCTCCCACTCCTCTGTTTCTCTCTGCCCCTCTCCCTCTGCTCCCCGTGTATCTCTTTCCTCTGCTTCTCCCGGTTCCCTCCCTCTCTCTGCCCCTTTCCCTCTCTTTCTGCCCCTCTCCCTCTGCTCCCAGTGTAGCTCGTTCTTCTGTTTCTCCCTGGCTCCCTCCCTCTCTCTGCCCTTGTCCCTCTCTTTCTGCCCCTCTCTCTGTGTTCTCCTTGTCTCCCACTCCTCTGTTTCTCTCTGCCCCTCTCCCTCTGCTCCCCGCGTACCTCTTTCCTCTGCGTCTCCCGGCTCCCTCCTTCTCTCTGCCCCTTTCCCTCTCTTTCTGCCCCTCTCCCTCTGCACCCAGTGTACCTCTTTCCTCTGTTTCTCCCCAGCTCCCTCCCTCTGCCCCTTTCCCTCTCTCTGCCCCTCTCACTGTGCTCCCCGTGTACCTCTTTCTTCTGTTTCTCCCTGGCTCCCTCCCTCTGCCCCTTTCGCATTCCCTCTCTTTCTGCTCCTCTCCTCCCCGTGTACCTCTATCCTCTTTTTCTCCCTGGCTCCCTCCCTCTATCTGCCCCTCTCCCTCTGCTCTCCGTGTACCTCTTTCCTCTGTTTCTCCCTGGCACCCTCCTTCTCTCTGCCCCTTTCCCTCTCTTTCTGCCCCTCTCCCTGTGCTCCCCGTGTACCTCTTTCCTCTGCTTCTCCCTGGCTCCCTCCCTCTGCCCCTTTCCCATTCCCTCTCTTTCTGCTCCTCTCCCTCTCTTTCTGCTCCTCTCCTTCCTGTGTACCTCTTTTCCTCTGTTTCTCCCCGGCTCCCTCCCTCTCTCTGCCCCTCTCCCTCTCTTTCTGCCCCTCTCCCTGTGCCCCCTACTCCTCTGTGCCCGTCCTCCCCTCCCGGCTTCGCCAGCTCCCCACGGGCACTGATGAAGACTTCAGGCCCGCAGGACTCGCCAATACTTCCGAATAAATAAACACAGATTTAGCGTTGGCGGCTTCACATTACCCCGGGTGGGGGGGTGAACAGTGCATCGGATACAAACACCCCCACCCACATCTCCTTTTTTAATATGCTTTTTTTAATTTGTTTTGATGAATGACTGACAAGCCTGACACCCGATTCGCTGAGATTAATAGAAACGACACAATATTTACGCGGCGCCGACGAACAATTATCCTGCCATCTATCTCTGAGATTATCTTCCTGATTGAAAACTACTCATGCGTGTAATCGGAATTATTTGGAATTAGAAGGGAATTTATGGCCTTGCTCCTACTGTCCCGATCCTGTCCTCCGTCTTTCTCTGTCTCATTATCCCTTTTTCTCGCTCCCTCCCCCTGAGTCCTAATATAAGCACATTCCTAACTAACTCCTTCCTTCCTTTCTTTTTTCCTTACTCTCTTCCCTCCCTCTTCCCTCCTTCCTTCCTTTCTTCCCTCCTCTCTTCCCTCTGTTCACTCCTCTCTTCCCTGCTTTCTTTCTTTCGTCCTTTCTTCTTTCTTTCTTTCTTTCTTTCTTTCTTTCTTTCTTTCTTTCTTTCTTTCTTTCTTCCTCCCTTCCTTCCTTCCTCCCTCCCTTCCGTCCTTCCTTCCTTTCTTCCATCCTTCCTTCATTCGTTCCTCCCTCCCTCATGCTTCATTCCACCCTTTCTTTGCTCTTTCTTTCCATCTTTTCCTAGCCTCCTCTCTTCCCTCTGTTCCCTCCTCTTTTCCCTCCCTCCTTCCTTCCTTCCACTTCATTCCATCCTTTTTTTGCTCTTTCTTTCCACCTTTCCCTGCCCTCCTTTCTTACCCTTTTCTACCCTCCTGCATTCCTCGTCTACAGACTACATTGTGGACTGTGATACATGGAGACCTGAATTGTATCACTCCAGGGTTTAGGCCTAGATTTACAGTAGATTTTTTCTGGCACTCACACGATGCAAATAGTTGCGAAGCATTGCCAAGTGGCACACACAGCAACGAAGGACCAACCTTCACGTGAAAAGGCTACATTGTGCTGAAAGTTGACCCTCAAGATGTGCCCAAACTCCTTTGTGCCACCCCCTGTTAATAGAAGCAAGAGGGACATGTCTGGGGAGGGACAACGCAAAAACCTTAGATTTGGCGCAAAGCCAGAACTGCTAAATTAGAGTGATGTGACTTTGTCCCAAATTCTATCTCCAAGTAAAAGCAGTCACAAGCAAGGGTCAAGCGGTGTATTACGTTCTTATATACCTACCTGTAACATGTGCTTTTCCCTAAAAAGCCCAATTTTCATGCCTGGCCCCTGTATTGTTGCTAGGAAATTATACCACAGGGTTTACCTCCAGTACAAATCCTAAATTAGACAGGATCACATTTACACAGCGCGAGGCTTAGCCAGATTTAGCGCAGACACTGTCAATGATGTAATCAGAAAGCACTTTTCCTGAATTTGGTGATGCGCTTTTTTCTGTCATCTGTGCAATTCAAAACTGCAATTCTTCCCGGCTAGCTCCATTTGATGAAGGACAGAATAATAACTGTGCCTCTCTGTCCCACAATGCCTTGTGGTAGCTGTTCAGATATGCGGTCCTGGGTCATCTCCTTCACGCCAATGCTATAAGTGGTGCACATTGAGGCAGTGCTTAATTTGTAAAACAATACGTTCTGGTGACCCATATTTTTCCCCAGAAACCCGCTGCAAGGGCTGTGGAATGATGAAGTTGCCAAATACCAAGGCTGCCTATCTTGATTCCACCTCATGCCTCTTTCTTCCATCACCTAACACTTCTTTCCCTTTAGTTCGCCCTTGCAGATTATATTACATCTCTGCTTTCTCCCTGTGTCACTGTTTTTCTGTCATCTTTCTCTTCTTTTCTGCCTTTCTCTCTCCTGGTGTAAGTCTAATGATTAAAAATAAGTGCCGGACCCCAAAATCGAGTGCCAGTGGGTCCCATCTGCATCCTCTGGCTCAAGCTAAGCACAGCATTGGGGGGGCACAGAGACTAGCCACAGAGGGACCTGCCTCTGGTACCATTGAACCAGACCCATACCTAATCTGGGAAAAATTAAAAAAATTCAGATGTTTTCTTATATACAAAGATAATAGCATGACTTATCCAACCAGGGGCGTAGCTTCAAGGGGGAGTGTTTGGGGTGTTACACCACCCCCATAAATGTATTTTGCTGATGAATAGTTGGGTAGAGGTGCTTTCAGTTGGGTATGGTGAGGTGTCTGTCGGAGTTCACCCTGGATTTTTGCACGCACACACTGACAAAAACACACACACTCTCTCATCTCTGTCCGGAAAGCTCAAAAAAAATGTTGATGATTTGACAAAATATTTTGTTTCTGTCACTTAGTACTCTTTCCAATCTGCATTCCTCACCCTTTCCACTGCCCCTTATGCCCCTCTTGTGCACCCTATTTGTCGTATAATGGATTTTAACATTATATGCCAGCGTGATTGTCGGAAAATCTGATGCTCACACTCTCCAATCTTACTGGCCAAGCTACGCCCCTGCATCCAACCTAGAGTTTATCCCACTAGCCAATTGCCTAATATTACTAAAGTATCGAACCTAATATTAAAGTCAAAACAGGAAAATATCCCAAACATTAATGAAGAAACTCCAACCCACTCACCACTCGAATCACCTAAAAGAAGTAATGGCTGGGAGCTAGGTGTGAAAAAGATGCAGCGGCTTGTCTGGTCATCTGTGGTGGGCTGCTATTGGTGCACTTGAACGTGGGGGGCAGCTGCAGAAGCAAAGAGGCCAACGTACCTTCATCCCTTGTTTTTAAACCACTTCCTCAGACCAAACCACTCACAGTCCCTCGCGTCGGTCCACAGTCTGTCAGAAACTGATCCCCCAGCACCAGAAGTTGTGTTGCATTGCGGTCATCTTTCCCCACTGCCTGGCCTACTCACGCTGCTCTCTCCATGATGGGAAGAAGCTTTCGTGGTTGTGAGCAGTCCTTAGGTTGATCAGTGTACGCATCTGCCTGGGGTAGAATGTAGGTGAGGTGGTAGAATGTAGGGGCAGTGTGAAATGGCTGAATTTGAGGGAGTGAGTGGGAGGCAGAATATTGGATATGTAAAATGTATGGGTCTGAAAAGATAGATTTAAACTCACTGGGTGTGGAGAGATATGGCCTATCTGCTCCTTGTTGCAATACATCTCTTCAAGTGCTTACCTGGAAACCGTCCAGCAGCAGATTGTTTTCTTTTGCTTTTCTGTTTCACTGTGTAACATCGCAACATTGTCTCCCTTCAGCCTAAACCTTGTATCCACCCTGTAACTATTCCTTCTGTATAGCCAGTAACACTGTGATTTATTAGCCTGTTTTAACTCCTGTTTTAACATTGTGAACGTTTGTTATAGTAATTTCACTGTTTCTGCTGCTCCACCGCCCAATTTTCCCACCGTTTTCGCTTCTCCCTTCCCCCCCGGACCTACTTAATGGAGGCTGCAGCGTGGCCGCACAGTTGCCGTGTGCAGCAGGTATGCCACCGGTGTGCCAAAGGCAAGCCCGTCTGGGCCCGGCCGCACCTGAACCGTGCCCAGCACCACGAACCCTGTTTCTTCCACCCCCACAGCTACACCGCCACAGACCTCCAAGCCCTGGATCCCAGGCGCATAGACAACAACAACTGTTGCTGCACATCTTCACGCACAACCAGAGGAACGTTCGCCTGCCAGCGCTGCCGCTTCACCTGCAACACCGAAGCTACCAACAACGCGGAGATACAGCAAACACAACTGCGCCCACCATGCCGACCGAGACCGCCACTGCACAACTCCAGTGCATTCTACTCAATGCACGATCAATCAACAAACACTCTATGGAGATCTGGGACATGATCTCATCTCTCACCCCGACATCATCTTCCTCACAGAGACCTGGCTGAACCCCACCTCCAGGCTGGACATCGCCAACCCCGGAGGCTACAAGATAACACACCAGGACTGAACCAACAAACAAAGAGATGGAGTTGCCATAATCTACAAGGACACCATCTGCTGCACGCCCTCCTCAGATGACTCGACCCCGATAACGGAGGACCTCAACTTCCAAATCCACGTAGACGGAAAAAGCACCATCAGAGGCACCCTCACCTACAGACCACCAAGACCACGCCCCGGCTTCTGCAACGCCATTCCTGGCCTCATCTTCCAGATTGCCATTGACTCCGAGCAGTACATCTTCCTAGGGGATCTTAACTTCCACCTTGATGACCCCAGCGACACCAACACAACAACCTCCTGAAAAGCATGAGCAACATCAGCCTCAAGCAACTTGTCACCGAGCCTACCTGCATCGCAAGACACACCCTCAACTCCATTTTCACGTCCAGCGACAGAGTCAAGTACAACCACGTCTCATAACTCACCTGGACAGACCACTACAGCGTCCACTTCATTATCTCAGGACCTACCAACACTGGCACCATGAGCCCCAACTCCATGAGCAGAAATGGGAAAAAGATATCAGAAGGCAAGTAAAACAACGCTGTCAACTCCCACCTCCCAGACACAACATCCAATCCAGAACAGGCTGCGGAGAACTTCTCATAGTGGATCACTGAATGCGCCGACACAATTGCCCCCGCCAAGCCAGCCAAATCCAAAGGACCAACCAGAAGAGCCAGCTGGTTCACTATGGAACTAAAATCCACCAAATGCAACTGTCGACAACTAGAACGGAAGTGGTACACCAGCCAAGAGACCACATCACCGTCAAGACAGCACTCAACCAGTACCACCGCCTCCTGAAAGATACAAAGAAAAACGCTGTAGCAGACGGCATAGAAGCCAGCACAAACCGCAGCAAGGAGCTCTTTGCCACTGTAAAGGAGTTCTCCAACCCCGCAGCCACTGAGAACGACATCACCCCCTCCCAAGAACTGCGTGACACTCTGGTGGACTTCTTCCACGACAAGATCGCAGTCATCTACGAAAACTTCAAACCCCAACCCCTTGCCGCTGACAGCATCAGCTTGCTCACACCCATGAACACAAACCCCGAACACCTCCTCACCCATTGGGACCCTTTCACAACTCAAGCCACAATCCCCATCATGAACTCCATGCACCTGAGAGCATCCACGGACCCCTTGTCCCCACCACATCTTCAACCTCAGTAGCAAGAAAATTGACGACAAGCTTAAGAAAGTCCTGATCACCTCCATTACCTCGGCCTCCTTCCCTGAGAACTGGAAACATGCTGTGAGACCTCTCCTGAAAAAACCAACAGCAGACCCTGCAGAACCGAAGAACTACTGGCCCATCTCCCTTCTTCCCTTTCCAGTGAAGGTTCTCGAGAAGGCAATCAACCAGAAACTCACCCAACACCTGGAATATAACAACCTCCTGGACCCCTCCCAATCCGGATTCCGAGGCAACCACAGCACGAAACAGCCCTGAAGGCAGCCACCGACAACATCAGGGCCCTCCTAGACCACAGCAAAGAGGCAGCCTTCACCCTCCTGGACCTGTCAGCTGCCTTCGACACCGTCTCACATCACATCTTGATCAACAGACTCCACCACATCGGAATCCAGGGTGATGCCCTCAAATGGATCGCCTCATATCTCACCGGAAGAACCCAGAGAATTCGTCTCCCACCGTTCACCTCTGGACTCAAGAAGATCATCTGCGGCATCCTACAAGGATTGTCCCTCAGCCCCACCCTCTTCAACACATACATGACCCCCCTGGCCAACACCATCAGATCGCACTGGCTCAACATTATCTCCTAGTCTGAGGACACCCAGCTCCTCCTCTCGCTATCATAAGACCCCTACACCACCAAAGCCAACTTCCACAGCTGTATGATGAACGTTGCCGACTGGATGAAGGACAACTGTCTCAAACTCTACTCGGACAAGACGGAAGTCCTCATCTTTGGGGACAACACCTCACCATGGAATGACGCATGGTGGCCTGCTGAACTCGGCCCATCCCCCGCCCCAACAGATCTCGCCCGCATCCTATGGATCATCTTGGACAGCAAGCTATCTAAGTTAACTCAGTCTCAACTGCCTGCAAGATCTTCAGGTGGCTCCCGGTCAACACCAGAAGGACTATCACGCAGGCCCTCATCACCAGCAGTCTGGACTACAGGAACAAACTCTACGTAGGAATCACCGCACACGTCCTGAAGAGACACACCACACCTCAAGAAGCTACACTTGCTTCTGATCCAGAATGGATGCCAGTTCAAGATGCTGACCCTCACATACAAAGCCCTGCACAATGAAGGACCAGCATACATCAACAAACGCATGACCTTCCACCAACCAACCAGACACCTATGATCTGCCTCCCTCTTCCTCGCAGACACCTCCCCCGGATCCGCCGAGGCAACAGCGGATGACGTTCTTTCTCACTACTGGCGGAGAAAGCTTGAAATGACCTTTCCCTGCACATCAGACCTGCCTCATCACTCCAGCAATTCAGGAAAGGACTCAAGAGATGGCTTTTGGGACCCTCACAGGTGATTTGCCACGCTTTATAAATGACTGATTGATTGATTGTATTTCATCAGTACACAGTTACTACCTGGAAACTAGTGCCTTGAAAGGTAATTTCAGGGCACACCATATTAGGGAACCATTAGCCAATGGAAACATTCTAGAAACTTGTCATATCATCACGCATCATCATCGGACTATTTATCTTCATGCCAGGAAATACCAGTGGCTAGGTGACTTTTGTTTTTCCCCCCAGGATTTCTCTCTCCCCTCCTTGCTCATGGTCCTGTTGTTATGGAGCTTCTTGGTATTGTGGAAATTAGTACGTGGATGAGTTTGAGCGCTACACAACATGCAATGTAGATATTGCATCAGGCATGCCCATAACAGTGGTGCCCTTCCACTGTGGGCTGCCACACGTGCACATGCCAGCCCCCTTAAATAGAGTTGATCTTGAGCATACACAAGTAAGTTCCATCAAAGGTTCTTATATTGAACATTTGTTCCTCAACAATGGAAATACAAACACATCTATCAGCCAATAAACGTGCCTAACGTCCTAGAAGACCAGTGAGTAATTGGCTGCAGCCTGAGCCCTTCCGTGTTAGTCATCAATTACCAACAACTCCATGAAGTGGACCATTCACCAACCATAGGAACATCCCCATTCACATCACTGATAGCACATCTTCACAAACCAAATCAGGAACTGATCGATGATAGAAACCACAGAACCCTTTGGGAGGCCACCCCTTGATTACAAAAAGTTCTGCAGTTCTGTAACAACTGCGCTCTTTACAAATGTCAATAACATAAAATAAACTAACCTGCAAGCCTGACAGCAGGCTTTCATTGGAGAAGAAGAGTCAAAAACGATA
The DNA here is from genome assembly GCA_963921515.1 of Calotriton arnoldi. Classification (NCBI taxonomy): domain Eukaryota; kingdom Metazoa; phylum Chordata; class Amphibia; order Caudata; family Salamandridae; genus Calotriton; species Calotriton arnoldi. The sequence goes on from CAWUFW010000557.1 coordinate 2,469,034, forward strand.
TGGAGTCAATTAATGAAACCTCCTCTTAGCATTAAATGCACCACAAAGGTAAATAAGACCACCCAGAAGAACATCAGGGCAAGAAGCGCAAGTTAGATCAAGCACATCATAATAATTTATATGGTTCTCTTTGATCGTGCAAACTACGTTCATTAGGTGCTATGAGTGAAGGTGTTGACACTGCTCGTGTGAGATGAGTGAATGAACCAAATCAGAAGCAACACAAAGCTAAAGAAAAGTAACAGGTTTGGTTGTGAGATAGATTCGGTACAGGAGAGTTTTTCCACCGTTGATAACTCCACTGTAAAATTTAATAAAATCCAATTAAAGATCAAAATTAGGCAAGCGTTGATGTTTTGACCCAGAGAAATGACCTATAAGGGTGTTCATGAGGACAACGTTCATAAGATAATTGACACTTAGGTCACTTCACTGCGCCGTTCACTGGAGCACCTAGTGTACAGTTACTGAAATACAATTTTATAATTGGATCTTTTTTATGTGTAATTAAAAGTTCATTCTACTCAGATATTTTTGTGTATGTTGGTTGTTTAAGCCAAGGGAGCTTAGGTTTATGGCTTGCTCCAAGGGAACCATTGTTCTTTGAGTTTAATGTTTACCCAGGCTCCCCGGAATACCAAGTTGCCTCATACTGAGGTCAAGGCAGTCAAGTAAACAGTGAGCATTTGCAGCGGCTGCCATCTTTGATTACCTCTATATACTTGGCTGCTTCAAGTGTGCATTGAGGGCTGCGGAGGGTGATGGGGGCATAAATCGGGGATGCATCAGTGGGTCTCAGAGTATCGCTCCTTGAAGTGCTTGAGGGGCTTGCGTGTCTCAGTGACACAGAGAGCCATGCTGGAGGGAGCTTAGTTTCCTGGCGAGGTGTCCAAAGCCGGACAGGTCAAAGGGTAGAAATCAGATGAAGCACAGCACGTTCTACTGGTCCTCCAAGTTGGTGGTTGTGCACAAGGCTAACAACATTGGTGCATAAAATCATTTGTTACAGAAACAACAGCAAGAACCACTAAATCTTCTGGGTATGAGTGACTTCCAGGGTCTCTGCAGGAGACATGCATGATTGACAGTAGTCAAAGGAGCAAAGAAACTACTGATAGAATCACAGAAGTTCTGAGTGCCAAGTGCAATACCAGAATTGGATTTTGGAACGTACGCACTATGTATGGCTCAGGAAAGCTGGCTCAAGTAACATCTGAAATGAGGCCAAAAACACCTGGAGGTGAACTGTAGAAACAGAAATGAAGGCCCTAAACTACAGCTGGGGCAATGTACAGAACTTTGCCTACGGCAAATAGAAGTGGATACCCTTTATTGCTGCCCTAAATGCCAGTGGACATTATGGGCAATAGTAGTAGTCTAGTATTATGACTGTGAAGAGGTAAGAGGCAGGTGGGTGAGTGGTGACAAGGAAGGCACTTGAGGAGGTGTTAAACAAGGGTTCCTGCAGCCTGCAGTAACATTTGATTAAAAGCAGTATAAGCTGAAGGGCTAGATCTAGATGGTAGGCATATTGCTGCATGACCTTTTGCAGACAGCCTCATACACCTCACACCCTCCCCTGATTGTTGGTGGCCCGTGCATGGGCTCAGCTTGCCCATGCTTAAAGACCGGCCCTACATTCTCATCTAGTCATGGGTGTTGGAAATTACAATGTTTTTAATTCTCTGAACTTTGGCTTTCACAATTCACTGACAGAAAACTAAATTTGAGTCACAAGGGAAATGATACTGTATATATATTCGAATCTGTACCATTAATACCAATGTCACCCTTATCTCCCCACACAGGTAGGACCAGGTCTGACAGGTACACGATTTAGGTAGTTACCTGGTTGATGTGAGTATGTTGCCACGTCGCCAATTTTAAGTGTAGATAGTTTCCACTATATAGGTCCTGATGAATCGCATGTAGACTATTACAGTGAGCGAGAAACATGTTGACCTCATTTGCACCAATAGCGACGCTTAGACTTAAGACATAATACTTAGCCAAGCACCGCATTGTTTATATTTTTAACTAGGGTAGGAGACCCACTGATTAAAAATTGTCTTCACGGATACTCCGAACCTTATTTTAAATCACACACATACATCTACACAGTTCTGGCCCCTCACCCCCACTTCACCATACGGCTATTGGAAAAGATCTCCGCCAAAGTGCCCCTACTACAGGGAGCCCGTTGGGTATTGCACCGCCGACCCGACGAGGAGCAGCCCAGATGATGAAGCATGACACCCGATTGGGTGTGTGAGGGCATTACAATCCAATAAATGGACTCCCAACTCTGAACCCAAACGTTCAGGGTGGTGTCAATTTCCCTTGCTCGTACACTCTTGAGGAACAGCATAACCTTCTTCTTCTAATGTTGGAAATTAGAACCTTGCATTCTGGGAGTTGTGGTATTACTTTCTAAGTATTGTCACAATAATCAAAGCATGCAAAGTGCCTTTTGGCTAAAAGGCCAGTTGGCTGTGAAGGTGCCATACATGACATAGGGCTACTTGGCTGCTATGCAAACTTTCATCAGTCCAGTGCTCAGGCTGGCTGGCTTATCGGCATTTCTGGAGATTTTAAGACAGGGAGGTGCTGGTAAATGGCTAATGCAACTTCACACGGCTAATTCTCACTCTGACGACATGTTTCCACAATTTCCCTATGGGCCAGATCATCTTCGGTGCTGTCAGTGGGTAAACCTTCCTCATTACCTCCTATGGCTTTTTGTTCTGACACTTCTATACCTGCTTAACTGAGGATTCGTTCCCTCTTGCCAGATGCTTTTGTCAAGAGGTGTTAGAAAGACCAAGAGCAAAGATTTTAATAGTTCCAGGCAAAACAATATTTTGCTGTTTAAGTGCTCCTTTTACAACAAAGCAATTTTTTTGCCCATTTGTTGCAATCTGGCACACTCTTGTGGCCATTTGTGGTGGTGCTGTAAGGAACCTGCCTACACTGGCCCTAATGTAGCAGTATCCATGCCTGGGCCTTAACCTATTGGCTCTTGTTGGATCTTGACAACATCACCAAGAAACTATGTTTTGAAGGAAGGGGAGTCTTCATAGTTGCCACGTTACCTCATGTCACTTTTAACACCTTCAGCCACACCTGACTTTTCCAGCAGCTTCATTATTCAAAGTGATGCTTAAAATGTATTGTATGGTCTTTTAAACCACCAAGCATGTAAATGGCTAAAAGGCCGGGGCTTGCTGAAGGTGGCACACATGGCATGCAGCCACTTGGCAGCCATGGCTGGTGTATATTATTCAAATAGGGGTGTGGTGCTAAGGCCTGGCTAAGCACTGCTTCCCTGTCCCCTGCTACCCTGGGCTGGAAATGATGCCACGGTTCCTAATTAATATGGAAATATTTTCATGTCTGAGGAGGCAGTTGTTGAATTGCCAGGGGCCTGTGGGGGCGCTGAGTCTATCATGAAGCCGCTAATTAGGTTACCTCCCACTGCGGCTGATATAATCTGGGGATATGTGTGTTACTGGTAATGCAGTTAAGTGAATGCTCAGGAAGGGCGTGGGGACAAGGGAAAAAAGGAAAAAAGAAAATAACGTGGGCTCAGGTGCACTTAAATGCACAAAAATGTGTCTACTTTCCTGAACCCCAGCTATTGATTTTGTGAATGAGGATCAGTGAAATTTTACAAATGTAAATTGCACTTACAATGGTGCAATATCTGATAGAATAGTTGCTTTGGCATAGCCGCACATATAGGGTGAGGAGCGGGATGGTAGCAGGGGCGTAGCTTGGTCAGTAAGATTGGGGGGGGGGGTGAAGTTCAGAATTTCCAACACTCACGCTGGCAAATAATGTTAAAATACATAATACGACAAGCAGGGTGCATGAGAGGGGCTAAAGAGGCAGAGGAAAGGGAGAGGAATGCGGATTGCTACTGGTTCAAAGTGAGAGAAAACATAATATTTTGTAAAATAACCAACATTTTTGAAGACTTTTAGAACAGGGAGGAGAGAGTGTGTGTGTGTTTATCTATGTGTATGGAACAATTCCTGGTGTAATATGACAGACACTTCACCATACCCGGCTGAAATCACCTGAACTCAACTATTTACCAGAAAATACATTTACTAGGGGGGTGTAACACCCCCGAAGATACGCCCCCGGATGGTAGGTGTTTCCGAGAAAAGGGCAGAGATAATCTTTGGGAATGTGATAAAGCCCAACAAAGGTGTGACTTTGTGGGTGCTCACAACCATCTCAATGGATTTTGTCACCCCTAGCTAAACCCCATGGCTATACGAAGACAAGGTTGCAATAATTTCCTAACTTAAGTATGAAAATTCTCTTTGAGTAACATTAGGATAATGAACGCCTGGGGAAAAAACATAACTTTCTAACCTGTACCATGTAGTTTGCATGCAACTCTTTGATGGCAGTTCATAGCTCACTGTGCTAGATTACGATTGCAAAATATGAACTGCACAATAACAAAAGGATCTCTGTGACAAAAGCAGTAACCCACTAAGCTATGCACATATATGTGATTGTGCGGCGGCTGCGATTTTCGCATAACTATAAATTTGCCACATAAGCCATCATCTGCCGCATAATCTGCAAATTGTAACAAATTATTTTTTGTTTCTAGCTCAAACAGTTCAAAAGTTACTAAAAATGCAGTGATGTGTATTGCTGCACAGTGGAAGGCCCTTAGCAAAGCTGAACTGGTCATCTTTCTGTTGCTTATTGCTATATTTGGGTGTTAAACTGGTACTAATGAGGTGCAGCCAATGCCCAGATAGTGGTAATAAGTATAGAAATGACAAAATAATGAAGTAATACTGTTATAAAATGTGCCACATGATGCCAAATAATTTGGCTTTTCTTGCCGCATAATTTACTCAACCCTGCCACATAATTTGGCCCTCTCTTGCCCCATAATTCCAGTGGCCCTGAAAATAATTCTGTGATCTGTGTGGTACACATTCTTTGCAGCAGGCATATTAACTCTATGCGCTACCTTAGATGAGTGAAACTGCCAGTAGACAAAACTCTGATCTCTCTCCAGCAGGAAGATTAATCACCAGAGATATTGTGACACTTTTATTGTTGCCTGAAAACTGCTGGATATACAAGGAACTCTGCAGCCGGTGCTTTTAAAACCATAACATATTTCAAAAGGCAGGGAGGCTGGAAACAAAAGGAGTGCTGAGTGAATTATGCTTTCCTTCTGATTCCGCAACTGGGGCCGATATTGCAGCACTGCTGCAAAACCAGCCCCCTCGTAACAAAACTGGACCCCCACCCTTCGAGCCTCCCGGAAAAACGCCCAATGCCCAGGACGGCCAGTCCAGCCTTGTTCATAATTTTTTTACCTTTGCTATGTGATTTTTGCAAATCCCATTAAAGTTTAAAATCTATGTCAGACCATAGTAGGAAAAACAAATGGGGCAGATTTACGACTTTAAATATATCTTTGTGAAAGACACTTAGGGCCTGATTATGAGTTTGTCGGTGAGGGAGTGGGACCACACCACTCACAGCCTGCCAGATTTGGAATTTTCTCCTGGTCTGGCAGGCAGTTCTTTGGGGCTCCCACGGAGGTGCCTATGAAATCGGTACCTCGATGGGAACGTCAAAATCAGTACCTGCACGGTATGCAGTGGCACAGCTAGACCTTTTTTCACCCATGGTGGCCCCTGCGTTTGCCGCCCTGCGGTGGCCGCATGTAACAGGGGGGAGGCCGCCACCCCCAAAACACGTGCCGCCCGGGACGGACCGATTGATACGCCACTGACAGTATGGACTGCTGCAGTCCATGCCGTGCAGGTACTGGGGTGCATGTATACATGGAGGCATAACATGTGCCCTCTGCATGCATCCCCAGGCCCAGATGCACAGGAGGACCCTGTAGGGACCCCTTTGTTTCCTCTCTGCCACGGTTTTCATGGAGGAGGATCGTAATGAAAACCGCAGCAGAGAGGAAACTCATATTATGCTTGGTGGGAAGGCAGCAGTCCCGCCAAGCATATTGCCGCCTCAACACCGCCGCACCACCATCAGGGATCTCTGATCCCTGGTGGTTGGAGCGGTCCCAGGGCAGCCGGACCGCCCTAGTTGTAATAGGGCGGTCGGAAGACAGCCACTGCACCCCGCTAGTGTGGTGGTCTATGGACCGCCAGACTCGTAATCAGCCCCTAATACGCAACAGTCAAAGGCAGAAACTGGGATTTTAGGAAAAAAAGGTTGTAACAGGGTGAGACAAAAGACAAGAGAATAGGAGAAAGGTATGAAGGGAAATAGAGAGAGGGGAAGAAATGCAGAGAATTGAAGAAAGGAAAAGTCGAGAGACAAAATAGAATAAAGGGTAAGGGAAAAAGAAAGAGATCAAGAGTAGGAGAAAAGATCAGTGGATCAATAGAAGATTGCAGGAAAAAGAAAGAAAAGGACGAAAAAAGAAGGGAGAAAACAGAGTGAAAGAGAAAGATGAAAAAAGATTATAGAAGAATAAAGGATAGACATCAGGAAGGCAGGCACAAAAAAGAGAAATTAAAGAGGAATTAAATGGAAGATTGAGAGGGAAAGAGAGACAATTAGAGACTAGTGGGCAAAAGGGAAACGGGGAGAAAGAGAAAAAGGTATAAATATCATGTTAAGGGTGAAATTAAGACGTTTACAAAGCACCTGTTATGCCTTGATTTTTTAAAAACTTTTTTCCTGAATGTTTACCTGTTTGATTCTTTCCGTGTGTGGCCGGTTAACCCCAGAAACGACCGGGGTACCAATTCTATTACTAATCCTTAAAACCCTGGGCTGCTGCTGCTGGCTGACTGTTTTGTCCTCAAGAAAGTAATCTCTCTTGGTTATGGGAGAAGAGTGACTGATTGTTAACAGTCTGTTAAATAGTTTGTGAATAGACTTTTTACTGCATCCCTCGGGGGAGATTTAGAGGTCTGTTTCGACCCTAAAATGACCTTCTCCTTACACTTGAGGACATGTGGAGCAAGAATGCTGTATTATATCATATTATATCTTGTATAGCTCTTTCTCGCCCCTTAAGAGACTCTAGGCACTTTCTGAGTTGTTGAATGGGCATCATTGTGGTACTGGTTTGTACCCCTAGTGAGGTGGCGGAATGCTCTGATTTACACTGGTGTCCTGGACGCCCTTCGGAGGGCCTGATTGAAAGGGTGATGTTATGATTATAGCCGGGTCTGGTGGCTTAGTGGTCTAATGCATCCACTGCAGGGGCCTGTGCTTGACCTCATAGTCACAGGTTCAAATCCTGGAGGGTCCACTCAGCCTTTCTTTTTCTTTTTTTCGAAATTGTATATAGCGTGAACTTGACCCATAGATATCAGGTATCTGAGCACTTTACATGAGCACCAGTTGCGTTACACAAGGACACATTGATTTTTTTTTGTTAGGCATGGGGAGATTAAGTGATTTACCCAGAATCACAGGATGTTGAGCGTCAATGCTGAGACTCAAACCCGGTTCCCCAGATTTGAGATCGAACGCCCTAGCTGTTAGGCTACAACTTCTCCCCATTCTCTGAGGTCGATAAAATGAGTACCATTGAGTTGGGTAACAATAAACATCAATTATTCAGCACCAAGATGCCTTTCTGGGTGAACGTGCACTTTACAAATACACATGTTATGTTATGATTAGGTCTAGAGGTGCATGCCAGGTGAGGTGTATGAGATTTTGAGTGTTGTGTAATCATGGTGTGTCGAACATCGCTGCTCATAGGCATTCAGAAAGATTGGGGAGCCATGCTGTGCCCAGTATTGCTAGAGCAGTGTATTGAAAATAGTGTGAGGATATGGTTGGAGCTTACAGGTACTAACCAGTGGGCCTTTTGAAGTTAGCCCAGTGGGTATCCTGGTTCATGGTTAAGATCACTATTTGGCAGCGGCATGTCTGCAGAATCGAGATTTCCCAAAAGAGACCCAGCCTGTGGCTATGGCCCTTGTTACCCTTCTTCTCCTGCCAAGAATCCCGATGTGCCGAAAATAATTTTCAGATATCTGGTTCTGTCTGAAAAATACATTTCTTCTTGCCTGGCCAACATCCCCCAGTTTACCTGGGAAAATGCTAGTGAAACTCTTTCCCTATGGGCTAGTAAACAAAACTTTCAAACTGAGTACCCCTCCTTTTGGAGGCTGAATGCTTGCCCGGCTATCCGTCACTGAATAATTACTGTGATCCTGCATCCTGTCCTTTGTAGACCATCAGGCGGATGACCCGTGTGGACCAGAAGAGTGCTTAAGTAAACAAAAAAAGGGATGGCTGGGATCTTAGAAGTAATCTATGCCACTGGTAATTTCTCGGACTGCATACTAGTCTGTTGTTTTTTGGCCCATTGTACCACCTCAGATTAGACCCAGCTACATGCAAATCAGCATTGATCCTGCTCCAATAGGAACTATTCAGCCCAAACTGCCAAGCCAGATCATCTCTGAACCGGAACACAAGCAACCCATGACTGGCTTCGGCCTAACTGGGCATCTTCAGTCAGGTGAAAACTAGACTGAAATGCGGCCCGAGTGACCACCAGTGGCTGAGATTAATTCAAGCATTCCAACCATCACCTTGTTGCTTGTTACAGTTGATGCCCTACGTTCGACTGGTATGCCCAGACGTGGGTTCCAGGCTCACTGTGCCATAGGACTCAAACTACACCCTACTGACGAGCCCCAACTAGAATTAAAGTGGTCAGGGGTTGCTTGTGGTCCCTTCTGGGCTGGGCCTTGATGAGCAGTTTGGGACGGACTGCTACCACAAGGAGCAGGATCGGTACTGATTTTCATAAGGAGGGTCTTTCGCTAGATTGGCATACTGGGCGAAAAAAGCTGGACTGAAATGAGGCTTGATCAATCGCCAGTGCCTGACATTAATTCAAGCATTCAATATATTATTTTGTTATTTGTTGCAGTTGACACCTTAAGTGTGAAGGGCATGCCCAAGCGTGGCTCCTGAGATTAATTCAAGTTTTCCATCAATCATATGGCATTTGTATAGTGCAAGCATAGCCAAAAGGCAGCAGAGTGCTGTACAAGGTCAAAGGCATGCATACAGTCAATGAGTGTGAGGAGAGGTAGCTGGTGAATGTCACATCCTCCCTATTTAGAGTGTACACATGAGTATATATAGAGCCACTGGATTTATGCAATTCTGTGGCTGGGGCGTTATCCACATATTTATGGATTGTGCCATTTGCCACATATTCATGGATTGCGCTATTTGCCTCACAATCCATAATCTGCTGCATAATTTGCAGGTTTTATCAAATGAATCAAGAGTCACTAAACAAAAAGCACCACTCCGAGCTCAGCATAGTGCAGGTCCTTTGCACACGTTAATGGATCATCTTGTAGTTGATGGTTACTGATTTCAGGTACTAAGGAGGTGGAATTTTGCCAATACAGCATTAATAGCTGTTAAAATTGCAAAGTAACAAAATAAAACTGGTACAGATTGTGCTGCACTGTTTAGGATACTATACCTTTTCTTGACACATAGTTTTGTCATCACTGCCAAATAATTTGGTCCTCCACTGCTGCATAATTTCAGAGGCCCTCTGTAAATACTCTAGTTAGGGCAGGCGGGACATCCACCAGTGTGTAGAGGATTTCCTGCATCTGCTAAATTCTAATTGACCCTCCTCCTCTATGTGTCTAATTTGAAGTATTGGAGTCTTTTTCTTCTTTGGCATCTTGGCTTCATAAATCTTTGCTCGAATCTCTAGCTGGTTTAAGGCAAAATGACAACAGTTTCGTCTGACTCCTACATACAGATGCCTGGTGTGATCCTCCACAATTGTGCAGATTGAGCTGGGATTCCTGCAGTGATGCTGACAGTATTCATCTTATTGTTGTGGAGCGATGGTCGCCTCACTCTTTCACATAAATAGTAAATTCTCCACGTCGCCACTTTGGGCAGAGATGCTTTCTGCACTGGTAGCTACATTTTGTGTCTGGACGCAGTGAACTTAAAAGTTTAAATGCTAATAGGCATAATGAAACAATGCATAGACTTGGAATTTTAACAATAATGAGAGGTAGCGAACCTATTTTATCACTATAATGATTGATCACTTTCTCTATTGGGTGTTTTAGACATATATGTAATCAATATTTCAGACACAAAACTATAAATTACAAGAATTCCATTTTGGAAAACACAATATATATATATTCATAGCGCATGGATTGTTTCCTTACAAGTCAACGATTTTTACTGTTCAGCCCTGAGGAGAGACTGGAACTGTGGGCCGGTTTTTACTTTTCTTTATTTTCATTGTGTATTGCTGGGCACAAGGAGTGACGGCAAGCACCCAAGTGCTAACGGCTCCGGTGGAAGTAATTTGGCTTAACTGCCACGATGAGTGAGGCACGTAGAAAAAGAATAGAGGAGGCGAAGGAATTGTTCAATGAAAATGAGGCAAATCTAAATGACACTTTTGATAAATCCGCACCGGAAGCTGCTGGCATCACCAAAACTTTAAGTCAACATCTAATCACGTATGAAAAACTCCTGAAGAAAGAAATCAAAAGATCATGGGAGGTGATGTCGCTCGAGAACTACATTGAGGTGGGTAGAGACCCAAGAGGCCTCAGAATCTTAATCACGACAACGTACCAGAATCCCAATCCAAAATTGCTGGAAGAATGGTCCTCACTCATGGCCAATACATGCAAAAACATGCTAGGCCTACTAGCGAAGTATGCTGGCATAGAATTAGAACAAACCATGGAAGAAATAGCCAAAATCCAAATAATTCTGGACAAACATACGGAACAAGATGAAATCAAGAAATGTTGTACCGCGATGAATGAAAGATTGAATAGATATGAGGAAGAAATCAAACAGAAAAAGAAACAAAAATTTCTAAGAGACAAACAGGACTACGCCCAAGGAAGAATATTGACATTTGGTAGGAAATTTGATGATGCGATCAGCCTATACAAAAAGGTTGGAGTCCTTAGGCAGCAGGAGCTGGCCACATCCGAGTCAGGACCAGATAACTACATAACTACACAGATCTGGAAGATCTGAACAGTACTGGAGGGTGTGAAACAGTTTCCTTTACAGCTTTGGATGAATATCGTTTTTTACAGAGGAATCAAACATCCCGCGGAAGACCCCCAAGAGGAAGAGGAGGAAACAGAGGAAGAGGAAAACAACAGGAAGACACAACAGAAAAAGAAACAATGCCACATGGGAGAACGACAAGGCAATCCAAGAAGAAATGATGGGTGAGAAGGCTCTGAGTGTCATTAACCTCTCCTCACACAACCTGACTCCCAATGAACAATCTGTTTTGGAGTTAGGATTATCATTTTGTCCCACTGCGAACTTTGACTTTTGTAGAACACGGATTGATGTATTTCTCTTAATTCGAAAATTAAAAAATAGAAGAAGATCTTTCTTCAATTCCCTAAGAAGGGACCATCTATGACCAAATCCGCTTCTGCAATCGTCCAAGACTATGACAATGGTGCTAATGATTTGAACCTTGGGGGCATAAGGGGTTTGGCTACCCTGGTGGAGCTGGAAGGGGCACTACAGACTGGGATAATGAGAGAGGCATGTTAGAATCTCTTAATTTAGAACTGAACAGTACCATAACCACCCCTTTTAAACCAAAATCCACATGCAACCCCAATACCCCACATGACATTATTGATGCATTTCATGAGGTTGTGATCAGGGATCTGATAAAAATCTGGCATCAGACCAAGAACAAGTTTGGTGACAATATTAGCAATTGTCAGAGAGAGGCACTTAGGACATTACAAGAAGATCACAATACCATCATTAAGCCATCAGATAAGGGACGCAATGTGGTCCTATGGGATATCAACAAATATAACCAAGAGGCACTCAGGCAGTTAGACCTTAGTGGGGACTATGAACGTACTACCCTTCAAAAGTACAGGCACAGTGTTGAAAAATATCTTTCCTTACTTTCGAAATGGAGAGACAGTGGGCTACTGTCCACAGAGGAATTCCTTTTTCTCAGTGTCAAACATCCTGTAGTCCCTTGCTTTTACATGCTACCTAAAGTGCATAAGGACCGGGAGAACCCTCCCGGCAGACCCATTGTGTCAGCATCAGATAGCCTACTTGAACACACTTCCATGTACTTAGATTTCTTTCTGTTACCCTATGTTTTGGCTCTCCCTTCTTACTGTAGAAACAGCACTGACTTTATTACCAAGGTACAAAACATACCATGGCATTCAGACTTCCTGATGTTCACCATGTACGTGACATCGCTATACACTTGTATTGATCACACGCTTGGTATCGAAGCATGCAAATATTTCTTCAGAGACAAACCCATCTCTAAATTTGATCACACCATGATGTTGCTCGAAATGTTGGATTTTTGTTGTGAGTCTAGCCAAACCTGGGGCCTAGTGGGACAACTCAAAAAGCCAGGTCTTCAGCCTCTTGTGGAATTCAAGAAGTGAGGAGGAGGCTCTTATGATTAGCAGCACGTCGTTCCACACTTAAAGAGCGATGTAGGAGATGGCTTGGCTGCCAGATCCAGTTTTCATATGCGTGGGATGTGTGCAAGTAGTAGTTCCGAAGAGTGGAGGTGTCTGGAATGTTTGTGAAAGCAGATGCGATTGTTTAGGTATGCTGGACCAGTGTTATCTAGTGCCTTGAAAGGGTGGGTGAGGAGTTTTAATTGTGCTTGTTTGTGTATGGGGGGCCAGTGCAGCTCCTTCAGGTGTGGTGTGAAGTGAGTGCGTCGTGGGAGGTTGCAAGTGATTCTGGCCTCTGAGTTCTGAATGGTCTGCAGTCTTCCGGTGACTGTTGTTGATTCCGGCATAGAGGGTGTTCCTGTAGCCCAGCTTGCTTGTGATGATGGCATGCATGACGGTTTTTCAGGAGTTGATTGGGAACCATTTAAAAATCTTCATCAGTCTATTCAATGTATGGAAGCATTAGGAGGTGATAACTTTGACTTAGTCGGTCATGTTGAATTTGCTGTTGATGATGAGTCCGAAGTTCTTGGCTTGGGTGGTGGGGAAGTTTGTCGTCCTACTTCTGTTAGCCACCCGGCAGAGTCCCATGGTGAAGGGCTCTTCCCGAAGATCATGATTTTGGTCTTGTCGGGGTTCAGCTTCAGACAGTTGGTCTTCATTTAGTGAGCGATTGCATTTACATGCAGGTATTGAACTTGATCTGGATACTGGGCATCTTGCTCATGAGGGAGAGATGAGTTGAGTGTTGTGAGTAGGAGAGGGTGTTTGTGACGTGATAGTGGATGATGCTAGCTAGAGGGATCATGTATTCTATTCTGTAGTTTTTGTATAGCGCATGGTCACCTGAAGGCTTCCCAGCGCTTTTCGCAGCTACCGAATAATGGCCCCCATGTGACACTATTCCTTGAATAGCCAGGTCTTCAAAGCTTTGCAGAATGGGAGTTCTTGCTCCAGCTGACATAGCTGCTGAGGGAGAGAGTTCCAGAGCTTGGGTGCCAGAAAGGACGTAGAGTGTCCAGTGTGATCTCAGAATCCTGGGGACCTTTAATAGGTGGGCAGAGGCTGATCTGAGATGCCTACTGGATACATTGGGGGAGGCCAGTGAGTGTAGTAGTGGGGGACCTCTGCTACTGATTGCCCTGTGGATGATGCATAGGGACTTGAACTGCACTCTGCACTCCACCGGTAGCCAGTGGAGATCCCTTAGAGCTGTAGTGGCTGGCTGGTATCTAGGTGTGTCTGTGAGGAGTCGAATCGCCACGTTCTGTACAGTCTGCAACCTCTTTACCACATAAGATGGTGAGCCGAGGTATAAGGCATTGCCATAGTCAAGGCGTCCTAATACCGGAGCCGGGACAATAATCCTACTGGCTGAGACAGGAAGGAGCTTAAGAACTTTCCTCAGTAACCTCAAGGTGCCATAACAGCTAGCTGAGGTTTTCCTGGCCTGGCGTTCCATTGCAGGTTTATGGTCTAGCCATACTCCCAGGCTCTTTATTGGGCTTGTGGGTGTCGGTAGCTTACTTAGGCAGTCTGGGATGGATCTCGGGACACAGCCCAAAGGGTTATTGCCCAACACCATGACTTCTGTTTTTTCTTGGTTGAGTTTTAGTTTGCAGCTGGCCATCCACCTGGCTACTGCTTGAAGGCACAAGGTAAGTGATAGGTGGTTAGCCGTCTGATCCTGTGAAATTGACATGACCAGCTGGTTGTCGTCAGCATAGGACACTAGTGATAGTCCAAATGATTGCACCAGATTGGCAAGAGGGAGCATATATCCATTAAAGAGAGTGGGACTCAGGGAAGAGCGCTGTGGCACTCCGGAGCCGAGGGGGAGACTGGTCGAATAGTATGATTGATCAAGGACCTGAAAGGTCCGATCCTTTAGGAAGGAGGAGAGCCAATCCAGGGCTCTGCCCTTGATACCTACATTAGAGATTCTCTGAATTAGGATTGTATGGTTGACGGTATCAAAGGCGTCACTTAAGTCAAGGAGGATAATGGCTGTAGGACCCCTTCGATCCAGGATTTTTCATTAATTCTTTGACCACTGCCAACAGAGCACATTCTGTGCTGTGTTGTGGTCAGAACCCCATCTGGGCAGGGTGGAGTACTTCCTGTGATTCCAGAAAGGCAGAGAGATTTCTGTTGACATGTTTTTCCAGGACCTTAGTGACTCCTGCGAGCAGAGAGAGATGGGCCTATAGTTGTTCAGACAGAGTGGGTCCAGGGAGGATTTCTTCAGGAGTGGTCTAACTATGGCATGCTTCCAAGACTGCGGGACCTCCCCACTTAAGAGAGAGGAGTTTAGCAGCCTTGTCAGCACAGGGACAATGCAGTTTGCTCCTTTTTGAAGGATATGATGTAGGGGCTGGGTCCAGAGGGGAGCCTGATTTTACCATACCTAACAGCTCCCTAACCAGGTCCCTTGTGAGTTGAGGCCATGATGGTAGGTGACCCATTGTTGGTGCAAATAGGGATGTGTTAAGGGAGTGGTACCTTGTGTTGATCTTACCAGAGCGATCAGGGCCGGTCTTAGCCCGAAAAGAGGAATATATGTTCACTATTTTTCCCTGAAAGAAGTGTGCCAGGTCATTACTGTGCTTAACAGAAGCATTCTCCTTAGGGCAGGCTGTGGGTGGTAGTATAATGTCTTTGAGTCCTAAAGATTTCTTTGGGGGAGTTGGTGGCATTAGTGATTTTGGTGTCATAGAAAGCGGCTTGAGCCTTTTTAATTTCAAAGTGGTATAACCTGATCGATTTCCTGTAGTTTGCTTTACTTAAATCATCAAAGGATTTTCTCCATCTCCTCTCCATCCATTTGCATTCTTTTTTCAGGGGCAGTAAATGAGCGTTGAGCCAGGGGGATTTATGAACCCTATTTACAACTTTTCTCAGACTACTTGGGAGAACTTTATCAAGTGAGTCAGTGATCCAATGGTTGAACTGCGTGGCTGCCCTTGTGACGTCTGCTAAGAGGTCTGGTGATAGGGCTTCCAGGGCATGTTTCCACCCTCCTTCATTTAGCTTGTGCCAGGGACAGTCAAGTCACCTTGCAGAAGTGGTGGATGGAGTTGAAGAGGGTATTGGGAGCCTAAAGGGGATCATGAAGTTGTCTGACCAGATTACGGGGAAGGGGGTCTGAAGCTGAAGTGTGTTGCTGTTACTAAACACCAGGTCAATGGTATGGCCCTTCTCGCATTGAGAAGGGTTGGGTTCAGGGATAATCCTTGCGGACCTCGACAGAATTGTTGCGGTTGTCTCAGGTATGCAGTGCCAGGTTGACTGAATGAGTCCTTCCAATCAGGAAGGAGCAGATCCATCGGAGTGCATGTCTTTGGATTCTGATGTTGTGTGCAGCAATAAGGATCAGGAGGATGGTGGCTGCTGTGTCTCCTCCGTCTGGAGTCATGCAAATGTCATCTTTGGCGGCGATTAGGGCATTTTCTGTGCTGTGGTTGTGTCTGAAACCATACACCAGAATGAGTGGTGTTGAGATGTTGGTGATTGTTGAGGTATTCATCATCATAAAGTCTTTATTCAGTTCAGAAAAAACAGCTATAAAAAAGCAAAAAGCCGTCCGGTTGGGGTATACATTTCCCCAGTGTTGAGAGCTACGAGGAATGTGTGGGAAAGGGTTCAGGTGCCACAGGGTCTATCTACCCCCATGTCCCCATTGACTCCTTTCATAGGTCACCCGGAGTTTCCGCCAGCGCAACATGGACAAAGCTACCTCACATGGCAAGAGGCCAATTGCAAAAGGGTGGGAGATCTCTTCGATGAGAAAGGGATCATGGACTTCTCTCAGCTGTCGGCTGGATACGGTCTCCCCGAAACAACATATTGGCAATACCTTGCCCAAAGACACTGGATGACACTACCAAATGTTAGCATGCACGCTGGGCGCCCTTTAACGAAGTTTGAGAAATGGCTGATAACTAGAACTTCAGATAAGCGTTTATTGTCAGACATATATATATTTTTAATGACACCCACACAGCGAAACAAGACACCAGCGCAGCGCAAGTGGGAGACAGAATGTGCGAGGGAATTCTCCCCAAAAGAATGGCAGGACATCGTACACAGAGCCAGAGCCTCCTCTTGTAGCACGGCAGGTAAAGAGATGTTCCTCAAAATAGCGCATTACTGGTATACCCCAGAGAGGGTAGCGCAATGGAAACCAGGGGCAGATGCTCATTGCTGGCGTCACTGTGGCCATGTAGGCACCTTGACCCATTTGCTATGTGAATGCCCCAAGATACAGTCTTTCTGGGAAGCCATACTGACTGACATAAACACTACATACAACACCGACCTGCCACGATTTCCAAGTTACATATTATTAGGCCTTCCGAACACCTTAACATAGCCCCTTAAATCGTGCCGAGGGCGCGCTATTACGCTGCCTTGGGAGTGGCTAAACAAGTACTACTGGCCAGGTGGGGTAGGGAAGGCGTTCCAACCAGGTTAGATTGGCTACATAAGTTATGGGAGGTGGTAGGAATGGAAAAGATAATGGCCAGCATATCGCACAGGCTCCCCCGCTTTCACAAAACCTGGAAATCCACAGTGGAGTTCCTATTCTCTGAATTTAACGAACTTACATGCCCTATATATCTACGTGTGCTCGGACTTACCAGAGATCCCCCACAGATTCAAAGACAGCCATGCAGCAGGAACACAAGCCACATGAAGATACCCACTAAAAGACACAAGATCGTAACCAGTGCTGGACCCCGTATTTCCCCCTACTCTCTTCCTTTCTCTCTCTTTTCAAGTCAATCTTCTCTCATTATTCTGCTATTCTGTGATGTTTGTTGCCCACCGGCCGGTAGGTTGTAGGTGGTGTTTTTTGTTCTGAAAAATTCAATAAAAAGATGTAAACCATAAAAGAGCAAAAAGCACATCACATAAAATCCTACTTATGTAACACGTATGCATAAAATACAGGTAGTTAAAATTGATACCAAGCAACAATAAAAAACAGATTAAAAGCACCCCATTTGCAGTAACACATTAATCAATTGGGTCTGGCAAGCCTAACCTAAGAGCAGCTCGTAAAAAACAGGAAACAGCATATAAAACATGTTCATTGGGGAGTATCTGCAGGTACATAAGTGCAGGATGTACTTGAGTAAAGTTCATAGGCTTCAACAGCAATGAAATGAAATGAAAAAGATTTATAAAGCGCAACAAATGCCCGAAGGCGTCATTGCATTAATGAGGATAGTCCTAAGGCAGGAAAAGAAGCAGAACTAGAATACAGAGATTACAGGGACCCAGACCTTCATTGAAGAGTGAAAAAACACGTTTTTAAGGCCTTTCGGAAAGGAGTGTGAGCCTGAAGGCCAGAAATGGAGCAGGGGAGAGAATTCCAGAGCTTGGATACGGCCACATTGAAAGCCCTGCCTCCCCACCTTGCTTTTCGGCATTTAGGGGTGATTACATAATTGTGGTTGGAGGAGTGGAGCGGTCTGGAAGGAATATACCATCAGAACATGGCATTGATCTCTCTAGGTCTGATGTTCTGCAGTGCCTTGTGAACAATAGAAAAGGCTTTAAAGACAATGTGTTTGTTCACAAGTAGCCAATGGAGCTTAGATATCCCAGCCAAGACAGACTGATATTTAGGGATATCAGTGATCAGTCTTGCAGCAGCATTTTGGACCAGCTGCAGCTTGGCTATTGCAGTCTTGTTGACATCCAAATATAGAGCATTGCAGTAGTCCAGTCTAGAGGAAATCAACATCAGAGCCACTTACTTGAGCGCTGGCAGGGGAATATAAAGAAACACTTTCCTAAGAGTCCTGATTATCCAGAAACAGGTAGAACTGTTCAATTGATCTGATGGTCAAATGACAGGTTTTTATCTACCAGAATTCCAAGATTTTTAACAGAGTCATTGGCAGTGGGTAAAGTACCGAACATATCTGGCCACCAGGACCTGGTCCAAATAGATGGGGGACTACGGAAGATCAAGACCTCCGTTGAGCATAAGATAGTTTTTTCCCATCCAGATGGACACTGTTTGCATGCAGTTCTTGAAGCTAGTGGCAGTCACCTCTAAATGTTTGCCAATTGACACAATAATTTGCATGTCATCCGCATAAGATATGGCTTAAAGCCTGAAAGCCCTAATAAGCCTAGCCAGTGGGGAAACATTAAGATTGACTAGTGTAGGACTCAATGAGGAGCCCTGGGGAACCCCACATGGCGACTGATGGATTCAGAGCAGAATTGATCCACCATTAACTGGAGAAATGTCGCTAACCGACATTTCTCCAATTATCAAGCTGCACGCAAACAAGCAGAGCGATAAGAAAAGTAGCGATAACCACAGTTATCGCTACTTTCCTTACGCCTGCTTGTAATCTGACTTAGCCATGTAATCCAATGGGAGGTGGATTACATGGCTAAGACCACCCTGCCCTATCAGCAAGGTATCGCTGGTCGCAGTGCGATTATCGCTGGATTTCCAGCGATAATCACACTGTTTTCCAGCTAACGCATGGATTCCTATCGCTTGGGAGATAAGGGTTGCTGATAGCACGCTATCTCCACGATAGAATCCAGCGTTAGCCTGCGATAATTATCCTCGCGCTAAAAGCGCTGAGCGATAATTATCGCAGGCCCTTGCTGATATGCCCCTTGGTTTCTCTGAAAACCATGGGGAGGTAGGAGTTTTTCTCCGCATGTAGGCATCCTTACTAGGCGCCGCACTATTAATGGCTGAAGTAAGCCAAGAGGAGAGCTCAGATACAGCGGACTCAGAGTCATCATGATCAGTCCAGTTACAGTTGTTAAGAGCATCAGAAAAGAATTTTTCACTAAGCCTAGTCAAATTTCTTTTAGACACTATGGACACAATTCACAAAATGTAAACTTAGATGTTTGGTCTAAACTTAGACCAAACATCTACGTTTACGATTTTGGGGATTCACATAGGGCATTTACGAGTACTATCTTTATGTCAGCCCTCGGGGAGTAAATCCGGCCCGAGTGCGAACATAAAGATAGCACTCATAAATGCCCTTTGTGAATTCCCAAAGTTGTAAATGTAGACGTCTGTTCTAAGTTTACCTTTGTGAATCGGGCCCTATGTTGTTCCCGCAGTTAGAAGTCTCTTGAGAATGGAGCAAGGACAGAGAAAATTGAACAGCATAATAGTCGGACCAGGTATGGGGCAGTACATCAGAAACCTTAAGGCGAGAGTCAATGGAAAAGATGCCATCCAAAGTGTGACCCGCCCTGTGAGTTGGGGTGTTCACTAGCTGTGGAAAACTGCAGCCTGTCAGCAGGTCCTTAAGAGCCCAGGAGTCGCTGCACATGTTGTTTTCCAAATGAAATTGAGGTCACCCAGGAGAGTGATGTTATGCTTTTCCAGGTTCGGTTCTATTAGGTGTGCAAATTCTGTTATAGAGGCAGACCTAGGCCCAGGTGGTCTATAGACTAGGACACCAGCAAAGGAGCTGGTGGGCATTATTTTTATTGTGAAATGAAATGTTTCATAGGGGTTGAGAACTGAAGGTGTTGCATAAAGCAGAAATACTTGATTTTATATATAACTGCCATCCCCCCTGCCCTGCCAGTCCTATCATGTTTGGTGAAAGTGTAGCCTGGAGGAATGGCATCTACCAGACCGGATAACTCCTTAGCCTGGTCTCTGCTATAAGGACCCAGTCAGGCTTGTGAGTAGCAATAAACTCTGCAACCTCCATTTTGTTTTTAACTAGGAATCTGGCATTGATCATGAATCCCTGATAGTTGGCCGTCCTGGTGGCAGACAGTTTCCCATGCGTAGGATACCCGGGAGCGGGAATAAAGCTCAGATTCTCTCATGTTCAATCGGCAACAGGAAATGCAAGCGGACAATGGAAGGGGCAAGCAGCGAGTTTTTACTTAGGTGAGCAGCCCAAATGCAAGAATGGTGCAACAAATTTAAAACAGAATTACGGTGCAGCACATAACACACATTTAAAAATACAAGGGTGGGGCTCAGAATGGGAGCAGCCTACCATCAGGCCTAACCAGGACAATATACTGCTTTCTAGGCCTACTAAAATAATTGCAGAACATTACAAAATGTAAAGTACCCTGCGGAGACATATTGTTGCAACTGCAGGACAACATAAAACCTGGTTGAACCGATCCATTAGGTGAGGCCAGGAGATGGTGTAACAGGTTGAATATGAACCTAGCCAGACCAAACATGTCCCTCATATTGAATACCTGTGCTAGTTAAGGCTCCATACCCTGAACGGTCTTCAAAAGCATGTGTCCCCTTGCCATGGGTTTCATCAACTCTGCCTGTTCTCTGGCTAGCACAGCATGCTCTAGGAACAAAACATTTACTCTTTTCAAATCTAGGAGTGACAATGAGTGGGGATTAGAAAATAAATCAGCTCTCCCTAAAATGGCAAAGTCTGCCTTCACATAAGCAATCATGGGAATTTTATGCGCGTAATCAAGAGACAGACAATTTGAGAGAATCTGTCTGTTAAGCTTTAATTCCTCCCTAGTCCAAATCTTAATCCAACACAACAAAGGACTAAGGGCAACTATATCAGCTAGGTGACTTATTACAAGCCCCACGTGGACTGAGAAGGCTGAGGGGCTTTGAGTGATCTGAACCAGCCATCCAGAGAATTGATATTCCGGGATCTGGATTTTGTCAGTCTTCATGTACCCCCAGACCTCACAGCTGTACAGGATCTTGGATACACATTTAGCCTGATAGATCTTGAGTAGAACAGGCGGGGACCAAGAACCCTACCTGCGTGCAAAGCTGGCCACTCCCCCCATTGTTTTGACAAGATCGGATCTCCTCCCCTCAATCAGGGCTTCCAATTTTTATTCACGTCGAATAGCACCCCTAAGTAGGACAAGGCAGGGACTTTTGTCAGTGTGGTTGACCACCTTAAAGGTCTTAGAACTGGTGGGCCAACAACCATGACGTAAGATTTAGTAAAGTTGACTGCCAAATCTAAACTCCACATAAAGGTGACAAACGAATCCAGGAGTAACTGCAGCCCCATGGTCATTCGAGCCATGAGAATCGCCTCATCGGCATATAACAAAACCGGCAGTGGTCTCAATCCCACACTTGGACAATCTGCATGAACAGAAAGGAGAGCTTGCCTAAGACCATTAATATAAAGGGTAAACAGAAATGGTGCAAGAATGCACCCCTAACGAACACCCCTACTAGTGAGAAAAGACTGGGTGTGAGCAGCTCCTTGCAAAAATGCACCAATGCAAAGGTGCAGGAGTGAAGGTCAGATAAAAGGGCCACTATGTTCAGGTCCACCCCTATCATGAGAAGCAGGCCTCACAATTTTACACAATTAACCGTATCGAAAGCGGACATGAGGTCCATGAATGCCAGGTGAAGGGAATCCGACCAGGCTACAGTGTACGTGTTAATGTTTAAATATACATTCAAACATTGGTCGGACATCGACCTGCCAGACCTAAAACCATATTGGGCCTCAGAGAAAATATCATTGGCATTGGGCCACGCCATCAGCCTGATAAGGATTATCCTCCCAAGGTCCTTAACTACTGCGTCAATCAATGAAATAGGGTGGTAACACTGTGGGTAGTCCTTGCCCCCCTTCTGAAAAACAGACACAATCACTGCTGTAGACCACAAGGGCAACGCCCCTGCCCGTGCAACCGTATTCAACACCTGAGTCAAAAGGGGCCCCCAGAACTCAATATCATCCAGAAAACAGGTCCAGGGGTATCCCATCAGGGCCATGAGCTTTGTTTCGTGATAGCACTTGGATACCCTAGGTAACTTCATCTAGTGCGAAAACCACACTGGCGCTACTCTTCCCAGCTTCTGCCCTGACTGCACCCTCTCCCTCCGCCCCAAAAATATAGACCCCTTTAAAGTGGTCAACCCATTGTTGCTTTGATATGTGATGGCATATTACTGGTCCAGGGCCCTTTCACCACCCTCCAAAAGAGAGAGCTATCTCCAAGTTCACTCGCCTGGCCTAACTCCTCCCCTGCAATTTCGCGCAGTGTGGATTTACGGTTAGCTAGGGCCTGTTTGAATTCCAGCCTACAGGATGCAACAAAGTTCCTCTCTCTAGGGGCTAGTTAAGAGTCACCTTCAAATGACATAGGCTCCTTGAGCAAACCCGATCAAACCACTTACTAGAGTCTTGTGAACCCGGATTTATCATCGGGACCGACAGCAGTGCTAAGACTTTTCTAGCAATTCACGCAAATGCCTGCAAGACATCCCTCTCTGGG
Organism: Calotriton arnoldi; assembly: GCA_963921515.1. Lineage (NCBI taxonomy): Eukaryota > Metazoa > Chordata > Amphibia > Caudata > Salamandridae > Calotriton > Calotriton arnoldi. Next base: position 2,491,785 of record CAWUFW010000557.1, read on the forward strand.
GCATCTGCCTCCAGACACACGGAGATCTCCTGCACACAGCTACAGAAAGGGATGCTTTAAATTGCAGTGGTTCCCCCTGTGTCCAATTAAGTCTTCTACCTTGATCAACAAGGGAGAACACCCTCTGCTTCTCTGCCCATGCACTAAAGACAATTACCCCATCAGTGACTAAGGACAGGGGGTTATGATCACTGAACGGGCTGTGAATAATATTAAAATTAGAGATGTGCAACAACAGAGGCACAGAAATGAACATGAAGTCTATGATAGACATAAAACCCCTCCCCCTTGAATGTTGGAAAAATGAGGGGGTCTGGGGAGTAGACTAGCTTTTTGTGAGTGTCTAAAATAGCGCAATGCTCTAGGCCCTCCCTGGTGTGAGCAGGGTGGAGCCCTTCGTCAACATACATACGGGCTTAGTAACATCAGACACTAATGGACAAACACATAAATGACAGTTAAAGTCCCCCACTAACATTATCATCTTCCTCCCGGTGCCACACTCCGACAACGAATCCATGGCCATGTTTAGACAATGAAGACCGGAAACCCCATCAGGCCCGGCCCTGGCATTATAAAAGTTGACCAGTACTGTTGGGGTGGAGCCCCTGCAGCGTCTGTGCATCCCAATTCAAATACAAGCCCACACAGTTCCACTGTGACAAAAGTAATCAGACCTCACCCCCCAGCCCTACCCGCTACCAAGAGCACTGCGGGGGAAAAGTAGGTCTTATATTATTCCAAAATGAAGGTATTTTTCACCTCCCAAAAGTCCTGAAGACAAATAATCTGAAAAGATTTGACAGTGCACCCAGGTGGAATCAGTGAATTTGGCAGATAACCCTGCAATATTCCACGATAACAGCTTCAAACCTTTCAAGTTACCCACCGAAAAAGACTCTGGGGAAGAGGTAGGTCTAAGGAGTGGCGGGAGTGAACCAATAGTACCCAGTCAATCACACAACTCAAAATTGCTCAGGGGGGCAAATCTGTTGGAGAGGCACAAGGGTAGAGTTTGTAAGGGTTCTGAAAGGTTACTACTTTGGGAAGCCTGCTTCTGTCATACCTGATTCCTAAAAGGACGACAAACCTTCTCAGGCTTGTAAAAAAAACAGGGGGAGAGCTACAATACTAGATAGATTAAGAGACCAAGGTAGGCTCTAGGTGGCCAAGACACGTGCAGCAGTGGAAGGCTTGCTAAAATTACCACCATGCAGTCCCCCGCACATCTCTTACTATCAGATCCCAACCAACTAACTCTGCGAACCATAAATATTGAATCAGAAATCCCCAAATCAACATTAAAATGCGAGTTGAACCAATGCACCACTTTGTTTTTTAACTCATCGAAGGATTCCGGTGCAGGGTTGGTCCTAAGCAAGACATTCCCTAGAACCACCACATATGGGGTCATTTCTGGGGGCAGGTTGAACACTACCCCGGTTTTAAAAGGAGTGGAAGGAGCTACGGCATGAGTGCTGAACACCTCCCTGTGAGCAACCTGAGTCTGAGGAACCAAAGGGGCACCCTTTGAGCAACTGAAAGACTGGAAGGCACACACTGGAGCCCCTGAGTCCTTATAGGGCACCTAGATTGATGAAACTCGGGATTCAATATGAGTTAACTAAGACACAATTGGATCTAATTTGGCATTTAAAATAGCCTTAAACTCAAGCAATAAGTCTTTAATAGAGGACTCAAACCATGGGAGATAGGGTGAATGGAGATCGGTTTGGGCGACCGAGTTGACTGAGGGGCTCCTTTGGCTCGGAGCTACCATCTCCGCCGCTTGCACCTCGGGCTAACAGTAGGGCTTAAAAGTGTAGGTGCCTGGTCATAACCCCCTGTACCCCCACCCCCTTGGAGGCACAGCTATGCCCTCCGGAAGATCCCTCTGGTCCCCCCCTCAGCCCACTCAAGTCACTTGTACTTCCCAAGCCCTCCACCCTCATGGGAACCTCAGGAGAGCAGGGGGAACAAGGAGAAGACAGGGGAAGGCTGTCCCTAGTCAGAGGCAACCTTCTTTCAGCCAGCTCAATCTTTTTCGAGACCACCTCTACAGCTCAATTTAAAAAGCCCTCAATGGTGGAAACTCGAGGAGAATGAGGATCGATGTGCGGTGACAGTAACTTGGTGGTTGGCGCTTTTCTCTGTTGGACTGAAAATGCGTCTAGCTGACTCCTTGTAGTATTGTGCGATTTAAGTTAGCATTTGCGGCACCATTTTGTATCCAGATGCCATTTTGTACCATGATCGAAATGAAGCTTCTTTCTCATACTGTCTGCCTCAGCAGAAAGCAGCCACGATTGTTTCTCTTTATTAGCCAAGGTTAAGTATCGCTGCACTAATGAATAGATCATTCTGTAACTGCATGCCTTTCCCAGTACATAGACCTGCTCCCACTCTCAGAAAGACAAGCACGGGCAGAGTAACTTTGAAACTAAGATAGCGTGTACCCGGTCTCAAGATGATAGCACATCCTTCTGTACCTCCATTGTTCATCAGTGACCAGGCTGGAAAATTCCTGTCTGGGCGGGTCTCTAGGGGTGTTGGAAATGTATATCTGACTTTACCATGTGATAGGGAGTCAGTCCCTCTGGCGCAATCTGAGGAGGCTGGTCAGACCGGACTCCGCTCAAGTGTATACTAATAAAATACTTTGGTTTGTATTCTCTACTGTCTGACCGACTCTTCATTTGTTTGGAAGGCTGAGAAGTGGTCGCGAGTGACCCGGGTGGCCCTAAACGGGTCACTTCCTTCAGTTGGTGCCCGAACAGGGACCCCAGCGGATGAGTGACCCTTCCTTGCCCGCGGACGGGTGAGGGGGACGGGGCCACGTCGGGTCGGACGGGCGGACCGGGGATCCCTGCACGAGAGAGTCTAGTACTCGCAGCTGCCCCGTCTGTCTGACCGGGCGGTGCCTCAGCCAGTGGCCATCCTGGCTTGGGTCCTGAACGGCGAAACCCTTGGATCTGACCGTTTGGTCCGAAGAGTCGGCAGTGGAGAATAACTTAGTTTGACCTGTGTGCACCAGGTGAGTTTGCTTTGGTTCTTTGTGGCTATGGCACCATTTTGGTTTGTGTTTGGCACGGTCTAAGGATCGATTTGGATACAAAGTGTTTGTGAACACTTTGCCAGGCAAAGTAACAAATCTGGTTTACTTTTGAGAATGCCTAGGGTTAGCCGGCTTTTGGTTTATGGCGCCACTTTGGTTTGTGTGTGGTACGATCTGAGGATCGTTTTTTGACAAGCACTTGAATTTGTTTGAGTTCTTTGTGAACATGGTATTGCTTTGATCCAGATTTGGTGAGGTCTGAGGACCAACTTTGGTAAGATATTTGCATATATCTGCTTGGCATAAATAGTGAAAACGTTTTCGTTTTAAAATGCCTTGCTTTAGCAAACTATGTTGTGTGAGTTGTCGTTGTTGTTCTACTGATGCTCGATTGGAAGAGAGTCAGCCTGCGCCTCCAGAAGGCACCCCAAACTTCGAGATGCATGTCAAACATGGCCTTGGTCCTATTATGTTTAGTACATTATGGCACAAATATACGAGGGACAACGCCGAGTTGCAGTGGGCGTTGACAGGCACTTTTGATGAGCAAAAGCATAATTTCCTGCAGGAGAAATTGTTTGCGAAAAGGAGTAGACACTCAATGTTTGATTCCCTTAGAACGTGGCAAAAGGAAGCTAAACAGAGACGAATGAAAGCAGAAAAGGAGGCCTGAAAGGGAAGTATGCAGACAGTGACTCAGAAAGCTGTTGCGTACAATAAAGAGAAGACTGAGAAGGGGATAGAGTGTGCCGATAGGAAGTTTTGATTGCAATGTGACAAGTCTTATGTGGTTCGGGAAGACAATGATACATTTGTGGAGGAATTGTTAGACACCCGACCTCCGCCTCCATATGCCCCGCAGAGAATATACCCTGCTGTTCCACAGCCCCAGTCGCCTGCCTCTTCTGTCCCTGCCGTTTCTGTTTCTTCTGTCACCGACTCAGTTGCTTTATCTGCTGCGCCTCCTGTCAATTCTGTGGCTTCGCCTTCCGCACCTGCGATAACTGCTAGTCTCCCTGCTATGCCTATCGTGTCAATGTCTTCCTTTTCTCCAGCCCTTACGCCCACAACACAGCCATTAATGACATTGGTGCCTGTTTCTTCTGTTACTACTCCTTCACTCTTCCCTCATTCCCCGACAGTACTGGGTAGTGGGATGCCGGTGCGTGGGTTGGGGGACAGGGACTGGGCTACTGCTAGGGAACGACTGGGACGGATCTTAATACGATCCGACGTGGGGGAGGAAGAAAAAAGGGTGGTAGCAAATCAGGCCGCTCAGTGGGCCCGTCAACCCATTTATAGTACTGAAGATGTGTGGAGTGTGATGAGGGATTATGAGCCGTTTGTGCAACAGCATGCCCTTAAGCACATGTCGGCTACACTGATTGGATTGTGGGAACAGTGCTTCAATGCTATAATGACCCAGATTATTTACGATATCAGAGATAATGTATACGCTGCTGGTATGGCGCCTGAGGAGGTTTTCGGAAATGTTGCGACATTGGTAGCTTACCGGGGTAGGCTGTTTGAGAAGAGCCCAAAGACAGTGTCCCAGTTTCCGATGAGGGAAGTCCATCCCATATATCACCCTGAGTTGCCAGAGCTTCGAAATCAGCATGATGCTGTTATTAGACCAAAGGTAGAGGCCCGTTTTCAAGTTTCAAGAACAGTGGGTTTATACCCCATGGAAGAGAAGTGAGGTGTTATCCCTTAAGACTCAGTTACCTGATCCTAGGAAAAATCCTACTGCATACTATAAGGAATTGACGGAAGCTGCTTCATTGACAGTAATGACACTTGCGGATATTGAAATGTTCTTTGGCCTGCTGGTGCCGTTGACATTTGGAGGCAGGTGCACACCCAGGACCACGCTGTGGAATTGGGTGGTACATGGGACCAGATTAAAGCGTGGGATAAGGAAAGGAAGCCTGGGGAAAAGCCTAAGGCCGAGATACTAGCTTTACCCGGCCGAATTATTACCTACATGCACTCCCTTATTCCACCGAGAAGGGTACATTGGGACAAGTTAGTGGCATGTCGTCAGAAGAAAGATGAAAGTGTGTCGGATTTTTTCACACGGTTCGAGAGTGTGTTTTGGGATTTTAGTGGACAGGATTTGTCAGTGGAAGGGGGTGTCCGGCTGTTCGTCAATAGATTTGTTACGAACCTGCTGCCAGAGATTGCAGCTTGGTTGCAGGCTTCAGAGAGCACTTGGACGACATCCTCCCCTTCTGTTATATTGAGTATGGCACAGTATTATGAGCATAGGGAGAACGAGGAGAAGGAGAAAGTGGAAAAGAAGCATAAGGGGTTGAAGACAAAGGTGTTGTTACAGCAGGCGTCTAGGGGTAACGGTAGATGACGTGGAGCTGGTCCGGCCCGGCAGCTTTCCCGTACTAGCAGGAGCACTGCGCCTGTGGGGCCGAATCAGTGTGCGTACTGTTAGGAGGAGGGGCACTGGCGTAGCGAGTGTCCGGTGTTATTGCAGAAGGTCGCGACACCTAGAGGACGAGGTTCTCGTGGACGGGGCCGTGGAGCAAGTGATCAGGCTGGGGTTCGGGAGGATGGGACATCGCAGGGTCGCTCTGACCAGAACTATTTTGATGACCCTCGAGGGAGACAGTATTATCACGACGATTATGATCTGGACGAGGTGACAGGGATGTCCCACAGCTAGGACAGCCAGGGACAGGATGAGGGACCAGTCCAGATACCTGTAGATCAACGCAGCCCTTATGTCACCGCTGATTTGCAAGGCTCAGTTAAAAAAGTCTTAGTGGACACAGGTGCAATGAATAGCTCTGTTTCTCGTTCGCTGGTCCCCGGGGCAGCTCTGTCTGGCCAAAATAATGTTTCGGTAGGATTTTCTGGCGTTCCGGTTGTAAGCCCCATTCCCAAACCTCTTGCTTTGACTATTGGTCCTTTTACTGTGGATTCACAGTTCTTATTGACATCAAATTGTGGAGAAAACCTAATGGGTTTGGATTTATTAAAGAAGTTGCATGCAACCATTTTTTGCTCTCCGGAAGGTGTTTACATAACAATGGGACCGAATGTGATTAGCTCTAAGCTGTGTCTGTCCAAAGATGCGGCCCTGCCTGCTGAGTTTAAGGCTGTGCCGCCCACTTTGTGGGCAACAGGTGACACGGATGTGGGACTATTGCAAATCCCCCCAATTTCCATTAAAGTTAAAGACCATGTCATTTTGCCTCGTATTCCCCAGTACAAAATACCACCAGCAGGGGAGCGAGCTCTGTTGCGGATTATACAGGACCTGATTGAGTCGGGGGTTGTTGAAGAGACGACTGCGAATGTGTGTAATAGCCCTATTCTTCCCACTCTTAAGAGGGCACCTTCAGGTTCCTCCGATGATCACCCAGATGTTTATCGTTTTGTGATTGATTTGCGCGCAGTTAATAAAATAGTGCTCCCTCAGTTCCCGGTGGTCCCTGACATTACTGCCATTTTGACAATGATTCCATCTTTTGCAAAATTCTTCTCTGTCACTGATTTGAAAAATGCCTGCTTTAGCATCCCAATTCATCCTGATAGCCGCCATCTGTTCGGCTTTAGCCTGGCCAGCAGAAGCTTTCGATTCTGTCACGCTCCTCAGGGCTATACTGAAAGTCCTAGTATATATAGCCAAACTCTGAAAGCTTAATTGGACTCCCTCGAGCTTTCCCCAGGTAATGTATTGCTTCAGTATGTGGATGACATACTGATAGCTTCTGACACTGAGCAGGGATGCAAAGACAGTATGGTTAAGTTGTTGCTACATTTGGCTCACCATGGACATAAAGTGTCCCTTTCTAAATTTCAATATTGTCGACAGGAGGTCACCTATTTAGGTCACCTACTGTCGAAGGAGGGTAGGAGAGTGACCCCTGAGCGCATTAGCGGCATTGTTAAAATGCCTATCCCTAAAACTCAGAGGGATGTGCGCGCTTTTATTCGCATCACTTCCTACTGTCACCATTGGATCCCTAATTATTCATTATTAATAAAGCCTTTGCTTGTACTAACCACTAAAGATGTGCATGAGCCCCTGCCTTGGATGCCTGAATGTCAGCAGTCTTTTGAGCAATTAAAAGTCGCGCTTTGCTCTGCTCCTGTGCTTGGCACGCCTGACTATGAGGAGCCGTTCGTGTTGTATGTACACGAGACGGCTGGTTGTGCGCTCTTTGTGCCTTTGGAGGTAGGCAACGGTCGTGTGCTTATTTTTCTGCTTTGCTTGACCCTGTCGCAAGAGCCCTCCCGAGCTGTCTAAGAGCGGTCGCGGCTGTGGCCACCTCTATAAGGTAATCAGCTGGGCTCGTACTTGATACTGACCTCACAGTCATGGTGCCTCATGCTGTGGATACCCTATTGAATAAGACCAAGACACAGCACCTTACCAGTGCACGTCTGACTGGTTATGAGCTAACTCTCTTTGCCCTACATATCACGATCAAAAGATGTGCCACTCTGAACCCTGCCACGTTACTACTCCTCCCTTCTGAGAGTGAGGAAAGAGACATACATGATTGTCTTTTTCGGACGGAGGAAGAGATGAAGGGATGGGTAGACCTGACTGATGTTCCCTTATCTGACCCCCAAGGGGAACTATATGTTGATGGCTCTTGTTTTAAATTACCATGTGGCACCACCACCGCCGCATATGCACTTACTACACTGCATACGGTAGTTGAGACATCACAACTTCCCTACCAGTCCGCTCAGGCAACTGAACAAGTCGCCCTTATTAGAGCCTGTGAATTGAGCGAGGGACTGGCTGTCAATATTTACACTGACAGCCAGTACGCCTTTGGGGTCGCCTATAATTTTGGATGGCTCTGGGCAGAGAGAGGGTTTCTCACCTCCCATGGGACACGCATCCAGAATGGGACCCTTATACATAGGCTTCTGTCTGCCCTGACACTCCCTAAGAAATTGGCCATAATAAAGTCCAGTGCCCACAAGGCAATTACTGATGATGTTGGAAGAGGAAATGCGTTTGCAGACCAGACAGCTAAGGAGACAGCTCGAACAAAGATGAAAAAGATGTTTGTAGCGGGTCCTGCCAGGTGGGTGCCCGAGGCCACTATGTTCGAGGACACTCTAGACAATGTGAAAGAAATTCAGAGTGAGGCAACGATTGAGGAGTTAGCGGTATGGCAGGAAAGTACAGCAGTAGTAGAAGAAGCGAGAAAAATTTTAGATAATGGAGGCTGTGCTGCTATTGTTCTTTTAGATCTCAGCGCAGCCTTTGACACGGTCAATCATCAGCTGCTCATTCAAAGACTTAGGGAGGCAGGAGTTGGGGGGACAGCTCTTAAGTGGCTGCAATCCTTCCTGAAGAACAGATCATTCCAGGTACTTGAAGATGAAATGACCTCCAAATGTATGCCTTTTAGATGTGGGGTTCCTCAGGGATCTTCCCTGAGCCCCACTCTATTTAATGTGTACATGAGTCCCCTCGCAGAGGTAGTGAAGCCGTTCGGTATCCAGATTGTCACCTATGCCGACGACACGCAACTGATTGTCTCCTTCAACCAGCTTGACAAAACTGGGTCTGATCTAGCCGGGTGTCTAGAAAAGGTGTCAATCTGGATGGAGGGCTCGTACTAGAAACTTAATGGGGCCAAAACAGAGCTGATGCTCCTAGGTAAATCTCCTTCTCTGAATATAAACCTGCCCTGGCCCAGCTGCTTTGGTCCCATTCCCTCCCCCTAAAGAACAGATTAAGAGCCTGGGCGTATGGCTTGATTGTAACTTAGATTTCAGAGAGCAAGCGCGGAGGGTAGCAGGTAGTTGCTATGGGATTCTTAGGATGATACGGAAGATCCTCCATCTGCTCCCGTTTCACGCTAGGAGATTGATGGTTCAAGCATTGATTCTCTCCCGGCTTGATTATGCCAATGCCCTTTACCTGGGAGCCCCTTGTCTTACCATCAAAAGATTGCAGACCGTGCAACCCTGCGCAGCACGTCTGCTCATGAATATTCCCAGTCGTCAATCAGCAAAGCCCTCAATTGCCAACCTTCACTGGCTCCCCATCCAGGAGAGAGTCCAGTTTAAAGCTTTGTGCATTGCACACAAGGCAATGTCAGCCAATGGACCTCCCATTATTCGTTCCATCATCTCGCCCTAGTGTCCCAATAGGGCTATGCGTTCAGAGAGTAAACATCTGGTGGTAGTCCCTAAAATAAAAAGAACACGAAGTGGAGGACGTCTTTTCTCTTATAATGTCGCCAAGTTGTGGAACCGTCTCCCCCTCCATATTCGTCTTGAGACTAACCATCTGGCCTTTCGAAAACGTATAAAAACCTTTCTGTTCCGCTAAACAATGCCACTAAGTTCGTGATTGGACTGCTTTAAGCGCTGGGATGCCTCCGGGTAACCATGCGCTCTACAAATGCTGATTCATTCATTCATGAGGATGGGTGTTGGACAGATAAGTCAGAAAAGCAGAGATGGATGTTACCAGACACATATGTCCTTCCTGTGGCCCACATTAATGCGAAGGGCATCCGTAAATTATTAGATCCTGTATGGCAGAATGACAATATCCCCAAGGTTGCTGCTCACTTAGTAAAGTACTGTATGGCATGCATGATGTATAACCCTGGAAAAGGCACTCCTACACCTCCTGGTAATTTTGCACCGCCTTCCTTCCCTTTTGAGGTACTTCAGATGGATTTTATCAAAATGGAACGAGTCAACAATCTGAAATATGTGTTAGTAGTTGTTTGCGCATTCAGTAAATGGGTGGAGGCTTACCCCACTAAAGAGAACACAGGCATGGCGACGGCGAAGGCTCTCCTAAAGGAGTTCTTCCCATGGTTTGGTTTGCCCCGTTTGATTTGGCGTGACAATGGAAGTCACTTCAATTCAAAGGTTATCCAGCTGGTGTGCGACGGCCTGCACATCAAGCAGAAATGTCATGCTGCAAACCACCCCCAGTCAGCAAGCCTAGTTGAGAAGTACAATGGTACTCTCAAACTGAAATTGGTGAAAATTCAAGAGAGCACAGGATTGCAGTGGCCAGATGCTTTACCATTAGCCCTTTTGTCTACAAGACCTACGGCTCACTCTAGGACAGGGTTGTCACCTTACGAGGTCGTGTTCGGCCGCCCCGCGAATGTCTGGGGCGTCCCGCGACCTCGGAGGTTCTCTGAGATTGAATATCCTTTGCTTGTGGACTACCTGTATGAGTTAACTAAAAACTTGCGTTCTATTCACCAACAGATCCATGAGGTCCTGCCACCAGCTCCCGAGGGCCAGGCCATGATATCCGGCCTGGGGACTTTGTCCCGACCAGGCATTTTCAGAGGAAAGGCAGTTTGGAGCTGCGCTGGAGTGGGCCTACACAAGTCCTCTTCGCTACCCGCTTGGCTGTGAAGGTGGCTGGCAAAAAGAACTGGATACACTCTCAACATTGCAAAAAGGTGCCCCTCCCTTTACCCTACGATCAGTGGGTGCTTGATGGAGTAGGAGATCCTGAAACAGAGCAAGTGCCCCGTTTTGTTCCTTTCTCGGATGCTCGGCTGACGTGGGCACAAACGGAGGAGGAAAGCGACGCAGTTTTGAATGAGGCAGTGCCACCTGAGATCAAGGCCATCCAGGAGCCCCAGCCTGCTGGCCCATCTGTGCTTGAGCCTCAGTCCATTGGCCCCTCTATGTCGTAGACCACTCTGTCCCTGGAGTAGCTAGGTACAATTTGCACCCTCGACGGAGGAATAGTGAAAGGAAAAGTCAGATTAGCAGGGATGGACTCGACAAGTCAGGCCACAGTAGAATAGGGAGAGGTGAAATTGGTGCATTTTTTGGACATTGGACAGGATTGTTCGAGTGTGCTCCCCTGAGAAGGGGAGTCCCATATCCTGCGCGACGTGGGATTTCTTCAAAGAGCTAGGATCGCCTAGCTCCACCACCGGTGCTCAATAGCGCCAACAATTGATGAACAATAGGAGTCTACCAGCGAGGCACTGACGGACGCTGGGGACATTTGCCCCTCTCTTGTCCTCTTGTTATTGGCTCCATTGCATGTCCTTTCCTCTGGTTAAAATGTACCCATTTGGTCGCCCCATTATGGAGGAGGAACAGCCCTTTGCGGCCCCACGTTTTGGGCAGGATGGGTCTGGCTGGTCTAGTTGGTCTACTAAGAGTAAAATAGTTTTCATAGTAATCGTTCTGATCTCCCTGATAACAGTGCTTGGTATAGTGTGGTTCCTTGAGGAGAAATATCCTGTGCACTCTTTGATTGGTACAACGCCTGCTCCCCCTGAACACATGTTTGTTACTTTGGCCCCTAATAAGGGTGAGCACAGAAAAACATACGTAGATAATGTTTTCTTGCAAATGCTCCACCAGGCACATGATACTTCTAATGTTACTAATTGCTGGATCTGTGGACTGCTCCCACCCTTGACCCATAAGAACGATATATTATTGTCCATGCCATTTTCCTATCTGGGGAGATGTGAGGCCTGGTTTCAATTGTTTACCATGGTATATACTCATTTACATTCTGATGCTATGAATATGACATATGCTGATTATGATACTGTGTTAGAATACATATGTGTTCTCCAAGGGTTTACTCCAGGAGAACAAGGGGCCCCTGATACATTGTCCCCAACAGCCTGTATGAATATATATGAGAATGAAAAAAATGCAACATGGCTTCGAAATGAAATGTTGGATTTTCAGGGGTTCAATGTCACTGAATATTTTAAGCCATTTCTGATACGCAATATTACTCATGATGAAGCAATGCCGGTTCCGGTAGTCAACACAACAGCTGGGTTTTGTCTTCGGGGTCTTGGGAATGTTAAAGTGGGTGAGAGTAATTGTAATTATACTTACGTGTTGAGCACAAGCAGTAGCCCACCTTTGCTTCCACCCCATGATGTTTATTTTGTTTGCGGGTCCCAGACTTATGTGTGGCTTCCGAGGGGGTGGTTTGGCATATGTTATCTCTCTTTCCTCCTTCCCCTGGTGTATATAGCACCGTCCAACTACCATAGAGATCACCGATTGCAGCGTAGGGGTGTCCATCTATCCCGTATTAGAAGGGTTATCAACACAGAGGACGTAGATCAGACAGATACTACCCTGCAGCAGTTCACTGATGCTATGAAGGGTATTATTCCCTTTTGGGGCCCTATTTCCAATAGCCTCAATATTTGACGGCTCACAAGGGTTGTAGAAGGGGCCATTAATACCATGGCTGGAATACTGACAAATATTACGGCTGAGCTCCAGGCTACGAGACTCGTTGCTCTTCAAAGCAGGATGATGTTAGACGTCATCCTCGCTGATCGGGGAGGGGCCTGCCGCGTCATAGGTAGCAGCTGTTGTGTATACATACCGGACCACGCTCCAAATGTATACGCTGCTATACAGAAGCTGCATAGGCTTGCATCTGACATTCACTAAGAGAACGGTACCTGGACTCTTTCTGGTTGGTTCTGGGGTTTAATAGCATCCTGGGGTTGGAAGACTCTTATCTTTCTGATAGTAATTGCAGGTGTTATTTTCACTTGTTGCCTGTGCGTGCATTGCCTTCCTGTCTGTTGTACTTACAGTGTTAGAAAGTTGACCCCCACACCGAAGTCCCAAATACATGATGCTAAGTCCTCAGCCATGATGATGCAGGCTGTCCACGACCTCATATCTATTGACGAGGGTATTTTTGAATATTGATAATGTTTGAATGGAAATGTAACTGTGGTAGTTTTCTTACTATGCAAGCAGTTGTTGATTTCCTAGCATTATACAAAATTGTTAGTAAATGCTAAAAGGAGGGTCTGTTGTACTGAAAATGCGTCTAGTTGACTCCTTGTAGCATTGTGCGAGTTAAGTTAGCATTTGCTGCACCATTTTGTATTCAGCCGCCATTTTGTACCATGGTCGAAATTAAGCTTCTTTCTTATACTGTCTGCCTCAGCAGAAAGCAGCCACGATTGTTTCTCTTTATTAGCCAAGGTTAAGTATTGCTGCACTAATGAATAGATCATTCTGTAACTGCATGCCTTTCCCAGTATGTAGACCTGCTCCCACTCTCAGAGAGACGAGCACGGGCAGAGTAACCTTGAAACTAAGATAGCGTGTACCCAGTCTCAAGATGATAGCCCATCCTTCTATACCTCCATTGTTCATCAGTGACCAGGCTGGAAAATTCCAGTCTGGGCGGGTCTCTAGGGGTGTTGGAAATGTATATCTGACTTTACCATGTGATCGGGAGTCAGTCCCTCTGGCACAATCTGAGGAGGCTGGTCAGACCGGACTCCGCTCAAGCGTATACTAATAAAATACTTTGGCTTGTATTCTCTACTGTCTGACCGACTCTTCATTTGTTTGGAAGGCTGAGAGGTGGTCGCGAGTGACCCGGGTGGCCCTAAACGGGTCACTTCCTTCATCTCTTCTCCATGATCATGTCTCTCAGGTCACACAACCCCCGAAAGAAGCTAGCTGCTGGTAGGTTCCAGGTGAAAAGACGTAAGTGGCAAATAAAAGTCCCCAACTAAAAAGGCAACCGGAACCCTCTGAACAATATGGACCAATCAACCAATTACGATAACAGGTTAAAATCACTGCAAATTATTGCATGAGACTAAAATGAGTCCAATCACGGCCCAGGTTAATGGGGATAACTCCACCCCAGTCTCAACAAGGCTCACTTGGGCCAAAAAGCACCTGTGCTTGTGTCCCAGGCACAGTGGATCTTTAGTCCAAGTCAAACAAATTCAAGCGGCGACAAACAACAAGCAACCTGTAAAACAGGCCAAGGGGGTGGCCCTGCATCTTCCTGGCGCTGACGGGCACAGGACAGGCCCGCCCTTGGCCCGAGACCAGCTCAGGCATGGCTCGCGCTCCTCCCACCACATAGCGGGAAATGTCTGTGTGCTTTAAAGCGCCAAGTGATCAGGTACGGGTGTGGCTTTGTTGGAGAGCCTCCTCTTCACCCTCATTGACTCCTGGGACTCGTGGTCCCGTTACGGCTGCCAGGAAAGTGCTGCGATTCGTCCCCATCGTTGAGGTATTCAGTGAGGCATCTTTCATGATTTTCTCTGGGACTTTGGCTGGGATTGGTAGCAGGGAGATCAGTCTGTAACTGTATCTGTAACTGACGCCCATTGAAGGGCCCACAACGGCGGGCCCGGGGAACAGCAGAGGCTGTCAGGCCTCTTTCAGCTCCACCCAGGAAGTGCAACCCCCTCTGGCCCTATGCAAGGGATCCTGCCTATTGTCTCTTCTGCGTCATTGTGCCAGGGCTCATGATCCAATCAGTGGCAGCTTCTTCGCAAACTGTCATAGGTTATCTCCGACAATGGCTACCCAGAGCCACGTGGGCATCACTGCCCCCTCTATCGAGAGATCTGCCACAGAAACAGTTAACAAGAGTACTTCTCCCGTCAGCCCCATCCCCATATACCCCCCCTGTAGAAATGAATTAGGAAGTGCAGCTTTCACAGCCTCTCAGACATCTGAATGCAGGCTGAAGAATCACTTTCCACTATGTGCATGCGCTCCTCCCCAACCCATAGGACACTGCCATCAGAGATGTTTTAAGGCATGGGCAAAGTGGGCTCTGGCCCCGGGCCCCAGCCCTTCAGGGGGCCCCCAGATAGAGGCAGCTCTGTTCTGCAGAGTCTTTCACTGATGAAATTGAATAATTCTTGAACTTATTATTTTAAATACGATTTTCCTTTAATTTATTTTTAAAGTGGGTGATGTTTGAGAGTGTATTACAGACATTTTGCAGAGAAATGTTGTGTTTATGGTTCATACAAAATCCATAAAAAATAGTTTATTTTAAATCGCAATAGGACCTCACATATGAGAAACGGGAGGGTGTCACAGTGATTATTTGCAATAACATTAGTGAGCTGCTGCTGGGTTACAATGTTAAAATCACGCGTCACTATCCTTGAATATTGGATGCAAACACATTTAGAATTTGGACAAGTGCGACTGTGCACTTTCAGCGACCTGGCCAAAGAGGGCATGAAACAACTGAAACTGAATCATAAATTCAAAGCTGTTCCAAACAGGGGCCCCGAAATTACGTTTGGCCCAGGGCCCCTGAAATTCTTAAGATGTCCCTGGCTGCCATTTGCACAAAAAAGGAATGTTGAAACATGCAGTACATTGGTCTTTCCCTGGCAGACCCCATTTTATCTTTGTCTTTAAGAAAACGAGGGCCCACGGGAGGAATCACCTATTTTAATCCTTCCTAATGCCTTATATCAGACGCAGTTTGAACAGACACTGTGATTTACCCCTATCACAGACAATAAGTCCTGAGTCCCTCCCCCGCCCTCCTGTTAACGAGAGATCTGTAGACTCATTATCTGTGAGTACTAATTGTCTGCAAGAGGCAGTGAGCGCACAGGGCCCCTGCACCAATCACATCCGATTTGCATAACGTCAGCCTTAAATGGGGGTGAACTTTTTAAAGGTAAATGAAGAGCTAAGTGCAGCATTTTTTATCGCTAACGATCACGGGCAAAGTCACCTTGAGAGTGGAAGTGTGAGAGCCGAGAGCATTCACTCGTGGCTTGGGGTTTTGTCATTAACATGGCGGGGGAAGCTAGCAGCCAGGCCAGCAACTAAGGCACAGAGTGGCGACGGGTGGAGGTATCACTCACTGACCACAAGGCCTACTGTGACTGCTTGTGGAGTGAGCAGGCACACTGTCACCACTAATGTAAATATCGTATAGCCAGGGTCAATGGAATTATGCGGTCCCGCAGGTTTTTTTGCTTTAATTATGGATTTGCCGCATTTGCCACATAATCCATGATCTGCTGCATAATCTGCAGATTTTATAGAAAAAATAGTTTCTAGCTCAAACGGATCAAATGTTACTAAAAAAATGGCAATGTGGGTTTGCTCACACTGGAAGGCCCTTTGCTTTTTATTGGTTGTTTTTTTCTGTATTTGGTTGTTAAACTGGTATTAATGAGGTGAAACATTTACCCAGAATTACTACAATGTGTGAAAATTACAAAATAATAAAGAAATAGTATCAAAAATGTGCTGCTTTATGCTGCATAATTTGATGCTCTCCTGCCGCATAATTCCAGTAGCCCTGCTTATAGTGCAAGACTAACCCTTGCAGCGCCACCTTGCAGCCATACAAATCATTCCACCATTTTATGTTCCACATAAATGGGAACCCAAAATGGATTCCACCATGCACTTTAAAAGATGCGACACAGTCCTCACACTCAATCACTTCATATATACACATGCCTTCCACACATTACCCACTTGAATGGAAGTAAATGACTTGGATTAAGGGAGTGTCAATACTTTTATACGAAGAGGTCAGTATGCATCTCACTCTAAAGGAAACAGGGAAATAGGCCTGTCCCTCCTTGATGGACCAGGTTGCCACTGCTGCAAGTGTCATGAAATCTTGATATAGAGGGCTGTAGCCACTCTCTAAAAGAGGAGTGCACTTTGGGTGCCAAATCACCTCACTGGGCACAGTTGTATATGTGCCTCTCTGTGCCATTGTACATGTATTGAAAATGCATTCTCTGTATTTTTAGGTCAAAGCCTTGCAAAGACATTTTATGGGTATGCCGAAAGGTTACCTAGAAATGCATTCCGCCCATCGCTTACCATTGGCTTTGTCTTTTGCCACTCTCATTTGCCTGTTTCCTATTTTTGTCTCAGATTATCAATCTTTGTTGGTTCATCCCATGGAGTATTGCCTCTTTACCATGTGTGTTTTTGCCTGGTGTCTGTGCTCAATGCCAGGGAACTACTTTTATCTTTTTGTGTAAGCACTTACAGAGAGTGCATGTGTTTACTAGCCATCACCCTTGTGTACTTCTCTTTTCCCTGTTGTGCTAGCCCATATGCTTTTCTGTGTTGCATTCCCTGCCCTCCCAGTATTACTTCAGAGTCCCCCTGTCACCCTCTGTGTTGCGCCTGTGTCCCCTCACACTCCTCGTGTTGCTTCAGTGTCCTTCCTCCCGCCCTGTTTTGCTTCTATGCCCCCCGTCGTCCCTGTGATGCTTCTACCCTCCATTGCTTCCGCCCCTGCCTGCTCTATAAAAAATGTAAAAAACATTTTTGCACATTTTCTTTTGCTTTAACGATCCGACTCGGATTGGTAAATAATAACAATAAAAAGCAGCTGCGTCATTTTAGGGATGTGCGCATATGTGGTGTACACGCCTACAAAAGGACACAGGCGGCAGCATACATTTTTTTTGTCTTACTTTAGCCATTGTGGATGCGCTGCAGCATGGCTACAAATCACTGACAAAGCCAATAGATCTCAAAGGCGTGACCTATTGGCTTTGACAATGCTTGTACTTCACCTGTGTCTACATCTCCTTGCATCAGTGCCAGTTTCTCAATCCTAGTGTCGGTGTCCAGAGTTCTTGTGTAAGTGTCTTGTGACGGTGAAATGCAATACACCTTGGAGCATATTCACAAGAACGTGAGATAACTTCTGCAAAAGTTGCTTAACGCAACCCTTCACATCGCAGTCCATCGCGTGAAATTAACACCTTGTCAACGTGGTATTCCCAACCCGGCGGCACCATGTGATAGTAGCAGGATAACGCGCCAAATGACCGCCCAAAAATTCACGCGATGCAGAAAAATTGCAAAACGCGAAAAAACCTGCGATGCCCCAAACGCGATACAAAAATCAGCGACAACCAGCTACAGGCCTGAAATTCCCACGCGTCATGCGGGAAAAAGCACTATAAAAGCAAACCAAAAAAAAAAAGACAAAACCAAATAAAACTGCGTAGCACTATGGATGCACACGGACCGAGTGCAGAGGATAACCCGAACCCCACAAGCCCCACGGAGGACCAGCCAGCAACCCCGTGCCAGGGGAAGGGCAAGGAGAAGAGGAAGAGTAAGACGGGGTTAAGTCCTCAGGAAGACCGGATCATCGTCACAGAGGTGATAGTGTTGTATTCTCCTTAGGGTGTCCATAACAGGCTTTCCAAATATCATGCCCTTATATAGGCATAGAATCCCAGGCCTTATTTTGGCATTAAACCATGCACTCCAAATACAGGCATGGTCTCTGACATCCGTCCACCCTAACGTCACAACGAGTTCATGAAGAACAGACCCTTAGGCTGCAGGAGTTTCCCTAGCCCAGGACTATTGATTTCTTCAAGGCCTCATATATTATGCATGAACCATTATTCCTTAGGGGTTCATCCATGACGTCTTTCGCTACCCAACTCACGTCAATGCTAACATTCCTAAGGTACTCTCAGGTATAAATATACCTTCCCTAGCCCTTGTAAACTAGAGGAGACCTCGACTTCAGAGGAGCCCGTATCCCGGCCTGACGCACTGAGAAGACGCTGCCATTCCCTGCACGCAGAGAGCCCAGCTTCCAGCTTCCAGTGATCTGACTTCCCTTGCGGGGTGTTGGAGTTCGAGTCTGGCAAAGAGATTCCAACCTCTCTCATTCTTCAGGTATGGAGCTGATAAGAACCTAGAGGGACTCTTGGCATACTAGGCATACTAGACTTAACATACTCTTAGTATACCAAACTAAGGAATACTTCACCTACTTCATACCTTGTCCTACACCTAGGTTAGGTTAGGTACACTGGGGTAGAACTAGCTTAGCACCGCATCGTATGAGTACTCGCATTTTTAGTCTGCGTTATTTATGTAACAGCATTTGTACTATAAAATAATGCTATCGCAGTATTATTTATTTCTACTGCTCACCCTGTACATTATTTATCTCGCATACTGTCTTGTGATCGTAACAGCACATTATACTTACACCAGAAACAAGACTGTTCAATAAATCTTTTATTGAAAACGCCCGTCTATTATTTCTGTGTAACTCTGAGGAAAACTAAGCATGCACGACTGAGCTGAGTGAAATAGTTATCTAGTGTTTCCACGACTCTGGGACACGTTCTGATTCTAAAAGGAAAACATATTGGTCATGTTTTGCGGCTGCCAGAAACTACTCCCTTCTTGTTGTCAAGGAGTTTCTAGTGGCCTCTGACCTAGCTGGCACAAGTAATTAAGTTTAATATACTCGATAGGGACATACCGACCTTAGTCCTATGTCAAACCTATAGGATATATTATTCCAATGCGCAGAGCCTATTAGGGAAATAGGAGCTACACTACATGGCGCCCAACGGTTTGGTTAGGCAGTAATTCAACTTTAGATACTGAGTAACTCAGCCGTGCTATTTTCTCTCAAAGACCCCTACCCATATACTCCAAAAGACGTCTGGAGTGGGCAGGGTTAAGTATCCACCAAGGCTACATAGGGAAGCACCCTATATATATTAGCTGTTTGGTTTGCTCAACGTTGAAGGATACAGTGTTCCAAAATATTGTGCACCTAATCTTTGTTTCCTTGAAACTTGTTCTACATTTTTCAAACAACAAAAATGCCTGACGGTGACAATGAAGCCGGAAACGGTGGAGCTGCGGCTGATGCAGCCCAAGCAGCACTTTTTAACCTTACAGGTTTAAATGAAACCGAGGAGGGTGTGGTACACATCCCTCAAAACTTAAGAAGAGCCATAACTCTAAAACTTATAAAACATGGCCTATCGCCAAGAGGAGGTAGAGCAGTTTTCGTGATAGAGGCACATGAATCATTTCAGACAGAGGTATTCTATTCATGGGTACTACTTCCGGAATGCAATCCAACATCACAAACATTTCACTTCTACAAAGAAGATGATCTACGAGAGGAATACATTCCTTTCGAGGATATTGAAATTCCATTAACATACCAAGAGCATCAGCTCTGGTTTAAAGGCGCCCTAAAACATCACAAAAACATTACCAGGCTCGGTCCACTAGGTAGACCAGGAGCAACATGGCCGATTTTAGCCGGCTACACACCTCATCCTGAACTGGATATAATGACAGATGAGGAATTACATACTCAAATAAAAGAGTTAATAAAAATATACAGACAATTAGTCCAATATGTCATGCAGACTTTTACAGTCCGACCACCATTGACATATCCAAATCCAACTCCCCAACAGGGGAATACACTAAAAATTACACCACAGACTCAATTCAGTCATGGGTAAAATGCCCACAAAACGTGAGCAAATTCCGTTTTGGATAGCTCAAAAAATTACTCAAATCGAAGCAGTATTTCCAAATACTAGCCCACATGAGAAACACAGAATCCTAACAATCAGTTTACCGATGGGGATCACACCACAACTGGAAGACTGCACCACTTGGGGCTCAGTCTTTGCTGCCATCTATACTAAAACACATGGTATTCCGTCTATTGCGGTAATACCTGATGTCCTAAAACAAATTCAAAATGAATATGGGGCAGAGCCTGATCTAAATTTAGGTATGAAGTTACTAAAAAATTTCGAGCAGGTATCAACAATAATATTATCTAATATTAAAGGGGAGGCAGCAGCAGTGGCGATCCGCCAAAAATTGAGGGAATTCGATGTTACAGAACATCAAACTGAGCTACCCAGAATTATAGAACAATCTTATGCAGAATTAGGCAGAGATAGTTTGGGTGGAAGACCACTGAAGCCGAAACTATCTGAAAGTCCTGAGAAGGACTCAATAAAACAAACTCCTACATCTTCTAAAAAGAAGTGGGAGTCTACTAAACAAAAATCAAACGAGAAACGTTCTCAATCCCGAGGTAGGTCTCCTCAAAAGGAGCCCTCTGAAAGGAGGTATAACCTCAGGAATAGGGATAATTTGAGAAAACCTGATAGGTATCATGATACTGATACACGTTCCTCTCGGCCCTTTCAGATCTCACCACAGACTTCGGAAAGAAGAGGACGGACGGAACACAGAGAAGAACGCGTGACATCGAAAGACGACAAACACGCTCCAAAAACTAAAGTAAAACCTCAATTCTCCAAAAAGAAAGTAGCAGGTCTAAAAATAAGACATGCCGAGAATACTGAGATCACAACTCAAGAACGGAGAATGGGCTCAGACCATGCTGGACAGTGCAGCAGAAGTCACAATAGTTCGCCAGAACCTGAGGGAACTTCTGGAGATAGTGGACTTGAATGAGTACATCACAGTAGAGACTGTAGACACCAGGGTTAGTACTCCACAAAGGTTATTTGAAATAACACTCCGGATGGAGGGAGACAAACCTAGACAGGTGAAAGCACTTTTTTGGGAAAGACTATCAAAGGGCTATGACATACTTCTAGCAGAAAAGGACTGGCCACCACAATTTGTCAGGGAGTGCCCACACGGCGAGGACATAATTATGCCTGCCTTCTCCAACCATATTCCAATTCACCTAAAATATACATATGCCAGGAAATGGGCAGTGGCCCAGGCCCCAGCATTATATAAAAATCATGTAGGATGGGATGAGGATTCACCTCACCATAAAATACATCTGAAATATGAACCAACTGCACAACAGCAGTATCCTATTAAGCAAGAAGCTAAAAAACAGGTCAGGGAGATCTTAGATCAACTTGAATACCAAGGGGTGATTGAAACATGCACCTCCTCAATGAACAATCCTTTGTTTCCTGTCTCCAAACCAGACAAAACATATCGTCTAGTTTTGGACTACAGACACCTAAACACTTGTTCTAAAACTTTTGCAGTGCAAAATGCACATAGCACAGCATTAATGAATAACATTGTGCGTAAAAAATATAAAACAACATTAGACATCTCAAATGGTTTCTTTTGTCAAAACATAGCACCTGAAAGCAGGTACTTAACAGCATTCTCCATAATGGGGACCCAGCGTCACTTTTGTCGACTCCCACAAGGGTTCAAAAATAGCCCAGGTTTATTCTCAGCAAGGGTAATGGAGTTACTACAAATTTATGACAATGAGGCATTGTCCTATGTCGATTACATATATCTGACAGACGATGACCTAGTAAAACACTTGAACAGGGTGAGCACCATTATACTGGGATTCGCCTCTGAGGGTTACAAATTCAACTTTAAAAAGTCCAGAATTGCCCATCTCAATGTCCTATTTCTAGGATATGAGCTTTCAAGTGAAGGCAAGAGCTTGGCAGCTAACTTTTTAGAAAAGTGTGCGCTGCTCCAACCTCCAAAAACACTAAAAACTTACAATCCATCCTGGGTTTCTTAAATTTTGGAAGAACATACATTATAAACTATGCAGAAAGGGTTAAACCTCTCTACGCATTAATCAAACCTGATTTTTCAATCAAAAACTGGACACAGGAACACACAGAAATTTTGCGTTCACTCCAGGCTAACATGTTAGCAACAAATCACTTACAAACACGCGTAAGTGAACGAAATTTGGTGATCCGAATAATTTCGGGTCAATACGGATTCACCTACTTAACTTTTAATGAGGGTGAAAAAATACCAATAGCATATAAATCACACTTGTACACACAAGCGGAAATGCGCTTCAGTTGTACTGAAAAAATTCTAAAAGCAGTTCAAACCGCTGTAGCAAAAGAAAGAGCCTTAGACCAAGGGAAACGCATTATTATCGTAACCCCAGTACCTGCTTTAGAAGCGGTTACAAAAGCAAGCATTCCAAATGCTAAGGCACTGCATCCAAGATGGATACAATGGGTTAATTCTCTTGCTGCAACAGATGTTGAATATGTTTTTGATCCAGATTTAAAAACACAAGCCTTCCTGCAGTACGAACATGAATGTCCCCTGCCTACTGAAATTCTGCCTCTCGATCAGTACGAATTCATAATTTACACTGACGGATCCGCACAACCCGGTATAGGGGGTAAGCAAGCTTACAGTGCAGCGTGTGCTATCGTTAAAGGTCGCATGCGAAATGGCATCTTCAGACCTATGGTCACAAAAACGCAGTCTCTAGGAGATTGTACAGCTCAGCGAGCTGAACTACAAGCATTCAAACTGGCACTTGAAAGTACAGATCGAGAATTCCCCACACTAATCGTGTGCGATTCCTTTTACTGTGTGCAGTCGTATAATGAATATATACAAAACTGGCTTGAAAATGGTTTCAAAGATGCGAAAGGTGGCACAATAAAGCACAAATTGCTTTGGGAACAAGTAGTTCAGTTGAAAAACGAACTACCAAAGGCTCACGTGATCCACACACTGAGTCATCAACGTGATGGCGTTCACGTTGCAGGGAATTCATTGGCTGACGAAGCCGCAAAGGGGCTGTGCAAACGGCTTCCGTAGCTGCGATCACTCGTTCAAAAACAAAAATAGACGGTGAGATAATGTTGGCTGTCAATGCATCAAGCAAAGGCAGCAGTGCAGCGTTACCAAAAAGTTTCCACTCAAGTACTCTTATGTAATTGATGCGAACAACGTTCCTTTTGCTCGAATCCCTGGAGTGGGGGATAGGGTAATACCAAACAAGGAACGCAGATTAGGACTAATCCTAGCAGCACATGAAGGGATAGCTTCTGCCCATGCAGGTAGTTTCTGCAACAATATCTTTACTCAAGCAAAGATATTGGTGGCCTGGCATTAGAAAACAAACAAAGAACTATGTTTTAGAATGTGATATATGCCAACAGATGAAAGTCTCCACAGTGAAACGTCCTGCGCAGACACCCCTGTTAATTTCAGATAAACCATTAGCTTGTGTTTACCTTGACCACTGAGGTCCCTTACACAGGGACGGTAATTATAAATATATCATGGTAGCAGTGGATTCATGCTCTAGGTTCCTATGGTTATGGCCTCAGCGCTCAGCTGACGCTCGAACTGTTATAAAAGATTTGCGAGTCTTTATCGGCATATACGCAATAGGCACGCTACATTCTGACCAGGGTCCTGCGTTTAGCTCTCTGGCTTACAAAGACGCCATGGCCAGTCTGGGCGTTGCATTGCGGTACTCCTCTCCATTCCATCCTGAGGGAAATTCGGTTGTGGAAAGGAAAAACCGGGACATAAAGCAGTCTATAACAGCTAGAGTATTAGGCTCGGGTGACGGGTGGGTGAAACACCTTAGTGGAGTTCAACGTGCACTTAATAACCTGCCAAGAAGTTCTCTAGGGGGGGTCACTCCATATGAGGTCCTATTTGGGACAAGAATGTGGGTACCGGACTTAGAAAACATAGGCACAGTGGTGGAAAATAAACCCTTTGATATCAAAGATCGTTTGGCTGTTTTACAGGACTTAAACAAATTAAGAACGAAACAAAGCAACGTATTCCTACAGTCAACCACCACTGGGGATCAACCGGCTGTCCCAGCAAGGCCTGTCTGGATTCCTAAAGTTGGGGATCTAGTCAGAGAAAAAATTGCGGACAAGAAGGAATTTGGACCTTCTTACAGACAACCAGTACCTGTCCTAGCAGTTCAAGGAACAAGAACAGTACTACTGCCGCACCTTGCTGGAAGAAAGGAGAAAAGATTTGTGTCCATCGACCTGATCAAACCACAGTATGTGGCCAATACTAAATAGTAGGCCTCGTGGACTCCGACCTAGTAGCAAACGCACTCCTCTCGCTACTATCCAAGAGGTTCATACTGAAAGACTGATAACAATCGAGAATTCAGCTGAAACAAATGAAGGACTATGCAACAACGCTATGGAACTCATCCCTCTTGAAGAACAAGTAACAGTTCGTCCAAATACACCTGTCTACACCAACGTAACAAGTGATGAACTGGTTCCAGTGATTTCAACAAATCCTGATGCAATTTCAACAATTGACAGAACTGCTTCTGGCTACTTCATTAACTTTGATACGTTCTCAGAAGATCCGAGTGAACCTGAAACGACGCCAGTGTCATTGAAATTCAAGCAGCAAATACAAGACTTTCTTCACTTTCTGAAAAAGACTTATTTGGTTTCTCCATGGATTGAACTCTGGATTACATCTGGACTTTTTGTTTTCCTGCTCTGGCTAGCTTTGGTAACAACTGTAAGCGTGCTTATAAGTGGCAGATACATCCATGTGAACACTGAAGGAAAAGACGTAAACGTACTTTTGAAACCTCATAAATCTTCCCATCGTGAAGCAAGAGACTTGTCATCAGTGAACATCACAGCTGTTCCTATACACGATGGTATAGTGTGGGACAAAACAGATTTTGATATATTCGGTCCAACGGAAGAATTGAACATTCCACATTTGTTTAAAATTTCACTAAGTGATCTAATCACGTCCAGTACCTATTCTGATGATTGGGACTTTGAAACTGTGACTGATATTATGTTTGACCTAGAAAAAGCTGCTGCATTTTCTAAAAATGAATATTTAGAGGGTTTATCAGACTATGAAGAACTGTATTGTTATAATCACTATGGTTATCATTTTTTGCATAAATCTGCATATCCAAGAAATGTGTTTATGTTTAACCAATGGGAACATTGTCCTACACCACCTAAAGGTAGTTCACAAACATTTGCCAGTAAATTTCCATATTTTTCAGGTTACAATACATCTGATCCAGAAATGTTTTACTATAAAAATGTAAACAAAACAGGACTGAAAATTATGTTAACAAATACAAAACAGATTTATTCTGCATTATTCAATGCCCAACTGTCTAGACAGGGTTTCGACTTTTGGAAAGACACAATAGACACAAAAACGTTGTGGGGTATTAAAGAATGGCAAGTACAGGGGATAGAAGCTTTATTCAGAACCTGCATCATCCCTGAACAAATAATGTTTTTGAATGAAACTATCCAACAAACATCTTGTCTTGGATTAGCCAAGATCAAAGAGATGAACACACCTTCTGTACCAACTCCTGCAAAAAATAATGTAACACAAGCAGTGGTGACAGTCGACAATATACTACAACTCAACAGATCTAATCCTGATTGGAAAAAATGGTTGATCTGGCCCATAGACACGAATAACTGTCAGGAAAGATTCCTGAATAAAACTCAGGGCTTTACTATTCATAGGCCAGACCCAAGATACGTCCAAAGACAACATCCGGGGGTAGTAACAACATACAGTGTAGGGAAATTATGCCTCGATTGGCTGCATACATCTACACTACAGGATGTGAAACAACACTTATCCTTACTTGCAAAAGACGCAGATCTTAGGGATTTCTTGCTTGGACCAAGAAAACCGCGTCAAAAACGTTTCATATATGCCGGCATTTATGCTGCTTATAATGAAGCTTGGAAGGTGTCACAGATAGAGGCCGCAGAACGAATACGTGAACTTGATCGTATTAATTTAGAGAAAACACTCTCTGTGGTCGACAATGGGTTAACAACTTTGTCCTCCAGAATATATTCATTGGACGGCATTGTAACCTCTGCTATCGACATTCTAGAACAAGATTTGGCGATGTTACAACAAGGCCAATTTCAAATACGTTCTATTATGTTATTAAGCTGGACGCTGCAATCATTGCGAGCGGGCTATGTGCCTTGGCGTTTCATCAACACAACGGTTCTGTTTGCAGAATACAATCTAACTGATAAACAGATCGAAATGGCACAGAGAGGAGCAAAGTATACAGTGCTGAGCATTGAAAAACTGGAAAAGTTACCATTCACAGTGGCAGAAAAACCAACTACAGAATGGCTTATTCATGGCAAAATTACACTACCTGTGACTACTTTTCAGTTTCAGTATTGCCTCAGACAAATGCAAGCAGGCAAATATGAAAGGTTGGGTAAGGAATACATTAAGACATCTTGGGCTTTACCGCATACATATAGATGTTGGAGCGGGGATCGTGAAGTGTTTTTAAGCGGTAAAAACTGTAAACGTGCACTAAGCGGTTCACTAATATGTCAGGACATTTCCTCGCACGGGGCTTGTAATGGTTCTGTGGCAAATTTGTCTTGCCATCAGCAGGGTACACCAGCTGCTGTGATTAATCCAACGTTCGGACAACTTTCTAATGGGAGTTACCTCATGTTGAATGATCAGAGTTGCTGTGGCATGCTGCCAGGAATCCCATATCTAGTAACGGTCAACTCCAGGGTCACTTGCTGTATGCAAGTATTGTTTGCCCCAATAGACACAGTCAGGGAGTCGCCTTTATGGCCTTCGCTGAACGTCTCTTTTATAAGATTTGATACTTTAAGCAGAATGAAAGCCATGCTTTTACAACAAACAGTGCCTCTGACCTCGGCCATAGAAACCTATGATCTGCAAATTGCAAGGACTTCGGCTGAGATACAGACTTTAATACGTACAAACTGCCCTATACATTTCGTGGAAATGATAGGACGAATTTTTAACATGTCTGATACAACAGGAATTGTACATGTATTTAAGAGCATCTGCTCCAGTCTGTTAGCACCTTTCCAGGCAATACTCGGAATCATCCCGAACTTTGCACATTCGGTGTTTGGTGGCATACCATTAATTCTAGCACTCGTTGCTGGAATTCTATTTCTCTTCCTGCTATTTCGCTATGGCCAGCCAATTCGCCGACATCACTCCGAGCGACATGGAGAAAGCTCTCCTTGAACGAAAGTGCCGTGAGCAAATAGTACAGCTTTTGGGCATAAATCGTCTATGGGACCTTAATACCACATGGTTCCTGTCCTTTAGACCAATCTGGTAAGATTGCATCTTACCTGTTCTACGATGCCTGCTATGCGGTGTAGAATGCGTGTTGGACACCTGTCTAACATTTCCATCGGATGCGCCAACGGACGTCGATACTCTGCTGGACCAGATAACGGCCCACGCTATGTGTTGTCCCCAGCGGCTTCCTATCCTGATGACAGCATTCATTGGGATCTCACAGACGCTTCCGGCTGCTGCTGAGGTACGAGAAAGAACTACAGGCACACAGGTAACAACGGACGTGAACGTTGCAACAATTGAAAGCAATGCTTCACATCTCTGTGCAATTAACCTGCTTCACGAGGTGTTCCAACTCACACCAACTACAGTGGATGATGTTTTGTCTATAGAAATAGATGATCTAATGTTTACACCAGACCCGTAAACTGACTCTGATTCAGCATACAGTGTTCCAGAAATACAGCAACAATTTGGCCTTCATTTTTCAAAAACTTGGAACTCTACCAAAATTGAACTTTTTCCCATTTTTTCGAACGAAAATGGTACTTCAATCTGCTTAAAGTAGAACTAGCCTTATAGTACAGACTTGGTGGTCCTTCCAAAGACATTTAGTCATCTTATGTGTCTAAAAACAGTTCATTTGATTTTCATGACATGAAATGACTTTGATTTATGAACAACTTATCGATCATTTTCTGTCACATGTAAATATTACTGCTTACTTCATTCCAATTGCATTTATTTTCGAATTTTATGCCTGAAATGATAAGCAATGCTTCTAATGTACAGTACCTTTTTGCATTCTGATATGTTTTTTTTTTTTAAATGCCTTTTTTAAATGGTTTTATGAAATATTTTAGAAATATGCGGTACTCCATTTTTATGTTTAGCATTTTAAATGTTTAGCATTTATGTATTATCGTATAGACGAAAGAGGAGTGGGTGTTGTATTCTCCTTAGGGTGTCCATAACAGGCTTTCCAAATATCATGTCCTTATATAGGCACAATTCGCCCTGCCCTTATATAGGCATAGAATCCCAGGCCTTATTTAGGCATTAAACCATGCACTCCAAATACAGGCATGGTCTCTGACATCCGTCCACCCTAACGTCACAACGAGTTCATGAAGAACAGACCCTTAGGCTGCGGGAGTTTCCCTAGCCCAGGACTATTGATTTCTTCAAGGCCTCATATATTATGCATGAACCATTATTCCTTAGGGGTTCATCCATGACGTCTTTCGCTACCCAACTCACGTCAATGCTAACATTCCTAAGGTACTCTCAGGTATAAATATACCTTCCCTAGCCCTTGTAAACTAGAGGAGACTTCGACTTCAGAGGAGCCAGTATCCCGGCCTGACGCACTGAGAAGACGCTGCCATTCCCTGCACGCAGAGAGCCCAGCTTCCAGCTTCCAGTGATCTGACTTCCCTTGCGGGGTGTTGGAGTTCGAGTCTGGCAAAGAGATTCCAACCTCTCTCATTCTTCAGGTATGGAGCTGATAAGAACCTAGAGGGACTCTTGGCATACTAGGCATACTAGACTTAACATACTCTTAGTATACCATAGTAAGGAATACTTCACCTACTTCATACCTTGTCCTACACCTAGGTTAGGTTAGGTACACTGGGGTAGAACTAGCTTAGCACCGCATCGTATGAGTACTCGCATTTTTAGTCTGTGTTATTTATGTAACAGCATTTGTACTATAAAATAATGCTATCGCAGTATTATTTATTTCTACTGCTCACCCTGTACATTATTTATCTCGCATACTGTCTTGTGATCGTAACAGCACATTATACTTACACCAGAAACAAGACTGTTCAATAAATCTTTTATTGAAAACGCCCGTCTATTATTTCTGTGTAACTCTGAGGAAAACTAAGCATGCACGACTGAGCTGAGTGAAATAGTTATCTAGTGTTTCCACGACTCTGGGACACGTTCTGATTCTAAAAGGAAAACATATTGGTCATGTTTTGCGGCTGCCAGAAACTACTCCCTTCTTGTTGTCAAGGAGTTTCTAGTGGCCTCTGACCTAGCTGGCACAAGTAATTAAGTTTAATATACTCGATAGGGACATACCGACCTTAGTCCTATGTCAAACCTATAGGATATATTATTCCAATGCGCAGAGCCTATTAGGGAAATAGGAGCTACACTACATGGCGCCCAACGGTTTGGTTAGGCAGTAATTCAACTTTAGATACTGAGTAACTCAGCCGTGCTATTGTCTCTCAAAGACCCCTACCCATATACTCCAAAAGACGTCTGGAGTGGGCAGGGTTAAGTATCCACTAAGGCTACATAGGGAAGCACCCTATATATATTAGCTGTTTGGTTTGCTCAACGTTGAAGGATACAGTGTTCCAAAATATTGTGCACCTAATCTTTGTTTCCTTGAAACTTGTTCTACATTTTTCAAACAACAAAAATGCCTGACGGTGACAATGAAGCCGGAAACGGTGGAGCTGCGGCTGATGCAGCCCAAGCAGCACTTTTAACCTTACAGGTTTAAATGAAACCGAGGAGGGTGTGGTACACATCCCTCAAAACTTAAGAAGAGCCATAACTCTAAAACTTATAAAACATGGCCTATCGCCAAGAGGAGGTAGAGCAGTTTTCGTGATAGAGGCACATGAATCATTTCAGACAGAGGTATTCTATTCATGGGTACTACTTCCGGAATGCAATCCAACATCACAAACATTTCACTTCTACAAAGAAGATGATCTACGAGAGGAATACATTCCTTTCGAGGATATTGAAATTCCATAAACATACCAAGAGCATCAGCTCTGGTTTAAAGGCGCCCTAAAACATCACAAAAACATTACCAGGCTCGGTCCACTAGGTAGACCAGGAGCAACATGGCCGATTTTAGCCGGCTACACACCTCATCCTGAACTGGATATAATGACAGATGAGGAATTACATACTCAAATAAAAGAGTTAATAAAAATATACAGACAATTGGTCCAATATGTCATGCGGACTTTTACAGTCCGACCACCATTGACATATCCAAATCCAACTCCCCAACAGGGGAATACACTAAAAATTACACCACAGACTCTCAATTCAGTCATGGGTAAAATGCCCACAAAACGTGAGCAAATTCCGTTTTGGATAGCTCAAAAATTACTCAAATCGAAGCAGTATTTCCAAATACTAGCCCACATGAGAAACACAGAATCCTAACAATCAGTTTACCGATGGGGATCACACCACAACTGGAAGACTGCACCACTTGGGGCTCAGTCTTTGCTGCCATCTATACTAAAACACATGGTATTCCGTCTATTGCGGTAATACCTGATGTCCTAAAACAAATTCAAAATGAATATGGGGCAGAGCCTGATCTAAATTTAGGTATGAAGTTACTAAAAATTTCGAGCAGGTATCAACAATAATATTATCTAATATTAAAGGGGAGGCAGCAGCAGTGGCGATCCGCCAAAAATTGAGGGAATTCGATGTTACAGAACATCAAACTGAGCTACCCAGAATTATAGAACAATCTTATGCAGAATTAGGCAGAGATAGTTTGGGTGGAAGACCACTGAAGCCGAAACTATCTGAAAGTCCTGAGAAGGACTCAATAAAACAAACTCCTACATCTTCTAAAAAAAGTGGGAGTCTACTAAACAAAAATCAAACGAGAAACGTTCTCAATCTCGAGGTAGGTCTCCTCAAAAGGAGCCCTCTGAAAGGAGGTATAACCTCAGGAATAGGGATAATTTGAGAAAACCTGATAGGTATCATGATACTGATACACGTTCCTCTCGTCCCTTTCAGATCTCACCACAGACTTCGGAAAGAAGAGGACGGACGGAACACAGAGAAGAACGCGTGACATCGAAAGACGACAAACACGCTCCAAAAACTAAAGTAAAACCTCAATTCTCCAAAAGAAAGTAGCAGGTCTAAAAATAAGACATGCCGAGAATACTGAGATCACAACTCAAGAACGGAGAATGGGCTCAGACCATGCTGGACAGTGCAGCAGAAGTCACAATAGTTCGCCAGAACCTGAGGGAACTTCTGGAGATAGTGGACTTGAATGAGTACATCACAGTAGAGACTGTAGACACCAGGGTTAGTACTCCACAAAGGTTATTTGAAATAACACTCCGGATGGAGGGAGACAAACCTAGACAGGTGAAAGCACTTTTTTGGGAAAGACTATCAAAGGGCTATGACATACTTCTAGCAGAAAAGGACTGGCCACCACAATTTGTCAGGGAGTGCCCACACGGCGAGGACATAATTATGCCTGCCTTCTCCAACCATATTCCAATTCACCTAAAATATACATATGCCAGGAAATGGGCAGTGGCCCAGGCCCCATCATTATATAAAAATCATGTAGGATGGGATGAGGATTCACCTCACCATAAAATACATCTGAAATATGAACCAACTGCACAACAGCAGTATCCTATTAAGCAAGAAGCTAAAAAACAGGTCAGGGAGATCTTAGATCAACTTGAATACCAAGGGGTGATTGAAACATGCACCTCCTCAATGAACAATCCTTTGTTTCCTGTCTCCAAACCAGACAAAACATATCGTCTAGTTTTGGACTACAGACACCTAAACACTTGTTCTAAAACTTTTGCAGTGCAAAATGCACATAGCACAGCATTAATGAATAACATTGTGCGTAAAAAATATAAAACAACATTAGACATCTCAAATGGTTTCTTTTGTCAAAACATAGCACCTGAAAGCAGGTACTTAACAGCATTCTCCATAATGGGGACCCAGCGTCACTTTTGTCGACTCCCACAAGGGTTCAAAAATAGCCCAGGTTTATTCTCAGCAAGGGTAATGGAGTTACTACAAATTTATGACAATGAGGCATTGTCCTATGTCGATTACATATATCTGACAGACGATGACCTAGTAAAACACTTGAACAGGGTGAGCACCATTATACTGGGATTCGCCTCTGAGGGTTACAAATTCAACTTTAAAAAGTCCAGAATTGCCCATCTCAATGTCCTATTTCTAGGATATGAGCTTTCAAGTGAAGGCAAGAGCTTGGCAGCTAACTTTTTAGAAAAGTGTGCGCTGCTCCAACCTCCAAAAACACTAAAAACGTACAATCCATCCTGGGTTTCTTAAATTTTGGAAGAACATACATTATAAACTATGCAGAAAGGGTTAAACCTCTCTACGCATTAATCAAACCTGATTTTTCAATCAAAAACTGGACACAGGAACACACAGAAATTTTGCGTTCACTCCAGGCTAACATGTTAGCAACAAATCACTTACAAACACGCGTAAGTGAACGAAATTTGGTGATCCGAATAATTTCGGGTCAATACGGATTCACCTACTTAACTTTCAATGAGGGTGAAAAAATACCAATAGCATATAAATCACACTTGTACACACAAGCGGAAATGCGCTTCAGTTCTACTGAAAAATTCTAACAGCAGTTCAAACCGCTGTAGCAAAAGAAAGAGCCTTAGCCCAAGGGAAACGCATTATTATCGTAACCCCAGTACCTGCTTTAGAAGCGGTTACAAAAGCAAGCATTCCAAATGCTAAGGCACTGCATCCAAGATGGATACAATGGGTTAATTCTCTTGCTGCAACAGATGTTGAATATGTTTTTGATCCAGATTTAAAAACACAAGCCTTCCTGCAGTACGAACATGAATGTCCCCTGCCTACTGAAATTCTGCCTCTCGATCAGTACGAATTCATAATTTACACTGACGGATCCGCACAACCCGGTATAGGGGGTAAGCAAGCTTTCAGTGCAGCGTGTGCTATCGTTAAAGGTCGCATGCGAAATGGCATCTTCAGACCTATGGTCACAAAAACGCAGTCTCTAGGAGATTGTACTGCTCAGCGAGCTGAACTACAAGCATTCAAACTGTCACTTGAAAGTACAGATCGAGAATTCCCCACACTAATCGTGTGCGATTCTTTTACTGTGTGCAGTCGTATAATGAATATATACAAAACTGGCTTGAAAATGGTTTCAAAGATGCGAAAGGTGGCACAATAAAGCACAAATTGCTTTGGGAACAAGTAGTTCAGTTGAAAAACGAACTACCAAAGGCTCACGTGATCCACACACTGAGTCATCAACGTGATGGCGTTCACGTTGCAGGGAATTCATTGGCTGACGAAGCCGCAAAGGGGCTGTGCAAACGGCTTCCGTAGCTGCGATCACTCGTTCAAAAACAAAAATAGACGGTGAGATAATGTTGGCTGTCAATGCATCAAGCAAAGGCAGCAGTGCAGCGTTACCAAAAAAGTTTCCACTCAAGTACTCTTATGTAATTGATGCGAACAACGTTCCTTTTGCTCGAATCCCTGGAGTGGGGGATAGGGTAATACCAAATAAGGAACACAGATTAGGACTAATCCTAGCAGCACACGAAGGGATAGCTTCTGCCCATGCAGGTGTTTCTGCAACAATATCTTTACTCAAGCAAAGATATTGGTGGCCTGGCATTAGAAAACACACAAAGAACTATGTTTTAGAATGTGATATATGCCAACAGATGAAAGTCTCCACAGTGAAACGTCCTGCGCAGACACCCCTGTTAATTTCAGATAAACCATTAGCTTGTGTTTACCTTGACCACTGAGGTCCCTTACACAGGGACGGTAATTATAAATATATCATGGTAGCAGTGGATTCATGCTCTAGGTTCCTATGGTTATGGCCTCAGCGCTCAGCTGACGCTCGAACTGTTATAAAAGATTTGCGAGTCTTTATAGGCATATACGCAATAGGCACGCTACATTCTGACCAGGGTCCTGCGTTTAGCTCTCGGGCTTACAAAGACGCCATGGCCAGTCTGGGCGTTGCATTGCGGTACTCCTCTCCATTCCATCCTGAGGGAAATTCGGTTGTGGAAAGGAAAACCGGGACATAAAGCAGTCTATAACAGCTAGAGTATTAGGCTCGGGTGACGGGTGGGTCAAACACCTTAGTGGAGTTCAACGTGCACTTAATAACCTGCCAAGAAGTTCTCTAGGGGGTCACTCCATATGAGGTCCTATTTGGGACAAGAATGTGGGTACCGGACTTAGAAAACGTAGGCACAGTGGTGGAAAATAAACCCTTTGATATCAAAGATCGTTTGGCTGTTTTACAGGACTTAAACAAATTAAGAACGAAACAAAGCAACGTATTCCTACAGTCAACCACCACTGGGGATCAACCAGCTGTCCCAGCAAGGCCTGTCTGGATTCCTAAAGTTGGGGATCTAGTCAGAGAAAAATTGCGGACAAGAAGGAATTTGGACCTTCTTACAGACAACCAGTACCTGTCCTAGCAGTTCAAGGAACAAGAACAGTACTACTGCCGCCCCTTGCTGGAAGAAAGGAGAAAAGATTTGTGTCCATCGACCTGATCAAACCACAGTATGTGGCCAATACTAAATAGTAGGCCTCGTGGACTCCGACCTAGTAGCAAACGCACTCCTCTCGCTACTATCCAAGAGGTTCATACTGAAAGACTGATAACAATCGAGAATTCAGCTGAAACAAATGAAGGACTATGCAACAACGCTATGAAACTCATCCCTCTTGAAGAACAAGTAACAGTTCGTCCAAATACACCTGTCTACACCAACGTAACAAGTGATGAACTGGTTCCAGTGATTTCAACAAATCCTGATGCAATTTCAACAATTGACAGAACTGCTTCTGGCTACTTCATTAACTTTGATACGTTCTCAGAAGATCCGAGTGAACCTGAAACAACGCCAGTGTCATTGAAATTCAAGCAGCAAATACAAGACTTTCTTGACTTTCTGAAAAAGACTTATTTGGTTTCTCCATGGATTGAACTCTGGATTACATCTGGACTTTTTGTTTTCCTGCTCTGGCTAGCTTTGGTAACAACTGTAAGCGTGCTTATAAGTGGCAGATACATCCATGTGAACACTGAAGGAAAAGACGTAAACGTACTTTTGAAACCTCATAAATCTTCCCATCGTGAAGCAAGAGACTTGTCATCAGTGAACATCACAGCTGTTCCTATACGCGATGGTATAGTGTGGGACAAAACAGATTTTGATATATTCGGTCCAACGGAAGAATTGAACATTCCACATTTGTTTAAAATTTCACTAAGTGATCTAATCACGTCCAGTACCTATTCTGATGATTGGGACTTTGAGAGTGTGACTGATATTATGTTTGACCTAGAAAAAGCTGCTGCATTTTCTAAAAATGAATATTTAGAGGGTTCATCAGACTATGAAGAACTGTATTGTTATAATCACTATGGTCATCGTTTTTTGCATAAATCTGCATATCCAAGAAATGTGTTTATGTTTAACCAATGGGAACATTGTCCTACACCACCTAAAGGTAGTTCACAAACATTTGCCAGTAAATTTCCATATTTTTCAGGTTACAATACATCTGATCCAGAAATGTTTTACTATAAAAATGTAAACAAAACAGGACTGAAAATTATGTTAACAAATACAAAACAGATTTATTCTGCATTATTCAATGCCCAACTGTCTAGACAGGGTTTCGACTTTTGGAAAGACACAATAGACACAAAAACGTTGTGGGGTACTAAAGAATGGCAAGTACAGGGGATAGAAGCTTTATTCAGAACCTGCATCATCCCTGAACAAATAATGTTTTTGAATGAAACTATCCAACAAACATCTTGTCTTGGATTAGCCAAGATCAAAGAGATGAACACACCTTCTGTACCAACTCCTGCAAAAAATAATGTAACACAAGCAGTGGTGACAGTCGACAATATACTACAACTCAACAGATCTAATCCTGATTGGAAAAAATGGTTGATCTGGCCCATAGACACGAATAACTGTCAGGAAAGATTCCTGAATAAAACTCAGGGCTTTACTATTCATAGGCCAGACCCAAGATACGTCCAAAGACAACATCCGGGGGTAGTAACAACATATAGTGTAGGGAAATTATGCCTCGATTGGCTGCATACATCTACACTACAGGATGTGAAACAACACTTATCCTTACTTGCAAAAGACGCAGATCTTAGGGATTTCTTGCTTGGACCAAGAAAACCGCGTCAAAAACGTTTCATATATGCCGGCATTTATGCTGCTTATAATGAAGCTTGGAAGGTGTCACAGATAGAGGCCGCAGAACGAATATGTGAACTTGATCGTATTAATTTAGAGAAAACACTCTCTGTGGTCGACAATGGGTTAACAACTTTGTCCTCCAGAATATATTCATTGGACGGCATTGTAACCTCTGCTATCGACATTCTAGAACTAGATTTGGCGATGTTACAACAAGGCCAATCTCAAATACGTTCTATTATGTTATTAAGCTGGACGCTGCAATCATTGCGAGCGGGCTATGTGCCTTGGCGTTTCATCAACACAACGGCTCTGTTTGCAGAATACAATCTAACTGATAAACAGATCGAAATGGCACAGAGAGGAGCAAAGTATACAGTGCTGAGCATTGAAAAACTGGAAAAGTTACCATTCAGTGGCAGAAAAACCAGCTACAGAATGGCTTATTCATGGCAAAATTACACTACCTGTGACTACTTTTTCAGTTTCAGTATTGCCTCAGACAAATGCAAGCAGGCAAATATGAAAGGTTGGGTAAGGAATACATTAAGACATCTTGGGCTTTACCGTATACATATAGATGTTGGAGCGGGGATCGTGAAGTGTTTTTAAGCGGTAAAAACTGTAAACGTGCACTAAGCGGTTCACTAATATGTCAGGACATTTCCTTGCACGGGGCTTGTAATGGTTCTGTGGCAAATTTGTCTTGCCATCAGCAGGGTACACCAGCTGCTGTGATTAATCCAACGTTCGGACAACTTTCTAATGGGAGTTACATCATGTTGAATGATCAGAGTTGCTGTGGCATGCTGCCAGGCATCCCATATCTAGTAACAGTCAACTCCAGGGTCACTTGCTGTATGCAAGTATTGTTTGCCCCAATAGACACAGTCAGGTAGTCGCCTTTATGGCCTTCGCTGAACGTCTCTTTTATAAGATTTGATACTTTAAGCAGAATGAAAGCCATGCTTTTACAACAAACAGTGCCTCTGACCTCGGCCATAGAAACCTATGATCTGCAAATTGCAAGGACTTCGGCTGAGATACAGACTTTAATACGTACAAACTGCCCTATACATTTCGTGGAAATGATAGGACAAATTTTTAACATGTCTGATACAACAGGAATTGTACATGTATTTAAGAGCATCTGCTCCAGTCTGTTAGCACCTTTCCAGGCAATACACGGAATCATCCCGAACTTTGCACATTCGGTGTTTGGTGGCATACCATTAATTCTAGCACTCGTTGCCGGAATTCTATTTCTCTTCCTGCTATTTCGCTATGGCCAGCCAATTCGCCGACATCACTCCGAGCGACATGGAGAAAGCTCTCCTTGAACGAAAGTGCCGTGAGCAAATAGTACAGCTTTTGGGCATAAATCGTCTACGGGACCTTAATACCACATGGTTCCTGTCCTTTAGACCAATCTGGCAAGATTGCATCTTACCTGTTCTACGATGCCTGCTATGCGGTGTAGAATGCGTGTTGGACACCTGTCTAAC
Source organism: Calotriton arnoldi (assembly GCA_963921515.1). Taxonomy (NCBI): domain Eukaryota; kingdom Metazoa; phylum Chordata; class Amphibia; order Caudata; family Salamandridae; genus Calotriton; species Calotriton arnoldi. The sequence goes on from CAWUFW010000557.1 coordinate 2,529,872, forward strand.
ATTTCCATCGGATGCGCCAACGGACGTCGATACTGGACCAGATAACGGCCCACGCTATGTGTTGTCCCCAGCGGCTTCCTATCCTGATGACAGCATTCATTGAGATCTCACAGACGCTTCCGGCTGCTGCTGAGGTACGAGAAAGAACTACAGGCAACAACGGACGCGAACGTTGCAACAATTGAAAGCAATGCTTCATGGGCAATCTGTTCCAAGGGTTCCTCGTTGTCGGGGTCAAGGTACACGAGGGCGAGCCAATCCATTTCCTGGTCCGGTCAGCTGTGCTCCGTCCACGCCGTTTCACCAATCCGCAATACAGCCCAGTTGGGGAGTGCATCGATGTGGTCACTGCACACGAGGAGTTGTGCAATCTCCCATGCCCAACTGCCTGCACATACGCCCAATGTCAGGGCATCCCATGCACGGGTATCGCGGTTACACTCCTGTTCGTGGGCCAATAGGGGCTGCACACACATGTCATAATCCAGTTCGGCTACCGTTGTGTTGGATAGACAGACATCCATGGGCCACTCGAATGTGCATGTTCGACAGTGGAACCAGGGCTGGACGCAGGTGACGTACGCAAGCCGGAAACTCAGACGGTAACTGATGCGCAACACTGCCAGTGGCAGTGATCCCAACAGATGCAGAATGCGTGCACGGTATAGTTCCACGTGACAGGGGTTGTGCATGTGCCAGGTATTGCCAGCCATTGCCTTTGTTGGTCCCGTGGCACCGGCACTCTTCTGACAGGCGGCAGTCATGTGGATGGTCTGCCACTGCTCGGAGCAATGAGTCGTATTTGTGTGCAACGTTTGTGTGTATGGGTTTTTTCTTACTTATGTGTCAAGGGCATCCAGAGCAGGTGTACCCCAAGCAGGGACAAGTGTGTGTGGGGTGTGGACAAGTTGGTCTTTCAATCGAGCAGTTCGTGGTGTGGGAGTCGTCAGGATCTGGTATGGTATCTCTCGCAGGGGTGCCAGCCGCATTCAGGACCAAGGTCGGGGTTCTGATGTCCTTCGGCCTTGTGTGTTGGGACAAAGGATCTTTCATTCCTAATGTTGGTCTGACTACTGCTTGCATTTTTGAACGGTGATGTTGCCTTCGCGTTGCTATTGCTGCCGGGCCTTTGACTTGGTGTGCACCAATGTCGATACACACACAACATTTGGCATGTATGAGCCAGGAGCCCGATTGGCCTTGCGCTCCTTGTACATTATCTCTCTTTCTCTCTCTCACTCCCTCTCCCTCCCCCTCTCTTTCTCTCACTCTCTCTATCTCTGTCTCTCTGTCTCTCTTTTTCGCTCGCTCTCCCTGTCCTTTGGTGAGCGCATGACACACCTTCTTATCTGTCATTTCGTTTTGCAGGCTGTGACTTGCAGACTGTCCTGGGGGACCCGCCATGACTATTCAGAAAGTTTGTTTTGTGTTTAGTCTGTATTGGGTGAATTGTTTGCTAGATCTAAGATGTATGTCTGATTCTCATTTGTCTGACGGCACATGTATGTTGGGTGTTGTGATTGTGCGACATCTGGCACATTGTTTTGTTGATGGTTTCGTGACGTTGATGTGCCATATCTTTGTCCGGGGGTGGTTGGGGGGTGCCGGGTGTGGGGCCCCGTGTGGGGGGGTGGGGTCCTGGGTGTTGTGGCGGTGGGTGTTGTTGCCCTCTTGGGGCTATGGGATGCATGGTGGGTGGCTCCATGGCATCTGTTGTTCTTCATGTGTGGCTATGGGCTGTGCTCCCTTGTCTGGTGCCGGTTGTCGTCCGACTTTACACTAGCTAAGAGCAGGTGTTAATTTCCTGCTGCTAACGCGCCTTATCGCATGTTTTGTGCTCTTATCGCAGATCTCGCTGGTCGTTGAGAATGTTGTGGAGTGGTGTCGCGGGTTTTTGCACGGGTACGCCTACTCTGCATATCATTAGCGTTAGTTTCCGGACTCCTCTGTGGCGATGTTGTTCGCGGGTGCTATCGCAGGTAAAGTGGTGATATCGGCTATTTGCACCAGCTTGTGAACGGGGCGATGATTTTATCGCGACTTTGGCTGCGGTAAAGTGCCGATAATTCGGCGATGTGTCCTTGAGAATATGCCCCCTTCTTTGGTCAGATGACATGCTTTATTATTTTCAGTGCTGGCTTATCAGATGCTGTAGCTTGTTCTAAATTACAGTCCAAGGTAAATTGATTGTGCATGGGTGAAAGTGAATACCGAGTTTTGGACCACTGCTCTGGAAAATTCCAGACTTTTGTAATGTAATACATACCCAAGATCCAATTCTAGATTGATAAATGAATGACCAACCCTAGCTTTAGTCACCGTTACTCTCTCCAAATATTTCACACCTAAGAGAAGTTTGCATTCAGCCCTATGGTTTAAAGAAACTTTAAAGCAGCTAAACAGGACTGCAAAAAAAATGGAAAGAGAATGGAGGAAGACTGTTATTTGAAGGACTGATTAGAATATGAAAATAAATTACAACACTATCATAAACAGGTTAAAAGACTGCATACTTCTACGAGCAAGTGTCTGATTCTAAAAGTCCTACTAGAAAGGTATTCATGTTGTATAAAAATATGGCCTGTCCACATGCCACCCACACTAAACCTTCCTAAGAACTCTATTACAGTTTGTCAGACTTCTACCACAAAAAAGCTATTAAGCTGACCAACAATTTCTTGCATGAACACAGGAATGATAGACCTTCTCACAGTGATTCCAATGCCTCACTGTGGTCTGCTTTTGGACCTCTGATGATAGAAGAGGTCACAATCATTCTATCTTCCTTAAAAAGTTCTCCACTGGACGTTTCGTATAGCAACTGAAGAAAATCATCAATTCTATCACTCCCACCCTGACACTTGGTGTAACTCTTCACTTTTCTCGGGAATAGTACCTACCATGTAGAACACCGCCATAGTCACTCCTCTACTTAAAAAAGCCAACTCTTGATCCAAATATGTTGGTCAACTACCATCCCATCTCTTTACTGACTTTATTTTCTAAGATAACAGAAGCGCTGGTTAACAAACAAAAATAGAGTTTAACTGAAGCACACTAGCGTTTCCATACTGCCCAACCGGGGTTTCGAAACGGTCTCAGCACAGAAACAGTTTTGGCCAAAGTCATAATTGATATCTGTTTTTTCGTTGGATGATGGTAATGTGGCAGCCATGATTTTATTTGATCAGCTACCTTTATCACTATCTGTCATCTCACTCTTTTAGAATGTCTCACCAACTTGGGCATTACAGGCACAGTACATAAGTGGTTTACATCTTTCTTTCAGGACTGTAATCAAACGATTACCCTAGCCAACTACAGCTCCCCTGCTCTGGCAATTCTTAAAGGTGTAACCCTGGGCTCTACTTAGAGTCTCACACTTTTTTAATTATATGTTGCACGGCTAGCCAGATTTATAGACTCCCATGATTTTATGTTCCATGCATACGCTACTGATTACCAGCTCATCTTAAGGCTAGATAGAAACACTTAGGATTTAGCCCAAATATTCTCTACTTGTCTTAAATAGGTGTCAGTATGGACGAAACACAATCCACTGATGCTAAACAATAATAAAATCGAAGTTGTCATCTTTAGTGACTCTGCTTTATGGACAAATGAAAGGCGGCCTAACATTCTTGGGGTTCTTCCTTCCCCCTAAAAATGTAGGAGTCATAATTGACTCTAAGCTGTCTTTTGAAGAACACATCAAGACTCTTACCACCACTTGCTTTCATCTGTTAAGGATTATTAGGAAAGTCCTTCCATTCTTGCCTACCTTGTCTAGGAAATATTTGGTGCAAGCTTTGATAATTTCCAGGCTTGACTACTGTAACTTCTTGTTAGTTGGTCTCCAAAAATATCTTCTATCCAGACTACAAGCAGTCCAAAATTCAGTGGCAGGCATTACCTTAGGACCTAATAGAGGCTTGTTCATCTCGACCAACTTGTACATCTTTCACTGGCTACAGATTGCTAAAATATGTCAGTTTAGGGCATCATGTTATTGTCACAAAGCAATCTAGAAGAAAGGACCAGAAACCTATATGTCCTCTTTCTTCTACTGGTATCTACCATCCCACACTTTATGATCCAACTCACAATGTTTTGTAGCAACTCCGAAAGTAAACAAATCTAGGATTGGAGGTCGCCGGTCGTTGTTACGTTGAAAGCCTATAATGCCTTACCTTTGTCTCTTCGGGTACAATCCAATCTTAGCTGCTTCAGGAAACAACTAAAAACTCACCTGTTTGTCCCTGCAATATACCTGCTGTTTTAGCCGGTGCACATTAGCTCTGAACCAGTTGCCTGCTTTTTGCGCCGGGATTACTTCTTTTTGAAGAATCTGCTCTTAATAAATTTTAATTCTCAGTCAATCAACCAATCTTAGCTTTCTCCGTTTGTACCTTTCTCTGTTTTTCTTTGTACTTTTTTCTCTCTTTACTCCCTTTTTCTCCTTTGCTCAGAGTAAAATTGTGATGACGAAAAGTAAGTCCTGGCCCACAAAAATGAGTTTGAGTGCCCATTAATGGCAAACACTGGCATAAATTAAGCACTGAATCAAGAGGAAGTAAATGGATGACTTTTCCCTACAATGTGAAGTCTGGGACCCCCATATTTTGTTCACCCTCATACATAAAACAAACCGCAGCCTCTACTATCCCCTAGATCATTCACACTCCAACCCTGCCCATAGCCCATCTGTAGTTTTAGTCCAGCTAACCTTGCTCCTCCCTCTACCCACCCATTACCAATCTGGCCTTACAGAAGGAATGCTACAGTACAATAAATTCAGTGTAAAAGTTTTTATGACATTCAGAACTTCTGCACTTCGAGAAGCTGGTAAGTTCGTCGTACAACTTTCCAGGGGAGGGAAGCTTCCAGAAAAGGAAGTTTTGTTTTTTCACGAAAACTTACTAGCAAAAACATGCTTTGTTGGGTGATTCACCTACTTAAACTAGTTTTTTTTCAGGGTTTTTCTTCTGCCTGCAAAAATATACTTGTATTTGCTTTTTTCACACTTTATATTTTTTTAAAGTCATTAAATAGATGTAGATAAAGTTTGAGAACTTTACCCGCCAGGCCTTCTGTCACTTTTTCGCTTTCCCACCATTTCTACCTGCCAATCTTATCCAAGCACCAGTCCTTATTTAGGTCTGACATTTGCCAGGCTCTTCTAATTTAAAAAAAAAGATGCATAGTGGGGGGGTGAGGGGGGGGCGTGGCCTAACCAAGCACCAAGATGGTGGCTTGATTCAGGAGCTCGGATTTTGCTGCTCCATGCCGCTGTACGGCAGCTGTACTGGCTCCTGACCATCGCCGCCGCCGGACACATTGCAGCGGGGACGGAGCAAGTCTGCACTAGTGAGGGGGCTCCAGATCCTCTGGAGCGCGGCTCCCGTAGCGGCGGCCTGACGCGGTCCTCGGAGGCCCCGCGACAGGGGTCGCGGGCGAGCCTGAGGGCGGGGCCGCTGCTGCGGAGTGCACCGCGCTGGTACCAGAGGCCATGGGGCGGGGAGACCCTAAGCCACGGCAGCTTTCTTTTCACACGACTAGGACCCCTAGACGGGAGGGTGGAGACGATGCCGCACGGGGAGAAACAACTGAGTGCCCCGATCCCCCAGGCCATGAGCAGCCAGCTTTGGAGGGAGATGCTGCCACAATGGCGGAGTTCCGAGCGGGCTTTAAGGCCATTGATGCGCGCTTCGACGACCTAAGTGCGCGCATGGACACCATGCACAACCGAGTGGAGCACCATGAAACCCGAATAGACGTAGCCGAAAAGCATATCTCAGAGGTCGAGGATGCGCAAACAGCAATGGCTAAACGTCTAGAGCGCACGGAGCGCCTCCTCAAAATGACGGCGGCGAAGGCGGAAGACTTGGAGGCAAGATCACGCCGCAACAATCTTTGGATAGCGGGAGTGGCTGAGACGACTAATACGGGCCCGGTGGAGCTCTATGTTGAGAATCTACTAACCGAACTGTTTGGCAGAGACTGCTTCTCCACCACGTTTGCTGTGGAAAGGACCCATAGAGCTCTTGCCCCTAGACCGGCTCCTGGTGCTCCCCCACGCCTTATTAGAGCGCGATTGCTTAACTACTGCGACCGTGATTCCGCCCTGCGTAGAGCCAGAGAGGTGGGTGAGCTGCTGTTTCAGGGCATGTCACTGTCTATTTACCCAGACTTCATGCCGGTTGGGCAGGAGGCTAGGCGCAAGTTTCAGGACATCAAACGCACTTTGCAAAACGCCAACGTCCGTTATGCAATGTTGTACCCGGCACACCTTCGTACAGATCGACGGTAAAACATCAGTTTTTGACACCCCCGCAGAAGCGTCTGAATTCTGGAAGCGACACAAATGTAATAGAGGCTCCTCTCCCAGAAAGTGAGCTACAAATTGTCCGTGATGGTCGGTGCTAAGAAGAACTGCGCTATTGATGCATACGTAGAACGCCATGTATGCCAGCTTTATGAACATTCCATAGATACTATAACAGTCTCCCTTGGTCCATCTTTTCTAGCTGCCTAATATAACCACTGGTTTGAACTTCCTATAAGAGCAGTTATATGCACACTTGCAATGGCTACCGTTCATCTGCAGCGGTTCGCTCGGGGCGTTGCTCCTAACTCTTGTAAATTCATGTGGGTTTTTGATTGTTTTTATTGTTAGAAGAGATGGGTTGGGATTCACCGGATCCAAGTTGGGTGGCTATCCGATGTGGGAGGAGGGTGGTGGGATGGGCAATTGAACTTTGTAAGGTTCAGGTTGTTCACATATTGCAGGTTCTTCGCATACGCACTGGCTCGCTATTCACATGTACTCGTAATGACACATTGATCCTCATGTGGCTGCAGTTAACATGAAAGGTAATGTATGGGGGCGGAGGGATTGGAGCTCGAATGTATGACATGGAATGTAAGGGGACCCTCGAATCCCCGCAAGGGACAGCAGATACTGGCCTATTTGACACATCACAAAGTACATGTTGCGCTGCTTCAAGAGACCCATTATGGCCCAGACTCAAACAATCGGTTTGCTTCATCATGGGGCAATAACAGATTGTTCGCTAATTACAGCACATATTCCCGGGGGGTGTGCGTATTAATACACAAGACACTTCCCTTCATATCCCAATCTGTAGTTATAGACCCTTAAGGGCGATATCTGCTGGTGGCTGGAAGCATTGGTGCAAAACAAATACTTATCATTAACGTATATGCCCCCAATGTAGATGCCCGAGGCTTTTTTGATGCTATTTCCGCACATATCACCACCATACTGACTGATACCATCATCTTAGGCGGGGACTTCAATCTCACACTGCAATCGACCGCGGATACCACGGGTACAGGTCAGGTCACCAAACCGCGCTCTGCTAAGGAACTTGAGACATTGTTGTGTACGCATTTATTAGCAGATGCATGGCGCCATTTACATCCATTAGACAAGGGTTTTTTGTTTTACTCGGCACCACATGGCACTTGGTCCCGTATAGACAGATGGTATACGACACCTGACCTACTGGTTACATTACAGGAGGCTGACCATTTGCCACAGACTTTGTCCGACCACTCACCCGTTTCATTGTCAGTCCTCCTGCCCACAATTACACGTCCTTACAGGCCCTGACGCTTTCCCACGGATGCCTTATTGGATATGGTTTTTAAGAGCGAAATGCACAATGCAATCATAGAATATTTCCATATAAATACGGGCTGGGTGTCGAGCTACGCCACCCTATGGGAGGCCTTCAAAGTGTACATTAGGGGCGTGTGTATCGCTAAGCAAGCTGGGGTACTGCGCACACTTAGACAAGACCTCGATAAGACCGAGCGAGCGTTGAGGGAATTAGATGCCCGGACTTTGGCTGGGGGGGATCCCCCGCCCTTGCATCAGCGGGCGAGTCTGCTGAGTGAGTTCCAGGATCTTGCATTGCGCAAGACAGCTTATTTGGGAAAGTATGCACGTGCTAGAGTGTATGGGGAGGGTGAGAGGCCTGGACGCACGCTGGCGCGGCTACTCGCCCCTCGACAACACAGCACCTATATTACCCGACTCCAGACTGCGGACGACGCTTGGGTTACACGCGACACAGATATCCGTTCCACCTATAAGTCATACTACACTCGATTATATACATCTTGTACCCCGCCAACTGGTGCAGCCCTTTCTGAATATATGAATGAAATAGCAATGGTCTGGCTGGAAAAGGGACAACAGCACTTCCTGGCTTCACCTTTTGGGGCGGACGATATCGAGGAGGCCATAGACAAGTTGGATGGCTCTCGGGATCCCGGCACTGATGGTCTTCCGGGATGTTCTATAAAACGTACAAAGCATTATTGATACCGTACTTGCTTGAGGTCTATGCGGAGGCATTGGAGTCGGCTGAATTGCCTGTTACTATGAGAGAGGCAATAATAACATTGCTCCTTAAACCGGGTAAACCACCTGATAGATGTGCGTCCTATAGGCCACTATCCTTACTGAACCAAGACTACAAAATATTGGCAAAGGTCCTTGCAACACGGATATCACTCATAGTCGATCAGATAGTGTCCCCTCTTCAATCAGGCTTTATTCCGGGCCGCTCTACTTCCATAAATCTTCGCACGCTGTTCGCCGTCATAAATCAGATCAATCCTTCTCTCCCCGCAGTAGCGGTACGACTTGATGCTGAAAAAGCGTTAGATTCTTTAGAGAGGGATTTTCTCCAATCAGCGCTTACCAAGCTTGGCTTCCCACAGAATTTTCGCTCCTTAGTCAGCCTATTATATACAAATCCGGTTACACAGCTCCGGGTCAACGGGGTATTATTGGACACATTTTCTTTATTTCGAGGCACCAGGCAAGGATGCCCGCTATCACCCCTGCTGTTCATAATAGCAATGGATCCGTTAGTACGGCACCTACAAGAGCGCCACCTTCAACAGGAGATTGGATTCCATTGAGGCCCCCTTCTAGCCTTGTGTATGCGGACGACATTCTGCTATTTGTTCGCGAACCCGCCACAAATCTTCCCCCGATTATCCGTGAGGTGGTGCGGTTCGGGGTCTTCTCTGGGCTTGTCATAAATTGGTACAAGTCTGAGGTTTTCCCTCTGACGGAGATCACTCTCCCCTTTGTAATGGAGTTCCCCCTGCGCTGGTGCGATGATCCTCCCAGATATCTTGGGGTAGTCTTACACTGCACAGCTGCGGAAGTCATCCGTCTCAATTAAGGGCCGGCCATAGACCAGCTAGCGGGACAGATAGACCGCTGGATACCACTTCCATTGTCTATCGCTGGTCGTATCGCGATCATTAAAATGGTGGTGCTACCCCATTTTCTGTATGTGTTTTTGAATATTCCAATCCCTCTTACGGTTACTTTTTTCGAACATCCTCCGCGCTATGTTGTCGAGATTGATATGGGCGGGGGATCAGGCACGGGTAAATTGGCAGACACGTACTCAGCCGTTCGAGCGGGGCGGGTTCGGTGTTCCTGATTTTTACTTATATTACTTAGTGGCGCAGACACATTATGCATATCATTGGTATCATCCAGACGCACGGTTGTAGTTTCTTAAGCCGGAGTTCACCCAGGCTCGCCCTACTCCCCTCTCCTCTATTCTCCCGCTCAGGCTCACTAGGACTCCTGCTGACATTCATACTTTACAAACCACTAGCTGGGCTTGGGGACGTCTTTGTAAATATTTAGGGGTCGCTCATTTGTACTCTCCACATATGCCCCTACTGGACAACCCATGGCTGCCTCCTATTAATGAGGCGCTGACACAGCGGACACTCACCTGCTGCCGCCTTCAGACTGTGGGTGACCTGTTTGACAATGGACAAATACGCTCCGTAGCAGACTTGACGAAAGATAGGGATGTGACTGCATTGGACCGATTCCTGATACACAGAACACGCGCTTCGTTAGTTGCAGTATTAACACCCCTGGCGACAGAACTCCCTGAGTTCCGGCCCCTCACCATGTTAATCACAACATCTGACAACACACACCTGGTCTCCAGATTGTACCATCTTGCGCAGACACTCCAACCGAAGGTGGGTGGGCGGGCGAGGGTGGCTTGGGAAAAATAATTTGTCACATCCTCTGACGGACAAAATGTGGACCTACTGCTGCGAGCAGACTAGGTATGTCTCGAATAATTATAAGCATAAAGTTCTGCATTTTAAGTATTTACATAGAATGTATGTCACCTCCATGTTGGATGCCAAGATGAATAGTGCTAAACCAGATAATTGCCAGAGATGTGCGATGGAACATGCTGATTTTATCCACTTGGCGTGGAATTGCCTTGCTGTCCTGACCTACTGGGAGTCAGTTTCTGAACATCTTGGCTTAGTGGTTGAAACTACTCTGGCTCCATCGCCTTTGCTTGCGCTGCTGGGGTTCGTGCTCCCTCTGCGGGTTGGCATCAGACGTTTTACTGCAGTTGCACTCCTGTTGGCTAAAAGGCAGGTCTCCCTGCACTGGGGTGCTGTCTCCCCGCCGTTGTTGTAGGCCTGGTTCAGGGATTTGATGTACTGTGACACTACCAGTGATGTCTACGCATCCTTGCTCCCTCCTACCTCCCGGCCCAAAAACATCTGGCAACCTCTTCGCTCCTACTTGCTGCTTCATTCCGAACTTACTGATTGATGTGTCTCTTTATTAACAACAACTGTGATGATAGCTGGCCAATTGCAATGTAATATGTTCTAAGATCTATTGTAATACAAACCTGCACTGAGGGTTTTTTTTTTCTCCCCTTGGCTATGCTGTTTGTTTGATTTATCCTCTTTGGTTTCTTTTTTCTTTCTCGTTATGCCATATCTGTCAGTGTAACCTGCAATGCCCATTAATATGTCAAGTTGTAGACCTATAACCAGTATTATACATATTATGGCTATTGTATTTTGTTTTAAAAACTTTAATAAAAACAGGATAAAAAAAAAGATGCATAGTTATTCATACTTACATACATGGGCTTTCAGTCAGCACTCTTCATTCATTAGTGTTTTGTAGTGCCCTTCACGTTTCTCCTGGTACCACAGCATCCAGAATGGGGCAATGGGACAGTCCACTTCAGCCGTTAGTTCCGTTCTGTGCCAGTAATGGCATTCTACTGAATCACGTCGTCAAAAATAGTCCCATTCAGTACCAGGTAGATTGGTAGGCCAATGTGTCTTTTTTTTAAAGAAACTACTTATTTATCTGTTTGTTTTTTCAGATAATGCGAGGATCATGTATCTTCCCAAACACTGTCACTAAGTCCTTGCTGCCGCATGGAGTGCACCTCATTCTGCACGCGCACAGCACTGCCCGTCTTTGAATGGGCTCTAAACCCATTAAAAGATGGCTACCCAGGCGTGCGCATTCATGCACAGTCCTGAGACGTCACTGTTGAATGGCTTTAGAGTTTATTCAAAGATGGATGACTATGTGTGCGCATGCCTGAGCATGCATGTGCACACACATGTAGTCGACCATTTTCAATGTTTTTGTAAAACATTGTTACAAAAAACATTTCAAGATGGACGCCCATGCGAGGGCATACCTTTGCATGCAAGGCCGGCCATCTTTGAATGTTTTAAAGTTTTACAAAAAACATATCCAAACAAAACAAGCTTTGGCAAAGCCAAAGGATCTACCACCTTATTTCGCCAATGTTTGTGTAATCTTGCCCGCAGCCTCTGTTGCTACACTTTCTCAATTGGGGCTTGCTGTTCTCCTTTGGATAGGAAGTTAAAGCCATGCCTAGTCATTGCCTTTGTAGTATCGCAGTCTTGTCATTGACATCGAAGTATTACACTTTATTATGAAATGATGATGGAATCTTGCCCTAATATCACCAAAACGCTTCTTATTCTCACTTGGGGAATTTGAAGAACATCTTTGACCTACCCCACTTTCCTAAGTGAAATTTCAGCACAACTGCCAGGTCTGAAGGTTTTAACTTCCTCTGCTCTCTGGCCTAGCATGGTGAAATAATGAGCGTTGTGCAACCAGTCATTGCGCTAGTGGGGTTGTTTGTATGTATGAATATGGTATTTGTGTAGCGCAAACCTAGCCAAAGAGCAGCGGAGTGCTCTACAGGGCTGTTATTGCCAGACACCTGCTGGTCCTATCTCTGAAAGCTGTGTGGATCCTTTAGAACCGTAGATGCCTCCCAGACCCACCTGCCTGTCAGGAATGTCTCTCAATTTCCCGCCAGATCGGCATGCCTCTTATGAACGGGTTCAATTTTGTGCTCTTGAGTGCCCCGGGGGTGGTGGGAAGTGCTCCACTGGGGCCCAAAACCATCCCTTTTTGTAGTTAAATGTTTTACAGGCGCTCATAAATATTCGTAGCTCCTCTCTTTTCCCTGTTTGATTAGGAAAGAAGCCTTTAACTTGGTGTAATCCCCTGCCATTAACAGGAGAAGGCCTCGGCCCCTCGCAGTCTTCGAGTTTCACTCGCAGGCCCGCGAGAATTGAGGCTGATTATCATAAGGGCCTGAAGTACTTTATTCTGCGCTCTCTGTCTTTTGGCGCCAAAGGAAGAAGGCGCGAGGACATGATTACCAAGTTCAATGGATCTCTGCAAGGAAGTGGGGAGGCAAGGAGGGAGCGAAAGGGAGAACGAGGACGGGCGAGGTGGGAGACAGACAGCGAGAGAGGAAAGAAGGAAAGAAGATGGGAGAGTTGGATGGAAATAGGGAGAGATAAAGAAAGCGCAAAGAAAGCAATAAGAATGAAAGATGAGGATGTAAGAGGAGATACGGGGTAAATATAAGAAAGGAGTACGAGGGAAGGGGAGAGTGAATGAGGTAAGGGAAAAAAAAGGAAAATGGTCAGAGTGGGAGCATAAGAGGAGAGAGCAATGGGAAAAAAACAGAACGAAAGGGACTAAATGGAAGAGGAGGATAGGTTGGACAAGAGAGAATGGAGCAAGAGAGAAAAGTAGAATAGAAGGTAAATAGAGGGGCACAGAAGAAATACAGATAAAGAGAGGAGAATCGAGTAGCAGAGAAGGGGGAGAGTGAATGAGGCACGGAATGATATTACAAGAGAACCAAAGAAACAGAGAAGAATGATCGGCGCCACCCGCCCTAGGGGCGTGGCACCCTTAGTGGCATCTCGGGCGGGAGCCGGTATTGTTCCGATCCTTCCAGTAGGTGAGGCAGGTTGGGGGCCAGAAGGAAGTGAAAGGTGTTGCGGGAGGCCCCGTGCAACTTCATCAAAGGGCGCCGGGACACCTTCCTCTCCCCGCCAAGGATAAAAGCGGCGGGAGAGGCGAGGAAACCCTTTTTGTCCTTTCCAGCAGCTCCTGAGGCGGCGGACCAGCAACAAGTTACCCACCCACCCATCCCTAAGAATAAGGACTAGATTGGCGGGGTCCCGGGCAAGAAAAATGGTGTGGACTGGCGAGCATTCAATGGGGGCTCTGGGCTGGCGGGAGGGGGGACTGACCTGCTGGTGGTCCTGGACTCTCCTGCCCTACCCGAGATGCCTGTGTGGATGTAATAAACTTGGGAGGGGGTATCCGGTGTTCAGGAACCCCGGTGGGGCCAAGGCGTAAGCAGTGCCCTGGTGGTAGTGCCTCTCTCTGGGATGGAGGAATAGGACTGAAAGTTACTACTGATAAAACAGTGCAAGTTGGGGCCTGCTGGCACAGCAAGCACAGGGGGATTCATTACCGAAGTGCGTATCTTGATATCCGGATGGCTAAGGCCATGACTAGAATGTAAATAATATCATTTGAAAAAAGGTATTCCTTGGCATGGAAATAACCTACCTTTTTTGGCTAACAAGTGTGTTGTTTGGTTTACCTACGCCTTGAATAAATGGTCAAGTGTCTCAGTCAATGAACAATAAAGATTACTCTGCTTTAAGATATAATAAAGGACTACGCAGTGATGACCAACTATCTGCCTCATGTCTGTCTATGGTGCCTAAGGGGTGGTGGTGAGGATAAGGATGTTGTTTTCGCTGGGGGGCGACTCGCACGCTGTATGCACACTAAGAAACAAATCAGAATATGTATTAGACAGACCGTACAGACGAAAGCTTAGTGAGACACGAGAAAGGGAATAGAAGGCAAGATAAGAACAGAGACACTAAAGTAGCGAGTAAGAGAAGCGAAAGGAAGTAAAGGGATAACCAAGTGTCAATAGTACAAGCAATTTCTACCAGATCTAGGCTGATTATGGAGGAGCTAATTCGGCATCATTATCTGTATCATGACAATTATGTATATTTCTGTGGGAATTGATTATCGGTGATAAAATATGAGGACCTATTTCTTTAGGTAACTACAACTTACCATAAATTTACAATCTCTGTTAAGGCCAAGCTTTATGAATGTGCTTAACAAGCAGACCATGAATCCAATAGGCACTCATAGGAACTACAAGCACAACTTCTGTACAATGATTGTTTGCCGGCCTATATGCAAATAATCATAAATCCACAAATTGGAAAAAAAATATTTAGCAATCTGATTCGTTCAGGTTAATAGGAGATAACATGCCACGGGCAAATAGATTATGTCTCTTTTGTGTTTCGGGTGCTATTAAATCTCAATTGCATGTTTCACTAAATTGTTTTCAACTTGACGATGTATGTAGAATTTTAATTAGTTGATTTTTGCATCCAGATAATAATATGGATGAATAGTATTTTTATAATTGTCTGACGATTTCTGAGAGACCTAAAGTAACCAGACGTGTGTGTATATTTTGGGATTATGTAAAAGCATGCTGTCTCCATTTTGTCCAATTTATAGACAAAATTAATTTAATAAATTGTTTTATACTGTTTTTATATTACACTCTGTTTATATGGTTCATTTAAAATCTAAAGCAAACTATTAAATACATAAATAAATAATATTTCTAATAATATTTATAACATTAATTTAATAACATTTATATTTACTGTTAACACCTAGGTGCAATGCTACCGTTTTTTGCTATTCACCATTTCCGAGTGTAGCTTTACACATAGGTGTAGACAGCCATTTCTCCCCCCCTTAAAATCAAGGGGCAGTGAAAAGAAGAGCCTTCAAAGGTTTCTTAGTTGTAGTTTATTGTTGATGGCATCTCCAGCACAGAGCAACATCCAATTCTTCAAGTGCTCTCTAACTGACTTTGACAGAACTCTAACAAGAGAACTTTTGAGTAGAATCCCCATACATTCTATGACATCTCCACATATCTCCCTTTTACACAATGAAATAACAATAATAGTAATGATAGTAAATACCATTACAAAATTACAATACAATTTCAATAATAAAGAAAGCAAACATAACATACACAATGCATATAAAAATCCAAATACTAGAATATAAGCAATATTTAACATATAACCTCATACATAGTTATAATACATCACATGACACGTCACTGTCTAAAATTAACATCTAGAGATAAAGGGCCCGATTCTGATGCGGGTTGGAAAAGCTTCCCGACCGAGGGCCTGATTCTGATGCGGTTAGGAAGGCCTCCTAACGGCATTTGCTCCTTCCAAATCGGATCGGGAACGTGTCTTCCCGACCGAGGGCCCAATTCTGATGCGGTTAGGAACAAATGTTCCCATTGAAGTCAATGGGAGTTCAACCAAATCGTATCTGGAAGCATCCGGATGCATCCTACTCCGCCGGTTGGACTTTCCCGATCCGAGTGGGTCGGACACTATTTCCCAACCGATTCGGTCGGGAAGCTTTTCCAACCCGCATCAGAATCGGCCCCATAGTCTTATGGTTCACATACTTTGCATATATTACCTAAACTCCATGTAGTTCCATCATCCAATTTCACGACACTTCCTTTAATATCTTTAACCTGGAATGGTCCCAAATATTTACTCTCTCCCTTCCGAACCCACTCATTCTTCCGAACTACTACCCAATCACCTGTTTGAACCCATACTTTCTTCACTCCTTTCTTAAAATTGTATGCTCTTTCCATTCTTTCTTGTCCCCTTTGAACTCTCTCTTTGACTTCCTCACGATCAACCCAAATCCTGTCCTTCTTGTTCAACCACACTGGACATTCTTTCTTTCCAGGTTCTCTTCCTTTCAAAGATATGAACGGAGGTACACCAGTTGCTGAATGTGGACTAATCCTATGGGTCCACATCATTTTTCCTAACTCATCTTTCCAGGACAACCCATTTGCAAGTGAAAGCTGGATGTTGCCCATTACAAGACGGTTTACTCTCTCCACTAGACCATTAGCTTGTGGCCTGAAAAGAGCTACCCTCTCATGTTTGATTCCCATTCTCTTCAAATACTCTTCTATTTCCTGAAACAAATTGCATTCCATTGTCAGACACCAAAGACGCAGGTATTCCTTCCTCTAGAAAAACCTTCTCCAAGAATTTCACCACACTTCCACTATTAACGTCACTCATTGTCTCCACTACAAACCACTTAGAATGATAATCTACCAACACGAGAATATATCTATCCTTATATCCTAACTTACTTACAGGCCCAATAAAATCTATGGCCAATCTTTCCCACGGTCTAGCTGGAAAGTCAGTACATACCAGAGGAGGTTGCCTTACAACTTTAGAATTGTCACTATTAGCACATATGTGACAATCTTTTACTATCTCTTCCACATCGCCATCCATTCCGGTCCACCAGAATGACTCTCTGACCCTACGCTTGGACATATTCCGTCCAGGATGCCCTTTATGTACAATATCTAGAATACGCTTGCGCATATTTCTGGGAGGAACAAGCTGGTGTCTTCTTCTAACTTTACCCTCACATATGCTTAACTCATCTCTTACCTTAAAGAACTCACATAATTCATGATCCCTGCTATCTTCGATACTCCAACCTTGAACAATTTTAGTTTCTACTCTCATTAACACTGAATCCTGTTCTCTTGCTTCCTCCAACTCTTCAAAACACAAAGCCATTTCTCCACTATTAATCACATCCACAGATTCACTGATTATTTCATCGCACTCTCCTTCCAATGGCATTCTCGATAAACAATCTGCAACCACATTTTTTGTACCCTTTACATACTCAACTACAAAATTTAACTCCATAACAGACAACAACCACCTAGATATGCGGGGTGTCACACCACCCTCCAACCCCCTTCCTCCTTTGAAAATATAGGTCAGAGGCTTATGATCCGTTCGAATCTTAAACGGCAAACCCCACACATAAAACTTAAAGTGGTTGATCCCCCAGCAACAAGCTAAAGCCTCCCTTTCGAATACCGAATAAGAACGTTCAGCACCTTGCAGCCTTCTGGATCCAAAACCAATAATACGTTCTTCACCATTTACTATCTGTGACAACACTGCCCCAATTCCTACACCACTAGCATCTGTGGTCAAATATGTCTTTCCTGTAATGTCAAACCGCCCCAAAAATGGTGCTCCTGATATAGCTTTTTTAATAGATTCAAATGCTCTTTTCAGTTTTCATTCCATTCAAATGCCACTTTCTTTTTCATTATCACTCTCAAAGGTTCCACCAGTTCAGTAAAATTGTCAATGTACCTAGCACAATATTCCGCCAACCCTAGAAATGACCTGAGTTTGTCTTTATCCAACGGTTCAGGAGCCATGGTTACAGCTTTTATAATACTTTTTTTCGGCCTTATTCCACTAGCAGTAATTTCATGACCTAGATAATCCACTCGTTCTCTTCTCACTTGGCATTTTTCAATTTTTATCGTCAACCCATGTTTTTACAACCTATTCATTACTTCTTCAAACATTTTGTCATGGCTACACAAATCATATCCCACAATCAAAATGTCATCTTGGAAACATTTAACTTTTTCTAAATCTCCCTAAAAATTTTCCATTACTTTTTGAAAAACGGCTGACGCCGATGCCAGCCCAAAAGGCATCCTCTTATATCTAAACGCACCTAAAGGAGATGTAAATGAAGTCAGATGCCTTGATTCAAATTGATTTGATGATACGCAGCTGACATATCAAGAACACTGAATACATTTCCCCCACCCATAGTGGATAACATCTCAGATATATTGGGGAGAGGTTGCCTATCCACCCAAATATTTCTGTTTAAGTCACGCAAATCAATGCAAAGGCAATTTTTCCACCATCCTTTGGAGCAATCACAATAGGGGCCAACCATTCAGATGCATCGATAGGTTCAATGATGTCTTGTTTCAACAAATTCTCAATTTCTTGGCGCAATGGTTCTAGCATCAAGTTTGGAACATTCCTTGTCTTATGTACCACGGCCTTTGCATTCTCTTTTAAAATTATTTTGTGTGAGTACCCTTTTAATAAACCTAATTTAGCGTTAAAAACCTTAGGATATTTACTCATCAACTCAACACAATCTTCTACTTCTCTCACATCCGCTTTTTCTAGAACCATTACATGTTCTTTGGCGTTAGGATCTATTATGATATTCAGGTCTTTTTGATGTCGCCATCCTAAAAGATCAGAACCAAAATTAGTGATGTAAACTCTGCCTTTGACAGCTTCCCCCTTGAACCTTATAATCATCCAACACATCCCTCTGATCTCAATCCTCTTTCCTGCATACCCTACAGCTCGAATATCTGAATTGCATAAGGGAGGACTATCTCCATTACACCAATTTTGAATATAAGATGCATTCGAAATAAGTGTATACAAACTTCCAGAATCTGCTAATACTTTTATCTCCTTCCCTTCAAAGGAGATATTACAATGAGGTTTCTCTAATTTGTCTTCACTCTCCATTTTTACTTCAGAATCTGATTTGACCATTTCTATAGTACTATTCTCAAAACATTTCGTAAGACCATCAATTGTTGACTCAATTTCATCCATGTTTTCACATGTATCATCAATTTCTTGTATTCTATTTCTTTCTGGCATTTTTGTACGACATAGTTTTGCAAAATGTCCTCTTTTACCACAGTTCCTGCACAATGTACTTCTAGCCATACATCTTAAGCTCGATGCAATATGTCCTGGAGACCCACAGCGAAAACATTTTATATCTCTAACTGGAAAATTTCTTTTTCCATTTGTGACCCCTTTAAATCATTGTTAATTTTAACATCTATTTTTTATTCTCAGGTTTCCTTTTGACAACTTCCACTTTTTCACTTTTCGTAATAGTTGAATTTTCCATTTCCTTAATCCATAACACAGTGTGTTATGGATTTCCGAGTGTAGCTTTACACATAGGTGTAGACAGCCATTTCTCCCCCCCTTAAAATCAAGGGGCAGAGTCTCCTACAACAGGATTTAGGAGTGTAAAGTTACTATAAGTAACTTTGCATACATAGCTGGAGATCACTGCCAGGGTGGGAAAGTATAGGGAAAAATATCAAAGTTTATTATTCTTTAAAAAATATTAAACTGCATAGGAATGCAAATTCTCTTCCAAACTTGGATTTAGGGCCTTGGTGTATCTGAAGCTTGTGTGTTCATTGTGAAACAGAGAAAAACATTGTCGCACAGTGCAAAGCATCCAGGCAGGTTCTTATCTACCAGGCATGGGGCACCTTTCTGAGGTGGGGGATGGAGTACATGAGTGTCAGATAGCAAGAGCAATGGTCTAAGCCTCGGTCTGGGTGTGTATAAAAAAACCTAGAAGTATACTTTGCTGGATTTCCTTCACAAGTCTCATCTATGGGTATGTGGCAGAACCAAACCTCATTATGATGTGGTGGTAAGTCAAAGTAGAATAGCATTAGCATGAAAAGCACTTTTGGATGAACATCTTAAGTCCTAATCGTCCATGCAAAATGAAATAGTACTTGGTGAGAGGCTGAACTTGTTACTTTTTGGATACTGTAGGAGGCTGGCTTAGTATATGGTGCTCACTTATGTAAGTGTAGAACCCTGCACTAATCCAGACAACCCTTATGGTGATTTTAGTGGTCTTAGAGAACCTTAGAAAGCTCTCTAAGTGGTAGCTCAGAAGGAGTGTAAAGCAGCTTGTTTTACCAGTACTTAATCTGATGGTGCAGGTTAAGTGAAAAAGAACCACGCAGTGTAGTTATAAAAATATTTATTTATTATAAACACTCACTAACACATTGCAATATCTCCTACCCGTGATATAACCACAACACACACAATACTTTGGAAATAGAACACGTAAGTAGCACAAATGCACAGTGGTCTCCAGGGGGAGACCAAAGCATATACTAAAATAGTGGAATGCAAACCACGATCTAAGTCGAGAATGGACCCAGAAGACGTAGAAGAGTCGGGGACCCAAGTAACCACCTAAGGTGAGTATCTAGGAACCCCAAGGTCGTGTGCAGAGTGGAAACACAACCGCGTACTCAATTCAAGTCATTGGGTAAGTCGCTGTTACAATTTTGAAGAAGAAGGACCCTTCCCAGCGTACTCTGAAGAAACCCAGTAGAAGATGGAAGGTTGGAGAGTCACCCCACCCGTGAATACCCCAGGAACCAGGATACCTACACCAAGGAAACCGGGTGCATAGGTGCGAAGTGACTTTGAAAACCACCATAGATCACAATGGTGGACTTCAGAAAAGATGCCGCTGGGGAAGAAGGTGAAAGTGTCCAGTGGAACCCAAAGGTGGATTCAAGATGAGAGGTACCTGCAAGCAGAGGGGACAGAGTCTATGCCACTCAGGAGTGACCAGGAGGCACAGAAGATGAATGACCACCGATGTCGGAGATGCAGGAGAGTTGATGGTGCCCTTGAAGTTGCAGCTGTGCGGACCATGTGATGCTGTAGAAGACCAAGAGCCATTCATGAGCTGTCTCACGTCAGATGTCGAGAGCCAAGGGGTCAGTGTCCGGCAGGGGCACCAACAAGCCTTGGCAGCGGCAAACAACGTAGTCGACGAAAAAGGTGCAGTGTCGGGACCAGCAAGGTCCAAGTGACTCACCACGAGCAGGTAAGTCAGAGCAGGCCCTGAGAAAGCAGGGGAGCCCACTGGAGCCAAAGAATACCCTCAAGAGGACCCACAGGCCAGAGGTACAGGAGTCACAAGAGGACCTCGAGCAGCTCGCCAGAGGATGAAGGCCCACGGTGCAAAGGATGCGGTGCAGGTGAAGATCTTGGCTGCAGGAGATGCTTGAGGCTGGAGCTTCTTGGAGCCCGAAGATCTCTGGAGGAGAGAGTCAACAAGGCTTGGCAACGGCAAGTTGACGCAGTGCACAGGGGTACTGCTCCAGCGGTTCAGACGAGGGATACTGGCCTCCAACTTGCTAGGAAGACAGTGCAGGCCTTAAAGGAGTTGCAGAACCACCACCTGTGTTGCTGAACCTTTTGGAATCCGTAGGAGCTCAGAAACAGCAGACCGGTCAGCTTTATTGCAGTGTATGCAGATGCAGGGAAGTGACTCCTTCACTCCAAGGGAGATTCCTTTGGGTGTCTTGGATGTCCACAGGCCCTGTGAAGAACCTGTATGGAGCATAGGCACAGACATTGCAGCAGACTTGCAGGATGATGAGACCAGGAGACGGAGTCTTCCTAGTTGCAGTCTCGGTCATCAAAGAGAAGTCCAGCAATGTCCAGAGTGCCCAGATGGTTTAAGCTGAAGTGGTATTGGATCTGAACCTTGTCCCACGACGAATCTAGGGACCCACCCACAGGTAAGCCCTTAAGTACCCTAAGGAAAGGGTTGGAACGATTCAGGGGTTCCTCCCAGAGGAGGGGCTGGACAGTGGGGAGGATACTCCCATGTCCTTTGTGCAGCTTCGCGCCAGAGCGGGAGCCAACGGCTCCCTGAACTGGTTTGAACTGGAGTATGCAAGGAGGGCACCAAATGTGCCCTTCAAGCAGTCTTAGTGGCACTGGCAAGCGCCTCCACCCTGTCCCAATACACTAATTCCTATCTGGGAGGTGGTCACACCTCCTTGTGACAGGATACCTATTGTCCTGCCTTCCCCTGCTCGAGCTTGGCTCAGCAGCAGGAGGGCAGAATTGTGTCTCTGGTCGGACGAAGCCATAGTTTGCTGTCCAGGTCTAGAAGACTGGTACCGGGAGCACTGAGGGCCTCCCGGAGGAGCTTTACAGACATGTTTGATACCAAACACGACAGGGTTCGTTACAGCCAGTTTGGAGTTGATCATCGGGTAATGACGCATGGCTACTCTATGTATCGCAATGGATGATGCACTTAGAACCCGGGAGAATGGACTTCGATGGTCGTAGGGGTGTCCTGCTCATGCAGGGGCACCCTCACACTTAGAACCGAGCATCCTGCCTTCAGGATTGAAAGGCCTGCCTTAGGGGTGACTTATAGGTTTTAAGTGCAATGACCTCAGATATAAGGAAACTTATATCTGTCGTAAGTGGTGCTAGCACCAGCTTACACAGGCTGCAATGCAGGCCTGTAGTCACAATTTGAGTGGTCTCTCATGGGTGGTATAATGCATGCTTCAGCCCATGGGAGACCCCCTGTGTACCTATGCCCTGGGTACCTTAGTACCATATACTAAGGACTTACAAGGGTACACCAGTAGCCAATCTGGAGTGTACCTAAGTACACACCATGTCCAATTTAGGGGAGAAGCACAGAGACTGGGGTCCTGATTAGCAGGATCCCAGTCAACTAGTCAGTAAAACAGAATGACACCAGCAAAAAGTGGGGGTGACCATGAAAGCAGATCATGCTTTCCTACAGAAACTAAAGCCAGTATTTACCAAGGTTTTCAGCCAGCGCAAAACAATGTAAACGCAACTGAAAGTGGTGCATGCTATTTACTATCCGTAAGTATACAGTCTTGACCCTGCTCCAGTAGGAACAGTTGAGCCCGATCCTCCAAACCAGATCCTCTCTGACCCGGAACACAAGCAACCCAGGACTGGTTTCAAACTAGTTATGGTCTTATCAACTGGGCACAGCTTGGTTCCAGTTGCACAGAGTACATGGGACCCATGTCTGGGCATACCAGTCTCACTTAAGACGACACAGTAAGTATAAAAAACAGTGATGGATGGAATGCTTGAAATAATCTCAGCCACTGATCACTCAGGCAGTATCCCAATCCATCGTTATTTTGCACACCATCCCACCTCAGTTTGGACCTAGCTATATGCAAATTAGTCTTGACCCTGCTCCAATAGGAATCGTCGAGCCTGAACTGCCAAGCCAGGTCCTCCCTGAAGTGGTACACAAGCAACCAAGGACTGGTTTCAACCTACTTATGGGCTCATCAGCCGGGTACAACTTGGTTCCAGTGACACAGTGTGCACGGGACCCACGTCTGGGCATACCCGCCCCACTTAGGGTGACACACTAAAGTATACAACACAGTGATGGATAGAAGTCTTATATTAAACTCAGCCACTGGTAATAACTTTGGGGCACATCCCAATCCATCGTTATTTTGCACACCGTGCCACCTCAGTTTGAACCCAGTTATATGCAGACCAGTCTTGACCCTGCTCCAATAGGAACAGTCCAGCCCGGGCTGCCAGGCCAGGTCCTCCCTGAACGGGAACACAAGAAACCCAGGACCGGTTTTGCCATAGTTATGGGCTCATCAGCCGGGTACAGCTTGGTTTCAGTGACACAGTGTGCCCGGGACCCATGTCTGGGCATACCCATCCCAATTAGGGCGACACAATAAATATTCAAAACAGCGATTGATGGAGTGCTTGAATTAATCTCAGCCACTGGTAATCATGCGGGCCACATCCAAATCCATTGTGATTTTGCACACCATGCCACCTCAGTTTGTTGAAGAAATTCTCAACAATGCAGGAAGCGCTACTAACTATTAATTGAGCACTTGAGTGATTCAATTATGTTATTATTGAATTAAACATCAATCAGTCAGTCAAGATAGAAAGTTCTTCATTCAGTCCATAGATACATAAGAACCATAAACTTGAATCGTCAAAAGACTTTTATTCTTCACATACAAAAATCTAGCCCAGCCAACGCATTTTGTCCTTCCAAGAGGACTTTATCAGGGCTGCAAATAGATACATATATATCTAATTTTAAAACACATAAAAACATCCACAATTATCAAGGCTACCAAACCCACTTCTTGCATAACAATTTAAAGCAAGTTGAAGACTGTGAAACCATCTTGACCCAAAGACTCACATCATATGTCATGTTCAAAGAGTAAAACTTATATTGCTTTCATTGTATAGCATCACCCACAGATACTCCAAGTGTCTCAATCTCCATAGTGCAATCACCAAATTGCAAATGGGAGCAGTGTAATTTAAGTATTCTCTCCCCTTTCCAGGACAGTTTATTGGTGACTGTTCACCGCATGGTGGTTGTTACAAGCTTTTCCACACATGCACAGGAGGGAATTTGAGAGTATTGACAGAAATATGTTTGTGTAAGTACAGTTTTTGTATATTGAACTGATTAAAGTTGGAGAATCAAAATATTAAAACATTTGTGTGTTTGTTGTTCTGGAATTAATTTGGTGATTGCACTGTGGAGATTGAGACAGTTAGGGTATCCTTGGGTGATGCTATACAATGAAAGTGACACAAGATTTAGTCCTCGAACGTGACATATGATGTGAGTCTTTGGGTCAAGATGGTTTCACAGTCTTCAACTCTCTTTAAAATGTTACCCGAGAGGCTAGTTCGTGAGCCTTGATAACTGGGGATGTTTTATGTGTTTTTAAATTTAGTTATGCATGTATCTATTTGCAGCCCTGATGAAGTTCTCTTGGAGGGACAAAATGTGTTGGCTGGGCTGGATTTTTGTATGTGAAGAACAAAAGCCTTTTGACAATTCAAGATTATAGCTCTCGTGTATCTATGAACTGAATGAAGAACTTTCCATCTTGACGGCCTGATTGATGATTAATTTAATGATCATATAATTCAATCACTCAAATGCTCTATTGATATTTAGTAGTGCACCCTCCATTGTTGAGAATTGCTTCACAAGAAGGTTGGGGTCCATGAGCAGTAGGTCCTTTTGGAAGGTGTAGCGCTGTACTTTGATTTATATATAATAACACTTGTGAGGTCGTGGAGAGCCACTACTTCTCCTATTTTTGGATTTCCACCTCAGTTTGGACCCAGCTATATGCTTGGCAGTTCCAGCATTCAATCCATCACTGTTGTGTATACTTATTGCTAGTTACTATCCAGCATAAAAGATCATTTTCTCTGGAAAGGTGCCATTTCTCATCACCAATACACTTTAATGCCATTTTGTGCCTGGGGGTATTACTGGGGCTGATCAACGCAAACACCCACAGGTTTTGACATAAATCCCATTCTACTAAGATAGCTGGGCTTCACATCAACTACTACCTCATACTTGAAGCAGACGCAAGTAAGGGGAAATGTATTCATTTTTTAAATAAGCAGCGTATTGCATGTGTGCTCAGCTCGCATCCAATGCTAGGAAAACACTGAGATTGTCTATGCAGATAGATGTGTTTTGGAAGCCTTTGCCTCTCATACAAATCCTATACTACATAGTGCACACTTATGTTTGCAAAACTGTGTGTCGCACAGGGCAGCCTTGTTTGAGCACTAGTGCAGAGGATGACAGCAGCTGAAGCCAATCCTAATACATATAGCTGTGTGCTGTGTTTTCCCCCTTGCCCAACTCAACACAGCAAATTTGGATGCTGTGCTGCATTTCGTGAAAAAATGGGTAAATCTGGGCCTAAGTCTACTGTTATAGATTCTACAATTTATTGGAAGCTAGAAGGACATTTTTTGGAAGATCTATGGTGCATTAACAAGAGAACAGAATGTATGTTAACTTAGTGTTTTTGTCAATTTTTTTGAGGTCTTCCGCTACTAATATGTCCTATTGCAACAAATGGACCCAAATCCCAATTTCTTTACAGGACGGTGGGGAACCTCATGTACCTAAATAAAGTGAATTTTCTGTACCTAATAATTAGCCACAAAGGTCTGAATAATGGCCTCAGAGTGGGAACAAAATTGCATTATTTGGGTTCCAAGCAAGTTTCAGCTATTTCCTGGTTGTTCAAATTCCTCTGGTTGTGGAAATAATAGATGAATTTGAAGGAATGCTGTGTGGCACAGAAATTCACTTCAAGCCTTCAAGTGCTTGAAAGGCCTCATTTGTATACAAGGGACCTGAGGAGAAGGAGACTATAGACACAGTCTTGAATGCTTTGAGATTGATGGAAGCAACATGCAATGCAAGGCTTTCTTGGATGAGGTTTTATTTGAACAGATTATATGAACACTAACAATCACAGAAATCAAGGAAGACTGCAGGTCATGGGTGACCCCTGTTTGGATGGGGTGATACCCATTGCTTGAACATGGTGCTGTCTGCCTCGTGGTTGAAGGCGAAGTTACAGGACAAGATGCGGAAATCTGATGATGTATACCTGAAAAGAACAATGAGAAAGATAATATGGAGCTGGAGTATCAAGGGTGTAGAAGTGCCATACAGTTGCAACTACTAAGGGGTACCTAGCCATTGGTTAGTGCCCTTGCGAGTGTTGCTGGGGATGTCTCTTTTCCAAATTTTCTTAGGACAAGAACTGAGAGGCTTTCAAGAAGATTTTGACATCCAAGTCAAGGGTGGGTGTAATAGAGCAGAAGGACTTCAAAAGAGAAGATGTGAAATTGTTGGTAGTAGGGAATGGCAAGGAAGATAAGGAGGTGTCCAGACTGATGTGGGTAGTGACAGTATTTTTAAAGGGCCTAGATACTGCAGTGAACTCTGACTCGCCTTATACCTTCACAAGAGAAGACTTTCACAGTGGTAAGTTAACAGATATAGCAAGATACTTACATGAGCCCAATCATGACCCATGAGCTTTTGAGGGCAGAGTGTACACTTAGGGGTCGATTCCGTTTGTAAAGTGAACCGACCGACACGTCCCGGGATAAAGTACCGACCGACACGTCTCGCCGCCGTACGACCCGCGCAGTACGATGGAAAGCCTGTGAATTCCAACCGACTCACCCGAATATGAACCGGACGACGGAGCCGTACGGAAAAATAGCCTCCGGCCGGAAAAAGCCCTCGAGCAGTACCGTCCGACACGTTCCCGGAACGGAGCCGAGCGACACGTACCCGTGACGTACGAGTTGCAAAGTACGATGCCATACGTGGGAAACAAGAACGACTCGCATGGAGCACAAGCCGCACGACCGACACGCACACGATACAAACACTCAAACCAACGGACTCCGCCCGCGACCGACTCGAACTCCCGCGAGCGAAACGAACGCCCACGACCGAGTCGAACGCCCATTGACCGAGTCGCACACGACATACACAACACAGCATAACAACAGCGTGAAAGGCTCGGAGAAGCCTGTACGACTCACCAGCAGCGTCCGGCACGGTCAGAAGAACATCTCGTACACACACACAAACAACAGCTGACCAAACACAAAAAAAGGACCAAACAAGCACTGACAACGAAAATATATTAAAAAAAATAAAATCAATTAAGAGAGACACACCCACAACTCAACATATTTAAAGGCCACCAATCACTCCCATGAGCCATTGCCATTTCCTGAGAACCTCCACACACACAACTCTGCTGACACACACCATTGCCATCTCACCAACAGCATTCACACACACACACACCCACAAACCTCACTTGCACCCTCACACACACACACACCAATCACCACCACCACCACCCCACCACGACCCCAAACCCCCCATCCACCCCACCCTCACCACCAACACCACCCCCCACTACCCCAAACCCCCATCCACTCACCCCTCACCATCACCAACCCACCCCCCACCCCCCAACACCACAACCACAACTCCCCCATCCACCCCCCTCACCACTACCACCACCACCACCACCCCCCCAACACCAGTACCCCAACCCCCATCCACCCCACTCACCACTACTACCACCACCACCACCACCACCCCCACCCCCCAACACCACTACCACAACTCCCCCATCCACCCCCCTCACCACTACCACCCCCACCACCCCCACCCCAACACCACTACCCCAACTCCCACATCCACCCCCCTCACCACAACCACCACCACCACCACCAACCCACCACCCTCGACACCACCACCACCACCACCATGCCCCCCAAGAAGAATCCAAAGTTCACAGATAGTGAGTTGACAGTGCTGGTAGATGAAATCATCAGAGTAGAGCCACATTTGTTTGGCACATTGGTACAGAAGACCCCCATGTCCCAGAAGGCCAAGATGTGGGAGAGAATCGTCAACAAGGTGAACGCACAAGCACCTTGTTTGCGCACAAAGGACGACTGCCAGAACAGGTGGTATGACGTGCGCAGGAGGGTCAAGAAGCTGCTTGAGAAGGACCATAAGCTCAGCAAGCACACCGGCAGCGGCCCCCTGCCAAACCCGTTTACTTCCGGTCCTGGGAGGAGAAGGTGCAGGCCATCTTACCACCGGAGAGCATACATGGTCTGACTGACATCCCAGAGCCTGGTGAGTACACAAATAAGAGACTCAAGATTGTGGGGCCATGTACACATGTCACCGTCAAGGGGACAGGCAAAACAACTTCCGTCAACAAAGCCACAGTAACACAAACAAAGTCATCCCTACAGCCATATGCCTGGCACAGCAACACAACACCTGCTATCTCATACCAACATTGAACTATGTCATCACGTGTACAAACCTAGCAAACATCAGAGCAACTCAGTGCCACAAAACCCCAACAGACACTGCCACACAGTCTGCCACCACTGTCACACCACCTCACAGGGAACCTGACCCACAGGAAGGAAGCTCGGGGATGTTGGGGAAGTCAGTGTAGCCAAAAGCATGATGGGAGTTGTAGTCACAGCCAATAGCCCCCCTCACAAATGGACCAACAACACCACTTCTAACCATGCGCACCTCACAGGCAGTGGAAATGTACCCTCAAGATGGCTGACACTGGGTCCTGCTGTGGGGAGCACAAGGCCCTGATGGGCTATGTGCACATACCAAATGCAGGACCCTGATGCCTGACATCCTGAAAGTCAACTGCCACTCCCTGCAAGGGAAGCATACACAATAGTGGCCCATCTGGCCATGGAGGGAGAAGCACTGCCAGCTCTGACCATGCCCACCACCATGTGCTGTCACACACCCCTCAACACAAACTCCACACAACTCACCTGGGAGAAGGCATTTACCCACACTTCATGCAAACAACACCCAAGACCCACCATACTGGCTACTGCTGTGTGACGTACAGGGACTGTTGCCACTTGTGTACAACCACCACTACACCACTGACTCACAACCTCAACATCAACCCACACTCACCGACATTGAAGCATGTCTCTGTGTGAATTGCCTGGCCCCTGGGGGAGGAGGAGGTACTGCAATGACACTGAAAACCATTGAGGCAGCTGCAAATCACATCTATCCAGCAAAAACTAACAGCAGCCCTGGGAACACACACTGCCAAACCAAAGAGCAGGGCAAGATGGCTGACACATGGATACAATGTATGAGTAGGCTGCTAGTCACACACACGCATCGACCAACCCAATCACAGTCACACTGCCAGCTATTGCAAATGTACCTTTGCACTCAACTTCCGGGGATGCAGTGTCCCAGGGACCCCCTCTGGCCTGGACAGGTAGGCGCGGATTGTAGTTGACAAGTGCAGAAATGCAGACCTACCACAGAGACCCAAACACACAGCAACTCACATACACAGCAGTGACAGGGGACACCTGACTGACTACAATGGACCTACCAACATCCCTCACACTGTAGCATGCTGACATACACTCAAACACCCGTTGTCAGCCACATGAAACGCAGACATTGTCCAGTATTGTAGGCATCATCCACACCACACAGCACTCACTGACATGGACACTGGGGACACAAGGACTAACATGGGCTGCACTGGAGCAGGCATGCAAGTCACAGCTGAAGCAACCGAACACACACCTCTGGTCACGACTCTAGTAAAGAAAGACAGCCGCAGCGAACAGTCCATACCACCATGGAGGACATTGACATCACAAAGCATGTGTGCAAACACAAAACTCACACACAACTCCATTAGCAACAGTGACACCATCACCTGTGTGAAATGGGATGTGGACTGGGGACACAGACAACACAGAAGAGAACATCAGGACAACCCGGGCATGCTGGACTGTGACCAGGTTGTGCAGACACACTAATGTGATGCACATTGACTGACACAAACTGGCATCACACATGCCCCAAACAGAGATCCCAAACTAGGTGCCTTTGCAAGGATGCCAGCGTCAAAGCACAAATGTTGACAGGGATGAAACACCTGTGTCAGGCATGTGTCAGCACCAGTGCAGGAATGGCACAGTACAATCCAGCGTGCAATTAAGATGCCAGGCAGGCAGACAGCTAGACTTGACAACCAAAGTGCCTCAGGGTGTCAGGTGAATGCACCACACTAATGGAAATCTCCCGCAGTGACAAAGTAGGATGATGCAATGGACAGGCATGCAACACCAACCACAGTGGCCAATGTCATGTGTATGAACCATTGATGTCCATGAATACATCACTAACATTGTGTCTTCCTTCCAAACACAGGGGCAGATGTGGACTCAACCACAGACGAGGAAGAGTCCCAGTCCCAGGCTCCGGTGGACCCACCTGGCTCCGGTGGCGCACAGTCTCACACCTCGTCGGACGACACCCAAGCTGGCCCCTCCGGTCTCGGCCCTCATGCAGCCCCTCGGCAACATTCACCTGCCCCCCTTGAAACCACCCCTGCAACTGCTGATACACCGCAAGCCACCCCTGCCAACACGGACAGACCCACCGAACCATCAGATGGCACAGAGTCACAGGGCACCAGGGCACCTGACAACAGCAACAACATCCAAGGTCCCCCTGTGACACCTGTGCGGAACACCACAGGTGCTGGCCGTGTGGCGAGGGGTGGTGGGAGGGGTGGGAGGCCGAGCAGAGGCTCCACTGAGGGTGCAGGTCTGCAGGATGACACCCACCTGGAACGCATCATGGATGCGTACCAGGAGAGCACCGGAGGGTTCAGCCAGGTAGTGGGGATCCTCACGGACATCAAAGAACAGCAGGCTGCCCACCATGCCCGCTTGGACTCCCACATGTCCCGTGTTGAAACACACCTGTCAAATATGGAGTCCAAGTGGGATACCATGGAAGATATAGCAGTGGTGCACCGGGAAATGTTGACCTGCCTCCGCCAGATCAGCACCAACTTGAGCCCACCTCCCTGTGCGACGACTACATCTCGGGCAACAACATCTGCCACTGCCACAGGGAGTGAGGGGGTCTGGTGGAAGCCCCCGTGCACGGCAGCAGCCTGCAGGTGAGACTCCCCCTGAGAAGAAGAAGAGGGGTCGTCCGGTGAGGAACAAGTGAGACGAAGATGCCCATGCACATCCCCCAGGAAACCAACACCTGTTCTGGTCAGTGACCTTAGTGTGCAAACCGTTCACCTTGTTGTACGACATCGTACTCCCCCACATGACATGGAGGGTCTGAGTTGGAACAATGTGCTTAATGACTGTGGACTGTACTCTAGACATTTCATCTACCAACACTCCTAACTTGTTATCTGTGAACTTTGGATTCTAAAGCCAACGGACAACACTCCCAATCCTGAGCACCATCCCCACTTATGTGCTAATAAATTCACCTAAACACAAGACGTGACTCTGTGGTGATTGAGAGGTTGCCAGTGGCATGTAGATCTGGATGTGCTGAAGAACACTGTGCATGCAAACCTGTACTGTGATGAGTACACTGTCATGTCAGTCAGGCCAATGTGCCACATATGTGGGAGACACACCACCAGGTCTACTTTACACATGCCCACCACGTCCAACCAATTCATTGCCAACATCAATGTTGACAAGCAAGCCTGTGGTATGCACAAACTACACAGCCAACCTGAGTCAGTGGTGACAGGCCCACAAGTGCAGTACGTCAATGTCAGTCTGATGTGTAGGCACAAGCAACACACATCAGAAGGTGCAGCACAGTTTATTGTCAGGCAATTGCCACATGTCCCTTATTACACACATGCAAGCTAGCAACACCTGACAGTGGGCACACGGTCACCAAGTGGATAACTACGGAAGTCCTGGGGTGCCTGGCACATCACTCGTCGGGACACTAACGACTCCATCCTGGCAGTGGAGCATGGGCATCAGGGGTCTCTGTACACCAAACAACAGCCACAGTACCCTGTGAAGGACAGACAGAAACACAATTGTTAACACTGCATGACGCCATACAACTGCAACACACATGGCAAACACAAATCACAGACTACACCACCCCAAAATACTAATCATCACACAACTGGTGGGGAGTACAGGTAAACTGGATGGACACATCACTGCAGGCATCCACACAAGTAGCACACAGCCACACGCAAGGTGCACCACACACACAAAACATGCACACACAACACATTTACAACACATCACTGTATACTCACATTCAGGAGAAGAAGTTGTTGATGAGCTGTGTGCGGACATCCTCCGCAGCCTCATCATCGCTACTGGCATCCTGGCCCAGGCCAGGATCCTCCACAGGTGGCGGGTGTTGGTCATTGTCATCCTGGATGAGGGGCAACTCCCTTCGCACTGCCAGATTGTGCAGCATGCATGCTACGATGATGATCCGGCACACCTTAGCAGGGGCATACGGGAGGGCACCTCCTGTCTTGTCTAAACACCTGAAGCGGCTCTTCAGGAGTCCAAATGTCCGCTCTATCACCCTCCTGGTACGACCATGTGCCTGGTTGTAGCGCATCTCGGCTGGTGTCACAGGGTTCCTCAGGGGTGTCAGCAACCATGGCATGTTGGGATATCCAGAGTCACCTACATACAGACACATGCACATTAGAGGAGTTGGAGAAAAACAGGTAGCACACAATTGGCAGGCACACACAATGAGGAAAAGTCAGTACACACCAACAAGCCAGGCACGTAGATTCTGCATCCGTGACATCAGTCTAGGGACACGACTACTCCTCATCACATAGGCATCATGCGCAGACCCAGGGAAACGGGCACACACATGGGAGATTGTCATGTCCGCCAAACAAACCACCAGAGCATTGATGGAGTGGAAATGCTTGCGGTTCCTGTATGGCAGCTCATGTGCCTGTGGTGGCACCAAAGCCACATGTGTCCCGTCAATGGAGCCTATGACATTTGGCATCCTCCCCAGGGCATAGAAGTCACCCTTTATGTCTGCAAGTCGTTGGGGTGTGGGGAAATAGATGTACAGGTCCAGGAAATGTAACATGGCCTCCAACACATCCCGAAGCACCCGACTGAACATTGTCTGCGACATCCCTCCACCAGAAGACACAGTGTACTGGAAGGTACCCGTCGCAAAGAAATGAAGGGCTGCCATCACCTTCACCTTGGGGGTCAGTGCCGTCGGGTATGGCCGGCCAGGTTGCAGGTGTGGGCCCAACTGCCCTGCCAACTCCTCAATCACTGCCCTGGTGAAACGGTACTTTCTGATGGACTCACGTTCCACCATCGTTGCCAGGTCCGGGAATGGCCTAGGTACATTTGGGGCCCTGCAGTACAGACAGAAACAAAGGATGAAGGCACACCCTCCAGCAATGTCACAAAGCCACAGCAACACAGCCCATCATAAACAAACACATAACACAATGAGCTGAGGTGGTTGCCACAGGTTACAGACACTAATGTCCCATACATGGCATCAACGCACATTGAAGCCCAAGATGTGCACATGACAGGGCCCCTGTTGTGCCATGACAAAGCAATGGGCCCTAGCACAGTACATCTGCCCTGTTGCCACCTACCACACAAAGCCCACAGTGACTAGTGAGGACAGATATTTTCTCCACATCACAGCTCCCTGACTGACAGTTACACAGGCATGATGTGACGTATCGTTGACATTACACACAACAAGCATGTTAGCCACAGTCCATGTGCCCTGTCGCCACAAGTGGACATATGTAGGTGTCTGTGCCACCCCCACACAACAACACTGTGCATGTACAAACCAATGTGATGTGTGGATCAGCTCACATTGGATCACACCACATGCACACAGATAGTGTATGGACATCACAATGTCGACACTGGTTCACCCTGCGTTGAAGCTACTAACACTGATGAGACAGGGTACATGTGACACGACACACACGCACATCCTGGCTGGGACTGTGTCCATTGCCAATGTCCTGTACTGCATTGCTGCACCCCCTGTGGCAATGGGCACACCACACATGTATGTGTCCACCCACATCCGGGTCCAGCCTGGGAGTGCTTGTCAACAAGTGGCACACGACCAAACACATCCTGTGCCCCCAGACACACACATAAGAGGCAGCCATACATGACTGGGGACACACTGTGGCACAGGCAGTGGTGCCATTGGTGTGCCCCATAGTCCCTAGCTAGTGACAGAGGATGTCATCTGTCAGGAATTGACAGCAAGGCTGACCGACACGTTCAATGTCCCCAAAACCCAAATAACTTGTTCGGACCGAGCCGTGCGCATGTCAGGGACATACATTACAATGGCGACGGACGCGTGTGACGCGTCGGTCGTGTATGACCGAGCCGCGCGCATGTCAGGGACACACATTACAATGGCGACGGACGCGTGTGATGCGTCGGTCGTGCATGACCGAGCCGCGCGCATGTCAGGGACACACATTACAATGGCGACGGACGCGTGTGACGCGTCGGTCGTGCATGACCGAGCCGCGCGCATGTCAGGGACACACATTACAATGGCGACGGACGCGTGTGACGCGTCGGTCGTGTATGACCGAGCCGCGCGCATGTCAGGGACACACATTACAATGGCGACGGACGTGTGTGACGCGTCGGTCGTGCATGACCGAGCCGCGCGCATGTCAGGGACACACATTGCAATGGCGACGGACGCGTGTGACGCGTCGGTCGTGCATGACCGAGCCGCGCGCATGTCAGGGACACACATTGCAATGGCGATGGACGCGTGTGACGCGTCCGTCGTGTATGGCCGAGCCGCGCGCACGTCTTGCGCATTGAATCTGATGGAGACGGGTGTGTGTTGCCATTCAAAATCCGCGTAGTACAGTCATTTGCCGGGCCCTGCACCCTCATTGGCCATGAGCTGTCATGGTGATGGACGCGGATCTGAAATTTGAACGAGGCGTGTGCAGGAAATTCAGTTGGAGTCGTACAACATTGTTGCAATTGCCAGTGTGTCATGGAGGTGATGTTTTAAATGATGCTGAAGGCGTGTACGAGTCGTGCTATCCCATGGATTGGCCTAATTCATAGGATGCAAGCTTTTTGGACCTATCCCTTTGTACCCCAGGGCAGACATGCCTCCACAGCACAGATATAAGGCTGCCTGGCCCCCAGAGAACCCACTTGCCTGCACCACATGCTACTGGAGCACATCAAGATCATCACTGCTGCTGTCTCTGCTTCCTCTGGCTTCAATGATGGCACGTACTGTGGAGAGGGCCCCAGCCTTCAGTGAGGAGGAGAACCAGGCCCTGCTGGACGGGCTCCTGCCGCAGTACACCAAGCTCTATGGGAAACCAGGGGAGCAGGTGAGTGTGCTGTCCACTGCTTTGCTAATTGTGCTACTGGTCTGACCAGCAGCAGCATTAGTGTGTACACCAGTGGCTTGGTTGCCCACTGACTACTGCTCTTGCCACAAATGGGGCACCCACATGTACTGCACAGTTGCAGTGCAGTGCAAGGTGTATTGTCACTAGGTCCCCTTCCCAGGCCATGTCTCAAAGCTGTGAGTGCTGGACACCGGTCCCTCAACCATAGTTGCACCACCTGTGTACCTCATTAGCCTTGCTGATGCCCACATGTGTGACTGCCTGTGTGTTGCACTAATATGTTGCCAGTGTAGTAATGTCCTCTGCACTTTGTCATCCTCACAGGTTGCTGCCCAGAAGAAGCATGATATCTGGAGGAGCATCGTCCGGGCGGTGAGATCCGTGGGGGTCTACAGGCGCAGGATCCGCAACTGCCAAAAGAGGTGGCAGGACCTTCGGGGCTGGACCCGGAGGATCGCACGGGTCCAGCTGAAGCTGTCGCCTCCACGCAGGAGGGGCGGACACCGGACCCTGACCCCCCACATGCTCCGGATCCTGGCGGTGGTCTTCCCGGACCTGGATGGGCAGCTGAAGGCCAGACAGCAGCAAGGAGGGGGTGAGTACATGACTGCACTGTGTGCTGTGTCTGACATGCTATGTGCCCCTCTGGCCTGGTAACACCTCAACAGTACATTGTTCAGTTAGTCCAGGACCCATGTCCCTCTCTGGTGACTTGCCCCCTTCTCATCTGTTTGCCAGGTGTTGCTGTTTCTGTCTGGGCATAGTGTCACGTGGGAACTGTGCCCTTACATGTGAAGGTGCATGGGATGTGGGCCAGCATTGCTTCAGGGGACTCAGTGTTGTGCTTCAAGGGTGGGACCATTGTACAGTACATGCCAGGGTCCTGGTATTTATCTGCATGTACTCCTGTCATGTGGCCAATTGACAGCTCGGGCTCACCACATGTGCCTGGGGCATTCGGCACACACCCATGCTGCTGGTTGGGTAAACTGTTGGAGCCTCTGGAGCATGTACCTCAAGTGTGTCACATATGCACAGCCACCTGCCTACTGTCCATGGCTATCACCTGTTCCACGTGGAGCAGGACAGTCATGGCTAGTCCAGGGCATGCTACAGTCTGTACTCCCACTCCCGTGTCTCGGTTGGCACTTTGTGCCAGGTGAACAGTTCCCTCAGATGTCTGCCCCTGTGTCATTGTGCTGTGGCACCGTTGTCAGGCCCACTGGTGTGTACATGGGTTTGGGGTCAGCATGCAATCTGAGATGTGCCCATGTGAGACAATACCTCTGTGACATGTATGGATGTGATGACTTGACCGTGCACAATGGTGCCTGCAACCGGGTAGTTCCAGCAGCTGGGTGTCATTCACAGCAGCGTGCGAGTTGCTCAGCTTCAGAGTGCCCTGTCCCATGTCTCTCATGCGTCCAATGGATCTGGGGTGGGCACATCAGAATCCAGACGCTGTTGTTACTGTGGATGGTAATGTGTAGTTGTCAGCTACAGAGTTTGCAGGCCCCATGTCTTGGGAATGTGACACAGTGGTGACAGTTGTTGTAGGGCTGCCCTGCCACCTGTGACTAGAGACTGTGATGTATGATCTCACAGGCATGGCTGAGCCATGGGACTACACTACCTAGGGGTGATCCAGCAGGAGTGTGTCATGTGCAACATGCACTCCATTGTGCCAAGGTATGCAGGACTTGCGGGGATCAGGATGTCTGGTGCATGTACTCAGCCCCAGCCTCTCAGATGCAACACTGGCCATCCCTACGTCCAGGCAAATGTACAGGTCCATTGTCAGCAGATGTGATGTGTGCATGTTGACAGACCACTAGGTATTTTCAGGTCTTGTCAAGTGATGGGTAGGTGGTGCATGTGTCTGCAGTGGGGTGTAGGGATCCTACATGCGCAAGACAGATGGGTGCAAGGGCAGGAGGGATGTGAATGCCATGCTCGACTCTCAGACTAACCATTGGCCTATGCAAATCTGTGTGAGCACTCCTAGCAAAGTTCAACTGATTGATGCCCGCACTTGGCCACTGATGTGCTGTACTTTCTGTGGTGTGTGTGGTCAGTGCAGATGACTAATGTGTTTTCATTCTATTTTCCCTGTGCAGATACAGACACGGACACAGAGGGAGACCGCTCCACGGACCAGGGGGAGCCAGAGAGCCAGACTGGGTCGGAATTTGAGGAGTCGGAGGGACACAGTGGCACGGAGGGCGAGGGGAGTGAGTCTGTGGGCTCCTCGGCAAACACCACCGCAGCTGAGGACCACAGCAGCAGTGACGGGGACTTCCTTGTGGAGGCGGGTGGCAGCAGCCACCATCCAACACCTGTTGAGGTTGTCCCCGCCCCCACCATCACTGCCCTCCCCATGGCTCCCACATCTAAGGTCCGTGGAGGCGCCCGTGTTCATGGGCATGTCTCCTTCCAGTCAGGCACCGCACCCCCTACCCCTGTGTCCCCTGCAGCCCTGAGTGAGGAGTCTGTCGACCTGCTGCGGCAGATCCATGTGGGGCAGTCATCCATGCTGCGTGTCTTCCATGTGCACACGGGTCTGTTGAACCAGCTGGTGTCGTACATGGAGGGCATGTCATCATCCATGTCTGCCCTACAGAGGACCAGTCAGGGCATGGCCTCCTCACTGACGGCAGCAGTGTCCCTCCTCCAGCAGTCCCTCCCCCTCCTGCCCCTGCCCCATCCCCTACTCCCAGCACCCTACCTGTCCAACTCACACACACACACCTGCACCATCATTGCACACAACAGACCCAGGCACTACACACACCCCCAAGCCAAAGTCTAAACATGCACGCACGCATACTCAGGGGACTGATAATACACTCACCGGGGATGGGTCAGACACACACACACATGCATCCACAGGCACTCCGCAGTCCTCCGATGCCTCACCCTCCACAGCCCCTTCCACGGCCCCTTCCACTGCCTCAACTGCATCCCCAGCTGCAAAGAGGCTCTTCCTGGTCGACCTCGGACTCTTCCCCACTGATCCATCCACACCAGCACACAAGGGGAAGATGGGGGTCCGGCCACACAGAGGGTGTCCCTCGCCCCCAGACACCCTCCCCCAGGCGCAGGCAGGCTGAGACACCACGCCGCAGGTCCCCCCGCACACGGAAGAGCAAGACCCCACCACCGGCCCAACACTCCACCAGACAGTCTCCACCCGCCATCCCCCAGGCTCCCACTCCACAGGTCCCACCACCACACCCTGCCCCAGGTTCACCCACCCACCGCTACCGCATCCCCAAGATGCTCAGGCCTTCCCCACCTGCCTCTTGCTCTTCCAGCACCCCACACCCCACTCAGCCTGTGTGTGGCACTGCTGTGGAGGGCGTGCCCTCCCCTCCGTCCTGCCCACATCACCGGATCCACTTCCTGCTCCCCTGGGGATGGGCACTGCAGTGGAGTCTCTGCCCTCCCGGTCTGACTTGGGCACTGCAGTGGGTTCCATGTCCACTCCCTCTGACCTGCCCACTGCAGTTGTGCCGGCACCCACTGCTCCTGACTTGTGCCCCCCAGTTGTGCCGGCACCCACTGATCCTGACTTGTGCCCCCAAGTCGTGCCGGCACCCACCCTGTCAGACTCCTCCGCTGCAGCTGCCGCTCCTGCACCCACCAGCCCTTCCCTGCCTGTTTCTGTAGACCCATGATCCTGTACCTGCGGTGCCTGGGTGGCCTCTATGTATGCCCCTCCCAGGGGTATGTCCCCTTCCGTTGGCAGTGCAGGCATGCCAAATGTGGCATTTGGACACTTGACCCTGTTGGGTCTGTTTATGGACTGGCCATAGGCCTTCATGTTTTTCTTCTTGATTTTCCATTTCACAAATAACTCGTCTGAATAAAAGCTCCTTTTTGTTCACTAGTGGTTTTGCTTCAGATGTACATGATGTTGTTGATACTTGACATGCCCTTGCTCCAGTGATGGTGTATTCCATGGCTGGGAAATGTAGTGTCACTGTGCTGGAGACCATGTGGCCCATGGGGGGTATGTCCTGTTGGGGTGTGTATCCATGTCATCCTTTGCAGCAATCCGACGGGGTCATGATTATGGTCTTTGGAAATGTGTCATCTATCTTTTGTTAGCAATGTCTCATCAGTGTCTTACACACATGCACACCTGTTGGCCTTAGCATGGTTCAATTGGCCCATTTCACTGACTGTGTGGCCATCTCCAATGGACATGCAAGTGTATGCATCTATGTGGATGGACTCATCTGTGTCCTCAGTGCTACTTCATCTACATGTGTGTTGACTCTGTGCAGTTGACTTAGGGGACCCTCCCATGCCCAGGCTGCTGTTACCAGGGCCACCAATGTGTGGTATATGTTAGCTGTGTGACAAAGTATACTGCTGACATGCTGGTGGCCTGCATGGACAACATATGGCACAGCTTTCCTTCCACAGGAGTGGAGTCCCCTCATGTCACTGTGCTGATGGGGGTTGAGTCCCCATTGGCACAGTGCTCTACATATGCTGCATGTGTGATCCCCACACTCACCTTCATGTCACTGTGCTGATGGGGGTTGAGACCCCATTGGCACAGTGCTCTACATATGCTGCATGTGTGGTCCCCACACTCACCTTCATGTCACTGTGCTGATGGGGGTTGAGACCCCATTGGCACAGTGCTCTACATATGCTGCATGTGTGATCCCCACACTCACCTTCATGTCACTGTGCTGATGGGGGTTGAGACCCCATTGGCACAGTGCTCTATATATGCTGCATGTGTGATCCCCACACTCACCTTCATGTCACTGTGCTGATGGGGGTTGAGACCCCATTGGCACAGTGCTCTACATTTGCTGCATGTGTGATCCCCACACTTACCTTCATGTCACTGTGCTGATGGGGGTTGAGACCCCATTGGCACAGTGCTCTACATATGCTGCATGTGTGATCCCCACACTTACCTTCATGTCACTGTGCTGATGGGGGTTGAGACCCCATTAGCACAGTGCTCTACATATGCTGCTGTTTAGTACCACACAGTTACCTTTTGTACACTCAAGTGATGGGTGTTGAGGACATTACTGCAGTGCTCATGTGAGGCTTGGCTTGTGTTAGCCACACTATGGTATTGCAGACACGTGTTGTGAGTTACATTGTGTGTACATGGTCATGTTCACTGTGGTGGGTATTGTACACAGACTACATGTTGTGGTCATGAGGTTGTTGTGGATATCCTTTGGTTTGTAGTCCTTATGTTGGGGTATGGGGTATGTGTTACACATCACCCATCCTATGTGTGTGGGCATTGGTAGTGGTACTCACACAGTTCACTATTGGTGGTGGTGACAGGCAATAGGCCCCCTGTGGGTGGGGGTGTGAGTAGTCCCAGCCAAGAGGCCCACTATGGGTGGGGGTGGGAGTGGTGACAGGCAAGAGGCCCCTATGGGTGGGGGTGTGAGTAGTCCCAGGCAAGAGGCCCCCTATGGGTGGGGGTGGAAGTGGTGACAGGCAAGAGGCCCCCTATGGGTGGGGGTGTGAGTAGTCCCAGCCAAGAGGCCCACTATGGGTGGGGGTGGGAGTGGTGACAGGCAAGAGGCCCCTATAGGTGGGGGTGTGAGTAGTCCCAGCCAAGAGGCCCCCTATGGGTGGGGGTGTGAGTGGTGACAGGCAAGAGGCCCCCTATGGGTGGGGGTGTGAGTAGTCCCAGCAAAGAGGCCCCCTATGGGTGGGGGTGTGAGTAGTCCCAGCCAAGAGGCCCCCTATGGGTGGGGGTGTGAGTGGTGACAGGCAAGAGGCCCCCTATGGGTGGGGGTGGAAGTGGTGACAGGCAAGAGGCCCCCTATGGGTGGGGGTGTGAGTAGTCCCAGCCAAGAGGCCCCCTATGGGTGGGGGTGTGAGTGGTGACAGGCAAGAGGCCCCCTATGGGTGGGGGTGTGAGTAGTCCCAGCCAAGAGGCCCCCTATGGGTGGGGGTGTGAGTGGTGACAGGCAAGAGGCCCCCTATGGGTGGGGGTGTGAGTAGTCCCAGCCAAGAGGCCCCCTATGGGTGGGGGTGGAAGTGGTGGCAGGCAAGAGGCCCCCTATGGGTGGGGGTGTGAGTAGTCCCAGCAAAGAGGCCCCCTATGGGTGGGGGTGGTAGTGGTGACAGGCAAGAGGCCCCCTATGGGTGGGGGTGATGGGCAAGGGGGGCCTGGGTGTTTGTCACAGGTTTACTGGTACGTGTCGGCTGTTTGTTTGGGGGTGTCTCTTACCGTCTCCGTCGTTGGCGTCTGTTCCGGATCAGTCCATGGATGTAGAGGATCGGTATGGCCTGAGCGATGGGATTCATGTCGACACCGTCTCGTCTGCACTGGTCGTTGGTTCGTTTCGTCCCAGTTGCAGGCTTGTACGTCTCGTGTCCGGGGATCGTGTTGTGGCGCGAATCGTTCCTTTCATGCAGCTTTTCCGGATGCTGTGACGTGCCGTACGTGTCGACTCGCTCGGCGCATAGGAAGTGCGCATCGTACTTGTCCGGCTGGAAACAGCTCTGACCTAGCCCCCGTGCGAGTCGATTCTGCGTTTACGGGACCGGGTCGTAGGGTGAATTGAGTATTTATTTGGCGAGTTCGTGTCGGTCGAGTTTTCAGCACATGCACGCATCGTACTTGATCGGCAGGACTGACCGGCTCCCGGGACGGGTCGGTCGGGAGGTAAGCGTCCGGACGGCTCTTTTTGAGCTGTCCGACCCGAATCG
Organism: Calotriton arnoldi; assembly: GCA_963921515.1. Lineage (NCBI taxonomy): Eukaryota > Metazoa > Chordata > Amphibia > Caudata > Salamandridae > Calotriton > Calotriton arnoldi. Next base: position 2,572,063 of record CAWUFW010000557.1, read on the forward strand.
GAATCGGCCCCTTAATAGGCATTTTCAGAATACATGTTGGGTTTAAAAATAGAAATGCAGAGATTACTGTGAATTTTACTAAGAAAGAGTTATCAGTGTTTGGGGTGAAAGGACCAAACAAAGATGCAAATACAATTGGACCCATGTGCTTCTGAGCGGGCCATGACAAGGGCCAGATATTCTTTTAGGAGGCCTGTGAGAAGTGCGCTCCCATAGTCCAGCCTAGAGAAACTAGTGCCTGGGATACAGACTTTAAGTCCTGCTCAAGAATGAACTGCCTGATACCCCTGAGTAGCCTGAATTGGTAGTGTGCAGGCTTGGTCATGGCAGAGGTTAGCCTTTATTAGTTAAGTTGGTTGGCAAGGATGAATCCCAATGATTTACCATAGTCCACAATAGCCGGTTTATAATTCAGGGGAGAATGTGAGCCATGCCACAATTGGTTAGGTAGGCTACTACATATTTCAGAGAGATTAGCAGGAATACTGTTTTTGATGTTTGAGGCTTAGGTGACAAGCCAGTTCTCAGGGAGGAAGTAGGTGGAAAGTTAGGTGGTGACTACTGAGGGGGGTGCAGGCCTGGAGTGATATTTACATGAATGGAAGACATTGGTTCAGTAAGGCAAGTGGGAAAAGACAAAGGAGCAACAGAATATGAAATGAGAGAATGAAAGAGATGATCGGACAAAGCCAGATTCTCATCATTATATTGAATCATAATTTTGCCATTGTTAAAAATGGAAATAGAATGGTTGCCATTGAATAGCAGCGAGGTAGAGCCCTCTAGCTTCTGTCCGCAGGGATACTAATTGTAGTGTTTTGTGATTTAGAGATGACGGGACTCTTTTGGTCCCTGACAGACTTCGTAGAACAGTGATGTAAGGGCTTGGGTGTGGATGATAGAATTCATGATGTAAAATGTTCATTTAACGGTTACATCCTGAGGAATAAAGATGTGTAAAGATCCTTTGCATGTACCCGGGCTGGGGAGGACACTAGAACTGGCGACGAGGCTGGGATTACGTAAATTCCACAACCCGAAGAAGCTAGAGTGCTCTCCCAGAGAGTTTGTCGTGGTCCAGCAAACTGCTCGTACGTGCCACATGTGTCAGTCAAAGTGAAAATCGAAGAATGGCATATGTGGAGTCAAAGCGCCACTACAGCCAGTGCAAAGCCGGTGAAAAATGTGAAGGCCTTATGGAGAGTTTGTTTGTCGTCGGCTAGAAATTTGCTGGTAAAGTCAAGACAAGAGGTACTGCACCACAATGCGGCACAAAGCCTTAAGTCATACAGAACATAAACGCTAAAGGCAGCAACAATCAGGTACAGAGACGTGCTAAAAGCAGCGACAGTCAAGCGCAAGTAAGCGCTAGCAGAGAAAATAGATACAGAAAAGCGTTAAAAGCAGTGGAAACCAGGTATAGAGAATATTATGGTACTTACCGAAACCTGAGTAAATCGAATAATCATACCACAGCATTTGGGCAAAGCAACCCAAGTAGAAGCCCAAGGGTTGTGAATACGGAGGCGTTGATCCCTGAAGCGGACACCACAGAACATCTCTGGTGCGTTCTGCACGACTCATAAGTCTTTAAGAAGATGAAAGGCTCCAATGGCAGAACGAAAAGTTCAGATTGGCCATAACGACTCTGAAGCAAGCACGTCGTAAGGACTTACAGATGGTATGAATGGTGCAAGTCCAGGTGAACAGCATTTACTATCGTCAGTAAGGGCCATAACTGGTTATGATGCAGCTGCATTCCTGAAACCACCGCTTCCATTCTATACAGCCAAGAAACAAAATATTGGCGCAAGATGGACTGCCTGGATTGAAAGGTTTGATGATTTCATTGATGCACTGGAAGAAGCAAATTACAAAAAGACTATTAAATATCTTAGGAATTTGGTGGGTGAAGGAATAAAATAAGTGATAAAGAAAATACCACACGGTGGTTAAGTGACATACTATCAGATCAATGAGCTGCTAAACACCAAGTTCAATCCAATAACAAATGTCGATTATGAAAGATATATTTTCAGTCAAGAAAAACAGAAAGTTGGTGAAATGATCAACACATTTTTAGAAAGTCTTAATATGCTTATCAAACATTGCCAATTCAGTGAGTTTAATGATGAAGAAGCTATTCGACTAAGATTCATAGATGGTTGCCTTTCTGATTCTTTCAGACGACGACTGCTTAGAGAAATGCTGAGTCTAGAGTGAGTCCTAATGGCTGTCAGAGCTGAGGAACGTGCTGACATGGAGGCCAGAGGAGCCCAAAGTGAGTCAGTCATGAATGTGGCAAGCAAGCAGAGACATAATGCTGAGGGACACAAAGGGATGTCTCCAAAGAATGAATGAATGAGGTAGCACTTGTAAAGCACCTGGTTACCAGAAGGCATCCCAGCGCTGAAAGTTACGCAGATACCCGATTCAAGACATATCAGGGGAAAAGGAAGGTTTTTAGCTGCTTACGGAAGTTCAAGTAGTTTAGTTGTGAACGAGTGTGGAGGGGGATGTGATTCCAAGTTTTGGCAACGTTATATGAAAAAAGGCGACTTCCACTTCTCATTCGTTTAATTTTTGGAACTGTCATCAGATGTTTACTTTCTGATCTTAAAGCTCTTTTGGGCTGGTAGGGATGGATCATCGCCCAAATCATCGGGGATCCTTTTCCGGAAAGTGCTTTATGTGCAATGCACATAGCCTTAAACTGAATCCTCTCCTGAATTGGAAGCCAATGCAGAGAAGCAAGAGCAGGTTTGGCTGAGAGCTGTTTCGGGACATTTAGGAGCAACCGGGCTGCACAATTTTGAACTGTCTGTAATATTTTAGTTGTAGAAAGTGGGGCTCCTAAGTATAGAGTGTTAGCATAATCAAGCCGTGACAGAATCAGTGCTTGTACTAGCAGCCTTCTAGCCATGAAAGGTAATAAGGGAAGGATTTTCCTGATCATCCTCAGAAGGCCATAACAGGTGGCTGCTACTTTCCGAGCTTGTTCCTTAAAATCCAGGTTAGAGTCAAGCACGACTCCTAGGCTTTTTATGTGCTTTTTCGGGGCAGGAGGAGGGCCCAGACAGTTAGGCCAAAAGGAGTCTATATTGAGGGGAGCAGCATTGCCAAGGAGCATAATCTCAGTTTTTGTCCCATTATGCTTCAAATATGAGGTGTCCATCCATCTGGCCACTTTTTCTAGGCAGGAGGTTAGGCCCGGTCCACAGTTGTCATTTTTATTCAGGGAAACGACCTTCTGAGTGTCGTCCGCATAAGTGACAATCTGCACCCCAAACGGAATGACTATATGCGCCGGGGAGCTCATGTAAACATTAAATAAGGTGGGACTTAATGCTGATCCCTGAGGAACTCCACATATGAGGGGCACTTGTTTGGACAGGATTTCATCCTCAAAGACTGAGAAGACTCTGTTTTCTAAAAAAGACTGTAACCATTTAAGTGCCATTCCTGTCACTCCTACATCTTTGAGTCTACTAATCAACAGCGGGTGGTTGACTGTATCGAAGGCTGCGCTCAGGTCTAATAAAATAATTGCCGCGCAGCCTCCGCCGTCAAGGATTTTTCTGGTTTCCTTCACTACCGACTGGAGTGCGGTCTCTGTACCCTGCTGTGATCTGAAACCTGTCTGTGAGGGATGAAGCAGGTTGTTTTTTTCCAGGAATCCCGAGAGGGATGAGTTCACATGCTTCTCAGCAATTTTACTTTACCTGGCAACAAAGATATGGGTCGGTAGTTTGCCCAAAAAGAAAAAGTTGTTGTGCTTAAGAAGCGGATTTTCCATTCCATATGATGGTAAATGTCCCACCATTTGTCAAGTATGCAAAGGTTCTGAGAAAAAGAACCATTTTGTGATGATCTATAAAGTGAATAAAAAACTAAGCGCGTCACGACAGGAAGGCAAAATGGCCGTCAGAACGTTCCAGATGTGACGTTCTACGTGCGCCCACAAGTCCAAGAGCCAATATCACCTGAGGCAAATAGACACTAAACGCAGTGGATCGTTTTCTAAATCTTCATCTAAAAGTTCTTATGTATCGTTGTCGAGTGACAGTGAAGACTATGGATGTGCGATGTCGATGTTTACCTCAGAGAAATGTGCGCATGTCAGACTGGCCGCATGCAGAGAAGAATGCGAGTCAAAGAAAAGTTGACAAGTAAAATCACAAAAATCATTCAAACACTGTCCTAAGATTACACTAAAGGTGAACAGTTGGTTAGTACCTTTTGTTATCGACAGTGGTGCTTCAATAATCATTATGCTTGAGGAGAAATATTACGAAATGTCTCCAATGCCTCATCTCATGCCGTTGAAGACCAAAGTGTACCCACAGTCTGCATCGATGCTATTGAAAAGCCAAGGTTCATTTCTAGAAACCATAAACACAGGAAAACACAAGTACAAGCACCAATTTGTATATTTCAAGGTACATCATCAAGTGCCTATTTACTCAGTTTTAATACTGCTGTTGACGTGGGACTGATAGCTGTGAACTACAACATGAATGCACATCACGAGACGGTGAATCAGTTTCCTTCATTATTTCATGGTTTAGGAAAGCTAAGAACAATACAGGTGCAACTGCATATTAATGAGGACGTCCGCCCTGTTGCTCAGAGACATTGTTGAATTGCATTTCTTAAAAAGAATCTGTTGAAAAAGAACTTGAGTCACTCCTAAAGCATGATATTATTGAGCAATCCACTGGTCTGACGCCATGGGTATCACCCATAGTGGTAGTGTCGAAGAAGGACAGTGAAGGGGCTGTGGCATATGTGTTGATATGCGTCAAGCGAACAAGCCACTTGAAAGAGAACAACAACCAGGCCCGCACATTGCTGACAAGATTATGCTGCTGAATGCAGCTAAAGTCTTTTCCCGCCTTGATTTGAACAAAGGATATCACCAACTCGAACTGGAAGAAAATTGCAGGTACATTACTACCTTTTCAACTCATGTTGGTTTATTTAGATATAAAAGGCTACATTTTGGCGTGTCGTCAGCTGCAGAGCTCTTTCAGGATGTCATTCATCTCATAATACAGCCAGTCACAATTGCTATCAATTACAGTGATGACATACTACTTTTTGGGGCCACATGAAAGAAACATGATAAAGCTCTTACACAAGTGTGTTGTATACATGCCGATGCAGGTCTCACTTTAAATGCAGCAAAGTGTGAGTTTCATAAAACCAAACTCAAGTTCTTTGGTTATATCTTCTCTTATGGGGCAATGACCATGGATCCAAATAAAGCACAAGCCTTGTTATCTACCTCTCCCCCACAAGATGCAACTATGCTGCAATCCTTCCTGGGTATGGCCAGTTACTGTTCAAGGTATATACGTGACTTTGCCACTGTAAGTGCCCCATTGAGCGACCTAATGAAACAAAATGTTCCATTTCGATGGTCACGTGAATGTGAACAAAGTTTCAAGAAAATCAAGCATGCAACTGAGAGCGCCACTGAAATGGCAGGCGGAGGTTGTTGTTGATGCAAACCCAGTGGGGTTGGGTACCATCCTTGCCCAGAGCACTGGACATTCCAATGCCCCAAGACATATTGTGGCTCAGGCTAGCCGAAGTTTGTTGTCAACAGAATGTGCCCATTCACAACCTGAAAAAGAAAGCCTCGCTGTGGTGTGGGCTTCTGAGCATTTTCATGTGTTCCTGTATGGAAAGCATTTTACAGTTGTCACCAACCACCAAGCATTGCTCACTATTTTCAGCAATCCTAAAGCCAAAATACCCCCTCGCATTGAGAAGTGGGGGTTGCGATTGCAGGAGTACGATTATATGCTTGTGCATCATCCAGGGAACGATCAAAATCCTGCTGACTACTTCTCACATGTACCAATACATGTCATGGCATTATTTCTAAAGCGGCTGATCCCTATGTCAACTTTATCATGAAATCCAGTACCCCTGCTGCCATTTCAGTGGAACAAATTATTGCTGCCACGAGCACTGACAGAAATGTACTGATACTTAAAGACATTATTACATATCAATCATGGTGAAAACATATTTGACCTCTTCATGATGACCGTGAATGCCATAAATTCAAAAATGTGTAGGAAGACCTTTCAGTTACTCTGCAAGGCATCATCTTACGAGGGGCAAGAATTGTCATACACAAGAGTCTGAGACAACAAGTTATTGAACTGACCCATGAGGGCTATCGTGGAGTCCTTGCTACTAAACGAGCTCTACGGGACCGAGTGTGGTTCCCTCATCTTGATGAAAGAGTTGGAAAAGAGTTAAGAGGATGTCATTTGTGCAACTGCTTGTCATTCAAAACAACCCTTAATCCGTGAAACATGTTTGATCTTCCAAAGCATGCATGGGAGAAGATTGCGATTGATTTCTGTGGAACCCTAGACAATGGATATCATCTACTAGTGATTGTTGATGAATATTCCTGTTTTCCCCATGTGTGAAGATTTGTCGTCAACTACTCATTACAGAGTCATTGAGAGATTAGAAAGTATTTTTTCAGCATGGGGTGTTCCTTTGATTTTAAAATCTGACAATAGCCCGTCTTTCTATAGTTGAGAATATAAAGATTTTTTCATTCATCTGCATGTCAAGCATCAGAAAAGCACATCTCTTTGGCCATAGGCAAATGGTGCTGTCGAGAGATTTATGTGCATCCTCAAGAAGACCGTTCAGTGTGCTGCACTGGAAAAGCTTGAACTCAAATCAGTTCTTCAGTCTACGCTTCATGCATACAGGTCAATTCCCCCTTCTACCACGGGTGAAAGCCCTGCCACCTTAATGTTTGGGAGAGCCATAGGAACCAAGTTATGTTATGTTATAAAATTCTTATAAAGCGCACGTACACCGATTGGTTTCATGGCGCTGCTCTAGGAGATGCCGGAGTCCTATTGAGTTAATCGTATGCTTGTGTGAACAACCATGTCTTGAGAAGTTTTCTAAACCTGAAGAGGTCAGTGCAAGATCTGATGTCAGAAGGGAGGGAATTCCAGAACCTGGGTGACAGTACTGCGTACCTGCAGCCGCCCTGTCGCTTCAATTTGTAGGAAGGTGTCACCAGGAGGTTCATATGAGCTGAGCATAGGTTGCGAGTGGGTATGTGCCTTTGAATAAGGGCAGCGATGAATTTGGGACTCATGCCATACAAGGATTTGAAGATAAGGCAGCCAACTTTGAAGGCACATCGCTGTAAAATGGGAAGCCAGTGCAACTTCCTCATGAGAGGGGTGACATGTTGCCATCTAGGCTGCTGGAAAATCAGTCTAGCAGCCTGGTTCTGCACCAATTGCAGTCTTTTAGTTAAATATAGTGGTATGCCAAAGTATGAAGAATTGGCATAGTCTATATGCGATATGACCGTGGCTAGAACCACCTGTATCAGTGCTTCCTGAGTGAGAAGTCTACTGATCTTTCTTATCTTCCTTAACTGAAAGAAGCAGATTGAAATACCTGATCCAATTTGAGTTCTCATAGTGAGATCACAATTAATTGTCACCCCAAGACTCTTAGCAGAGGGGGATGGAGTGGGGGAAGATCCCAGCTCAGCTGGCCAGAAGTGTGAGCTCCATGGATTATGGATGCCCCCTGTCAAGATGAGTTCTGTCTTGTCCAGGTTGAGTTTTAAATGGTTGCTGTTCATCCAATTGCGGATGTTGCCACAATGGACTACTGAGAGATCTATTGACATTGATAAACTTCACACTGCTGATTCGTCTCACAAACGCACAATGAAGACCTATGCTGACAGACACCGCTGTGCTCTGAGCACTGTGTTAAAAAAAAGAGACCAAGTCATTGTCAGGCAGAAACGGAAGCGCAGGTCTGATACTCCTTTTAATGCTGACCCGCTGAGGGTTGTGATTAGTAAAAGACTGTCAGGAATGTCATGACTTGTTATGACCAGGAGTCCATGAGAGCAGTAAGGGTTGAGAAAATCTAAAGTGCAAACAAACATCCTCATTGGAAGAAACTGAGCCCTTGTTGGAAGCTGATATTAAAAGTTATTTAGCAGGACTTGCAAAAGAAAGACCAAGATGGTGGGCACAAGCTGCAGCGTGAAAAGCAGTCTAGTCTTTGTAGGCTCGAGAACTGTTCTCCTCGTTAATGCACATGTGTGAGCTGCGCACTTCAACTGTGAAGTGAGGCAGAGAGGTAGCATCTCACGTTTGCGTCTTTTAGAAGCAATCCTTTTTGAGTGTTTCAGTCAGAAGTTCGGAAACTCTGTCAACGCGCATGCTCACACATCCAGAGTCTCATAGTAGTGCAGTTTCAGAGGAGATGAACCAAAAACTCCAGTCAGCGACCACAGTTTGAGTAACGTGCAATCTTCGCATGCTTTTAACATCCCTTGGCTTAAATTTGTACACAACTTCCTGACAGACCTCGGCCATCCCGAATACTTCAATCTTCCCGAGAGTCTGGTCAGTGTCCAAAGAAAAGCCTTGAAATTGAAATGCATTTCATTATTGGAGGAAACAAGATTATCTTCTGAAATTTGGAAACCCTCTGTGTTGAGGAATCAAATGATTCTGACTAGTTACTATATGCAACCATATTTAGCCAATGTGTATAATCCGCACCACAGGTTCATGTTCACCCTTTTTCGGTTGGATATCTTCCACCGTTTAATTAGTTTTCCTACTATTAACAACCTGACCGACCTGGGGAATTGCCCGTGTGATGATACCTCACCACAGAACACCATGCATACTGTGCTTTTCTGTAAACATTTTTCAGGTCTGAGAAAGAAATTCATCACCTTTGTTATTACAGCGGGGTTTTACACAATGTCGCCCAGCTTTTATTTATCTGCAAATGCTACCGAACTTATACACATGTGTAGTAATGTCACGATTTCTGCTGGCCGTTATTAATTCCAGGAAGCAGCTGTAAATAGAAATTGATGGATTATGCAGTTGGCGACTGTTTTTATATACATGTTTTTATATAGAATAACTTTTTGTACTTTGTTTTAAACTTGTATTCTGTTTTTAAACTTTGTCATGGATGTATTTTTGTAGCTTTTATGATTCACTTTGTGATTTCGAATAAAGCTTATTTTGATTGATTGATTGATAATGTGCATGTCTAGTTAAGTTCGAAGCTACATTCCAGTCAGCGACCAGAGTTAGATGAACGTGCATGTCAACTGAAAACAATGCTGTATTTCTAATCGAGTAGCGTTCTTGTAAAGCGCACAACTTCAAGGCAAGAATTTTATATTCCTACATTATAAGCAGCATGGTGAGCGCATTCTTCATTCCGCGAGTACTTTGTGTACCTTTCCTGCTGTCAGTATATAATTCTATTCATAACTAGAAAGGAAGAATTAGTGTCTCGGGTTCAGTCAGCAAAATTTCTCAAGCGTTATTGTTGTCCTTTTGAACTATACCCTATAACGCTTTCAGTTCATCAACATAAGGCAGTATATTTATATAAGAACTCAAGAGACATCAATGACATTTGATGATATACTGAAACAACAACCAGTTTTAAAAGAAACAATTTTAAAATTATATGATTTTCAGGAAAGATAGTTCATGTGTGATTTAAAAAATATATATATATATATATATCAACAACTTAAGGGAAGAGTGTTAAGAAGAAGTTTCCTTGGAAAAAAACAGGGACAGTTATTGAATGTATAAATAATTGTAGCAGTCTGTCCCAATGAGAATGTTAACAGATATCAAATAGATATTTAATGATTTATTGGAATGTAATATTAATATTCACACAAGAGAGAAGCAATTCCTCAGAGTTATTCAGGTAAAGAGTTGAGGAGAGAAAGAACTCAATCCAATGTGGAAATTTAGAATGGTTATGTGAATGTACATCATTGAATGTTGTTATTGTGATTATTTATATGTGCCATCTCAGCATTACCACACACAAGGAGATAGAACTGACATAAGAGAACTAAAGGTGAAGAAGGTCGTACGGCGGACTCTCAGTGGCAGTCTCTATTTTATCCACTTCCCCTTTCTCCCCTGCTGGTGTGTTGAGGTGAATTCATAAAGATTTGCCTCACACAGTGATGGAGTGGAATTGGAAGCTACTTCTGTTCCTGTAGAATTCGCAATCTGGTAATCTTGACAAGGACACATGGTGACTGCTCACTGTCTTGGAAAGTCCATTACACAAGATTCTTTGCATTTCAAGCATCTGCCTCAACATTCGCCATTTCCAGATGTCAGAAGTGAGACTTATACACCTGAGATCCCGGAGAGCCCAACAACTGTACCAGTGTCTCTGTCACCAGTGCCAGTCATGGACACTTCTCCTGTCTCCCCGCAACCTCACATGACAAGATCTGGGTGATTGATTTGAGCACCGAAACGACTAATTGAAGAGTTGTGATATAAATATATATATGTATTATTTGTACTTTTCATTTAACAAAGGGGAGATGTAGTGTCTTGTGAGTTAGAGATGACGGGACCCTTTGGTCCCTGACAGACTCCGTGGAACAATGACATAAGGGCTTGGGTGGAGGTGATAGAATTAATGTTGTAGAATGTTCAGTCAGTGACGTGTAATACCAAGCTCCGTGTGTGGCGTGATCATTTGCATGTTCCCGGGCTGGGTATAAAGAGGAAATAAACAGGACCTCTTCAGTGTATCCACCCATAGGGCAGTGCTGCAACTGAAAAGAAGTAGATCATTTTGAAGGTCCCCTTCCAGGCTCAGTGGCATTGATCAGTCATTGATGTTTTGGGGAATTCTCTCAGAATCTTTTGTTTGCAGGTTTTAGTGGCATATTTAGATAAATAATTTGGGGGTATGGGATGGTAAATGATTTTGTTCCTGATTGAACTAAGTGGGTTGATAGTGATGAAAGATCAGAGTGGATCATCCTAATATTTGTTATAATTGACTCACAGCAGGCTGTAATCTGGACACTCCTCTGTTTGACCTGACCTTATTGCTTCACTAACATTTTACCCTTAGGTCTTCTTCGACCTTCAGTCTCAAAATGTGATAATAATAATGATGAGGTGACTTGTAGAGTGCATTGTTACTTCAGCTGAAGTGTGCCAGCGCTAAGGCTTCGTTCCCAAGGTTCAGAACAAAGTGCCAGAGGGTCGCAAATTATGTGGATCTGAAGAGCTGGGTTTTTAATTTCTTGCAAAAGGATAGCTCTGATTTGTTTTTGCCTGAGCTGGAGAGGAAGGGAATTCCACAACTTGGCTGCCAAGAAGCCAAAGGAGCATCCTCCAATGCGAACTTTTTTGATGCTGGGGATACAAGCTAGAAAAGCCCCAGCTGATCTCAGATTTCGTCTTGGGTAGTAGGTTGTAACCAGAGAATGCAGGTAGCTAGGTCCTTTCCTGTTAAGCATTATGTGACAATGGCACATAGCTGTGAAGGAAACCCTTTCCTTCAATGGAAGCCAATGCAGCTTTGTAGGGGAGCGTCTAGGCAGATTTAACAGAGACCGAGCTGCCATGTTCTGCACATGCTGGAGTCTTATTAGTCGTGACTGAGAGACCCCAAGAGATAGCACATTTCAGTAGTCCAGTCTGGACATCATCAAAGACTAGACCACTGTCTTCCTAGCTGCCTCTGGCAGAAAATCGAGGATTTGAGGGTTTTTAAGACCCCAAAGCATTTTCCCGCTTAGGTGCAGGTAAAGGGCCGAGGGACTCAGGCCATCAGGGAGTCGGCCAAATCTAAGGCTTTTTGCCTAGGATAAGAACCTCAGTCTTCCCAGCGTTAAGCTTGAGACAACTGAGGTGCATCCACTCAGCCACCTCCATCAGTCAAGTTCTAAGCTACACCACAGTGTTAGCTGCGTCCTGAGACAGAGTGATTATCAACTGCGTATCATCGGCGTACAACACGATGTTAAAGCTGTAGCGCTCAATGATATCAACCAGGGGGCGCATATACAGATTGAATAGTGTTGGGCTCAACAAAAAACGCTGAGGTACCCCCTGCTGCAGTGGAAAAACCTTAGACAAAAAAGGTTTTTGTGCCACCTGAAAGGTGCAGTTCTGTAAGAAGGAGGCTAACCACAGCAGAGCCCTGCCACCAATTCCATGGTTCCACAGACGTTTAAGAAGAAGGCTGTGGGACACAGTGTCAAAGGCTGCGATGAGGTCCAGCAGGAGCAATGTTGCGGTGGTGTCTCCTCTGTCAACAGCTTGACGGATGGATTCAGAGGCGAATAGTAGTACCGACTCTGTACTGTATTGGGGACGAAAGCCTGATTGAGTGCTGCGAATGAGATGAAGGGGAGCAGCAAACTGGGCCTGAAATTCTCTGGTTTAGTGGCTTCTTTAATAGAGGTACTTTGGTGGCTTGTTTCCAAGATTGGGGAACCTGTCCATCCCTAAAAGAGCTGTTATAGCGATTACATAACACTGGAGCTATAATGGTCAGACTACACTCCAGGAAAGCGGGGGAGGTGGGGTCAGAAGGGGCCTCAAATTTCACAGAAGCCATAATCGGAAATAGTTCCTCAGTTGTGATGGACTTGGAGCTAGCAAGTACTTCACTATCCTCAGCAGGCTCAAACCAGACCTTAGAACGAGGAGCATTCCTAGAAGCCTCAGGAAAGGTTGCATAGATGGAAGCAACCTTATTACAGAAATATAGAGCCAGGGCATTGCAACGGTCCTCGGTTAGCAGGATTACTGCTGAAACACGATCAAGAAAGGAGAGCGACTTTACTATCGAGACGAGTTCAAACAAGGAATTCTGCACCATCTCTATTCTGCTTGCATAGAAGATGCATTGTGAGATCCTTATTTGCCTGTGATAGTCCTTCAGGGCTGCATGATAGCTGGCCTTACCAGTAGGATCAAACTTTTTGCACCAAATGCCCTCTAGACGCTTGTATTTTTTCTTCAAGGTTGATAACCCTTCACTAAAACATTCTGCTGAAGGCTCCTGTCTTAAGACGATATGCTGAAGGTTCTGTATGGTGTGTGAGGCCTTCAACCTAATGATGTTCCAGCAAGAGCAGCTTCCCATTCTGTGTTGGTGGTACGTGCAGTGGCGGCCCTCAACATTTTGTGCAGATTCAGCACAGAGGTTCGGACTGAACCGAGCCTGCTGCATGTTCATTCAAAATCTTTGTGCCTGTTTAGAATATAGTTATTTAGGCTGTGACGGAGCTGCTCCAATCGCCTACTAGGTAACAGCTACTTCTCAATACGTGCAAAACTAAAGAATCAACACAACTCCAGTAATTTGGCTCCTAGTGAGCGCAGAGTTCTTTTGGGAGTGTACCATTGAAACCGGCGAATCAAGAATTCAGGACCCTGGCCATGTAGCGCCTTGAAGATAATACATAGAGACTTGAATTGCACCCGTTTCCTGATAGGCAGCCAGTGTAGTCTTTTAATTTCCTTGGCAACAGATGTGTGAGAGAGAAGCAGGTGTGAATTAGGAGTGTGAGGGCATTCAGGGTAAAAGAAAAGAGATGGGTGAAAATACAAATGAAGGTGAAACAAAAGAAAATTTGAAGAAACTAAGAAGAAATAGAAATGTAAGCCAAAGAGGTGCAAATGAGAGGGTGGGAAACAGAATGCGAAAGAGGGAGGAGGTAGGAGGTGGAGGCAGAGGCTGGATAGAGAGAGAGTGAGCGAGAGAAAGGACTATCTAATAGAGAAAGGGGGAATATAAGGATAGAAGGAGCAATGGTGGGAGGGGAACAAAAGAGCAGCAGAGACATGTGTTTTGGTTTTGTCATTTTTCTTTAGACAGGCTGTACTGTGCACATGTCCCTCCATCCCCTTTCACACCATGAGTAGGGAACGTCTCTGCACTGGCATAGCAAGGGCGCAGCCTTTGATAACTGGGCTTGTCAATGGCAGAAATTGGATCTAAGGGAAGTGACAGCAGCAAGACTACAGTATATGACACCAGAAGTTACAGCAGGTCTCTGAGTGACACAAGCGGGACTTTCAGGATGCAGATGTGGAACATTGCCTCAGAGAGAACGGTGTCAGAATGTGCATAGTCACTCACTCATCCACCAACATTCCTCTCAGTAAGTTACACACCAGCTCTAGAGATCTGTCTGTAACCTACATTACATGAAGTCAATACATACACTCCTTAACTGTGCATGTTCTGTGAGCGATAAAAGATTGTACTAGTCTGCCTTGCTGAATCTGTTCCATGGTTAATAGACAATTGCACTATCTGCTTTCTGTAAGAGAGGAACGCTTGTTTTGCTACTGCCATGCTGTACCTTTTCTGTGAAGAAACAAAGCTTGCACTGCTCCCACCTGATTCATACATATCCCGAGATGGGGAAAGTGTGCACTGCTGCAGCTCTAGCTGTACCTGTCCCCTGATAGAAGGAAGATTACACTGTTTCTACCCAAGATTCACCTGTCCTACAAAGATGGATTATTTCCACTGCTGTTGCCTCATCCTTTGAAAAAACAAAGGATATATTGAATGCACTTGCATTACATGCCCTATGAATCAGAGGCTGTTTCACAATATTTGATGTGAGATACCAAGACCTGTTGCCTTAATTAAGGCACCTGACCAGCATGGTCAATATTCGAGCATCGAAACATGGTGTCACAAAAGGGAAGCAGCCTCCATTACTCGACCATCCTGTTTTCAATCTTGTAGTAGGGAGACACCTGTAAGTACATTTTTAGCTCACCTACCCGCAATTCTAATATAGGTCTGAGTTTAACAAAGGGAGGACATAAATATCGACTTGAGGGACATAACCTCATCCAAACTAGGGAAACCATAACTAGGAAACTGTACAGCCAATGAACAATAGTACTCTGAGATGCTCCCCAGTGCTAGATGTGGAACCCACTGATGTAGCATAACACACTAGGTGAGTGAGGTTTTATCATGCTATAGGAGTGTGTGAATGTATAGAATTCCATTGCAGGTTTGACTGTTTCTTCCAGGACTGTTGTACTTCGGGCATGTTTATGTCTGTTCAGGAAGAGTATAATACAGTCCTTTAACTCCTCTCACTCACCCCCTCTTTAGTGTCTTAGATACCTGTATGTATCTGTACTGAATGTGTGAGACAACTGTGTGGTGTCCCGCCTGCGTCTATGACTGGTCTTTCACTTGTTCAATGTTTTAGGGATGGTTATGCTGCTGCCTATTTTGTACCTTTGTTGTGATGTGAAGCTTGGTATTAAACTTGCCACTACACAAAAGACAAAATGATTTGTATTGTTTTAACGCATGACGCGACTGAAAAAGAGAACTTTCACAAAATATTTGACCAGAGTTTACTTTTGGTTTTATGGGTGAAACAAGCAGTGTTTTAAATTGACTAGATGACTTTGTGTAAACTTAAAACATAGCTGTCAAATTGCCTATTGTTATGCATTAAACCTTAGCCGATTCTGGCATTGTAACTAACAGACCTTTGCGTGTCTGCTTTTGAGTCCATAATAGCAGCCTTCAAAGTAGAGCGGTCAGTCCCACAATGCAGGTGACCACTTAAACTTTGGAAAGGATCTGCTACTGCTAAGAATTTTAAGTGGCGCTTTTTGTTTAATAACTTTTGATTTGTTTGAGGTAGAAACAAAATCTGTTTTTGGTAAAACCTTCAAATTATTTAGCATAGGGTGTATTATCTGGCAAGTGAGGAAATTCATAATTTTGCAGAAAACATGGCAGCTACAGAAATGCATAACTCCAGTAGCCCTCATTATATGCCATAGTGCTAATTGTCAGACTTCTGAAATGCAAAATATCAGTCAGAGGCCACCTATGGTGACAAAATAGCATGGGAGCACTTCCTACAGGTGAGGGGACAGGGTGCACTTGTTTGGAAGCTGCAGCGGGCTTCAGGGACCAGTGTTTCTGTTTCTTGCCTAATGACTTTATGACGATCTGCCAGGCAATCCAATCTGTAAGGTCTTCCAGGCTAAAATTAATAAAATTAATTGCTTGGTAGAAAGGGATAGACAGCCAATTTAATCCCAATTTATATGGTAGAGTATACTTCCAATATGGTCTATGACACCAGAGCACCCTTGATCAGTCTGTACAGTCCATTTAAGAAAATGATCCTAGTATTCTTGGTGCTTGCCAACTTTTAGCTTTAGAACTTCTCAATACTCAAACAGGTCAAAATGTGGACAGCACATGCACAAATACCCAGCAACCGAAGCCGACACGTGTTTTCGTCTGGTTTCAGGCTTTTTCAAGGCAGCAACAATAAATTTCAAATACTGTACATGAATTCAAATATACCTGTGTCGCGTTATCATACAAAGAAAGTATTCTCAGACCAAAGATGAGTGAGCCTTTAGTTTCTAGCAGGAGCGTCCGGCACAGGAAAGAACAGTGGGGCGGGAGGGAGTTGATAGATGACGGGATAGGTAAAATTAAATAAAAAAATAAATAAAGCCACTTACCTTGCACTTGCCGCATCGCCGATTCGCCGACCACTATTCCTCCTCCTGGTCATCAATACTGATGACTACGAACATAAAATGACCACCATGCTCAATGATACCATGTTCTATTCTAAAATACAATCTAACCCCGCTACTAAAATATCCAAAAAAATCCAGACCTTGTCCTACCAGGCATTAGTTGCAGGTGACATTACTACCAAAGAATATGATTTTTTAAACCACAATTTAGGGAAAACAGCCTGTATTTATGGTATGCCCAAAATTCACAAGAATATTCATGATCCTCCTTATAGACCTATAGTGTCCACAATTGGTACTATCACTGAACCAGTATCCAAATTTATTGATAACTGCTTACGTCCCCATATTCCCAAAATCACCTCCTATATTAAAGATACCATGGAGATGATAAAAAAAGTAGAGTATATGAATTTCAACCCTAATCAGAACATTTTGGTGACCTTAGACATAGAGTCCATATATATTAATATACCTTTAGAGGGAGCTATGTCAGCCACTGATTGGTTCATTGACACATATAATATATCTTGTTCCAAACCATTCATTTTGGCATGCCTGAATATAGTATTAACCGAAAACATCTTTGAATTTAATGAGACCTTGTATCGTCAAACCAAAGGCGTAAGCATGGGTGCATCTGTGGCGCCCTCCATTGCGAATATTTATATGGCTGCCTTTGAAACCAAATTCATATACAACGAGATTGCCCCTTTTTTGAATCTATCTCCCACTGGTCCAGATACATAGATGATATCTTTTTTGTCTGGACTGGTGGGAGAGATTCGCTCACAGAATTTTTGGAATGGCTCAATGCTACAGACTCGAATCTGAAATTTACTGCACACATAGATACTGAGAAAGTAGAGTTTCTTGATATCATAATTAGGCATTCTTTGGGCCACTTGGAAGTAGATCTTTTTGTGAAGCCCACTGCTAGGAATACGCTGTTGCATTTTCAATAGTTATCACCCTCGCAACCAAAAGCAAAGTATTCCGTTTTCCCAATTTCTAAGAGTGCGTAGAAACTGCACGAACTTGACAGATTTTGATAAACAAGCCATTACAATGAGGAAGAAGTTTTTAGACAGAGGATACCCTCACCGGTTGGTGAGGGATTCCTACAAACGTGCCAGGTTTTACGACCGGGACCATTTACTGACCCCTAAAGTGAACAATAGTAACATTCCACTGGTATGTGTCACCAGACACTCCACGATGGATACCAAAGTCAAACAGATCATCAATAGTAACTGGCACATTCTTAATAGCAATCCAGACAGTTGTAAATTGACCAAACCTTTATTCGCCCATCGGCGAAACAGAAATATCAAGGATTTCATTGTTCGGTCACGGTTTACTAACAAGATCAATAGACCTATGTTCATTCAAAAATCCATTAATGGCAATTTGCCTATTAAAGGTACTATGAAATGCTCCTCTTGCAAATCTTGTGAGTCCATCATTGAAGGTTAAACTCTGGTCCACAATGGGGTATCTATTGAAGCTACTGAGATGTGGAACTGTAAAACAAACAATACTGTATATTTCATTCGCTGTCCCTGCAACCTTGGCTATGTAGGTGAGACTTCGAGAGCAATCCAAACCCGTATTACTGAACACCGCTCTGCAGTCAGAACAGCCAAAATTAGAGCGCCCTTAGTTAAACATTTCATTGATATGAATCATAAACCAGAAGACATCCATTGGAGAATCTTGGAAAGAATCAGGACTCCCGATAATAAAGGGGGTCTCAAAATACGTAAAAAACGAGAAGTTTTTTGGATTTTTACTCTTAATACTTTCAGGAATGGCCTGAATAGTGAAATACCCTGGGAGAATGCCATAACCTGAGTGGGCATCGCATCTTAAAACAGGATGTTTGGTATACTGAACCTAATATAAGTTATTTAGACCTTTGCGTCTTTAACTAATACAAACATTTATGGAGATACTAGTCAAATTTGATAGGTTGACATCTTCAGAACATCGTTCAATATTAGACATTTCCTTTGAATCTAACTCTCATTTAGTTTTGTTGATTTTACACTCGGACAAGGTTTTGGGTATTATCTTTTAATTCCCTACTTATTATATATCACTCATTATTATATAATATACATCTGGCTAGTAGGTTTTTAATATGATACAAGGTTATTATCGTAATTGACATCTATAAAACCAAGCAGTTTGATATGTCTTTGAAATCTTGTCGGACAGAACAATAAAGTTTCTTTGTTTTTCAATATAGTCTGTTTTCTCTGACCATCATCACTTCAGTCTGTTTTCTCTGACCATCATCACTTCGGTCATATGACACTTTTTAGAATCACATGATTATCATGTGACCAGCCATAGAGCATATAATGTGTAGAATGGCACCAACACATTTGATACTCTTTTCCGAAGGCATCATCGGCAGCCATCCTCAGCCTGGTCCTACCTGGAGCCTCCTTTTATCAGGTACATATTAGTTTGTAGTTATAGGGACCTTGCTTTACTTTGAAGCTGTAGTTTTACACGCTCATAGATATATTTTGTTACATTCCTTTTTAGACAAGTCCTTTACTGTGCATGCCTATTGAGCTACATATTTGGAACACTATCGCATATCTAGCGCTTGTTCCAGTTTCTTCGTTGAATCTCTTCCATCGCAAGGTAACTACGGGGTTCACTGTTACTCCGATTATTAATGTATACTCCCCTTTTTTTTTTTCTCTTATAAGGTCTCCGTTTTGACAATAGATTGTGTATTGTTTTTTCAGAGGCTTTCCAGAATACCATATTACTGATTTTAACATTTAGCGGGACCAGGTCGCTTTTCAAATATACCTACACGAGGTTTGTTTGATAACCAGGTATTGGTCTTAAAAATTCTTTAGATCATAAGATTATGGAAACTCACAGTTATATCTATGTTAGGGATATCTTTATCTCTTTTTAATCAATTTACTTTTAAAAATAGTTGTTTCTCATTCTTTTTTGTAGACATCCGACTTTTTCGTGAAATCGTTGATTTTAATATTAATAAGACATCGTTGCACATTCGGTGCACCGCATTTTTATCAGGTAATTTCTTTTCGTCATTGTGGTTTATCCGTTTTCAATGAACATGTATAATACCACTGAATCAACATCTATTGGGATAGATTAATGTTAGGTACTTTGATTTTTATAACCAGTCTTAGTTTATCGGTCCGCTAATATCAGTCCAAATTTTTTAGCATGATGATTGCTCACACTGGTATTGAACAATCTCTTTATGATCTTATTGAATTATTAACATTAACTTATTGGTTTCAATTGCATAATTCACGAGTCAAAATCTCGATAAATTTCTTTTTAAAATGGAACTATACAGATAACATATACAAACAGCAGCTACCGTGTACATTAATGATGATTAGACCCCATTATATAGGTCCATAATAATGGTGACACATACACATTTTTTTCAGCCATTTATTAGAATCAAGAACATCCACCAACTATGGAGTTGCAGGTTTTAATCACTAGGAACTAATTTGCAACAGGATCTGTGAGTGATTGGCTACTTATTTTCTATCTTATTGTTTCTTAACTATATAATGTTACAGGCCTTTACTATCTAATAGGCCTCTTTCATTAAGGTTCAGTTTTGAGCACTCAGATATAGCACCATAGATAAATATAAAATTGTAATGTATGATACATAGGAAGACCGTCAGATTATGTACATAGATTGTTGCTACTGATACACATTGTGTTTTTTAAGATATATGTAAAAAGAGATACAAATTGTTTAAATAGATGTTTTTCTTGAGAAAACATGTCAAGATACGGTTGACCATTTGTGAAATCTGAGTATGTTCTCTTTTTCTTTTTCTTTTTAGATAATTGTGTGGCTTTCCTGAAGAAGGCGTTGTATACGCCGAAACGCGCGTCGAGTTAATAAAGATATTGCCACTTTTTAACCCTTTATTTATATCTATTGATTAAAAGTGATGTGTTACATATTGTGTTTCATTTTTTAAATGTTTTGTATAAATATCATTTGTTTAGACAATATGAGAAGAAATTATTAAAATGGTAACAACTTTGAACATATTTTTTCTGTCTTCCTTGGTTTTCTTAATATTACAGATACTGTGTATATTGTTTGCTTTATTGACATTGCCTAGGAGTTTTTGTTACTACCATTTAAGTCCCTGTCCTAGGAATTGAACTATCCATTGTTCAGGGGGTCCTTGTTTTTTCTCATTTATACTTCTAAGTGAACAATGAGTTGACCTAATATATGTACGAAGAGAAGATCATCTAAATATGCAAAGCCATGTGTGTCACAAGCAAGTGAATGTGCATGCAAAATGAAGTAAATTAAAGAATTAAACTATTTAAAAGATCCATATAAGAACTAAGTGCTACTCATAGTAAAACAGTAGGAAAGTATGAAACTAGCAGAAGCTAAGTGATTGTGTTGCGATAAATCACCTTATTGTAACTCCAGGACGATAGTCCAGAATTAGTCCGCCTTCAGCCTTCCTTTTTCTTGCTCTGGATCAAAGTCTGATTATGAAAATTAAGTCCTGATCCACAAAAATGAATGCAAGCATTGGCACAAACTAAATGTTCATAGCAGCAGCAGGGCACGATCAGAGGCAACATTTTGGAACTGCTTTCATGAATGTGGGTACCGGAAATAGACTCCCAAAGTGCGGATCCTAACTTTGACCCACATACAAAATATCCCTGATGTGCTAGAAACGTTCTCCCAGTGAAGGGTGGGCATTTTAAAAGGTATGTGCGGAGGTCTGCCACGGTTTAAATGCACAGAAGCGATACCACTGGAAATAACATCTGACAGACTGTCCTGAATCGGCCAGTCCATCTGACACCATGTCCGTCAAAGTCAGGTTCCCTAGGTGATAATTCTTGACGTAAGAATAAAACCGTTGCCCTCTAAATTTTACACCAAACTGTACCTGCCTAATCCCGCTAGGCCAGTATGCCTACCAGGGGTGTAGCTACCAGTGGTGCAGCCGGTGCAATGCATCGGGGCCCAGAGTTGAGGGGGCCCAACTACAACAGCTCCTTGAGCTTGAGAGGGCACTTAAATAATCATGCTGGAGTTCCGAAGGTGAGAAAGCATTAAAGAAGGCTTTAAATTTTGTTTTTATCCTGTCACATTTGCTGTGCATTCAAAGACAGAGGTCTAATTTCAGTCTAGTCTTCAGACAAATTGCTCCATGATCTTTTAACATGGAGAATGGTGTTTACTTTACTCTCGCTTAAGGCAAAGTTTGAGGATTTTGTAAAGCGAACTTTGTGACAATCTTGATGGTGTGATAGGAAAGGCTATATGATGTAATTTTCTTCCAGCACAACAACCTTTAAATACCTATAAATGAAAAGTGCATTTTTTTTTTAAAATAAACATTTAGGGAAGCACAAATTAGGCCATTTTGACTAATTATGAAGTGTAATGTAAACAAAGATTTTAATAAGATCAAAACAATTCAAGACAATTTACTTGGTGATTCACAAATGGTGATGCACATGACAAATATTTGCTGAAACCAGATTTCCACACATTATCGTTGGAGCAGTATATAGTTTTATCAGTAAAATTCTATGTCTGTGCAAATGTAGTGGTCATTTCAATGGAAAATGTGCTGTCTGTTAATGAAAGCGTCTACCTCACCCTGCTTCAGCAAAATATGTGTGACAGTGTGCTCCTAAATGCTCAATGGGCATAGCACATCTGTGACACTTGTTCTTTGGGTGATTCTTGGATTTTTTAGAATCCCTTTGGGTTCACTACCTACTAGGGCCACAGAAGCTCTTACAGCATTAGGGGCTTACTGCTAGCTCTGTCCGATTCCCTCAGCTGCAGGAGTCAGACTCTGAGCAGCTGAATCTACTGAAGCACCTGCAGGTGCACTGTGAAGGCCTCATTGTATGTATACTTAATGGCCGAGCAGTGCGCATGCTCATTTTTGTAAATGCAGAGTGTGCCATTCAGGCTTGGCTACCTGATGCCTGCAAAGGTCAAAGAAAAAGTTATGCCCATGCTGCTGGATGACATCTGAAGACAATCACAGTAATCACTGTGTTCAGAATGATGGTTGGAGGGCAAACTATGGCAGTTAGTAAAACACCATAGACGTATTTAGGACAGAGTGTTGGAACTGGGAAAATGAATGATTTGAGCGTTGTTTGTTACATTTTATACTAAAAAATGCACAAATAATTTAGAAACAACTTCTTGATGTCTCTAATGCACAGTTCTTCCTTATTAAAACCATAAGTAGGAATAGTCATCCTTCTGAGACCTGTAGAAACCAGCCAGAATCTCAGAAAACAAGATGTTGTTCCCCAGAGCGAGATACTGAGTGGGGGAAGCAGAGCAGGGGTCTTCGATCTTTTTTGTAACGAGAGCTACTTCTGATCAGTGAAAAATGTCATGAGCTCCTGAAGGCCAAGTAACTTGCACATTGTTACCAGACACCCCCTTGACTTTAATACTAATGTCCATGGAGCCCAATACTATGGTTTGAACAAAATACTGTGACTAGGGGTACTATGATAGGGCTGCCATGTGCGTCAGTGAGTGCATGGTCTGTGGGGATGTATGAACATGTGTGTGAATGAATGAGATATATGTGTATGGGTGATTAAGAACCTGTGTCATATGTACTTGTGGCACAGGACATACCTTTTGCCATATGTGCCACTGTCGTTTCATGTACAACACATACAACCATTTTTTTTTTTAAATGGGAGAAATTTTACTAATAAGGACATTTTTTCTGCACTTGATGAAACATTTTTCAGCACTTTAAATTTCTCCCTTTTTAAAAAAAAAATCTATTTTTCAGTTATAAATATGGGCAGCATGTCTACCAGTCACTGGGAGCAAGCTGCCTGCTGTGTGTAAATGCAACACTTTGAAATGGGAGAAAATTCAACTGAAAAGTTAACTTTATGTTTATATGCATGACATAAAACTCATCATTTTAAATCTCTCCCATGTCAAAGTGCCTTTACAAACAGCAGGCATTTTACTCCCAGTGGCCTGTAGACATGGTGCCATATTTATAACAGGAAAATACAGTCATTTGTTTAAATGTGAGGAATTTAAAGTGAAGAAACAAGCTTCATAAAACATTAGGACTTAATTGGCTTTATTTTAAATAGAGAAAAACATTAAGACTTAATGTTTCATAGAAAAAATGTCTTCACTTTAAATGTGTCTCATTTAAAATAAAGTGACTATATTTTTCTATTATAAATATGGCACTGTGTCAACCAGCCACTGGGAGCAAGAAGCCTACTGTTTGTATATGCTTTGAAAAGGGAGAAAATTAAAACGAACAGTTAAATGATTCATTAAGTTAACTCTTCATTTTAATTTTCTCTCATTCAAAAGCATTCAGAAACATCATTTTGTTCTCATGCTCCATTATTCACTTGAGAGTGACTTTTATTTAAGAGTTAAATACCTCAGTGCTTCAGGGCCCGATTCACAAAAGTAATCTGAGACAAAATCCTAACTTTACCACTTTCGGTATTCACAAAGGGCATTTAGGAGTAGTAAAGTTACGACTTTCGGTATTCACAAAGGGCATTTAGGAGTAGTAAAGTTAGGATTTTGTCTCAGTTAAACTTAAGACCACAACTTAAGTTTTGGTCTTAAGTTTTGGTCTTAAGTTAAACTTAAGACCAAAACTTAAGTTTAACTGAGACAAAATCCTAACTTTACTACTCCTAAATGCCCTTTGTGAATACCAAAAGTTGTAAAATTAGGATTTTGTCTCAGATTACTTTTGTGAATCGGGCCCTCAGTTCTGAACTTCTGGGACCCACCCGGGTGATAAATCTGAGTGGCGCACTACTCATTATCAGGCTCTACTATCTGCAGCCTGATAATAATGTAAAATAAACATAGGGCCCGATTCACAGAACTAACAAGACAAAATCCTAAACTTACTACCATTTTGGTATTCACAGAAGGCATTTACTCATTTTGGTATTCACAGAAGGCACTTACTTACTCATTTTGAGTAACTTACTCATTTTGTGTAACTTACTCATTTTGGTATTCACAGAAGACACTTACTCATAAATGAGTAAGTGCCTTCTGTGAATACTAAAATGAGTAACTTACTCATTTTGTGTAACTTACTCATTTTGGTATTCACAGAAGGCACTTACTCATCAATGAGTAAGTGCCTTCTGTGAATACCAAAATGAGTAAGTTACACAAAATGAGTAAGTTACTCAAAATGAGTAAGTGCCTTCTGTGAATACCAAAATGAGTAAGTGCCTTCTGTGAATACCAAAATGGTAGTAAGTTTAGGATTTTGTCGTAAGTTAGTTCTGTGAATCGGGCCCATAGCTTTTTCTTAACTTTAAAAGGAAAATGAAACATATTGACTGCAGTTCTTAGTTTGTCAGTCAGTCATACAAACTTTAATTGCATTAATTAAAACGCATAAAAGTACAATAAGTACACATAACAGTTTTGACACTAAAAAAGTTTTTCTAAAAAACCAGACATATTTGTACCATGTTCAATACTAGGATGCAGATAAAATCCATTAATTCAAATAATAATAGTTGAGAATCCCAAAACAACCTACATTTATTCCCTCCTTCTGGATCATCTAAATCTAAATAAAAACGCCTAGGGAAGGACAGGACTAAAAAGATAATCTATGCCGCATCTCTTTTTTCCATGAGATTGACTCTATTGATCACCATATCCTTTAGTTTACAATCAAATAATACTCCTAAATAGGTGAATTTATCCACCACTTCTATATTTCTATTCGCTATGGAGAATCTTGGGGGTTTCTTGAATCCAGGCCCTGCAGTTGATACAAATGTTTTGGATTTGTTAACATGTAAAGCCAGGCTACCCATAAAGTGTGTGTACAGGCACCTCTTTGAGGCTCTGCAGTGCCAATGGGCTTCTAGCTAAAAGCATTGTGTCATCTGCATAGAGGAGTATTGGGAGGGGCGCCTTCTCAACAAAAGGAGTGTCCTTAATGCTATCTACCAATACAGATTCCAGTTTACTTGTTTAGAGGGCAAATAAGAACAGTGCAAAGACACAGCCTTGTCTCACTCCTCTTTCAATATTAAAGGGCCTAGTACACTCCACTTGTTTCCCATAACGAACACTTGCTGTCGCTCCCAGATACAGCTGCTTTATAAAGGTAATTATTGATGCATCTTCCCCCATGATCTCAGTTTAAAATGAACTCAAGACTGGGAGCTACTCTGAAGGGTTCTGTGAGCTACTGGTAGCTCACGATAGAATGGTGGGAGACACCTGAATTAGAGTAACTGTTATACACAGTACTGTAGTAGAAATGGGCGAGTCAGCAAATTAACAGAGAGAGCCGAGCCAAGGCATGAGCTGATCGACGGGAACATTTCGTATAGAAATCATGCAATAGATATTCAATCAATCAATCAATCAATCAGGGGTTTGTAAAGTGCAACTACTCACCCGCAAGGCGTCACTGCTACAAACTTTAAAACCATGCCACGATCTTGAAATGGTATTCTGCATAAATTTTGTACTGTTCCTTGATGGCAGACTAGTGTAAAACTTTACTTATTAACTTGTTATATAAGCACATGCAAACCACAAATTATTGCCATTTTTCTTTTAGTTTTTCTTTCTTTATTTTAGCATATGCTTGTACTTTACAGAAAAAAACCACCTTGCTTTTTAGAAGGCAAGTGGGACTTTTTGATAGCAAGACTCTTACCCGCAAAAATCCACAAAGATCACACTCGCATACTCTGCAGTGCTGTTCTAAGTGTGACTAATGGGAGATTAGATGACCTCAGTGGACATTCAGGATTCAGTGTAGCTTACCTCAACAGCTTTGAATTGTACAAGTGGCCTGATGCCCCACACACTCAACTTGTGCCTCCTATGCCATCATCTAACCAACCTCTCCTCTTTCCTAAAGGGCATTGTACCTATGTGTGAGCAGTGTGCTTGTGTGAGTGCAGGATAGCCTCAATGTTTAGTAAGTGTATTGTGAGGGGTGTGCCTGTGAGAATGTAAGATTAACATTGTCTTTTGTGAGTGCAGGGTAAGTGGTCTACAGCTTGAAAGTTGCGCTTGTGTGAGCGCAGAGTGAGGCATATTCGCAGCATGAGGGATGTGCCTATTTGAGGGCAGCAGTGTGAATGCAGGGTCATTGCATGCTGTGTCTTTGTGTGCATGCACTTTACAAGGACCAAACCAATTGCCTTTGTTAATGCTTTTTAGGGATATGTCTTTGACTTGCAGAAATACAGTGCAGAGAGTGCAAATACAACAGTGTATGCATGAGAATGATAGCAGTTTTAATATGGCAGGTGCAGACAGGTTGAGGAGTGTTGGTGGCAGCTGACAGACTGAGATGTCACCCAGTGAGGGGGCCCACTTACTTTTCTTGCACTAGGGCACATGGCATCCTAGCTACGCCATTGATGGCTACACCTTTCATGATCTTACAATTTCTACAGATAACACTTAGTTAAACACCAGGAAGTAAAATATTAATCAACATGGCTGAGTCTTCGTCCAAATTCCCGCCAGTCTTAATTTCTCTCTGTGAACGGTTCCACCAGCAAAAGCTATGCAAAAGCCGTACAAAATTGAAACAGCCCGTTAGGCTTCAGGCCAGATCTCGCTTGCCCTATTTAATAGGATTTGCTGTGGAGCACGCTAAGAGACGCACCTGTGCAAATTCTATTCACAGCGGAGAGGCCTGCACATTTGCTAGGCTAGTCTCAAGGTGTGTTGGGTATCGCTGCACAGTCTGCAGGGTTAATCTGAAACACAGCAATACATTTCTGGACCATCAGGTGGTTTCATTGTCTCTCGGATTGTGTTCTGGATCAAAATGCTGCCAGATCTTTTCTCTAGGTATGGACATTTGTTCACTTGTGCATAAATGACATGACATGTTTTGAGCAAGAAGCTCAGGGTCTGCTTTATAATTTGGTCAGCGGAAATTATTTTTCTAACAACAGCAAAATTTACATGTTTGCCACAACAGAGCCGTGAAATATGTAATATTTAGGCAATGATTATTGTGCCTAATAAAATCCAACAGCACTGGGTTCTGAATTTATCCTGTGTAATTGATAGCACTTGGTGTCATCTTAAGGATTTGGGGGCTAATTCTTTTCTGCATGATGCCAAACAATGCTAAATTATATGTTAAACTTTAACAGGGTCACACAAAAACAGCTGAAATATATCTCTTACCCAGGACCCCAAAAATCCTTAAGATGACAAGGGGCAGAGAGGCAAAGTCAGAGGTAGATATAGGCAGAGAGGGAGAGAGGTTTAGACAGATAAATAGAATAGTTAAAGATCAAAAAGAGAAGTTCACTTTTCCAGGAGGCCCCATGGAATGTGGGAGCCTTGGTCAATTGCCCACTTTGCCCATGCCTTAAAAGGTCTTTTATTAGCACCTGTTGTGAGTTTTGTCCAAAAAACTGAACATAACACATGGATTTTGATGGTAACTGTAACAAAATCTGCATGTTCTGTTTTTTTACCATGCCATTTCCCCCAGTAAATTTCAGCAGGTTTGATCTGCCTAAATTTATCGGGAGGGGTCATTTACGAAATTCTTCACTTCTGTAATTATCAGGTGCAGTAAACTCCTAACACTCCCTGTGCAAACACTTGTTTGTTCCGGAAATAAAAATATCCAAAGTACTTGTAATTGAGGCCTTAGACATGAAGCAAAGTTTTTTTGTTTTTTTTTGTTTTTTTTATTCATGTTTTCAAAACCAAAAACACAATAAAATAACACATACAATACAATTAGCCAGCATATTATCACTTATTACAAAGCAAATTTTAGTTCCGGACAATTGGACATAATACAATTGGTGATCTCCGTTGGTCGCCCCATGCACCCATCTCCAAAAACATCTCTAGACTCCCAGGCCCACAGGCATCTAACTGGAACAGATTTTTCATGCTGACAGTGTAGTCCATAGAGGGTGTGTGAACTAGAGTTACATACAGGTCAACCACCTCTACATCCCAAGCCCAAGGAGGCATATCATGATTTGAAAACACCCACCAGAATGGCATAGGCAAGCACATCTAGGTGTCCACAACCTGCGCCCGCGCAGGAGACCCGGGCAGGTTCCGGGCCCAGTCCACAAATGGCTCCCATACATCCCGAGGCCTCGAGGATGGGGGCATGAGTTCCCAAAAAGTACTCAATTGCGTGTGGCCATACGTGACATCCCTCAACCAGTCCTTAATCGTGGGAATCCTCTCCCCTCCCCAGTGAAGTGCAACCTGCCTTTTAGCATAGAGTAACAGGAGTGCATGTAGTTTTCGATGCTTGGGTGGTGTATCCTTCACGTACCCCAGAAGTCCCATTTCCGGTGAGGGAACATCCGTCCTACCAACAATTTGGTTCACTGCAGCAAATATTTTAAGCCAAAAGTCCGCTATCCGAGGGCATTCCCATGCAACATGCAGGAAAGAAGCTGGCGTGTAGCTACACCACCAGCAGCACTCGTCTTCCCTAAGCCCCATGCGAAACAGGCCAACAGGTGTCCGATAGTATCTATGTAAGTACTTGAAATGAATTAGTCGTAACCTGTAGTTCGGGGAGAGTTCAGTGAGTTGTCTACAGCAGAAATCCCATTTAATTTCAGTGAGCGGAGTGGGAAGCTCGCTGTTCCAACCCTCAAGAGACTTAGGCCGTACCACAGGGCACGTGTTCTGCATTTGGGTGTATAGCCGTGTGACAAGCTTGCGGGGGGAGGGGATTTCAATACGTGTTCCAAAGCCAACAGCGTAGGGGGTGCCTCCGGGAAGCCAGCGCACATGGCTCGGCATGTCGTACGCAGCTTGTGATATAGGAATAACTCGGCAAATGGCGTCACCCGGTCAGTGCTAGCGTCGGGAGGGGATCTAAACTTATTGTCTGGATATATATCCGCAAACGTGTGCAAGGACATGCTATCGGTTAAATTCTTGCTAATACCATCCTGGACGCAGGGAAGCATGGGATTACGCGCCAGTGGTATTGAGGGGGCGTATAATATCGGAATGTCAGCCCTCTTACGCAGCTCACCCCACGCCCACCGCAATGTGCCCGCTGTGTCCACATCCCCACGGGGCCGTTGCGAAGACTGATAGAGCGCCACCTTAAGTGGGAGCGGGGCCACCGCATCCATTTCTACTGCCACATGGGGCTGA
Organism: Calotriton arnoldi; assembly: GCA_963921515.1. Lineage (NCBI taxonomy): Eukaryota > Metazoa > Chordata > Amphibia > Caudata > Salamandridae > Calotriton > Calotriton arnoldi. The sequence goes on from CAWUFW010000557.1 coordinate 2,601,688, forward strand.
TACGGCGTTGGGTGGACCCAGAAATGCAAAAATTGGGCTTGCGCGCATAGAGCATATAAATGCATGTCTGGTGCGCCTAGACCCCCTGTCTCAATGGCAGAGTTAATAGGTCCCATGAAATCCTGGCCTGCCCTCCAGCCCAGATCAGTGAGATCATCTGCGACCTCAGGGCGCTGAAAAAATGTTTTGTGAGGGGATCGGCACGTTCACAAAAAGATACAAAAACTTCGGTAAAATTACCATTTTGGTAAGTGCTATTCTCCCAGCTATGGAGAGAGGCAGTTTAGACCAGAGCCCTACTTTCTCCTCTAACCAGGCGATCGCCCGACCGAAGTTGAGGTTCCATATCTCCTGCATATCCCGGCTTAGCCACACACCCAAATATTTAGACATGAAGCAAAGTTGAGGGCAATATAACTTGCACCTGTTGATTTATCCAATGGGGCAAATTCTGACAACAGAGTTTTCAACACTAATGACAAAGGATTCAGAATATTAAGAATTATGAATTGGTATGCTTTCTCCACTTCCCTAGCCCATTCAATGCAACATTTAGCAAACAAGTCACCATCACCTGCTCGGCTCAGGCATAGAGGCTAACGTAATGGTCAAAATGCTGTAGCGGCAATATGGTGGCCCTATGCACTGTAGAAGTAGGTACCAATGTAATATTTTTGACTTGCAGGAAGTAATGTGACTCTGATATACACACATCTCTCTGCCACATATGGAAAATATATACTGTGAATCTGTCAAAAAACTGACCAGTGTGCTGTTTAGTTTTGTACTAATTTTAGGTTTCAGTCTGCCATTTACCATTGCACAGTGGTTCCTGTTATCTAAACTAGTGCAGTGCTTAAACTGTGCCGGTGTTTGCCAGTGCTCGGCACTGGCACTTAATTCTCAACATCGGCAATTTTCTTATGCCAGTCCAACACATGGTGATGCTTTCTGCCTATTTTCAGCAGAGCACATCATTTTTAGCAATTTAATATATACTAAAGAATAATAATCGCAGCACGTCTAGGCCACTGGTACTGGTATTTTGCAGTACTTGCGGGGGCAGTGGGTGGTGCTAGCTGCGGTGGCATCCTAAGCGATACTTTAGGCTCTGGCACTTATTTTTTTTTCTAAATTAAGCACTAGACTAGTGCGGTTCCTACACAAGATGCTATTCAATGCACAGGGCACAATGACAATACGACCTAGGAAATGTTCTCCACGGTGTGTTCTGCTGCTTCTTGGAGCTAGATTCAGCTTTACCCAACATGTAAAGTTTGCTTCAGGTGGGCCTGATCCCTTCCACACAAACAGGTATTCGCTTCTTTAACCCTAGTGGCTCTGATGGAAGCACTGAGATGCACTCTGCGCCATGATGGATGATTTAATGGTAACACAAAGACGTGTAAAACACACATATCTCTACACGTCCAGGCGTGTTTGTGTACACATCTTGCAATTGAAATGCAGTTGTTCTTCTATCACTGTTTGGTGTCACTTTTGTTTCATTTTGGCAGGTTTTGTGTAATCCATTTTTGCACACCAATTGCCAATTTCATGGTGGAATTTGCATTCTGAATTTGTTAGATTTCGCCTTAGCTCATTTCGAGGATTTACTGCCGATTCGTTAGGCACATGGTGCCTTTCCTGAGAGGATTTGCTGAATTGACTTAATTATACATTTTAACAGATATTGGCGTAAAAAACGTGCATTTGCCATGTGCACATCTTCTAAATCAGGCAAAGCATGAAAGGCTGTGTGGTAGGGTGACCAACTGGCATGGGTGCAAATTCAAGACGGTGAGTGTAAAAATTCAGGACAAAGGGTCAAAATTCAGGACAAAAATTCAGGACAGGAGGTCAAAATTCAGGACAAAACTTCGGGACAAAAGGTAAGTTTTACAGACACATCAGAGGAGGTCGTGGAATAGTTTATAAGTAAACCCATTCATATCCAAACATATTCAACCATTTGCAAACATATCCATCATGTATCCTTCCATCCATCATTTCACTCATCCATCCCTCCATCCACCCTTTCACTCATCCATCCATCCACCCTTTCACCCTATCCATCCATCCACCCTTTCACCCTATCCATCCGTACACTCATCCATCCACTCTTCCACCCATTCATCCACTCATCCACCCAGCCATTTACCCTTTCACCCATCTAGCCATCCTTTCAGTTACTCATCCATCCACCCAGTCACTCATCCTTCAACCCATTCACCCTTTCCGTCATCCATCCATCCTCCCTTTCTCTCTCCATCGACCCTTTCACTTAGCCATCCTTCCTTCCATCCATCCACCCATCCATCCATTTACTCATCCACTCATGTATCCATCCATTGACCCTATCACTCATCCACCCTTTCACTCCTTCACTCATCTATCCATCCTTTTGCCCATCTACCCTCCCTTTCACTCACTCATCCATCCTTACATCCGCCCTTTCACTCATGCGTCCATCCATTCACTCTTTCACTTATCAATTCATCCATTATTTCACTCATCCATCCACCCATCCATCATCCACCCTTTCACTCATCCATCCATCCTTTCACTTATCCATCCACCCTTTTACCCATCCATCTACCCTTCCCCCATACATCCATCTATTTACCTTTTCTCTCATACATCCTTCCACTCACTCATCCATCCATTCACCCTTTCACTAATCCATCCAGCAATCCATCCATCCATCCCTTCACTTACTCACTCACCCACCTCTTAATATTAAATACGAGCTGAGCCTTTGTCTGTAGAGTTGCAGACAGAAGAGTTCCATCAAGAATTTCACCCTTGATGTAGTTCCTAAAGCAAGGGGTGGGGTGGGGGTAAGGTTCACTATGCCCCTGCACATAAGCAATCTGAAAAAGTGGAAGTCATGAGTCATGCATGATGCACAGTGCCAGGCCATGTGGTGACTGTGACATTGTGTTGTTTCCAGGGCTTTAAGTGGAATAAAAAAACTGGGGGGGTCTCTCCAAAAGGGGTGTTCGATGTAATTAAAGGCGTGGCTTAAAACACCCAAGCTAAAAATCTCTGCTTAGTATAGTGTGCCTCCCGACTAGTATTTTGCCTCTTCTGTCATTGTATCCAGATATATAACACAACAAGTAACGTTACACCTACAACAAGTGAGAACTATTGGCTTTGTCAATGGTTGTTAGTTGCATAAAATAAAAAAGCAGCAACCATGGATTCGTTGAATATAAAATTGAAAATGCATCAGTTCTAAAATGATGAGACTGTGAATGAACTCTAGCCCCTTCTTTTTAACTTGTTTCACCGTCTTCCATCTGACAGAATGCCCTGCCCTAGACCGAGGCTGGGGGAGGCCCACCACATGCTTTGCAGCCCACACTGGCCCATTGTCATTCTATATGTGGCAATCATCAGCCGCATACAGAATGACAAAGGGCAGGATGGGGCTGCTCTTGTTCTCCTAGGAGGAGTGCAAGGCGGCCCCATCAAGGAGTTGAGGCTTCATGCAGGGAAACAGTGCTGTTCCCTGCAATGCCTAAAATTACGGAAAAAAGTCACCCGTAAAATGGATCATCACGAACAACGGACGTGAGATCCAAATTACGGATGGTCCGTGAAATTTACGGACGGTTGGTCACCCTACTGTGTGGGCCCTTTCGTGATTCACACGTACTACCCTGAGGTTAAGACTGAGATCTCAACAGGTGACTCTCCAACTTCTGAGATATTCCATCTTTTTTGAGCATGGATACCTGTATCTTCTGGGTCACTCGCCTTACCCCCGCTCGTGACGTCACCAGAGGCTACATTATTTCACATGTCTGTGCCAATTGGAGAAAATTGCTTGAATGTGAGTTAAATACCTCACTTCTCCACCTCTAGCAGCCGCCCTGGTGGCGCTACCAGGTGAACAGTTTCATATGGCCAGGTACTACCTACACCCCCTCCTCCCATAACTGGACCCAGATCAAATGACATGAGAAGAGTTTTGGATGTGGGGGTCGTAAAACCCCCGGCCGTATTTATTAAACAAAATGAATAAACATTATTAATATATACAAGATTTACAAATTTACGCAGAAAATTATGCATTACACTGATTACAATTGATAAGTACAGATGTCAGTTGGCTAACCTTAACATGACTCTAATACAAAGGTTTTCCTATCCGAATCTAACATATCTTTAATAATCATCACAGCATTTTACTTTTCTGCGTATCCTATTTGGGCCTACGGCAAGGTCACTAACTGGTGTCAGATCCTTATCAATTTAACCACGCCCTCCAGCCGGAGTGCGCATGCGCAGAGGGCCCGTTTACCGTGAGGGTACTTCCCCCCCCGGGTTACCCCCGTACGCTCTGTATATCATCTCCATAAAGGGGCCCTTGCAGTTCTGCGCCGTTTACTGGCGCCATTGTGCACGTGCGGGGTGGCCAACCAGCCTAGGGAAAGCGTGACTCCCCCCTCCCCCGCACCCATCCAGCCAACCGGCTGTAACTGCCCCTGGAGTTCTAGGAGAGACCACCTGTCCCTCCACTTGGGCGACCCCATTCAAGAATGGCGCCGCCCTCTAAGGACCTTAAATTTACTGCTCACCAATCATGACCTTACCGCCTGACCTAGGAATAGCACTAAATACGACGATTGATGACCTGTAAACAGAAACAGTTGGTGGAGAAAACACAATTTTGATAAACCCCTACAACGAAATACCTATACAAGCTTGTTGAGTATCATACATCGATCACAAACCCCAATACTTTGCTTTAGGGGATGGTGGGTGGGAAAATCGAAATTACAGCCTCCTAGCGAGGCTGGTGTGGCAGGCTGGGGAGCGAGGAGCGAAGAGACATACTCCTGCGCTCCCCAGCCTTTTAACTGCGTTTCCATGCCAGGCCGGTTCTAACCGGTCTGGCGCTATCCCATCGCGTGACCCGGAAGTGATTCCAATCACTTCCGGGGCACGCTCAGGACCCGGGACCAATTGCTTGTGAGGCACGCCTGTCGCGTCACCAAGGTGCGTGACAGGCTTGCCTCTGTGGTCGGGAAGAGGGGCCGGCACGACCGCCATACTTTTGGCGTGGCCGATGCCGGCCCCGCCGTTCTCTATGGCCAGGTACTACCTACACCCCTCCTCCCATAACTGGACCCAGATCAAATGACATGAGAAGAGTTTTGGATGTGGGGGTCGTAAAACCCCGGCCGTATTTATTAAACAAAATGAATAAACATTATTAATATATACAAGATTTACAAATTTACGCAGAAAATTATGCATTACACTGATTACAATTGATAAGTACAGATGTCAGTTGGCTAACCTTAACATGACTCTAATACAAAGGTTTTCCTATCCGAATCTAACATATCTTTAATAATCATCACAGCATTTTACTTTTCTGCGTATCCTATTTGGGCCTACGGCAAGGTCACTAACTGGTGTCAGATCCTTATCAATTTAACCACGCCCTCCAGCCGGAGTGCGCATGCGCAGAGGGCCCGTTTACCGTGAGGGTACTTCCCCCCCCCGGTTACCCCCGTACGCTCTGTATATCATCTCCATAAAGGGGCCCTTGCAGTTCTGCGCCGTTTACTGGCGCCATTGTGCACGTCGCGCGGTGGCCAACCAGCCTAGGGAAAGCGTGACTCCCTCTCCCCGCACCCATCCAGCCAACCGGCTGTAACTGCCCCTGGAGTTCTAGGAGAGACCACCTGTCCCTCCCACTTGGGCGACCCCATTCAAGAATGGCGCCGCCCTCTAAGGACCTTAAATTTACTGCTCACCAATCATGACCTTACACGCCACAGGCCAGCATAGTTAACCGACTATCTGGCCCCCCCCTGCGCTCACTAGGAGGTCATACCCTGCCCATGAAGACCAACAAACCAAGCTAGAAGATTTTCTAGGAACACTTCATTGCCTACTCTTGACAAATGGACACCGTCTTTTAAGAAGCACGGCTCACCCCTGATACACCCGTGGGCGATTGTCTGTAGACGGGGAGCCCTGAAGAGCCTCTCTATTTTGTTATTTATTCTCCTCACTGAGTGATTCAGCGCTCTTACAGACTCACCTCCCCTCCATTGGGATCTTGGAATCATTTGTGACCACACAATGGTACACCCCTGGCATGTCTTGGCTAACCAACTCACTTCTGAGATTATTGCTTCCACTAGCCCCCTTCTACCAAGACTTGCCAGATCATTCCCCCCAAGGTGCAAGATAATAATACTGGGACGGGGCCCACCCCTGTTTAATAGCTCTAGTGTGAAACCCCTAAACTGGCTCAAGCATAGGCCCCCTTCCCATGAAATGATACCTTAAAACCTGCCCGCTCTGCCCTAGCCTTGTAGCTCCCTGTAAGGAAAAGTTAGACAAACGCTTCACATACGAGTGGCCAATGATCCATGCGACCTGTGCTCTCTGCTTCGGCGATGACGGTCTTTGGGTTGCCTGGTGTTGTTGTTGCGGCGTTTGCAGTTTCCCCCCTGCGTGACAGGTTTGAGAAACTGTAAATGAAAGCAGAGAAGGACATACGCATCAGCACTTGGCAACTATCCCGCTCACAACATATGTAGCCGCACATAGCGCTTGTAACAATTGGAGGACCACCTCCCAATCCTTTGGACGTTGTTGCTAGGTAAACCCCTAGCCGTTGCTTCCGTGGCAGCCCCTATCCTAAAAGAATGCGTACCAAAACAACTTGGGTTTAGACCTGCCCTCTGTATTGCCATGTCCAGAACCCTCTTAAACTGAAACCGTGTGAGTGGAATACCATCAGCATGAACCAGGAGAGGCCCCTCTTTGTTACCAGGTCTAGACTGTAGGAAAGCCTCCACCTGTGAGAGGGGGCAACAAGGATTACCATGCGCCCGATGCAGTACTACCCCGTCCCCCCGTGCTTCTTGGTCCGTCTTGGACTTCCTAATTGATATCAATAGAGCATCCCCCTGAACCTTTACGCGGTCAAACTGCAGTCCGCCTTGAACATCCTGTTTGTTTTGGGCCACCAATTCCCCAATCCTAAAAGCACCATAAAAGGCAAATGAAAAAGCGGCGGTGAACAACAGAACTTCCTCTGATGTGGTGCAAATCAGGGGGAGGGTCCTTAGTAAAGATGTTAGCAGCTCCACCCCGATTGGCTGCCTCGTATCTGGGGTAGACCCTTGGAGGCGCTGCCAACCTTTCAATGCCTTCTTCACTATAAAGCTGTTGGTAGGATCCCCTTTCTCTCTAGCTTGGGCAAAAAAAGAGATTGCCGCCACATGCCGTTTGGCCGCTACCGCTGAACGCCCTTCCCCCTTCAAAAACCCCAGGTAATGAAGGAGTGCCCCCACGTCATGCCACTTTTCAGCCCACTCCCTTCCCAAGAAGGAACAATATGCCCAAAACGCCCCTTCATATGCTTTCCTGGTCCTGGGTGCTAGGCTAGCTGCCACGAGGTCCGGTAGTTGGGGGCACCAATCTGCCAAAGTAGTTATGGGAAAGGGGTGGCATACTTCGCTGCCGCCGGGAGGTGTGCCCTGAAAACCTGCATCTTAAAGCGAGAAAGTGCATCAGCAGCATGGTTTAATACACCCGGCACATGTTTAGCTCTAAATTGCATATTTAGCTTCATGCATAACAGTACAATCTCCTTCAATAGACGGAGAATCATCCTACACCGTGCCGCTTGTTGGTTGATGCATTCGATCACCGTCATGTTATCTGACCAGAACACCACTGATTGATTACGCAGTTGTTCTGGCCATACTGTTAACGCCACCCAGATGGGGAACAACTCTAGGAAACCTATGTTGCACATCAAACCGGACTCCACCCACCATGCTGGCCACCGCTGCGCCACCCACTCGGTACCGAGTATGGCGCCAAATCCCTCACTACCCGCAGCGTCAGTCATTAAACCTAACTCCGCGGAAGTAGTGGGCGGACCGGGCCACACTACCCTGCCATTGAAGTCCTGCAGGAATGCCATCCAAATCCGCATGTCCTGCCTGACCTCAGCTGACAGCCTGGTGTGGTGGTGTCTCTCCCTGAGACCCGCCATGGCCTGTGAGATGGATCGGGAAAATGGCCTTGCCATAGGTATGATCCTTAGAGCAAAATTCAACTGCCCTACTGTCTGTTGTAACTGGTGCAAAGTGACCCTCTCCCTAACCAAGCACTGCTGTAATGCTGCCCTGAACTTGGTGATCTTGTCCGCGGGCAACCTGAAACACCCCTGTATGGAATCTAACTCAATCCCTAGGAACTCTATTGTTGTATTAGGTCCCACTGTCTTTCCCTGGGCCAAGGGAACCCCAAAAGCATGCATGAGCGCGCACAATTCCTGCAGCGCCCACACACACTCCCGGGAGCCCGGTGACCCCAAGATAAGAAATTCATCCAGGTAGTGCATGACAAACTGGTGCCCTGTCACCTGTCTAAAAACCCATTCCAGAAATGAAATGAATTTTTCAAAATATGCGCAGGAAACCGAGCAGCCCATGGGCATACACATGTCCATGTAGAATTTACCTAAAAATTGAAAGCCAAGTAGATGAAAATCAGACGGGTGGACTGGCAACAGACGAAAAGCGGACTCTATGTCTGATTTAGCCAAAAAAGCTCCAGGGCCTAAACCCCTGAGCATCTCCACCGCTTGATCAAAAGAAGCATATCTCACACTGCAAAACTCATCATCAATTGCATCATTCAATGAACTTCCCTTGGGTGCTGACAGGTTATGTATGAGTCTGAATTCACCACTTTCCTTCTTGGGGACCACGCCCAAAGGGGAGCAGACAAAGTTCTCAACAGGGATGGAATCATATGGGCCAGCTACTCTGCCCAGTTGCAATTCTTTATCAATTTTCATCGCTGCTACACTGGGTTTGGCCCGCACCGAGAGTTGGTTCTTGCACTCTGATGCCCCCACATAATCAGGTGCCGGTATCCTAAAACCGTACCTGAAACCATCTAGCAGGATTTTTGCGGTGGAATGACAGGGATATTTGTTTAGCCAGGGTGTCAGTGCCGTTACATCAATGGGTGACCGTGCCTTGTGATGTGCCTGCACCTCACTCCTGCTTCTTACCTCCCTTATCCTTTGCTTTCTTAAAACATTTGGACTCGGGGTGAGACGGGTTCGCACAGATGGAACACGCATGTTTAAACCTGCACGTGCCTTGCGGTCTAGTGCAAGCACGTCTATTAAAATCCCAGCATGTCCCTCTGCGTCCTCCCCCGGTGTTTGTATAGCCGGAGGAACCTGTGTTTGGCTGTGACCGAAAGGACTGAAAGGACTGGTTCTTGGCCCTGTCCTGGACTCCCCCGCCAATTTGGTCTAACCATGCAATCGTGTCAATGCGGTCCCAAGATAGGGATGGGTCAGATGCTTTAGTTCTCCTGAAACTCTTGTCATATTCCTTCCATCCCTCCCCCCCGTATTTATCATGCACCAGAACAATCCTGTTTTGGTAACATGCCATCTCTGCCTGTATATTGGGGAAACGCTCAGCCATGACTGCCATGAAAATGGAAAAACCTCTAATCCAATTAATCAAGTTTTCTTCCACCCTGTACTTCATAAGTTCGTTTGCCCATTCCCTCGGGAGCATCCAGTCTTTGTTCTTCCTGGCATCTTCCCTCTCCTTTTCACAAATAAGCAAAGAGAACATATTTATATATGCACCCGACCAAATCCTGTCTTTTACTTCCTGTGTGACATGCCTCCCCAAATTCTCCCGCTCTGTGCGGGACTCCCCCACATTCAACATTGGCAATGTCAGCTGCTTACCTACTGGAGCGGACCCGGCTGATCCTGACGGTTTTTCCTTCGTCAGGCTGCTCCCCGGTACTCCCCCGCTGAGTTCAAGTGGGTTGGCCCCCCCCCGCTGAAACGACAGGGGACAGTGTACCCAGGCCCTCCACCGTTTTGTCCACTGGTGCACCATGAAACTGAGCAACTATTCGCATCGCCTCTGCGAGTGGATCACTGCCAACGTCCTTACCCCCCACTGTTGATGACAGGATCCCTGCCTTCCCCAACCAAGGAAGGATTGCTGCTAAATGGGACACTACATCCTGTGGGATCCCTCCCCCCGTAGTAGGAAACACCGGCAGCTGTGGGCTATCTCCTGACGGTCCGGGCCCTTCCCCGGGCTGGGGGACTGACACCGGGGTAATTGGGGGCTGGGGAGCTGGCACAGGGGCAGGGACTGGCACTGGGGCAACTGGCGGAACTGGTACATGTTCTGCGGGCGGGACATCCTCTGGAGGCAAAACAGGGGCCGGGGCCAATGGTAACCTTGGTTCAAACCGCCCCCCCTTCTTAGTCCTAACCCTTTTGGGGAGGGGAGGAAAAGCCGACCTTGGGGGCACCATGCTGCGCCTGGCCCTCTCTTCTCTCTCTTCCGTCCCCCCTTGCGCATCTACCCTCTCCCTGAGATCAGCGAGACCCTGCCCTAACTCGTCCACCTTTTTTAGCATTGCCTCCATAAAGCTCTCCATACGAGAGTGCTTGTCACCCCTCTTTGCCTTCCCAGCCATGTCAGTAAACGCAAATATATATATATGCCCCCTTTATCAGTGGCTGTTTTGTGCCACACTGATACTGTGCCTGGACGCCCTAAATCAAGACTATTGCGCTTAGGAGGCTCTACAGCGCTCCGTTCGGGACTTACTGCTAAGGAGAGAGAGTAACACGATTCCTGTACCCCCCAACTTACACCACAGAGGGAATATCACTAAGGGATTGACGATTACCGGAAGGGTGAGCGCCTTCGCTAATTGAGCGCCACCTCAACCGGGTACCTGCGGTACAGCACAACTGCCCCACCGAGAGAATGCCAAACAAATAGTACAAGAGTCCCACGAGGCTGCTGGATACCTGTTAACACTATTTACCAATACCAGCCCATCTTTATAGAGCCTATACCGCGGCTCGAACCCAGTTCAGCAGGACCAAAGTCAGTAGCTCCGTTTATTGAGCCATATCCCTAACTTGCACTGATGAATACCGGAAGGGTGCGCGCCTTCGCTAGTCGAGCGCCACCTCAACCGGGTACCTGCCGTCCGCTGCTGCCTTGCCGGGATGCCGCCTGCGTCGGGAAACGGAAGAAACGAGACTCCAGTCACGCCGGTCGCAGCCTCCGATTGCAGCCGGTTGTTCAGGGTTGTTCTTGCCTGTCTTTCCAGGAACCACGCGACACGGTCCTCGGCTACCTCGATACCTGAAATAGAAAAAAGAAAATCGAAATTACAGCCTCCTAGCGAGGCTAGTGTGGCAGGCTGGGGAGCGAGGAGCGAAGAGACATACTCCTGCGCTCCCCAGCCTTTTAACTGCGTTTCCATGCCAGGCCGGTTCTAACCGGTCTGGCGCTATCCCATCTCGTGACCCGGAAGTGATTCCAATCACTTCCGGGGCACGCCCAGGACCCGGGACCAATTGCTTGTGAGGCGCGCCTGTCGCGTCACCAAGGTGCGCGACAGGCTTGCCTCTGTGGTCGGAAGAGGGGGCCGGCACGACCGCCATACTTTTGTCGTGGCCGATGCCGGCCCCGCCGTTCTCAATGGTTTCTATTAGTTTCAGTTCCAACATCTGGGCCTTTGAGTGCAGGGCTAATGGTGCCCTCTATCCCTGCGGGCCACTGGATGCAAAAAGAGCAAACACTCCCCCCGGTCCAGCAGTTACTGGAACAATGTGTGAGGGTACAGATTATAAAGCACCTGGCACAGCACTCATGCCAAATGGAGGAGTCTTCAAAATTGGAATTCTCTATAAACTTGTTTTGGACGCACACTAAAGGAACTGGGGCCTAGTTGGTCCTCATAATGTGATTCTGTAAAGGCTGCCTCCTAAAGTGGACTTATTTTTGAAGACAGCCACATCAGTTCTAAATAAATGGAAGATTGAAGTGACGTTATGTGATAACTATCCGTGTAAATTCTTGTCTAAAGTTCTTTAACAAGGTAACTAAGTGTTTTTTGTCTACAGGATTTGTGAAAATTGTGACGTCATTTATGGATTGGTGTGTAAATATATGAAAATGTGTCTTGTTGTTGAGTATCCTCTGGTAAACAGTATCAGGAGTACTATTTATTGAGCTGGCCCTTGAGTAAATAATAAACATTTATTGGTATCAAATAGATATTTTTTCATTGATTAATTCATATTTTCACTGTAACAGATTTGCCTTTGATAATATCACTTATTTTGGTACAGCCCTCGTGCCAGGCAACTACAGCCTAGGCTAGGGTGTGAGTAGCTAGACCCAGTTCTTCTGCCCCCAGGCCCTCCCTTGCAGCCCCCTCTCTGAAACTCCATCTGCGCGCGTGGCCCAGGCAGGCAGAGTGAGCCAAATGCCGAATACTGAATTAACATGATTCAGCAAGGAGAAATCACCTACAAATTGGACCTGGTTTTGTTCTTTCATTTGCTGTGATGGTGTAGTTGGGAGATGGAATGTACCCTTCGCAGGAAACCTACCGCTGGCACTACCTACCATTGAGTCTCGTGACACTCCGTCCATCTCTCTTTTTTCTTTGTATCCTCTTTTCTGTTCTCCTGTACTCTCTCTCTCTCTCCCCTCTTCTCTCTTCTTCTCTCGGCTCTAACTTTCTTTATATCGCACGTCGTATCTCCTGCCTTGCTCTGTCTCCATCGTTCTCTCTTTGATCTCCTGTTTCGACCCTTCTCTAACTCACTATCTCCCCGTCTCCTTCTCGAACGTTCTCTCGTTCCTTCGTGCTCCGTCTAGAGACGGCCAGGCTCTATCTCTTGAGTTCCATGTTCCCCTCACTTTCTGTTGTTCTTCTACTGTTTTTCCATCTTTCCTCTCTCTAACGCTGCCTCCCTCCATCATTATCGGCCAATCGTTTTTTCCCTCTCTCTGTCCTACTGTCGCCCCCCCCACAGTCGCATGTCTTGCTCTTCTCCATGACGGGAAGCTCAGGTCCAGCCCCTCACCCCATCTCGGCTGCGGCCCGTCATTTGCAGGCTTCCCACTAAGTGGCCCTCAGCCCAGCTCTCCAAGGGCCCCCGGGACCAGGGCTGCCATAATTGCCTGCGCCCCCGGCAGCAGCAAACAGTTAATTCATTATTGTAATCATCCCGCGCAGTCCTCGGGGAGGGGGCGCGGAGTGTGGCCGGCTATGGCCTGGGGGCGAGAGCGTGCGGGCTCAGGAGGCGGAGGCCGGGGTAGCATTAAGACAGCCTCGCGGGAGGTGGGTTCAAGGCACGTTATTCCCATTACTCACACATTCAAATAGATGGTCTGACGTCAGAGGAGCACGCTCACGACCTCACGCTCGGTGCATAGTCGTTAGGATGAACAGCCTTCCATCCGAGCACTTACACCCTGACGCTGTCTACGTCTCCATTAGCATGGATCCGCTTATATCCTGGTACTTACATCCTCACACTTGGTACATCCCTATTACGGTGGGCCATCTTACATCTGTGCACTTTTACACCCTCAAACTAACTTGGTGCATCTTCATTATGATGGACTGACTGTCTTACATTCGGGAACTTATGCCTTCACATTTGCTAAATGTTCATTAGGATGGACCGCCACATATCCGGTCACTTATAGCATCACACTTGGCACATCATTATTGGGGCGGACTGTCTAACCTCCGGACACTTTTACACTCTCACATCTTCATTAGAGGGGGCCGTCTTACATCTGGGCACTTATACCCTCACCCATGGGACTTCTTTATGAGGATTGACAGTCTTACATCCGGACATATTTACAACCTTACACTTGGCACTTCGTCATTAGAATGGGCCATCTTAAAGGAGGCCACCCAGTGAACGATGGCGCAATAGATTTTAAACCCAGCTGACATCATCAAACAAAGAAACTTTCCAAAATAAAATAAAACACAGCACGTCTAGAAACCTGAAGTCCCAATAGCGTCTTTGCAAAATCGCAGGCAGCCAAACAAAAGATCAAAAGACAATTGCCATTTTACTGACTAGCGCTCTCTTTAGAAAACGATCAGTTGGAGCAAGAAAATGTAAAATCTACCTAGTATATATAACGTTTTCCCTCAATATAAGTTAATATATATGTCCACGTGACATTGTTATTCTCAGTTAAAACGAATCTAATGTGCATGGTCAGGATCTTCCCCTCAAGGAAGTGCAGGACCATCTTGAAAAGGAAATATCATTCATACACACAATACAAGCTCCATTATTCTCACAAAATCCTGCTTCCCTAGCCAGGTATGAAAACAAGGTGATTGATGTTAATGGAAAATGTGCAGTGTATAACGTGGGGCATTATGGCTACCTGGTCTACTAAGGCGTGAAAAGTTTGCGATTAATACAATGCCATGGAAAGCCTCAAGCAAACATATTGATTAATGGTGGATACAATCATGATTACATATATAGTTAGCATTTCTCTTCATAGGTGTATTCGAACTGAATACAAACAGATTTTAAATATGTTTTCGCAGCCCCTCCCTTTTTTTGCAAAAGGAAAAACATTGGTTTATAACAATTCGATAACATGCTGTCTCACCATCCCTTTTCTTTATTCATTTTATCCTGATCACATTCCCTCATCATCCAGATAAATAGCAAGCATTAAAGTATTGGCAGTGTCTTTGCACACGATCAGTCTAAAAGCAATGTAAATGACAACCACAATCAGCATAATACTGATAATGTATTCACATATCTTCATACCACAAGGCCGAAAAACTCCACCTTGCCATGCCCCAATGCTGCTAGGACTCAAGTCTAACCCCGGGCGGGTAACTCCGCTCCGCCAACGGAGTTTGCGGATTTTTGCCTACTCCGCGCTCCATTCCAAACGCGGAGTTTAGGCAAAAACTCCCCTCTGTGGCGGAGCGGAGATAGCCAGCCCCTCCACCCTCCCAAATTAATAAAAAATTAAAAAAGAAGGCACTTACCTGCGTGGCTGCCTTCTCCTTTGCCTGGCTGTTCCCCTTTCTGCTCCTCGCCGTCCTTCTCCTATGAAAAAACACTACGTCGTGTGCATGCGCACGTGCAAGATGCACAACACAGTGTTTTTTCATAGGAGAAGGACGGCGAGGAGCAGAAAGGGAGCGGCCAGGCAGAGGAGGTGGCAGCCACGCAGGTAAGTGCCTTCTTTTTAATTTTTTATTAATTTGGGAGGGGGGAGGGAGCGTAGCGTATTTCCACGGAGTTGTTTTCAAACTCCTTGGAAATACGCGTAGAGGCACTACGCCTGCTACGCCCAGGCTTACTCAAGTCAGGGCCACTTTGTATCTTGTATAGTTTTTCTCACTCTCCTTATGCTATCTATCTGCTAGTGTATGCCAAAAGAAGTGTTAGAAAAGTGAGTGCAGCATTCAGTCCTTAAAATCGCACAAACCGGCCCAGGAGATAATCTAAAGCCATTCTATTCTGAATCAGCATTTTGGCATGGACATCTGTCTGTTACTAATTCTAAAGCTATAGTCGTTGAAGTAGCTATTTCTTCCAACATCTCTGCATTTATTCAAATTTCATGTAAAGCCACAGCCATTCCATTCATGGAAATTAGAGAGAATAAAAACCTAAAGAATTTGAAATGGCCCTCCTACCCCCTTTTTAGGTCAAGCATTCGAGACCTCTTGTATATACTTTAGTATATACTTATTTAGGTCGAGCATTCGAGACCTCTTGTATATACTTTAGTATATACTTATATGTGTATGTACTTTGTGGGCTCTGGAGATCAGCCCTAGGACTTGTCTGCTTCTGCTTAGGGACTTTTTTTCTGTTCAACTGCCTCTTTTTAACTGTCTTGATAGAAAACGACCAGTATAGGTCAGTAAATTACCAGAATTGCTTTCTGCTTGTTCAACTGCCTCTATTTAACTGTCTTGATAGAAAACGACCAGTAGAGGTCAGTAAAATACCAGAATTGCTTTCTGCTGAGGGACTTTATTTTTTAAAATTTTTCTGGCAGCTGCCTCTATTTAACTTTATTGATAGAAAACGACCAGCAGAGGTCAGTAAAATACCAGAATCACTTTAGCATTCTCTAGATTACAGTCCATAGAAATTGTCTTCCACGAGCACCCGTAGACAATAATATTTTTTCCAAATCTTGTATTTTCAGTGATATGACCACCGAAGGCCCTGATTTTATATTAAAAACAGAGCTTTGGACTATACCATTTCCCGCTGAAAGGCAATATTTCTCTCGATGTGTTTCCATACCTGGCTAGTCACGCAGTTTGGTGCTTACTTTCCCTCCATGTTAAAGAACAGTAGATGTTTCAGCACGCAGGCTAAGGTGCTGCATAGCTAAATACATATAAGGTCCCAAAGGCGAGACCGATTGCATTGCAAATGCTTGTTTCGTTCTAGCGGATGATATTCAAATTTTTTATGGCAGGAACACTGTACGCTCAGTAGCAAGTTTCACCCTAATCTAAGGGCAGCCAACGGTAAGCTTGCGACCCACAAATGAAGTATGCATGACCTCCTTGGGGGTGACATTTGAGAAACAACAATCCATGAGTAAGGTGATACTCGAAGGTAGGGGACCGGAAAGGAATGCTCTCTAAAGTTAAATCACCTTTGTTATGTCCAAGAAAAATAGTGGAAACATTCTCTCCCTGGTGCTCGCACTTAAATCCTTGCTCAGTCACTGTGAGATGTGTCACATTTGGCAAGTTACGGTTAAAGGGATTGTTGAACTTTTCAAGGCCTGGCAATGAAGAGTGGGCGATTCCAGCACACTCTAGCAGACTTTCCCCAAATGGAAAGTCTGCAGGCAGCTGTCATTAAAGATGCTTAGCACTTCGATCAAAGCCTTGTGTGTGCAAATCCAACAAGAGGAAGAGTCAATAGGCTAAATGCACTTTTTAACCAATAGCACGTAGGAGAAACCCTTGTAAGCTGAGCAGTGGTTTCGTACCAGAGGAGTTTTAGGACAGTTTGGTCTTGAAATGATTCCCCATTCTGCAGCAAGGTTGTACCCCACCACCAGCCAGATGCTCAAGGTGGCAATGAAGATGGCAGGCCAGAACTACAGAGGAATCTGGTATCCAGAAGGAGGAGGTTGCTTTCCGTGGACAAAGGCAGTCACAATGAGAGGGTGTTGGGGCAGTGGGGCACCATCTGGTGGTGGGGGAGCAGGCAGAGGATGTAGGCAAGGAGACTTTGATCCACCAATAGGTGAAAAGACTGAAGTAAAGGCAGTGTCAACAGATACCTTGGAGCAGCAGCAGGAGCACCATCATCTCTCGGGGGACCAACTAGCTTGCAGTGGGAAGAGTGGATCCTGGCTAGTAGGCCTCAGCATTTAACAGCAGTGTTTGTGATGAACAGGATCTGGCAAGGTCTTCGCCAGCGGTGCTGTATAGTTGCCTTCCTTTGGTATATGTGGGCATGTACCTAGTCGCCTCGTGGAAGAGAAATGGCGTGCCTCAGTTGGACACTCAGTTAGGGTACCTCGCACCTGAGAACGGAAACTGTTGAGACATTATATAAGCTCTCTGCAATATTGTTACACAGTATCATTTAACTGCAGATCTAATTTTGCAGAAAGCACAGGCAGGTTTGAGGAGAGCATCATAGGTTGGCCCAAGATGATTTCATATGGTCTTAGTTTAGTGTTCTGTGAAGGGAACAATTAAAGACCACAGGGCTAGTGGCTTGCTATCAGGACATTTTAACGGTATCTCCGAACATATTCCAGCTATCATATTCTTCAGGTCCTGCAATTCCTTTCACCCTACCCGCTGACTGGGTGATAGACATATTAGGAGTGCTTAGCGCCCCACAAACTGATTGTACCATTGCAGACATGAAATATGTCCTGTGATCAATGCTGATCCGTGCTGGCATTCCAAACCTAGGGATAAAGTTTCTGAGCAATCACTTTGCAACAGTAACGCATTTGCATGGGCACAGGGATACACTTCTGCCCATCCTGCAAACACACATTCTATGATAAGAACAAAGGAGAAATTTGCACCCTTAGGTAGTTGTACAAAATCAACCTGGAGGTGGACGAAGGGCCCCCAGGTGGGAGGATAATCATGGGTGGGGGTAGTCTTACCCCTTTTCCAGCACTGAATGACAGATATATGGCACATGATTGGCAATAACTTTGGACTATAGATGGAAAGAAGGATGCATCAACAGTTAGTGGAGAACGTAAGAATATTTTCTGAGGCTTCAACAAGAATCGCAGCAGCCGCCACCAACTGTAAACATGGTCGGGAGATCACCCGCAACTGGGTCCAACGTTGAGGAGTAATAAGATAATGGCCTTTCTAATCCACATGGCTTTGTACTAACACCCTAAGTGCAAACCCATTTTGTTCATGACAATACAATGTAAAAAATAGGCCAGGGTGGAGGTTTTAATTCCTGAGTGATATATGCAATGGTTTCTAAACTTTAGAAACCACTGCATATCCCACTTGCCGGCGCCCTCCATGCTCTGCAGTGATTAAAACTTTTAATCACTGCAGAGAATGTAAGGGGCGCCGAATGATATGCAGTGGTTTCTAAAGTTTAGAAACCACTGCATACCACTCGGTATGTTTGGCTGCACTGTTTTAATGGCGCAAAATGCTCCCTCGCATCTTTTTCTGGATGCGAGGGTGTGTTTAGTGCTATGAAAATAGCACCAAATGCCCACTTCGCTTTGTAGTGGCATTCTGTGGAATCTCGTGGAATTTTAATGTAATTTTGCGTGATTCCGCGGAATGAAACTCCACCAGTTCCGCCTACCCCTAGTAAAAAAGTTTAACCTAATCAGGGGGCTCTAAAGTGGGAGCAGAGGTGAAAGCTTGCTTTATTTTTACAAATGCATTTCTGCTTGGCTAGGTCACAGCAAGGGTTTAGGGGTGTCTTTTCTGGCAAATTCTTGTAAAAGCTTGGTGATTTCAGCATAACCAAAAATCCATTATCCACAGTACTCCTCCATTCTCAAAAAGCTATGTACCTGAAAAACAGTTACAGGGCATGGCAACTTACAAATGGCTTCAACTTTTTCGAAGGACAGAAGACACTTTCAAGCACAAATCTCAAGGCCAAGTTATCGTACTCGGGAAAGACAAAACTGCAATTTTTCATTTCAAGACTAAACTCTTTCCTAGCCAATTCGATGAGGAGATAGACTTCCTTGCACTGATCTAGTGTAACAAATGTCAAGTGCTACACCTGACTGATGAGCCCCAATCAGAGCCAAACTGGTTTGGGATGCTTGTGTTCTGGTTCAGAGAGGACCTTTCATGGTAGTTTGGACTGTACTGTTCCTATTGGAGCAGAGTCAAGAATGATTTGCATAAAATAGGTACATTCTACCATACAATATGGGTCTGCCCAGTGCTACAGCCATATTGGGCGGCAGTGGTGGCCTGCATTATGAGTGTATGTGGCGGTGGATTGGAACCTGAGGCAAAGTGGTGCCTCTTGAACATTTGGTGCGAAACAGATCTCACCCGCAAGGACCACCTCTGGGTCACCCTGGGATTGATGGTGGCCAAACGAAACATAGCCAGACTTTGGGGAGTTGCCACTGCATGACAGTTAGGAGACTGGAAGAGGGATATGGACTGGTGTATGCAGGCGGAGAACGCAGTCTTTGAAAGTAGGGGGTGTTCGCACAAATGGACTAAGGTGTGGGGGAAACGGAATGATTATCGGGTACAACCATGTACTCTTGTATTGAGTGTCACTCGAAATGCTTGGGACAGAGAGAGGCTAGACACGCTTGTAAATTTGAGAGTCGCTAGAGACAAGGCGAGGGGCGGGGAAGTGGGAAAATTCCATAGATATGTATTGAAAAGTGCCACTGCACTGTTTGTCATCATGCCTGTACCTAAAGTCACTTGGTTTTCTTTTAGATTTGCACGCAAATAAAAATAATTAAAAAAAAGAATGATTTGCATATGGCTGGGTCGGAACTGAGGTGACATGGTGGCTTACCGCGAGAATTGGGGTATTACATATACTAGCAATAGGCACTAGAACCCCCCCGCTTGATCAAATCTGCTATTACATGGTGTATGCTTCCTCCACCTCAGGTTTTAATGGGTACTGAGATATTCTAGGTAACTTTTTCAGCGGGTCAACCTTCACCTTCACAGGTTGCATTGAAGAGTCCCTGTGGACCATAATGTGGACGGTACCTGTGAAAGCAATTCAGTTACATCAGGGCACATGACAACGGGGTCCGCTTGCTCCGAGCAGGTCAAAGTTTTGCATAATAGTGCAAGTACCTAACTCTTTTGTCTCTTAGGTATATTCAAAAACACCATCCGGGATACTGTACACAATTCAACTAAGTTTGCAGAGAATATCTCTGTCTATTAGGTTAGTCAGAGAAGTGTGACTGATCAAGGAAGAATGTTTAGCACTAATATGGCCAATAGAAATGGACACAGGGTCTGTAATGTGGTGAAGTTGTTGATTGGAAATACCAACTGTATCTATGGACAAGGCCGAAAAAGGCAGTAAACGGAATTCAGAGGTTTTAAGGGTCAAGCGACTTGCCCCCATATATAAGGTAAGTGGTGCATTAACTATTTAAAACACAGTCTAGATAAGGGCCCATTAAATCTGCTGATATTAACATATTCATTTTACACTCAGAACTCTTGGGCTGTCCTAAAATTCGGGGATAGTGGTTCTGAACAGTTTAGGGATATCCAGGTTGATCAAAATGTCCTGGTGTACAGGAAACATTGTTAGGACAATCTCGCTTCCAGTGCCCCAGCTGACCTCATGCAAAACAAGAACCTCCTGTCCCTGGTGCCTCTTCCTCAGTCCTCCCCAATACCCCATCCAATTCTTCCACCTCCCTAAACTCCTTAGCTTACCTCCAGGTGACAATTCCCGCCCTACCCCTTTAATCACCCGGTGCATATTTTGCAATTTCAATCCCATCAATTTCGATTCAACATTCTCTTTCTTTTTCTCCTGTGATGCGACACAGTGGTTTGTGACAGTCACTAACTCTGCTAACTTCTTAGTCTGCCATCCAGTACATTTAATGGTCAATTGATTCTTAACCTTTGGCAACAATCCCTGCACAAAAGCAGTGCCCACAGCTTCCTGAGTCATCTATGTTGGATGTGCTATGCCCAAGTACCTTTCAAACACATCCATATGTCTGTCGAAATAATCGGCCAGAGCCTCACCCTTATTCTGCTTGCATATGGACATTTTAGGCGACTCAGTTTTTACTGGGCATATCTCTGGAATGGCATTCAACAGTGCATTCTGTGCCACATTCAACTCTGTCATTTCCAGGGTTCACTCTAGGCCATGGTGTTTTCTTCACAAATCTCTGTCTCGTCTCACTCGGCACTATCAATTGCAACAATTAATTCACATCTGCCCTGTTAGGTCTGTACACTTCGAACACGCTCTGCATTATTTTCAAAGCTGTGTTGGGGTTAAATGAACATTGAGGAATTCTTTCTTTATGCTCATTAAGTCAGAGGGGTCTAGGTTATGTGGACCACACCTCTGCCCCCGGCTGCTGGATAGCCCATCAGAGGGAGAAGGGTGGGGGAGGACATACTCTCATCATCATTACTCAGATAGGAAGAAGGGTGAGGTTGTCTAGATAACTGTCTGGCAGTTTGTCTCAAGCTTTCAAAAGTGTTTGTAGGACTTTGCTCTCGCCGATGTAGAACACACGCATGCTTTAGACCGATCCATAGTAGTGGAAGCAATCTCTTCCCTGGTCATTCAACTTTCAGCCACTCACATCACAGCGCTCACTTGCATATTACCTCCTTGTGCTCCAGTTGATGGCTGTCCCACAGGTGCTTCATTTCCAGGTGCGACTTTAGGTGCCCCACTAGCCCCATTGTCTGGCATTGGAAATATGTCCAACAAATCCTCCCCCCTCGCATCCTCGCTCTCTTTCTTCATTTGTGGTTCAGTGACCATGGGGAATAGGTAGAAAGGAGGTGGGGCTGTCATAGCACAAGTCCAGACCCTGTCCCTAAGGTGGCTAATTTGGTATTCCATCTTCTCCTGAATATCTTTCATACTCCGGATGTGGGATTCATGTTAGTGCTTGTCCACTTCCTCATGCCATCGAATGGCCACTGTTCGACATGTATTTTATTGTTTGGGTTCTTCAGCCTTCTCTGCAGAATAACTAATCTCTCTTGTCAAAGGTACCATGCTCCAGAAAGGACTACTTGATGTCCTCATTAGTGAGTTCCACATACTCTATAAGGTATTTGCCCATGCCTTTACCATATGGTTGGTACATCGTGTGGGCAGGAATCCTTTTCAGTGGGGGCTCGCTACTTTTATACTTTCCAGCTCCCATCACGATTCCTTATAATACAATCACACTCAGGTACAGGTGAAAAAAGCTCTGTAGGCCTTGCATTCGCAGCTCATCCTGTATGGGGGAGGTAGGGGAGAAAATAGAAAACAGGATAGTATTCCCTTCAGTTATTATTTCTTCTAACTGATTTCATGAAGTGGGGGAGGAAAGTTTGCTCTCACACCAAGAGATCAACTTCCATTCAACAAACCTTCAGTTTACACCCAGAGAGGCTTGTGAAGAGGGTGGTGGTGGTGGCTAGATCAGAGGGTCTCTTTCTTTTACACATTCATCTTTCAAGGGTCTATGGTTCGGTCCTGGCGCTTCTCTCTATCTTCCCAGTTACTGCACTATTTTTAGAGCCCTCTCACTCTATACCATGGGGCAACACTCATATTTATTTTGCCTTCTTCTGGATTTCCACTAGTCCCACCTGCCGAACCATTTTTCTTCTATTTTGCCCATTGTTTCCTGTCGTGGCAACAATTGTATGACCCTTTTCACCACATATTAGCCACAAACAATGAAAGCCATGTGAGCACGCAACAAACAAATGGTAAATGTTGTTAGACTTTTACCTACATTTTTTATTTGTTCTGTGCTCGCATTTCAACCAGTTATCAGGTTTGGCTGTGGACCATTCTCCTACCTAGTTCCCCGGAGAAACTTCTCCTTCATGTCTGGCACCTGGGGTTCTCATGTGGAGTCCGGTCCAGTGCTCTCCAGCTTCTTTCCACTGAGGCAGTCCCTCCGTCGTAATGCACCATCTTTTAAAAATAAATCACAACCCGTCGAGAAACCTAAAGTCCAAAAAGCGTTTCATTTAGAATAGTATGCAGGAAATCAAAAAATCAAAAGACAATTGTTATTTCAACGGACCAGGGCTCTTGCTAGAAAATGGGCAGTTGGATCTAAGAACCAAAAAACATGTAAAATCAACCTAGTATGTGTACAATTTTCTCTCAGTACAAGCCACTGTACATGACCATGTGACAGAAATTTGTTGTTCTCTGTGAAAATGTATCGAATGTGCATGTGTCAGCATCTTCCCCTCAAGGAAGCAAAGGAGAGATATCATTCATACACATAATACTAGCTCCATTGTTCTAACAAAATCTGTCTTCCCTTGCCAGGTTTGAGAACAAGGTTATGCTACTGGAAAATGTACAATGTACAACGTGGAGCATTATGGCTCCTAGGCCTGTTCAGGCCATGAAAGATTTGTGATTCATACAATGCCATGGGAAACTTCAAGCAAATAGAAGACAACATTCATATTTGATTTACAGTGGCTTCATTCATGATTACACCAATAGTTGCATTTCTCTGCATAGGTGTACATGAACATGATAAGCATATATTTTAAGTATGTTTTCACACCTGTCTTGCTCACATATACTCTTAAATTCTATTTCTTAATACATCTTAAAAAAATGAGCTATCTTAAAGTTTAAGGCCCTAAGATCTTTACACTTCGCACACATTCAAAAGGCCGGGTGCCATCCATCCTGACACTCACACCTCACATTTTATACATCTTCATTAGGATAGAGTATCAAACACATCAGCACTGTTACACCCTTACACTTCATGTACCCAGGCACTCTTACACTATCACACTTTGCACACATTTATTGGGATGGATTCTTACACCTGTCTTTTACTTGGATGTGATTACACATTCACTTCATACACCTTTTTACACACTTCATACACCTTTTTTTTCCCACAACATAGTTTATTGTTGACAGCCGATACAGATCTGGCTCCGCCAAGGGCGCCAGGAACACACAGTAATTATTAATGATACTGACATCAACATTTTCATCATCATAGTTATACCATTTTTGACATAAGGGTGTTTGAATACAACTTTTAACAACAAACAAACGTGCCATACTAAGCGTACAGAAGAAATAAGGAAATCTGAGATACATTGATCTAGGCCCTCCAATTAACATACAATAATACTCACGATCCGGGTCCTGGTACAGAACAGTCATGTCGGCAGTCCTTCAATATCGGCAGCTGGAGGAACAGGTTCCAGATAAATCCCTCTATATTCTGCCCACTTCTTCCATATTCATACACCTTTTTAAGGATTCACTTTCTGACACCATGACACTCTTACACCCTCACACATGGCACAACCTCATAAGGGTGCACTCTCTTACACCAATACACTCTTACACCTTCACACTTCATATACAGACAAGGGGGTGATACTAAAAACTCTTTGGCATTTTGATCTGTTCAACCATACAAGATGAGGGCTCTCAAACACATTTGACCATACTGAAAATGTGTTATCTTTTCAAGATTAATATTTAACATAATCGTGAATACATAGAAATTACTATTATTTGAATGACTGTCAAAACTAGTGAAAGTTAACTGTCTTGAAGAACTAACATGTATAAACTGTGAAACACCTGTTGGCAATAAAAATTAAAACTTTGCATATTGCTGAGAAATGGATGTTTGAGATCCTGAAAAATGGAGGCTTGAGGCATGAACTTTGAGGCTGCACGTTAGAAACTTGAAGTTTGGTGAGAGTGTATTGAGAGAGCTGATGCTGCAGTTGCCTTGCTTGTTTCAGCCAACCTCCAGATGACATCTACAGATTCCAAAGCTGATGACATTATAGGGAACATGCTCCGCGAGCAGTACACTTGTGTTTACTTTACAAACATATCAACACAAGCACAACACATCTCCTTGTTTCCTTTTCCAACAGTAAATAAACTATAATATAACTGAATAAAGTATTGAATGGCCCCAGGAAACAAAGGCCCTGTGCTATTAAGTTAAACATAATCTTCAGATTTCGTGGTTTGACACTGTGCTCTTGCTGATTTCCTTGGAAATCCTTTGTTGAGACATAGTTCTGCATTCTCTTCAAACTTTTACCCACCAGCCGATAATTTTCCAATTCTTCCCTTCTTATGGTAACTCCATACTCCCACTCATATCCCTAGAATCGTGTGTGCCAAGATGATCAACATTTTCACACAATTCCTCTTTTGCCAATAAAGTGGGTAGTATACTTAAGGACAAGCAAACTACTGCAGATGACCTGCGCTAATTTCCAAACTTGGGATTGCATGCATCTGAACTCACAGCATCCAGACTCTGCTCAACATAGTCCTCAGTTAACTCGACCCCTCCTTTTAATACACCGCAAACAATTGTCCAATATTACAGAGGTTTTCACTCCTGTCTTTATTCTTTTCATACCAGAAAAGCTCTAACATTCCTTCTTTGACAAGCTTGGGTTTTTGATTTTTACATTATCTCTTACATCAACCATCAGTTTCTTTCTGGCAGTTGCACTTCTCTTTGGAAAATTTTTATGTCATCCGGTGTTACATCGAAATTGTGTCTTGCAAGTCATTAAAATCCATTAACACTCAGGACCTTTTACCCAACCAATCAGGATTGATTTCAGTAATAGGCTTCCTCTTTTGGGAAGCTCAAATGGAAAAATCTCAGTAGCACTATGGGGTGAGCAATGAAACGCCCAAATTTTGTGTTTCAATTCTTCTTCAACACGTAACCATGATACCTTAGCCAACAGAACAGTCTCAATAATTACTCTGTTAAACTCTTGCACTAAAACAACCAAATGTAGTGAATATAATATAGTGTTCTTGTGCTTAACACCTTTAGACTCTAAATACTCTTAAATCTTTGATGAAGTGATCTGTACTCCATCATCAGTGGTAATGGAGAGGGAAAAGCCCTCCCTACGAAACACCTTAACTAAGAAATCAATAACTCTATTTGTAGTTTGTTCTAACAACCACAAGTTTTCAATCCACTTGGAGAAATTGTCTATGGCAACCAAACATTTTTCTTTTTCCATCCTAAAAGGTCAAGCAGACCCAAAACTCCTTTGACAGTTCTTTCCTTTTTCCCTTGGGAAAACAGACTGTTCCATAAACCCACTGCTGTTTATTAAACTGATAACAACACGTGCCCAAAATTTAAACAAACTCACCTATATTATTACCTATATGAGGCCACCGGTACTGTGCTATACTCCCTTGTGATGGACTTGCCTACAAGGGTTTTCTGAGCATTACCAATAGGGTTGTCTCAGAAAACATCTGAAGGCACACATTTCTTAGCCCTCACAACAACACCCTCCTCCACAGAATGTTCTTCCTTTAATTTCCCAAAAAATGTCATTGAGGAATTAGTGATATCTTCTTGGCCACCCCTCCTTGTTCATTCCCATGACTTCTTATTAAATCTTATCATGGACCAATACTTCCACCCATGCGTTTCTGCTTATAACAGATCCGAATTCACCAACATCATCTGATACAAAAGCCGCAACACATCCTCTGAAAAAACCTCATTGTAACTGATACAACATGGAAGCATAGACAAACAACCAGCTCTAGGACCATGACTGATCTTCAAATTGTATACATACAGGTTGGAAAAAAATAAGCACTAATCTTGCTGATGCCTTTCTTGTGCCATTTCTTTAAACAAAAGACAATAACGGTTTGTGGTCAGTTCTTAAATCAAAAGATTTAGCCCACAAATACATTTTAAGATATTCAACACTTCATGAACTAGACAGCGCTATGGAGGAATAGCTTTCTTCATCATTTGATAGTGCTCTGGAACCAAAGGCTATAGTTATTCCTGGTTTCTAACTTTTTGTGACAAAAGTGCCCCCAACATCTCTCTGCTGGCATCCACCGTGACACTATTCTTAGCTTCTTGTGAAAACGTACTAAGTGTGGGAGCTTTAAGGATTGCAAAGTTTAGAGTATGGAAAGGAGATTCATATTTTTCCGAACAAACAAGTTTAACATTGTTTTAAAGAAATTTCTATAAAGGAGCAGAGACTGGTGAGAAACCATCAACAAATTTAATGTAAAATTTTAAGAGCCTTAGATATGGCCATAACTATTCTTTGTTCTCTCATGCTTTTACATGCTCAATGGCATATATTATACATTTTTCTTAGGCTTTATACCTTCATACTAAATTTTGTGAACTAAATACTCAACATCAGAATCTGGTTGTGTTCAAAAATGCCTTTTGCAAATATCAGGGTATCATCCTGGAAAGTCACCACCCCCTCCATTTCCCCAAAGAAAATATGAGCTTTTAAAAAACAGAGGAGGCAGAGGTCAAATCAAGGTGCTTTCTTAAAGACTTATAAGCACCATCAGGGATGACAAATGACGTTAGCTTACTGTTTTCAGGAGGTTACTCATTTCTGTGCTACTCTACCTTAAGATCTGAATTACAGTCCCGCCCCCTGAATTGAGGGCGGGACTGTAAATACCGCCGTAACTGACTTAGCATTACAGAGGCTCTTGTCTTTTCTTGAGGTATTTTCTTTGACAAGCCATGTTATTCTGAGGTTAGTTCTCTGGAATGTATAGTTCCCCAGGGCTCCTCGTTGAGCCCTACATTATTCAATCTCTATGTGCGTCCACTGGTAGAGATTGTGCAATCATACGTTCTCTCTATAGTATCGTACGTGGATGATGCTCAAATAGTAATTTCCCTTGCCCCGGAAAATCGATCAAAATCCCATCAGCTTGGAGCTTGTATAAAGAATGTAGCTGATTGGATGGCAAATTGCTGCTTGAAACTTAACGGGGACAAAACTGAAGTGATGGTCGTCGGTAATGATTTTGCCTATTGGTCTACGCTTAGCTGGCTAGAATAATTTGGTAGTGTTCCTATCCCAAAAACCGTAGAAAAGGGTTTGGGCATTTGGCTGGACAACAAACCTTCCTCTGAAACACAGGTTAGGAAGGTAGCTGCAAGCAGACTCATGTCTAGAATGCTTAAAAAAATATTGTCTCTCCTTCCTCTTTCCTCACTGAGATCTATCATTCAAGCGCTTATCTTATCATACCTTGACTATGGAAACTCTCTTTATCTGGGCTGTCCACATATGTTGAAATAAGACTTCAGGTGGTGCAGAATGTGTCTGTCCGACTGTTGTTGAAGATCCCAAAGCATCATTCAGTTTCTAGTCTATTACCCTCATTGCATTGGTTAGCCCTTAAACAAAGAGTCCAGTTTAAGGCCCTCTGTACAGCCCATCGTACATACTATAAAAAAGGCCCTGATCTGCTATAGCACCTGGTGCAGGCATACATTCCCACAAGGACGTTGAGATCCTCAGCCTCATTTAGTATGGTAGTGCCAAATGTTCAGAAAGCCAGAAGTGAGTCCTTTGTCTACCACACCCCAAAATTGCCTATTGAGATTCGGAAGATTGAAAACGAATCAACATTTAAGATGATGTTGAAATCTTGGCTGTTTGTATAAAATTGGTGAAATAGATCTGTTCTGTCACTGCACATGCATTGTCATGCACTTTACAAATGCCTACAATAGAATACAGGTAAGTGAACATGACTCAAAACTCAAAGTGCAAACAGTACAAACAATAAATCAATGTCCAGTTAAACACTTGCTTTTATTAGAAAAATACGTTTTTAATTTCTAACTCTACATATGCAAAGGAATAATGACTTTCATGAGCAATAACACAATCCCCTTGAGGTTAGAGCACTAGGCATTGTCAGGCCAATCAATGTCCCACCCTTCTTCTTATAACATGGTCTGTGTTATTCCTCCATTCACTGGTGGCTGCATCTAGGGATTGTGTACTAGTAGGCCGTACCCGAGAGCTCCCCTTTGACTCTTCAAGATTTAGTCAAAAGTGTCCATGGTGCAGCAGAGCCATTAGCAGTGAGTCCCCCAGGGCCCAAAAGGCCCAGTTCAAGTCTCACTTGCTCCAGCAGAACGGAAGTGTTCAGCAAGCACCGGCAAGTTCTGTTCCTGCTCGGAGAAGTCGGGCTGGTCGCGGTCCACGTGGCAGCACCTGGCAGCACAGGCCCTCTATCCTGAGCCACGCTGCCTTAGACTTCCTGTTTTCGAAGCAGCTCCCAGCACGTGAAGATGTGGTAAATTGACTTCACTCCAGTGACACAGGGTAATAAAAAGGACCTGTGTACTACTAGTAATCACTACACGGTATGCTGCCACCACCATGCTCATGCTCCTTAACTCTTGGTGAAAGTGGTAGCCTTCCACCACTATGAGGGTATTGTTTTGGGCACCCTTCTCGGTTCCACAATACCACAATCTGTGAGACAGGCCTATGTCATGGTGCTCACGCATGGTCCGTGTCTGCCTATGATAATAAAAATCTGAATTAGGGATCCAGACAGCATACAGTTGGGAACTCAGGTCAGGGGTACACCTCTTTAACAATGTAGAGGACGTTTCCGTCCCAACAGATGCCCCTCCCAGATCAGAACACCAGAAACCAACTCCTAACCTGGAGAGATTGGGTGGTCAGATCGGTAAAACCTGCTGGAAAGGCTGTCAGCATTCCAGTGGCTCAATTCGGCTCTATGCTTCACTACAAAGTCTAACCCTTGCAAAGAAATAGGCCATCTCAACAACTTGGGATTCTCTCTCTTCATCACCATCAACCATTTCAGTGGCTTATGATCTGTTTGCACCACAAAGTGCCAAACAAATATTAGCAGAGCTTATGGAAGGCCCACACCATGGCAAAGCACTCCTCCTCAAAACCCACCAAGTTATGCTCTTTGGGTAGTAATATCCTAATAATAAAGGCTACCGGATGCTCTCTACCTTTGTCCTGCAGTTGAGCTAACACCGCTCCAACTCCTCTGCCAGAGGTATTTGTCTATACAATAAAAGGCTGACTGTAGCCAGGTGCTTTCAGAACCGGTGCAGTACATAGTGCTTTCTTCAGTTCCTCAAATGCCTTTTGATACTTCCTGGGCTGCTTTCTACAAGTCAAAACAGTCACTGGGGCAACTATTCTTCCATAGTTGGCCAAATTCTTGTAATATCCGGTGAGTCCTAAAAAGGCCCTCACCGTCAGACTGAGTAGTAGGCACCTCTGACTCCTTCACATACTGACTCTTGGCATCCAGTGAACGAATCTTCCTGTTCCCCACCTCATGTCCAAGGTAGACTACAGAGGTCTGCCTCACCTGACACCTAGTTGCCTCGAGGGTCAGTTTCACCATCTGGATCATAGCCAACATTTGTTCCAGGTGCCTCAGGTGGTCCTACTATGAACTACTGAATACTGCAATGTCACCCGAATAGGAAACACAGAACTCTCCCAACACTGCGAGAACATGGTTCACCAGGCACTTAAAAGTGGCAGGAGCATTATTCAACCCAAAGGGCATCACTTTACATTGATACAGTTCCTCTGGTGTAGAAAATGCAGTCTTCTCTTCAGCATTTGGTACCAAAGCGATCTGCCAATATCTACTGGTCAGAGCCATGGTGGTCAAGTACTCTGCAGCACCTAACCAATCCACAAGCTCATCCGCTCTGGGGATTGGCTGGGCATTGGTATTAGTTACCTCATTGAGGGGTTGGTAGTCCACACAGAACCACAGGTCAGTAGACCCTTGCTTTGGTACTAGAACCACAGGACTAAACCAAGGACTACGAGATCTCCCAATGAATCCCAGGTCCAACATTTTGGCAGCTTCCCCCTTAATGCATCTCTGAAAATGGTCAGACATTCTGTCATTCACTAGCAGACTGTCATCCATGTCTAAGTCATGCACACAGACAGGTGTCAACCCTGGAGTGAGCAAGAAGAGATTGGTAAACCGTCCCAACACCTCTCTACATTCTCTCTGTTGCTCAGGCATTAACTCAGGGGCTAACTGAATCCCATTCCACAGTTCCATCCTTCATGCAGTGAGTCAGGAAGAGGTTTACATCTTCCTCAACCTCCTCTGCCATAGTAATGATATTCACAGTGTAGTCTCTCCGGAAGTAAGGCTTCAGCCTGTTCACATGGAACACCCTCTCGGGTTCCTTTGCGGCTCCTGTGCCCACCAAGTAGTTTGCGTCAGATACTTTCTGAACTACTTTGTATGACCCACACCATTTGTTCACCAAAGCCCTGGGACAGATGGGCTTTAGAACCAACATCTCTTGACCTTCCTGATACCCAATCAGCGTAAATTTCTGGGCATACCCTGCCTTCATCAGCACTTGGCTAGCCTGAAGGTTTTCCTTTCCCTGACTCATGTATTGAACCATTAGCTTCCTGAGGATGTTCACATAGTCCACCACATCCTTCAGTGGAGGCTCTGAGGTTCCTTCTCTCCCTTCTCTTACTAAGGCGAGTGGACCCTGCATTGGGTGTCCAAACAGAAGTTCAAAGGGACTGAACCTTACTCCTTTCTGCATGATCTCTCGGTAGGCATTCAGAGAGTTCCCGTCATGCCCTTCAGGGTTTTGTTAAACCGCTCCTCCAAACCATTGGTTTGTGGGTGGTATGCCGTGGAGAAGTGGTATGTCACACCAGTTTGCTCCCACATCTTTCTCATATAAGAAGAGATGAAGTTGGTTCCCTGGTTGGAAATTACCGTCCTTAGAAATCTGACCCTAGAAAAAGCCCCTAGGAGAGCTCTTACTAGCACCTTTACAGTCATGCTCCTCAGAGGTTCAGCATCAGGGTACCTGGTGGTGGGATCCACCACAATCAAGATATACTTGCATGACTGTGAGTGTATTCTCACCCGCTCAAATGGAACACCTACAACTGGTAGAGGCACTAACGGTGACTTTGTCTTCCCTCCAGTCTTATCACTCATCTGGCAAGCTGGACAGGTCCTACAGAACCTCTCTGTGTCTCTGTACATCCCTATAGAGTACAACAGAGGCTCCAACCTATTCTGGGGTTTTCTAATCCCTAAGTGCACTGCCAAGGGAACTTCCTGGCAAGTGACAAGAGGAGGTTCCTGTGCACTAATGGAGCCACTAGCCTCTTGCTACTTCCTGGCTCAGGGTTTACCGGTTCACTATAGAGTAGACTATCCTTCTAGCCAACATAGTGATTTCTGACCACTCATTTGCTGACCTGATCCTAGGCTTCCTTCCAAAGTCCCACAAGCATAGGGCACTCTTTCTGTGCCTTGCGGAAATCTTACCGGGTAGGCCCTCCAGCAGCTAACAAACCATGCAGCTTTGGTAGCAACCCAGTCTTCGGCAGATGGTCTGCCTTGGGAGCCTCATCCTCCCCTCCTTCTGGAGCAGAAGTGAAGAACTCCATACCACTGTCTTTCTGGAGTCTGCCCTTTCCTGAAAACTACCTTATCCTGAACCCTGCAAATCAGAGATGATCCCAGCTTCACTCTGAGACTGATGTGCAGCCCGTGATCTGGTCAGCACAGCTGACGTTGTCCAAGCCATAAAGGCTTCCAGTCCTGGCACCAAGCCATTGCCTAAGATACATCCAGCTCCTCGCTTTTCCCCTACCCCGACATCAATCGTGTCCGTCTTGCCATTGAGCCCAATCTCAACACTGGCAAGCAGATAGCCCATGCCATCTCCACCGGCTACCAATCCCATGTCCTTGGTTCCAGGGAGTTTCTCCTTAGGCTTAAGGTGCTTCCTTTCAACCATAGTGCGAAAGGCTCCAGTATTCCTTAAAGCAGGAACCTTCTTATCATTGATATTAACTTTCCTGCACAAATCACATTGTGTTAGGATAAGTGGGCTTCAGAGCATCTGGGTCCTTCTCCCAAATGCCCATAGCTACTAGGTAGAGCACAACCGTTCCCTCTCAGGTACCTCCACCCACATGTAACATGCTTGCTATCACAAGTGTCGCTGGGTTAAGGTCATTTTCTTGAAATTCGCTTTTATAGGGTTCCACCTTGTGGCACTTAAAGCAAGTCACCACTGTGGACTTAGAAGGGCTTCCTTGCCTTCCCTTTTCATGATGCTCCTTCCTGGATACACCATTACCATTCCCATGTTTCCTAGGCCCTCCTCCAGTCCCATGAGAAGTACCCATGCTTTTACCCTCCAGTTTGGATCCAGTATGTGGAGAGTTCTTCTCCCCTTTGGCTTAGAACTATGCTGCCCCAGCCCTTTGTGAACCCTGAGAGCACCCCACTCATCAGCTAACACTGCAAGTTTTGGTGGATCCTTTTATGTCAGATCAGACAAGTATTGCCTAAATGGGGAAGAGCACTACTCCTTGAGCCACTCTGTCACCATCAACTGGTTAAGGGACTGAAAATCCTTGGTCTCCATCTCTCTTACCCCCTCATTCCAATCGCGCAATACACCATGATTCTGAGTCTCAAACGGAACCCCATGTGCTCTCTTACAGTCACGGAATCTCTGCAGGTCTTGAGCTGACTTCAGCCCAAACCTCCTAATGAGAGCTTCCTTCATTCGCTCATAGACCATCTGGTCTACCACAGGCATCCTCCCAATGATGGCTGTCCCTTCCAATGGCATGAACCCCATTAAGGCAGCTACCTTAGGCACCTCATTTAAGGCCTGAGCTTTACAAGCGACCTCAAAGCTCACAAACCATTAAAAAATATCCTGACCT
Source organism: Calotriton arnoldi (assembly GCA_963921515.1). Taxonomy (NCBI): domain Eukaryota; kingdom Metazoa; phylum Chordata; class Amphibia; order Caudata; family Salamandridae; genus Calotriton; species Calotriton arnoldi. The sequence continues at coordinate 2,635,378 of CAWUFW010000557.1, forward strand.
TCCACATACACATGCACAAGATCTTTTGGAACCTTGGCCACAGCCTGGCCTGAACTGGAAGTAGAATCACTTTTCCCAGATGGAGTTGTCATTTCTGTCATCCTAAGTTTCTCTCTCTTTCAAGGGCTATTTTTTCCCTTTCCAGCTCTCTTTTCTTTTCCTTCCATTTCTTCTCCTTTTCTCTCTGTTTCTCTTCCATTTCTCTCTGTTTCTCCTCTCTCTCGTAATTTCTCTTCCCGGGCCCATGGCTCCTGTCTTTCCCGTTTCCTCTCCTCTTGTTCTTTGTGAGCTAGTCTAAGATTTTTTCTCTCAAGCTCTCTGGCTTCCTCACCTTCCTTGGCCTTAGCTTTCTGAAGGTGCAACTGCAAGCTCCAAGTCTCTGCTAGACTCAACCCACAGAAGGAATTTACTCCAGGAAGTGTTGACAGTGGTACCCTAGAAATTAGAGGAGGTATACACACCTGAGATATTCTAGAAACTAAAGATGGTGAGTGTCTTGGTGAAACTCTGGAGAATGCATTAGGGGACACACTTGGCTTGTGTCTGGTATATATCTGTGCTAAGGGGATCGTAGCCTGTATTTTCAGCGCTCTCTTTCTGGGTCTCTACTATGGCTCCCTCCCCAGAGTCAACTACAGCTGTATCCCTTTCACCCAGTATCTCAAACTGGTCCCTAATGAAATTAGCAAGGACCTCTCTGTCCCTACTTTTAAGAATCCTCCACCCTATGTCCCTACATAAATCCTTTATCTGATTGATGGACATGGTGCTGAGGTCAATTCCCAAACCTGTGTTCTCCATTGCATAGGCATATACATGTCGCCTTTGTGTGTAGAAGAAAAAAAACTGGACTTATTGCAGTACTGGCGAAGATTGAAAATGGGCAATGCCACCGCTGTATCTTTGGTTTCTAAACGTTAGGCGCCCCACCACTTGCCGCCAATTCAGAACCACATTCAGAGGGCCACGGGGCACGCAGGGGGTTACTGGGCCCAATTGTGGTGGTTGAGGCCTTTTACTCCTGATGTCCCGGGGCCTGACCTACTATGGATCCTGAGCCACTGAGCCAATTACCCCTTCCTCACTTGACTCTCAGTGGTAGCTGTGCACGAACAGTCAAAGGTTCCCTCTGGGAGGAAGTGTATATACAGGTAAGTGAACAAGACTCATGAATCATTACTCAAAGTGCAACATGTCCAGTCAAATGCTTTCTTTTATAAGAAAAAGAAGCATTGTATTTCTAACTCTACACATGCAAAGAAATAATGACGTTCATGAGCAATAACACAATCCCCTTGAGGTTAGGGCACTATTCATTGACAGGCAAAACTTTGTCCCATCATCTTTCTTATAACGTGGTTGATGTTATTCCACATTAACTGGCGGCAGAGAATGCATACTAGTAGGCCCCACTCAAGAGTTCCCCTTTGACTCTTCAGGATTTAGTCAAAAGTGTCTATGGTGCAGCAACACTGTTAGCAGTGAGTCCTCCAGGGCCGAACAGGCCCAGTTCAAGTCTAACCGACTCTTGCAGCATTGAAGCATTCAGTGGATAGCAAGTGCTCTCAGCGTAAGCACCCTGACCTCGTCGGAGAAGTCAGACTGCTTGCGGGCCATTCGGCGGCACCCTGTGGCGCAGGCTCTCTCTCCTGAGCAGAGCGTCCAAAGTCTTCCAGTTATCAGAATAGCTCCCAGCTCGCAATGATGTAGTAAGTCAAGCTTCCCCGGCAGGGGGAAGAGGATATTGGAATCCTTTCTTCAGCTCCCAACTGGAGCCCAGTGAGGGTGCAACATCATCTGCAGCATCCTCAGAAGACTTCGGGGGTTTGCCAGGGGCATTTCTCTCACTGTGAGTGCAGCCTCAGGGCACACTGGGCACACTCGTCTTGGCAAACAGGCATGCACTGGTGCCCCAGGCTCCAGGGCAGGTGGTCTTGGTTTTCCTGGGTGATGTCCCCTCACCCAGCAAGGAGACTAGAAGGCCTTTGCCCCCAGTACTGGTCACAGGCAGAAGTCTTGCAGAGCTTCCCCTTCTGACACAGCCCATCTGGCTGCTTGGCAAAGGGCAAAGTTTGGGGTCCCAACCTCCCCTTCATATAGTCCATTTTCAGACACCAAAATGTGATTTAGTTCTGAGTCTTTGAAGTTTTATATTGGGGTTCTGCTTCTTTTGAAGTGGCCACTTCTCAATTTCTTCTTTCCCCTTGATAGGACATCTGTCAGAGCAGGCAAGACTCTGAAGCTGATTGACCCACAACACAATTCAATGGAGAGATGACAGTTCACATCTGGATGTCACTGTGATATATGCATCAACAGATTAATTCCAGGCTCCCAACCCTACTCTTTATGATTCCCTTATCAGCCCCATCTCCCTTCCTCAGATGTGTCCAGGCCCCTTCCTTGTGAACTATCACTGGATTAAAGAGCAACCTTTTGAAATGAAAAGGGAGGGTCCCTTATTCCCTTCCTCCAGTGTGTGTCCCACTCAGTTCACAGGAATGCAGCAATACAAAAATCTGTCTGGGGGGATTCCTCTACTCCTCATGTCTTCACCAGGCAGACCTGGAGACCTGGGCTTCCCAAAGTGGAACCCAGGGTCCTCCGTATAATGTACCAATGCAGGCACACTTACTCAGTGTACATTCACAGAACACATATTGCCTTGCACTGTTACCTCTATGCATTGTCCCATTACAAATACACATACATTCAGTACACACATTCAGTCTGTGTGCACTGTTCAGCACTGAAGCTTTTCTATACTGTACCAAGGTATGCTATTTTCAAACACACACACTGCAGCACACACACTAACCATTTGCTCACTGGACAAAACTTCACCCTCCATGTATTGAACTTCACACAAGCACATATACACCCAGCATATGCTTCCATTGCGCATGCACTGCAGAGCACTACATCTTTCATGTAATGTATTCCTTGCAGGCATACATGCACTCAGCACATGCACTAATTGCACATGTACTGTGCAGCACTGCTCTATCCCTGTACTGTACCCTTCCCAGGCACACATGCATACAGTGCAGATTCACTACTCCTGCACTGCAGAGTACTCCACATCTACCTGATGTAGGCCAAGGATGAGTTAAACACACAGCAGCGTATTCTTTAAAAAGGTAAGCTAGCCTGTAGGCCTCACTCCAGTGACACAGGGTAGAAAGGAGCTGTCCTCTACTACTAATGACTACACAGTATGCTACCAACACCGTGTGCATGCTGTTTAACTCTTAGTGAAGGTGGTAGCCTTCCACCCCTATGAGGGTAGCGCTTTGAGCACCCCTCCTGGTTCAACAAGACCGCAATCCGGAAGACACGCCTATGGCGTGGCTCACACACATGATCCGTGTTCGCATACGACCACAAATTAGCATTAGGGATCTAGACAACAGTATAGTTAGGCACTCAGGGCAGGAGTACACGTCTTTAACCATGCAGAGGACTTTTCCGTCCCAATATATTGTATTATCCTCCATTCTGATGGGCGCAGAGGTAATACCACATTCAGTGAATGCTGCATCTTGTAGTATAAGTATTTACCTGGTGGTAGAGTAACAGGGGCATCAGAAAGCTGCACTAAGTGTTAATAGTCTTGGACTTTTTCTATGTGGTTACTTAACTCTACAGGAAGTACATTTTTCTGTTAGTTACGTCTCTGTGAAGTATGCCATGTCCTGGTTTGTCCCCACTTACTGATTCATCTTAACTGTGAAGTAAAAAGTTGGCTTAAAGCCCATAGTCACATTGGTAAGGCTCATTACATCCCACTATTGAAGAGCCTTACAATGATGCATGCACACTCAAGAGTACCTCAGTACCCATTGTTAGGGGGACCACTCGGGTCATTAAGGACACTGTATTTAGCCATTACTTATCACCTACAAATAACTGATTTCAAATGTGCTAATATAATTAATTAAAAGGAAGCAAAACAAGGCTAGAGCCCCCTGGATGCATCATGCTATCACTCAAAGGAGTAGGGCTGGCAAGGGAGTAGCCAGGAAAATACCCCCCACTTTGAGCCTTATGACATTAAATATTAGAGAGACGTGAGCGATCCCACATTTTCCTATGAATGCGAGTGAGAATTGTTCACCCAAAGCAAATTTGCAAAGAATTGTTCATAATACTCCATTTTATTGCATGGTTTTTAAGGAATGTGGTCAAAAACTGAATTTACCTGTATTGACTTCTTTCTTTCATTCTTTGTCTCTTTTCTTTCATTTTAGTCTTTTCATTGTGTCCTTCTTTCTAGCCATCTTTCTCTCCTGTTTTCTATTGTACTTTCTTTTCTTCATTCCATTCTCCTTTCATTCCTCTTTCCATCTTTTCTTTCCGTTAGTCCATCCTTCTTTCATTCCATCTATCATTCATTCTACCTTTCTGTCCTTTTTTATATTTCCTATTTCATTTTCTTCCCATCTTTCCTTCATTTCTTTAATTATTTTCTTGTTCCTTTCTGTCCTCTTATGATCCTCTTATCCTTCCTTCTCCCCTTCATTCCATCCTTGTTTCTTTTTCTATTTCTTCCATTTGTTGTTTCTCTTTTCCTTCCATCACCCTTCCCCATCTCCCTTTTCTTCTTTCCATTATTTCAGTCTATTTTCCTGCTCTCCATAGTTCTTTTCCTCGTTCTAGTTTTCATTTTAGTTATTTGTTCCTTGCATCTTTTCTTCTTGCTGTCCTTTCTATGCTTCTTTTTATTTTCTTTCATTCTATCTTTGTTCTTTCCTCTCGTTTTATGTCTTTCCTCATTTCCATTTTTCTTTTGTGCCATTTGCCATCCTGCTTTCTTTTCATTTTTCTGTCCTCATTTGAATTCTATTCTCCTTCCTTTTTTCGTGCTCTCTCACTCCATTTACCTCTCACCTTTGTCTTTACTCTTTAAATACTTTTTCTTTCTGTCTGTCACTTTTTGGCTTCTTTGGCAGCCTTTGGCCCTCATCCCACAGCTTTGTCATGGTAATTATTTTTGCCACACTGCGAGTCACAGATCAAAGTAAGGAAGGGCCATCAAACTATTTATTTTTCTCCAGTGGCACCCCCGCTTAAGCTGATAAAGCGGGTGCTTCACTATGCCCTTGAGGGCTGGAAACAGTTTCCAGACTTCTGTGTGATCACCTAATGTTTCCTGGGTGTTGTAATCATGTTTTGCTCTCATTGAACTAATTAGACTAAGGCATTTGAAATTGAATGATTTGTTGGTGAAGCATAGGTGAAAAGTTCAGGACTGCAGACAATGTCCATACTGACCTGGAATGAGGTGATCATCCTCACTGGCACTGCCCCAGTGTGATTTTAGCAAATCTGCCTACAAGTGTCAGTTTTATCACCAACTTAGTTGCATTACTTGACTTATTCGAGCTGTGCTACCCTCCGCTTTCGCTGGTGTAATTATATGGCTCTAGCACTGTAGCAATTTTCATCACTTCTCCCTAGGAGCATTTTTTCCCACTCAGCATCAGAGTAATTGAGGGGAGGTGCTTGCTTATTGACTACCCACTGCTGCAGAAGCCACGGTTGTGATTTACAGAATAAGTGCAGAAGGCAAACAAATGAAATGAGTGATTTAACTGTGTTAATCACACATCTAATCAACGCCAGCATGGAAAGTGAGCCTGTGATAGATAACAGCCAGCCAAGGCCAACATGTCATTAAGGTTGTGACACAGACAACCAGTCAACTTCAGGAATGATCTTAATTACCCTCCAGCCCAGCCTTTAGATCATCACAATGGCCAATAGTAACCAACATCTACAGAAGAGCATTGCACGAAGCAAAACAACAAAAGAGAAGGTCTTCACCTCAATTGAGATCCCTAAAGATATCACTCGAAGAATGACAACACTGATTCTGCCGCCAAACACACAACCCTGTGAAATGATTACATCAAGACAACTAACTATGAGGTAGACTATTTCCCAGTTCCTGGCAGCAAGGAGAGAGGGCATGGCATTCCAAAGGAGGTTGTTCTAATATGTCCTACTTGCCTAGGTACTGAGTACTGTTTATGCAAAGCTTTGGCAAACACTGCTAGTCTTCCTCGGCTCACGGGGGCTAGCAGTGTTCTAGCCATGGCAGACTAAACGAATAGTTAGAAGGCTGGTACTGCACACGGTATAACACAGATATCACCTACATGTACATTAATACATAACAAATGTAAACAACATTCAAAATCAGGCACTTAGAGGCAAACCAGAATTGTCTACCCATAGTCATTCCAAAGTTCAAACCAGAAATAGGTTGTACACAAAATGAGCATTATGCTGCGCCTCATTTCGGCTAGGATTCGACTATAGAAATGCCATAGACATGCATACATACATACATACATGCATATATGTAGTAGAACAGTGTGTATTTGCTGTTATTGGATTGGTGGTGGTATATGGTGTATGTGGTGATGGCAGTGTAGGGGGCAGCTGGTGTAGAATTCTGATAGTAACTCAAGGTGAAGGTGTTTATGCTGGATGCAAGAGGTGCAGTTGGGCATATGTGGTGATGTAGGTGTAAGTAATGATGATGTTCACAACTCACTATCATTTCAGATTAATATTTCTTCAATTACTGGAAAAACGAAAGACTAGTACACAATGATATTTAAGCTTTTAAAGGAGGTGTAATCCAAATGACGGGATTTTTTCCATGAACCATTAGTTACTAGGACAGAAAAATATTGAGTAAAATATATGAAGTGAAAAACTGGCAACATGTGCTTGGTGGATGCCTTCAAGGAAAATCGGATGTTAGGCTTAAACCAGGATCTGCAATTCCAGTATATTGTTTCACTGTACATGAGTCCGATGTAGAAAGTATTCTCAATAGGTTGAAATGGGTTTTTCAGAAAGAGTTTGGTAAAGTGAAGTGCTATACTCATCAGACTGAATTAAAATAGCAAGCTGCTCTTGCCTAACATAAACTGAGCAATGTGCTGTTGTCTGTAAGAAATACACTTTTGAAGTTACTTAAATAAAAAGAGTGAGAATTGTGTTATACAGAAGATAGAGGTGTCTAAGTGAGTTTTAACAATAGTTCTAATACAAACAAATTGTGGTCTTGCGTTTGTGTGTCGATTTTCAAAGGCCTGCTTGTCTCCCTGCTGGATGAGGGGACATCACCCAGGGAAACCAAGGACTCCTGCCCTGGAGCCTGGATCACCAGCACCTGCTTGCTTGCCAAGACCAGTGCGCACTGTGAGGAAGAAGAGAGCATTGGTGGGAGCGAAGTAGAGGGGGAGCCCCACCAAGATGACTACCTGAGAGGGGTGAGGGAACAGCTGTGCACTGTTCAGGTCATTGCCCAAGTGCTTTAGTGAACCAGCGACCCCCGTATACCAGGAGGCCACTGTGTCTTGAGCCGTGTCACGAGCGCCGTGAGGGAAGTGCCAGGCCTGCTCTGCCTTGTTGCAGCGAACCCGTATGCCAGAAGGGGCCACCATTGGACTGTTCGTTGTCAGAAACATCAAGACTGTTAACTGTTAACTAGAGGCACTTCCGCTGACACCGAGGTTTCCTGCATGCTGAGACTTCACAACGCAGCGGTCTGACATCTCGTGAAGGGTGTCCAGTTCGTGACCAAGACGGGGTCCCTCATTCTCTACCATCAGGTAATAGGGTTGGATCGCCCCTTGGGGGAAAGCTTGGCCTTACACCTACACACACTCTAGGTACACTTAGAGTAGGGTTTGCATTGTAGGAGTACGCTTGATTACTTCCTTGTTTTATATGCCTGCGTATATACATGCACCATGGTAGATCCATATATACACTATTTACGCTTTTGGTGCTTGTAATCACTTTTATCTGCTTCTGTCTGCTTCTGTCTATTAATCATTGCAGCACACGTATTTTATACAAGAATAATGTTGGTTCAATAAACTTGTTGAAAACGTCCCACTGTGTATTCTCTATATATTTCTCTGAGAAAAAGTGAGCACAAGTGACTGAGCGAAAGAATCTGTACTGTTTCCACGATCCCTGACAGTCAGGGTTGTCATGTTCAGTGGTTGCCAGAAACCATTCACTCCCTGATAGGTTAGGGGGGCTTACGGTGGCACTGTGAGTTAGCTGGTCTATAGGCCAACATATCCTGCGGGGGTGTCCGGAATCAGTCTTGCCACCAAGTCCCTAGTTTATGTTGTCCAAACAAATGCGCAGATCCTACGGATTAGTAAGAACTACACTACAACATGTTATAAGAAAGAGGTTGGGACAGAAATTTGCCTGACAATGACTAGTGCCCTAGCCTCCAGGGGATTGTGTTATTTCTCATGAATGTCGTTATTCCTTTGCATGTGTAGAGTTAGAAATAAAATACTTCTTTTCCTTATAAAAGTAAGCATTTGACTGGACATTGATTTATTGTTCATACTGTGTGCACTTTGAGATGTGAGTTGTGTTCACTTACCTGTATCTTCTCACCCCTCTACCCCGAGGTAGCCTTTGACTGCTCATCCACAGCTACCACTGAGAGTCAAGTGTAGAAGAAGCACTTGGTCCAGTGGCTCAGGATCTATAGTAGGTCGGGCCGCCGGACATCAGGAGTAAAAATGCCTCAACCATTATGGGTGAGCCCAGTAGCACCTCAGTGCCCTGTGGCCCTCTGAAAGGCGTTCTGACAAAATGATATGTTTTTCCCCATTCTGAGCAGTATAATTCAAAATGTTTGGTATTTCCGAAACAAAAGTATCTCCACATTTTACCTATCAAAATCTGTGTGTTGGGAAGAATGGTATTATAGCACAAGATTGAAATTACTGGCAAAATTGGAAAAAGGGACCGTACTGCGATTTTTTTGTTAACCGTTTTGCTGAAATTGATGAGGTGGGATTATGGTGGGGTCTATGTGGGGGATTGAAAGTTCCAAGAGTCTACTCCTCTTTTCGGGCACACCTAATATTTGTCTCCTATCCTCCGCCCTCAGAAATTTTTGTGGAAGTAAGCTCCATTTCATGTTTCTGATGCAGTCTAAAAGTGCTTATTGACAAAAATATCAAGTCTGTTGATCACAGGGAATGCTGACAAGGGTATTCCCCATACATAAGAAATGGAGCAAGTTTCCCCGGTTTAAGGCAAAGCTCAAGTATATACCCTACTATAAATACAGTATTAGTATCAATCACATGACACGGTTCCGATAAAGAGAACAAACAGGAGCATAGCTGCGCTCATGGGAATTAGTAGATGCCCTTCACGAGAAGTAAAAATAAAAAGTTTTCGGCTGAGCAAGTTAGTTTTCAAACTTTTCTGTCTTTTGTGGAAAGGGCACAGAGCAGCTGAGGCTTGGAAATGGGTACATCCAGTGATAAATGTTTAGCATGAGCAAGAAAATATGATGGAGGTAGGTTACAATAGTGCCAAATAAGCAAATGCATTTACATTTTTCTACAGTCCCTCCCTCAAGCACTATTTATTTAGCAAATAATAAGACAGTTCAGTGGTAATTACTCAAGTACGTCTTGCCCTTCACCATCTTCTCTAGTACCAAAGTCCGATCATCAAACTTTTCCTTAATATCGTAGACATTATCATCATCATAAAGGGTAGGATGGGGAGGTAGCCTTGCATCTCATCAAATTTGGAATTAGAAATGATACAGACCAGGATGAAAATGTAAAACAGCAATAGAATGACCATAGTGATGAAGACAACTGAGTATTTTCATACCCATCCTCAAAAAATGCTTTTCAACCATGACCAGATGTCCACGTGTGAAACTGTCATCAATAGTATGTTATTCCTTGACACTTTCACTATAGCTTTTATCTGTTTGTGGATTCCTACAGAGACACTGGGAATGAAGATACCACATTCAACTCAGATTATAGCGTATACTGCACCCATAGCACATATTATGACATCCAAAGCCATTGTATTTTGTAAAATACCTTTTTGTTGAGTTACCAAATGCATGGTGATTAACTTAAAGACATTAGTAGATGAATTAGACACCACCTGCAGGACTTTGGTGACTCAAAGAATGCCATAGTTAGATTCATCCATCCCATAACCTGGAATCAGGATGGCGAAGAATCGTACAGTCCCTGAAATGTCTCTCTTTTTTCTCCCATGCATGGCAGGAGGTTGAGCAACAAAATGTCTGACAGGGACCACACGGTATGCAGGAATGCAGGATCTAGACCAGTTCTTTTGTTGCCAACCATAAGTCCTATTGCCACACATGTAGTAAATTTCAGTTTCATCAGAGACACTCCTTAGGGTGAACAGCACACTAGACAGCAACATAGTTCTTGGTATCTCAACTTGAGTAGAGATGAGATAGGTAATAGGGGCAGATCACTTAGGTATAGTCACATTCCTCTCATAACAGCCCAAAACGGTTCTGCCATTTCCGACTTTACACACCAGTTCATTACCAGCTGAGGCTAAATTGATAGCAGGAGGCAACAGTTCTTGAATGATCAAAGGCATAGTGCAGGCCATTAACGGTGACATGAATTGCCTAATTGTTGACTTCAGGGGTAAAGTGGCCATCCTGGTGAAAAGAATCACGTTGCTCTTCCCATCCTAAACGAATTGGAATCATGGGCATTCTCCATTGAAGTCAATGGACACATGGGAGCACAGTCTTCAGGAAGAGAGGGTGAGGTCCTGTTTGCATTGGTCCAGGACCTGCATGAGAGTAGTATCCTTGTAAATAGGGTGCTTGTATAAGGCATATGTAGTGAGTTGCATGCAGTTTACTTCTAGCACACTGCCCATTACCTGTTGAAACAGTCACACAATTAAAACAACCAAACAGACTTGAAGCCAAGAAGGCTGACCAGACCCATCAAGAAGTCAAGTAGCTGGGAGACTTCCCACTGCTGGGGTCACAGGCCGTAGACACGAGCAGGAAGAGGGTCTCTATCCTTCCACTGCTTCTGTGGTGCACTCATGGGAACAGACAACCAGTCCTCTGCACGAGACACAAGAATTTGTGATGTGCGGGACTTGGAATGGACTCGCCACCAGAGTTAAAGTGATGACTACTGGATATTCTTATGCACCCAGCCGATAACAAAAGGAGGAACATTTGTATTATAGTTCAGCCTGAGGGAGGAAGAGGAGGAAACTCAGAGATTTTTAGAGTGCATCAGCTAGCACCAGTATCAATAAGGAATAAGGTGGGCTTTACATTGATGACACATCATACATGCGAGCATTTCTGGTCTACAGGGATCAAAGTCTGTACAGAACAGTTGCCTCCCCAGGGCTGTCTTAAAATCATGAGTACCTGGAGGAAGAAAATCAGATTATCCAAGCTGATCAAAGAGCTTTGAGACCGATTCAGGAACTCTTATTTCCAGTGCCCTTGTTGATCACAATTGAAACATGAGAAGTTATCAGCCGGGACAAAATTTTGCATTTCCAGGCCTTGGCCATTCCCTAGCCCTACCCTTTCACCCCCTGTCCACCATACCCACTCAGCCCACCCTGTCCTCCTCTGCCCTTCCCTCTCACAGTTCACTGGAAGGATTGCCTGTGCAATAGCATTAATTTAGATTGTGTGGATTCTCTTGAATGTCTTTGAACCAATACACAGTAGTTTTACATGGTAACAACCTGTGAACAAATCAGCCCAGAGTGGTTTCAGCAGCATTCCTAATAATAGAATGATGATCAAATACATCTTTCAATCGATCTAAGAAATTGGCTTTGGTTTCTTCCTCGTTGTGCTTACAGACTAATAGGACATCAGGGGTAATGTGGTGCTACATGGGACAGTGGGAAGTTCTGCTACATGGAAGATCAGGAAAAGATGCTATATGAATAAGGGTGATGGTCTTTTAGGGAATGGTGCAGGAGAGCTGCTGGGAGTTGTAGTGGATAACAGATCCTCTATGGGAAAAGAACATGTGTTTCAGTGGACAATAGGAAAGAAATGATGTATAAGGCAGTGGATGAGCAAAATAAAAGGAAAAAGTGGGATATGGGCTAGTAGGTGACAGATGTTGAATGGCTGATATATGGGATATTGGGAAAAGGGAGATATTGGGGGGGAATGGATAGGTGCAGTTCTGGCCGGTGATGCCGTGCATCTGGAGGCAGTTGATTTCACACTGTGCGCATAAATGTCTAATATGCTTTTTATCTATGTTGCGAACATTTGCTGTTGTGGGGCACTCTTGATGTGAATATTTACTGCTGTAAAGCTCTCTGATACCTTCAGTTCTAGCTAGCGCTATATAAAACTCTCAAATAAATAAATGTCATATGGGACAGTAATAGAGAGACGGTATGTAGGACAGTGAATAGGACAGATATATGGGAAAGTATATATTGACTCCTCAACCTACCTACCCTTGTAGAAGCAAGGGAACAAAATTAATAACTTAGGTATTGACTTTTAGCACAATAGTACAAGAGGACCTTTGATTCCAAAGGCAAATGACATTACCGGACACAGCAAGCACTGACTGCCACAGAATTAAGAGAAAAGGCCTCACATGTAGTGGGGGACTTTTATTGGGGACAGTGTAGTTGGGATGGCATAACCACCAGTCTTGGAGCAGAGTGTAAGAGAAATTGCAGGAATAATGCTATATGGGACAATTGATGTCAAGGAAGGAATGCCATATGGGACAATAATATTCAGCACTCGAGTACCACTAGGTGAAGAAGCATTTTAGAAAATCACTGTTTATAAATAAATTAATAAAATAGTTGGGTGCTGTGAGAGTTAGGAGACATGCTATATAGAACAGGGTTATGTTATGTGTTTTTGTATAGTGCACAACTCACCCAGGAGGTATCCTGGCACTGAAGCAGAAGCTTTATGAACCAAGTCAGGGTAGGGGCAAGGTGAAAAGCCAGTACTTCAGTTTCTTTTGGAATTCAAAAACTGAGGAGGAGGCTCTGATGTGCAGGGGTAGGTCGTTCCAGGCTTGAGGAGCAAGGTAGGAGAAGGCAGAAGGCATGACCACTGGATCTGGTTCTGCGTATGCAGGAGGGAGGTGTGCGAGTAGCAATCTGGCTGAGCGCAGGCGTCTGGTAGGTTTTGCTGTTGAGATACGTGGGCCAAATGTTGTGTAAGGCTTGTTTATGTGCGTGAGGAGTTTGAAGAGTGCTTGTTTGTGGATTGGGAGTCAGTGGAGCACTTTGAGGTGCAGGGTGATGTGAGTGCAGGATTGGAGGTTGAGGGTGAGCCTGGCTGCTGAGTTTTGTGTGGTCTGGAGTCTTCTGGTCATTTGAGTGTTGATTCCAGCATAGAGTGCATTGCCGTAGTCCAGCTTGCAGGTGATGAGGTCTTGGGTGACAGTTCTGCATGTGTTGATGGTAGCCATTTGAAGATCTTTTTGAGCATCTCGAGTGTGTGTAAGCAGTAGACGGAGACTATATTCACCTGGCCAGGCATTGCGAGTTGGTTATCGATTATTATTTCGAGGTTCTTTGTGTGGCTTGCTGGGACGGATGTGAGTCCGGGTTTGGCAGGCCACCAGGTGGAGTCTTATAGTGAGGTGCCTTTGCCAAAGATTACTACTCCGTGTTGAGATTTAGGCAGTTGGTTTTCATTCATCTGGGGACTTCGGTCATGGAGCCGGAGAAATTGGGCTTGGTGTTTGGCATCTTCTTGGGTAGGTAGAGTATGAGCTGGTGTTTTCAGCATATGATATGATATTGATTCTATGGACGCGGATGATGCTGGCAAGTGGGATCATGTATGCGTCAAACAAAATAGGGCTGAGATGAGGGTCCTCAGCAGATGAGGTTGACTGCGTCAGAGTTGGAGGGGGCCAGGCTGACCGACTGGGTGCATCCTGTCAGGAAGGAGCAAATCCAGTGAAGTTCAGGAATTTGCTTGTCGACTTCGTACAGTCGTTGGATAAGGATGGGGTGGGAAACTGTGTTGAAGGCTCTGGAAAGATCTAGTAGGATGAGGGCCAAGGTGTCACCTCTGTCCATGATCATCCAGATGTCATCTGTGAAGGTGATGAGGGCGTTATCTGTACTGTGGTTGGGACTGAAACCGGATTGAGTAGTGTCGGAAAGTGTTTGTCATTGAGGTTGTTGGCCAGGCCTTTGTTTATCATTTTTTCCTTTACTTTTGCCGGATGGGGTAGCAGGTAGATAGGCTGGGTGTTGGCTAGCGTCTTTGGGTCTGCTGAGGGTTTCTTAAGAAGGGGGAGTACTGTGTCTTGTTTCCAGGCCTCCAGGTAGGTGACTGTGATGATTGAGTCTTTGAGGATCAGGGTGAGGGCTGCGCTGATGGTTTCCAGTCCTTTGAAGATGTGATGAGAGCAGGGGTCTGAGGGTGCTCCAGAGAGTATGAACTGCATGGTTTTTGCTATTCCTTGAGTGGCTATGGTGAGTCAGCTGTTCAGAGTAGTCCTATGGGTGTTGGTAGAGATAGGCAGGAGAACTGCAAGGGTGGGACTGGTTGGGGCTGAAAGTTGTTGCAGATACTGGTGATAAAAATGGGTAGTGCTCTGATGGGCCAAGGGCGAGGAGCCCAGGACCTGTGCTCTGTGCGCCAGCCCGCCATGTTGCAAAGTGCCCAGGACAGAGTCCTGCATTCCCGGGATGGCCTCCCATGACTGCTCGGGTTAAAAAGCTCTGACCAGGCCCTGGGTCAGAACTTGAGCTGGCCAGGGGATTGAAGCCCATGTCCTGGGACCCATTCTACAGGCCACTGTGCTGCAGAGTGTCCAGGACAGGGTCCCACAGATCCTGGGAGGGCTACCCTGCTTGTCCGGGTGAAGAAGCTCTGACTGGGCCCTGGATCAGGGCTCCAGTGGCCTGAGGTAGGGAGCCTCCATCCTTGGGCTCCCTTCCCCGGCCCGCCATGTCTCAAAGTGCCCAGGACAGGATCCTGCAGGCACAGTGGAGCAGTAGGCTTTGACCACCTGTTCTAGGTTTAATCTAAACAGTTATGGTTTAGACTGATGTGATCAGGTCAGAAGGAATCTGATTTGCACCACAAGGACCTATGTATTTTTGGGGTTCTAAAGAAATCTTTGTTCGGGTCAGAGAGGGCCCCTTTCCCATTGCAACACAGTTATTTCTGGTCTGGTGAAAACCCACTATGATATGGTTTGTTTCTTGCTTTAACAAAAAGTGACTTCTCTCAAGAGAGAGCAATTTGTGGAATGGTGTTGCTATTGTGGGAGTGGAAGAGCTGTGGGAGGGTGGGGACGGGGAAAGAATGGTTATTATGCACATTCTCTCCCGGCCTCCTGTGATGTAAACAGTGCGAAGGCAGATGCTCGCGGAAATACTATGTCTTCTGGGGTGTTGTGAGGGTCAGGACTGGAGGCAGGTGCCCCAGAGAAGCAGTGGCAGCTTGTCTTCCGGGCTTCTGTGATGTGTACAGCTATGAGGCATGGGCTCTCCTGGGAAGCCCTTTACTTCTGACCTCCTGTGAGGTAGACAGTGTTGAGGCACTGGAACCCCTTGCTTCCAAACTCCTGTGAGATAGACAATGTTGAGGCACTGTGCCCTCCTGGGAAGCCCTTCACTTATGGCCTCCTGTGAGTTAGACAGTGTTAAGATGCACTGCCGTCCCCAGAAGCACCTTCACTTCACATACATGCCAACAGACCAGATTCAGGCAGGAGACTCACGATTTACAAAGCCAAATATGGCTTTACTTTAGCTGTCTCTCGGTTGAAATTGCCTCTGCTGCAATATATATCAGTGGGGAAAATACATCCCCCGATTGTTTTTTTCAAAATCTCCCACTTTCCAATTGTAAAATGTTGGTATGTATGCTTCCGGCCTCCTGTGAGCTAGCAGTGTTGAGGTGCAATGCCCCCCAAGGAGGCTGTCTTCCGGTCTCATGTGAAGTAGACAATGTCGAGGCACACTGCTCCCCTTGGAAGCCCTCCTCTTCTGGCATGCCATGAGCTAGAACAGTGCTGAGGCACAGTGCCCCCCGGGCAAGCACCTTCCCTTCCAGCCTCATGTGAGGTAGAAAGTGTGGAGGCAGGCGCTCCTGGGAAGCAGGGCCAGCTCTAGGGCAGTGCGATTGGTGCCACCGCACCGGGCGCTGACATAAGGGGGGGGCGCCGTGTTTTCATGTACAATGTAGTTTTAAAAGCACCTGCTGCCGCACTCCTTGTCTCCAGCAATTTTCAGGCAACCATAAAAATGGCAAGACAACTCTGGTGACTGATGGACATGCTGCAGAGAAATCTGAGTTTTGTCTAGGGGAAGTTTTGACTCATAATAAAGTAGAGCAGGAGGTTAAAACCCCTGCCGCAAAGCTCGTGTACCATGCAGATCACAAAGGCATACAATGTAAATAGGTCAGTGCGTTACTGCTTCTGCCAGAGAGACCCTTTTGTTACTTGCAGTTTTAAGTTTAAATCCTAATATAGAACATTGAGCGATTAACTATCATCAAAGAGCTGCATGCAAACTGCAAGGTATAGATTAGAGCGTTATGATTTCCCCCCCCAGTCTTTCATTATCCTAATGTTGCAAAAAAGGGTCCACTTGGGTAGAAATCAATTCTTATTAGTAAAGCCAACCCCCAACCACGGTGTTACGTTTTAAATTTTGAGTTTGTGCTTCTCCAGACCAAGCACTCTTAAACTATACTGTCTACCAGTAGGGGTGACTTGTGACTCCTACACCTTGTAGTCCTCTGTAACAATTCCTATACACTGATTTACACACTTATGATTCCTTGTCTGTGTAATGTGTATGTGATGTAAAGTGCTCTGACAGCTAACACTGGTACGAGTGGCGCTATAGAACAACAGAAATGCATGAGAGAGAGAGTGGTTATGGAGGCTTGAGGGGCACTGTTGAAGGGTATGTAGTGAGGGAATCCGAGGAGGAGGAGGTCATTGGCGGGGCGCCAACAACATTGTCACACCGGGCGCCAGCAGCGCTACAGCCGGCCCTGCTGGGAAGCACCATCTCTTCCATGTGTCTCTGAGGTAGATCTCGTGGAGGCAGGTGCCACGAGGGCGAATATTAATGATACAATTTGCAGGCGTGTTCCACATGACGACTCCGGCCCAGACATGCATTTGAAACCCCGCGCACACTGCAGGCATCAGCCGTGATAAAGAGGGGTGGTCACGCTCCCTGGCGTCTGTACGGGGCGAGCTCGTATTTTGCTGCTAGACCGACCGGCCCCGGTGGCTGTTCCTCAGAGCAGTTGTCTCTCTGAAGTGAGGTCCAGCTCTGCCCTTGTGAGAGGGGTCCTGTCGAGGCACATGCAGAGAGTTTGCCTGGTTGGCGCTTTACATCAACTGTCCATAGGAGCACGTCCTCTGTGCTTGCTTCTTACATCTCCCCTGTGCCTGCCTTTTAAAACACAAGACTCCGAGCGCTATTGCGAGTGTGGGAGCCCTATTGAATAGCGCACACTGCAAATTGAAGCCCGTGTAGACGCTATGTGCGCACCTATGTCTACCTGCACGTGCACGCATCTCCCTCTTTAGCAGGTCGGTCTCTGTCTGTGTACATATGAGTAACATGCAGCTCTAACCATACAATTTTTTTTACTTCTGGCCTAAACAGTTTTAGCTGTTCGCCAGCCTCAAGTTTGGAAAAAAGCATAATAGAAAAAACATATATTGAGGGGCTTTCCAAAAAATATCAAAATAAAAATGCTTACAAAAGCGGCTTTCAGTCATTCATCGGCATTGGTCTGTTCTATTGCTATTTGCTTCCGCCCACCCGAGCATACATACCACATTGGTCAATGGATCTTCCCACTTCAGTCATTGGCTCTCTTCATGGTGAGAGTCAGCATTTTGCTCTTGCACGTGTGCACATCTTGCAAATACGCACTCCATCTTTAGATGGCAGTACTTTTGCTTTTACATTTTTAATGTCTATTACATATGCTTGCCAAAAATTAAATTAATTAAAAAAAAAAGACCAGGCTTACCAAGATCAGGCCTATTTGTTTTGCTAATGCTTGTTTCTGCATGTTCCTCTAGCTTCTTGAGGGTGCACGCTGGGTGTAACCCCCAGCTAGGAGAGATGAACCTAGTGTCTAGAACTTTCAAGTTAAGATGAGAGGGGGACAAAGTGGAACCCTGCAGATTCGAGTTTGCGGTGCGGTGACAACAACGTCAAAGGCCATTGCTTGCTGCGTGTGCACTCTCTGTCTGGGCCACACACTGGTGACTTTCCCCCGTTTTTGTTAGTTCTGTTTGTGGTGTACACATACATGTCGATCTGGGGGCATCTAAATTTTGGGGTTTAGGATTTATTGCTGTGAAGAACCTCTTTAAATTGAGCCAATATTGGGCATAAGTAGAACCGTGGATATGCATGATTTTGGCAATACATATATATTTTTGGTAGATTTTCAGAGTGTAATGTGATTCCTGGTTGTTTTGGACTTTTTGTGGATAACATTTTATTGATGTTTTGAAAATACATATATTTTGACAATGTCATGTTTTCAGCAACTGTCAATGTTTGTTCAATAAATATTTAGCAGAATATAATGACAATATGTTATTACCTCAGCAGGCTGGACTACGGCAACACTCTACGCCAGGATATCCAAACTACTCCTACACAGACCATCCAGAACGCAGCCGCAAGACTCATACTCGACCTCCCACGCCGCACCCCCATCACACCGCACCTCAGGAAGCTTCAATGACTCCCCATTCACAAGCACAGCCAATTCAAACATCTCACACACACATACAAAGCCCTACAGAACACAAAAACTGAATACCTGAACAGCTGCATGTACTTTCACCAACCCACCAGACACCTACGCTCTGCCTCGCTCTCACTCGCACACACGCCCCACATCCGCAAAAGCATAACTGGAGGTCGCTCATTCTCCTACATTGCACAGAAGACTTGAAGTGACCTCCCTTAACACACCAGACCCTCCTCCTTACTTATTGAGTTCCACATGAAGCTGAAGACCTGGCTCTTCATGTAAGCACCTTGGGATCAGACACCTTGCCAAGCACCTGGATACCCTCTTGGGTGATTAGTGCACTATACAAATCAATTTAACATTACATAACAAAACATAACAATTATAGAATCGATAGATGAATACACAACTATTTTTTAAACATAAACAAGAAGAAAAAACGAAAACGCTCCCATCCCATTTTATCCAAACCCATTTCCTCCTTCCACGACTACGACTGTCTACTCTGCTATTACCCAATTAGCTGGGGAAACCTCCTACCATGAACTAGGCATTGGGGTCGTTGAATGTAATTCATTCATTCATTCAAATAACTTTATTCGGTTTTCGGATGTAAAACCATTTTACATAAGTTTACCATATATAAAAACAGTAATTAATAAAATATTCTTAAAACCATTACACAATTCATTACATACAGAAACCGATTCATAGATAAAGTGCAGTGCAAGATACTTGGTCCCCTTAGGTCAAAGATTCAAATAAACCCAAAATTAAATAGCGCCCAAAATCCTTTCCAGTAATCAAATCTCATTCAGAGGGCTAAGTTATTAAATGACCCAAAAAATGGTACCATCTATTCTAAGTGGGCCCTACATTTTACTGCAGATTTAAGGAAATTAAGAACAAACAAAACGGAATCTTCGTGCAACATCTGTAGATACATGAGAGCTGGACGGGCCTGCCTGAATTTCATCCTCTTTAAAATTGGGACAATACCATTTTTCTGGGGGATCACATAAAACCTACAAAATAATAAAAAATGAAGCAAATCCTGTGGAGACACGCCGTCGCAGCCACAGGCTGCTAAAGCCTGCCCTCTGAGGCTCCCGCTAGGGAAAGCCAGCAAGAGGTGAAAAAAAAAACAGGCGAAACCTGGTCAGCAGAAAACGATCGTATGTACTAAAAAATCCCAAGAGATAAGGCTCAGTGGATAATGTTGTTTGCAATGTTAAAAATTTACGGACGGTAGGTTTCCTCAATTCCAGCTCTTCCCTCTCCAATTTCCTTAAACTATAAAAGAACTCCCTAACCCAACCCAGGTCCTTTTTGCATACCATTTCGGGGTTAGTATATAATTCTGCTCTGCCCAGTCTTTCAAAGCTAGTCTTAATATAACTAAGCCAAGGTATGCGGCGCGAGTGATCAAGAGCCATGCACTCTTTCGATTGGGTCAACAACAATTCATCATTCTGCCACATTTTCAGCCAGGAGGTTAGAGGGCGGAAAGCCAAAGTATCACTCAAATACGGGACCCCCAGTTCTTCGTGCACCACCATATTCGGGGTTCCGATGGGAACACCCAGTAGACGCTTCAGGAACGTGTTCTCAACCACTTGCAATACTTCCATGGCTACATGCCCCCATATTTCACTGCGATAAGAGGCATCGCAACACACTTGGCCTGATATATCTTTACTAGTGCCGCTATCGGTCTCTTGCCTAGTTTGGTAGCGAAATTAAAAATGGCCGTATTTGCCCGCACTAAGTCACCCCTCTTTCTCTGTTTTAGTGGGCCCCAGTTCAACTGTTCATCCAATGTAACTCCCAAATACGAGAAAACATCAGTACGGGGAACCTGTGCGGAGCCTACCCTGAACTTGAAGGGCTTTTTATTGCGAGGGCCCACCTGCATCACAAAAGATTTCGAGTCATTTATGGATAGATCCCGATCCCGATCCCTCATGAAAGCAGAAAAGGAGTCAAGCAGGATTTGTAGCCCCCTGGCGGTCCTGGATATGAGGACCGCATCGTCCGCGTATAATAAAACCGGCAGACCGCGACGGCCTATCTGCGGATAGTCAACCCTTGTGGCTTGTAGTACGTTGTCTAAATCATTAATATACAAATTAAACAAGAAGGGGGCCAAAATACAGCCCTGTCACACCTCGCTTTATGGCCAAAGTGCGGGAGACTCTTAAGTCTTGTGAAAATCTGACCTGTGCCTCGGTTGCTTGGTGGAGATTTTCCAAAAAAAGGACAATATTAACATCTACCCCGATATCCCCCGATATGGACTGCCATAGTTTGCTCCTATTCATGCGATCGAACGCGGAAGACAGATCCATGAATGCTAAGTAGATCGTACCGGGGCGGGCAACCGTATATTTATTCAGGATAATGGACAGGTTAAGGCACTGGGCCATTGTTGACCTCCCAAGACAGAACCCATACTGGATATCCGATAGAATGGCATGTTCATCTGTCCAGGTTGTCAGTCTGTCCAAAAGCACTCGACCCACCACCTTAACTACCGAGTCCAGCAAGGAAATCGATCTATAACAATGGGTGCTGTCTCGATTGCCTTTTTTAAAAACTGGCACTATGGTTGAGGTCGCCCAGGACTCAGGACAGCCGGACCTTGCCGCTGCATTCAAAACTGCGGCAAGAACCGGCACCCAAAGGGTTGGATCTGATTTAAAGAGATCAGCTGGGATACCATCAGGTCCCGGGGCTTTGTTACTAGTTAATCCAATAATATTGTCCTTAACTTCAGAAGAACTAAAAACCAGGTCAGGTGTACCATCCACCCGGGGAAAAGAACAGTTTAACTCAGGGGGGCACTCAAACATAGCTTCAAAATGAAGAATCCACTCCTCCTTTGTGATGTGGGCACCTATCACTCTCTCTTCTTCAGGGTTTAGAAAGGGACTATTAATTAAGCACCAGAATCTGGCGCTGTCCCTCAGCGTGCTGGACTCAATTAGCTTCCTCCATGCTTCGTCCTTTAGGGCGGATTTGCATCTTGCCAATTCTAATTTATACTCTTTTCGGCGGGATCTCACAAATATAGGGTCCCTTGGGCACCTATTTAGTGCTTCCCGCAAGTTCCTAGCCGCCTGAGAACAGAAGGAATCGAACCATCTAGGGGTCTGTGTAACAGAACGCCGGGCCAGGGCGCTTAAAAAGTCACTTATTTTACCTGTGATGATGTTAAAAGCGCTAAGGACCTCCCCCGGCGCTGAGGTTAATGTAGTGCACCTAGCTAACTCATTAGCACATGAGATGGACATGTTCTTATAAAATGCGTCTGGGGATATCTGGGTCCATTTTAACCGCCTCCCACCATCTGTTGGTCTCACCTCCCCACTCTGGCCAGCCCCCCTCTATGCAGCATTAAAGGCCCATGGAAATAAACACACAGGGGATTATGATCACTGTGAACACTCGCTTGTATCGCAAATCCTGAGAATAAATCTAGTAGAGGCGAAGATACCAAAATAAAATCTATGAATGATCCATCACCCCTACCTTTGAAAGATGGAATAACAGTCTTGCTACAAGGGTCAGATAGACACATGAGAGACAATAAATCAAATTCATGAAGGAGGCCATTCAATGTCTCCCCTTGTGAGGAGTGTTCAAAGTGAATTCCCTGCACGCGTGGGCAACCCAGATCAGCCACACTAGATACCCTGGGATCACCGCAAATATGAATGTTAAAATCCTCAGCAATCACAAAGTTACAAAATGAGGTATTAAGGTGTTGCCTTACAAAGGAGCCTAGCAAGGTGATATCACATACATCCCTGATGCACGATGTTGAATTATAAAAATTATGATGCCTAGCTTGTGGGGCCCTCTGCAGAGTACCAGAGACTGTATACACAGACTCTCTGTAGGCAGAACCAGCAACCTACATTCGACTGCCAGGAAGATGTAAATAGCAAGGCCGCCTCTTGGTCTTCCTACATGAGAAGGGATAGCCGGGACAGAGAAGGACTTATAACCCTCCGGTGGTAAACTGCTTCCAGTCAGCCACGTTTCCGGTAAACAAATCACACAAAATTGTTTAATGTACTTAATCCAAGAAGGATCAGAAAACTTATTAGAGAGACCTGCAATATTCCAGGATATAAAGTTTCTGTTGATAACACCTGTGGTCCTGGTACTTGCCCGTAAAATTTCCTGTGGGTTGGTGGAAGTCACTGGGTTCGTTAAAACAGGCCCACGAAGTCAATTGCAGGGGTTCAAGGTGGCCAGGGGTGCAAAACGGTTGGTAAGCTCCAAAATGGGGGGAGGAGGTGGCTCCTGCCGGCCATGTGCAATCCTATTCCAATAATTTATATCTGGAGCCCAATTCGAATTCAGATTCCTGGGTGATTAATATAATGACATATGACTGCTGATTGGGGCCATAAAATATTTGACATATGATTCCGCCCCCGGGGTTCAGGTTTGTAGAAAAAGCCGAGGGGTAAAGCCGTGATTGATGTCTTAAGGCCAGAAGAGGCGTTATTTGCAGATGAAAACAGAATCCTTTATGCAATGTGAGGTTGATTAAAATTAATAATAACACAATCACCATTGCACGGCTTGCAGGAACTGCAAACCCAATTGACCCTTCGCACCATGTTAATAATTTTCTCTACCCTCATTCCTAAGGCAGTGTTACAAGATAACCAGTGTAGTACCTTGTTCCTCAATTGAGTGTAATCCTCCTTGGTGCCCTGGGGGAGAGTTGGCACATTCCCCAATACCACAACATATGGTGTTGATTCTGGTGGCAGGTGAATGGTAGGTAGATTATGCGTAAGATTTTGCATAGGGCCCTTCCCTCGGGTCAGCTCTTGGCCTTTCCCCCAGATGGTTGGCCCGTTCTTTTCGTGCCCGACCCTTGGGTAACCAGCTCAATACCTCCTGGTCTCCCTCGAGTGGCCAGTCCGGCGGCTGGAGGATTCAAGAGATGACTAATGGACAAGACACCCACTTGCCCCCTGCGTGAATGTGCGTTGTCCCCCTTGGGATTATTAATCACGATGGTCGGTGTAAGGGGTGCATGTTGTCCAGTTGACTGGCTATTCGAACTATTCGGACCGACTATTTCTTGGGGCCCGGAATTATCAAGTGATTCGTCAACACTGACACTGACCACAGGACTTTGGGCATGTGTACACAGGGGGGGATGGGAAGTTGCAGGGATCTAGAGAGGCGCCGGTTCACCAGTTCAATCTCCTTGTCGATCACCGGTGCGGCCCGTTGCAAGACTGAGTCCATGGTTGCCGCTGAGCCTAAGGTGGCAACTAAAGCCCCCCCGGGAGCTGCAGGCACCTTACACTTCCCCATGTGATGCCCGAGTCCCAAATCAGTCTACCAGTTAGTGGAACTTAGGCACAGAATAGCACAGGTCAGGGCCGGGGTCTGCTAACACAGAAACCAGGAGTTAGACACACATTCCTTGTTTGACCGGCTATCGTTTCTGAGACCCTTATATTGCTAATACTCCACCACTGCGGCCAACAAGTTTATTCTACAAGACTGTATTGGTAAAATGGTAGGCGTTGTCTTCCTACCTGGACCTCTACAGCGGCCGATGAAGTCTGGGCTAGGGCTGGTACGAAAACAGGAGAAGGACGATCCTGAAACTAACAAGTTCCTGGGGTCTGACAAGATTGGTACGGAGACCAAGAGGGTAGGCCCAGCCCAGCCTCCTCCGGTCTCAGACGGGCCAGCCCTTGGCCCGGGCTTTGCCCGGGCGCGGCCTGGGCACGCCCGCGCACATCCCGCACCGCGGGAGCCCGCAATGATTTTTAAGGTGCCTCCTGGCGCCGCAGGTGACGTGGGCCGCGTTGGGACCTGGATCCTGTGGTCCGAAGCTGAGGCAGGGCAAGTAGCAAGGCAGGCGGTGGCTGGCGGTAAAACAAGCAAACGGGCACTGTAATTCAATCGATTGGTCTCACATAGCACCTGGGTCCCCAACTTTGGTGAATTATCGCGAAACAGAGGTATTGATGTAAAGTATTGCAGAAAGGACTCCCAGGTTGCCTCAACGGCCTTGCAGGTTTGTGGTCTATCATGAGGTAACTTTCCATAGTCATAGTGTGCCATTACTCAGCAATCCACAATACCCCGGGTAGAGGTTACTTTTTCTTCCAGAACCTGCTAATTAGACGCTTTGCTGCCCCTAACATATGAAAAATTACTGTGTGTCGTATTCCCACATTACCTGAAGAGCTGTTTTGTACTTTTGACCCAGCTGTAAAAAACATTTCCTTGACCATCTTTTACTAAAGTTTGCTTTGCAGGTCAAGCAAGTTTCTTTATTATAATTCAATCTAACATCATTTCAGCCCTCATATGCTTACACGGATTGCCTGTGGCTAGATATAATGTAATTTGCATAGTACATCAAACCATATTCCTTCAATTGTTCCTTCCAAATAAACAGTGAACCTATCTCCACATAAGACCATTATATCTAGGTTGGCCCTTCTTCTGGCTACTCGACCTTTCTAAATTCCTAGAGTGCCCTTTAGGTATACTCAACTAACACAATGAGCCCAGCTGCAGAACAAAAGAAAGCAATATTAAGAGATCTTACCTCTCTTGAGTCATTCCTGAAAAGTGGGTCGACATCAAAAAGGATCTCAAATGTGTACAAATTTCTGAATAACCCACATCAGCTTTTGAAAACCCCTTAAAGGTCTGACTGGAAAACCAAGCTGTGTACACAAATAACAGAGGACTTGAGGCTTAATATGGTCTTGTGCAGCAAAATCATCTAACTGCATGCAACATAAGGAAAATAGTTATAAAATCATCCTAGGCTGGTACCTCACACCAACGCGTCTCCATGCCATGTTTGGCTCACCAGAGGAGTTTTGTAGGGTGTAGGGGGCTCTAAGGCTGGGCCCCTGGGGCCTGGTTATGTAGAGGCCGCTAACAGAAAAGGACACCAACACTTACTATCTCGGTTGGGCAAGAAATGGCCTCGTGCGACTACTCCCCATTTTATTCATTTGCCTTGGGCCACGCCTGGCCCAAGCGCGTGGGTGCGACACATCTGGCATACGCCGGGTGAAATAGCTGAACCGCTAAGTCATTACATCCTATCTCAACTCAGTCTCTTCTTCTTTTCTCCGCGGACTGGTTCGGGACTTGCCAGGCGGCATGCAAAGTCTTTTAGGTGGGAGCTCGGGGCTGGGCTTCCATGCAGCCCGTACCTGGGATGGTGACCCCGACCAGGGGGTGGGATCTCTGGTCTCAAGGGTGTAAAGGGTCCCCTGGGCTTGGGGGTGCCGTGCTGGTCTCGTGATTGTCTTCCCTCGGTACCTCCGGGTAATCACTCTGCGGATTGCCTGCACGTTCCATCTCAGCATGCCCCTCTCCGTCTCCTCCTGCTATGGAGTACCTCTCTCCCCCTGTGGTTGGAGAAGTCTCTTCTACTCCCTTGAACCATGAGATGTTCCTGGTCACTCTCTCGCCTTTCTTTTCCACGGTAACCATAGTCCCCTTGACGCCGATGACTGTCCAATATCCCTGTTCATAGGGAGTTCAGAATTTTCCTCCTGGTCTCCGGTCTCTCATTATTACTCGGTCCCCTGGCCGAAGATCACAGGGTCTAGCCCTTCTCCTGCGACTGGCGGCTAGACTTTGCCTCTCCCTACCTTCCAGGGCCTCATTCTTGTTGTATTGCGGTGGGGCCCATCCGGGGCAGATGGGGATAGTGTCTCGGCGTGGGCCGTTAAACATCAATGCCCACGGGGCTTGCTGTGTGGTACTATGTGGCGTGCTCCTGTACTCCCGGAGGAACAGTTGTAGGTGGCGCTCAGGGTCTGCATTTCCGGCCACGTCAATGCGCATTACCTTGTTGAGGGTCCTCATGAACCTTTCAATTTCTCCATTGGTTTGTGGCCATTGAGGGGTGATTCGGCAATGCCGCACGCTGTGGAGCTGCATAAAATCGCGGAATTCCCCTCCCTGGAACGGGGGTCCGTTGTTGCTCTTGATCTACTCTGGATATCAGAACATCGCAAATGTCTTCTCGAGCACTGGGGAACCCGGGAGAATGCGGTGGAGCTGACGACTTCCACTACTGGGTATTTGGAGTAGCTAACCACCATGACCAAGGTCATCGGGCCGTCAGGAAAACTCCCGAAGTCGATGCTCACTTTCTCACATGGAGCCTTCCCATGCTCCTCCATCTGAACAGGCGCTGCGCATTTCTGGTGCGCTAGTCAGCTGGCACGCCGGGCATCTTCTCACAGCCTCCTCTACCCAGCCTTCCAGTCCTGGAAAACAGATTTTCTCCCTCATCCTGGCTTTCATCTTTTCAATCCCTTGATGTCCCCCACGCGCCAGTTGGGTTACGTGGTGTTGTAGGGCAGCTGGGATGACGATGCGGGACCCTCACAACAGGATTTCCTCCTGGGTCACACTTAGCTCATTCTGGATCTTCCATATTTTTGTGAGGTACTCCCTTTCTGGTCCTGACCAGTCGTTGGCCGTCTGCAGAAACCGATGCCAGTTGCCTCCTTGTACGGCACTGCGCACCTTGGTGATGACCGGGTCACTCTCAGCTGCCGCTGCGATGTCTGCCAGGGTCAGTGCTTTGGGGCATGTGATTGTCGAGATCATGTTAAGATGTGCTTCGAGTGCCTCGACTTCCTGCGCCTCTGTTTGATGTTCACTTGCGGGGTGTTGAGAGAGAGAAAATCGTCTGTATTCTTCGCTACGTGCCGGTATACTACCTGCATTTTATATTGCTGAAGTCCGATGGCCCAACGCTCGATCCTCGGAGGTGGGTGAGGCGCTGACACTTTGAACAGGGGTACTAATGGCTGGTGGTCCGTGACGACCTTGAATGGCTGGCCACAGATGTACAGGTGGAAATGCCTGCATGCCCATCGAATTGCCAGGGCCTCCAGCTCAATCTGCGCATAGAGTGTTTTGGCGGGGGAGAGAGACTTGCTGGCGCAGGCCAACGTGGCCCATCTTCTGGGTTCCTGCTCTTGGGTGAGCACCGCTCCTAGACCCACCGGTCTGGCATCTACAAGGAGCTCCGTGCGTTTGGCAGGGTCAAAGTATACCAAGGTGGTGTGGTCGAGGAGAGCACCCTTGACCCTCTGGAACGCTGCCTCATCTTGCTGTTCCCACTTCCACGTGGCGTCAGATCGAGTGAGGTTTCTGAGGGGTTCCGCGATGGTGGCCAGATCCGGGATGAATCGGCCACAGTATGTGGCCATCCCCAGGAAGCTTTGTACTTCCGACATCGTCGAGGGGGGTGGGGCGTCCTTGATGGCCTGGGACTTCCGCGGGTCTACCTGGATTCCCTCCTGGTTGAAGAGGTAGCTGAAGAATTCTATTTCCCTCTGAAAGAAAAGACACTTCTCCCTGTGTAGGGTGACGCCATACTCCTGGAGTCACTTCAACGTGACCCTTAGATGTCGATAGTGCTCATACGCGGTGGGGGGATGGATGAGGATGTAATCACTCACATTCAGCACGCCTGGTAGGCCCGTCAGGATCTCCAATATCGTGTCCTGGAATACTTCTGCCGCGGAGGATATCCAAAAGTTGAGGCGCTTGTATCGTAGCAGCCCCAAGTGGGTGCTGAATGTGCTGATGTACCTGCTTTCCTTGGCCAGGACCAGCTGGTGGTATCCTGCGTTCAGATCCAGTTTTGAGAACCACCTGGATACGTTGACATCAGCCACTATGTCATCCATTGTTGGTGTGATGTGGTGCTCCCAACAGATCGCTTTGTTGGGGAGGCGCATGTCAATGCACAACCTGATCTTCCCTGGTTGTCGTGGCTTCTCTGCTATGACCATAGGGGACACCCAGGGGGTTGGCCCGGACACCTTCTCGATGACACCCTGGTCTTCCAGTTTTTGCAACACTTGCTCAACTAGCGGCCTGAGGTGGAAAGGGATTCGCCGGTGGCGCAGGGCTGTCGGGGCCACTGCTGGGTCGATGTGGAGCTTTACCGGGGCCCTCTTGATACATGCTAGTCCCTTGAAGAGGTCGTCGAATTGGCTCAGCAGCTCTTCTGTCTGGTTCGCTCGCACGCTTCTTGCGAATATTACTAGGCCCAGGTCCTCGGCAGCATGGCTGCTGAGTAGTGTGTCGGCCTCTTGGTTTATGACGTGGACGGTTGTCATGATTTCGCTGTCTTCTGACCGAATCAGCATGGTCATCTTCCCTCTTAGGGGTAGGGGTGAATTACTTCTGTACGCGAAGATCTTTGTCTTGGACGGCGTGAGCTCGGGCCTGGGTCTTAGTCGGTTATATTGCTGTATGCCCATGACATTCACGGAGGCTCCGGTGTCGATGATCGCTTTTGACCTCCGACCCAGCTATCCTCATGGTGCAGGTGGGTTGCGGCCTCCTTTGTTTTTTCAGTTCTTGTGTGAAATAGACCAGATACGTCTCAACTTCATCGTCTTCTGTGGATGTGTCTTCCACTCAGTAGGTGGCCTGCTTGTTCCCTTTTGTACTTCTTGACACTGCCGGGGAGGTGCTCGACAGTTGGCGCACTATTCTCCGCATTGGTTTTCCCCCTCTGCTGTCCTTACGTTGGTTTCTTTTTCGGCATACTGACGCAAAGTGGTTCGGGATCCCACAGTGGGAGCACGTTCGACCATGGGTAGGGCACGCCTGGACGGGGTGCTCTTCGCGCCCACAATACCCGCATTGGCCTTTCGGGATTTGGGGGGGACGGCCTCGCTACCCGATCCCTCTGTCTCGTCTTTGAGCCCTACCCTTTTTAATATCTATGCGGCGCCACTGGCTAGGCTAATAAGATCTCTGGGTTTCTCTGCTATCTCGTACGCAGATGACACTCAAATTGTGGTCTCAGTGTCAGGTTCTCCAGACGATACAGCGGCACAGTTCCATACCTGTCTCCGTCAGGTGGGGGAATGGATGTCTTCGAATTGTTTGAAGTTGAACGCTAGTAAGACTGAAGTTTTACTTTTTGGCAACCACACCAACTTTTGGACCCCTGTTCTGTGGCCCGCAGAATTAGGGTCGCTTCCCAATCCCAAAAATAAGGTCAAAAACTTGGGGG
Source organism: Calotriton arnoldi (assembly GCA_963921515.1). Lineage (NCBI taxonomy): Eukaryota > Metazoa > Chordata > Amphibia > Caudata > Salamandridae > Calotriton > Calotriton arnoldi. Next base: position 2,665,062 of record CAWUFW010000557.1, read on the forward strand.
TCACGTTTGACTCAACGCTCTCCTTTGAGGGCCACGTCAATCAGGTGACATCTGCCTCCTTCTACACCTTAAAAATACTGAGAAAGATTCTTCCATTCATCCCAGCTGAGTTGAGGAAATTAGTGGTTTCGGCTCTTGTATTATCTAGAGCCGATTACTGTAATGGTCTCTTCATGAACCTTCATAAAAAATGCCTCAAAAAGTTGCAGATAGTGCAAAATGCTGCAGCGCGCTTATTGTTGAATATCCCGAAACATAAATCGGCCTCCACAGCGCTCAAATTGCTTCACTGGCTGCCAGTGGAAAGGCGGATTGAGTTTAAGGCTCTTTGCATTGCGTTCAAAGCCACACATGATAAAGGGCCAGCATTCTTCAAACAGAATCTGTTGCCTTATGTCCCTGCCCGCCAACTTCGCTCAGCACGCTCTCACAACCTGGTAGTTCCAAGGTTTAAAAAGTGCGCCTGGGGTGGCAGGAGCTTTCTGGTTGGCACAACCAAACTTTGGAATTCTCTTCCGGTGCGGCTAAAGGAAGAAACTCACCTGTTGCCATTCAGGAAGGCACTGAAGACGTGGCTTTTCAATCTTTGAGGCTGCTTTGGATTGGTCCGGTATGTCTTGTGCTGAGCAAGCGCCATGATACCCTTGGGTGAATGTTTGCGCTCTATAAATTTCCATTTCATTTAATTTTCATTCATTTCATTTGTGTTCTCACTGCATCGGCTCGCTCTGTCTTGACGGCCACGTTCTTCTCCGTTGTTCGTGTCGGGGCTAAGTCTATTTCATCCTCTCTGGCTGCCGAGAGGTTGTGCATCCTGGCTAGGACCAGTATAGTGTTAAGGGGTATATTCGGCTGCCTCAAGATCATCCCGCGTAGTATCTTGCTGCGGACGCCTTGGATGATTTGGGCGCGGATTACTTCTGTGGCGCGGTCATCTGTTGTGTAGTTGCTTGCTAGTTCTCTGAGTCTTGCATAGAACGCATCGATTGATTCCCTTTCCTGTTGTCGGGCTTGGCTTATTTTGAACCTCTCGAAGTCCTGGTTCAACTGCGGATCGAAGTGTGCGTTAAGCACTGTCACAGAGGCATCGTAGTCGGTGGGCGCTCCTTTATTCGGGAGGTGCTTGAATAGGAGGGACACTTCTTCTCCTGCATAGTGGAGTAATAATGAGCGTTTCACTGCTCCATCTGTCTCTCTCGTTGCCATGAAGTAGTTTTCTAAGTGCCCCAACCACGTCTTCCATCGTGGGTATGCGGTATTAGGGTCAGCTGCCTCGCTGAACGGAGGTAACACTCCTGTGGGGGCATGTTGCGTGACTATGCGAGTTGGTGGCTGATTCGCGTCAGGGTCACATCCCATCTTGTCACTCTGGGCACTTCTCTCCCATTACGGCAGGTGAGTTGTGTGGGCCTTCTGTATTGTGTTTTGTTTCTCTCTATTCTTCTTATGTTGTTTTTTGTGCGGCGCTGCGCATTTGGCAGGTGTGCGCGCTCTTTCCGTACTTTTAATCGTGTTTTCTATTCCTCCCCTTTTTTTTTTCCTTTCCTGCTACGTGGGACAGGGACGCGGAGAAGGCCCTCTTTCTCTTTGTGTACGCTAGACTGGGTAAGTATCCTGGGCGTTGTGAGGTGCAGGGTCCTCTCTCTCTCCTTTTGTGCTCACTGACCTTTGATTGTCTGCTGCAGCTTAGGTGGGAGCTTTTTTCTCCCTCATGCACTCTCCCATGTCGCTCCCCTGGGCGTGCTGTCTCTCCCACTGGTTCCACTGCCACGTGCGTGGGCGAGGGTCTATGCTGCGTGTCTGCTGCCTGGGGCGGGGAAACAGGCGTTGTGTGCGGGCCAGGGCAGACTCCTGCACATCGCAGGGGGAGCCGCGCTCTTGCCGGCTTCTCTGACGTCTGATGGTCGTTGCTGCCTGTGCGGGCTCCTCCCCCGTGGGGTATTTCGGCGGTGGAGACGTGGGGAACACGGACGGCGTTCCGCTTCTTCCTGGTGCACCAGTGATGGGCGTGAGGCACTTCGCTGGCACCTCGGTGGTCTCGCAGGAGCGTGGGCTCGGCTCCGCGCTCGTCACCAGTGCAGGGGGCTATAAGGCTGGGCCCCTGGGGCCTGGTGATATAGAGACCGCTAACAGAAAAGGACACCAACACTTAGTATCTCGGTTGGGCAAGAGATGGTCTCGTGCAACCACTCCCCTTTTATTCATTCGCCTTGGGCCACGCCTGGCCCGAGCGCGTGGGTGCGACACATCCGGCATACGCCGGGTGAAATAGCTGAACTGCTAACTCATTACAGAGGGGTTGTGGGAGAGGGAGTCCATATTTGTTTTCCTGTGGGTTCAATCCTTCTGGAAAGAGGTCATGGAGCAGATTAAGCCATCAATCTGCACTGAGCCTCTTAACAGTGCTTTGGGAGACAAGGGTTGAAATGGAATACCCTTCGACTACTCATACAGGCAAAATCCTCCCACATTTCCTTCTTGTTGCCTGCCTCACAAAAGCTTATTCATGGAAACAACCCAATCCACCCCTTCTAAACATGTGGTTGTCCACCCTATGGCATGTCTTTGTTTTGGAAAAAATGTCGGCCATAGTGAAGCAAAATTAAAACATTTGAGAACATTTGGGTTCCCTTTCACAGATTTGATAAAAGTGCAGGCTGACACAGAGGAATTCCAGGCCACATGTAATTGATTCTTCATAAATCAGGGATTTGCAGCCCTAGTTCATCGCCATCGTCTAAAAGGGGAAGGGGGATGACCCAGTAGAAGCTATACTTAGGCCATGGGTACTCGCAAACATTTTCTTAGAGGCCACAAAGTTTGGTCTGTGATCTGACCAAGCAGGGTGGCAGTCATGAAGGAGTTTGGGGTGGGGGGTAACAGTATGGTGGTGTAGGGATAGCGAAGCATATACATCACACAATAATTGCACAATGTGAAGCCAGAAAACCTGTGATTAATCCGGCTTACCCACTTTTCCAAATTGTGTGATCCTAGGCAATTGTTTTATTTCACTTTCCCTCCTTTTTCTTCATAATTGTATGTAAGAGGACTTCCACATGCATGACTTAAGGATGTGCACTGTACAAAACCTTTTCTTGTGTTTGAGTTAATAAACTATAATACTGTTCATGTATAATAGGAAACCAGGTCACCCAAAGAGTGCACATAACAACAGACTTGCCTCTTAGTTCACTATTGGCATTGTTGTCAGGGTGGGGGAAAGAATGAATGTTCTGAATTTATGTTTGAAATCTATCACTTGAAAAAAATACTGGTCAATGCACTGATATAATCTGATGCGCCAAGGTGAAATGGTTCTGCATGTTAATAAAATACACTTTTTTAATTTTTAAGAGACTTTATCATATTTGTACACTTTTGCTGCAAGATTCCTTTAAAAATGAAGATGTTCCTAAAGTTAAGCGGTGCAGGATAACCTAGTTACTTCTTTTCTTTAACTTCATTTAACGTTTAAATAAAGGATTGCCTGTTTATTTAACATTTTTTAATGTCAGTGCTGAGTCGAGTAAACAGCAGCCTGGTGCTGCTGTTGATCAGGGGTCCGCATGTAAAGGTCAGGAGGGCCGTATGCGGCCCCATGGCAGTACTTTGAGTATTACTGCCTTAGGCCTTACCTTTGAGCTAAGACATGTTGAAATATCCTTTAGGGAGCTTGCAAGGCATTTTGTTAACATATCATGTCTCTGACATGCACTTCTCTCTATGATACTCTCTGTTGTTCTGTATTCATTTGCTATAAACATGATCTTGTTCTGGGGGGTTGCATCTCCTTTACCAAAGCACCCAAATACAGTTTGTGAATGAAAAAGGGCAAGAGCTGGCTGCAGCTCCTTCTTTGTCCAGATGACCAAGCTCTGGAACTCCATTCCTTAACTAATTAGAGTTGTGAAGACAATTTGCTGGAATTCTAGACTGAACTAAAACTGACTCATCTATATAATTGCTTGATACGGATGACAGCTATGGTAGGTATGTGCAGCTGCTTATATGCGTACTCTGTGCAAAACGTTTCTTGCATACGTGCAGTGATGTACACTGCTCTCTGAAGCATGTGTTGATCCTCTTTCCCCTCACCTAAAACTTCCTTTTTAGGACATATTACATTCAACATCCTTCCAACTACAAACTCTGAAAATGGCAACAAGAAGCCTAATGCAAATTGGAGAGTTTCATAGCCTCATCATTCTGCAATGCAATAAAATACAATGTGTCTTTCCTTCTTTGCCTGAACTTTGATAGCACTTTCACACCATTTGCCCACCATTTATGCAAAAGCTATTGAAGAGGCTTCTGAATCAGTGGTACTGACTTGTTGAAGGCAGTGCCTTGCTTGAACAGTGACAAAGTTGAGTTGGGAGGGCATCAACGAGGGTGCGCGCCCGGAGCCTATATAAGTGGAGGAGGCAGATCCATGTTTCTCCACAGCCAGTTATGCATTATGTTGGTGGGGGGCTGCCTCCGGTACACCCCCTATGGAGGGTGCAGTAGTGGCTTAGCGAGGATGCCAGAGGCTGTCATGCAAGCAAGCAAAATGGGTCCCTTAACATCAGTTAAGGTGCTGTAATACAGCCACAACCAGAGTGCAGAGGGCTCCTCAGACCTTTGGGCCCTAGTGCCACTTCATCTGCTGCACTATTTAGACATATGCCCCTATGGTGTGGGGGTGGGATGTTGGATTAGCACCTGAACACTGGCACACCAAAATGCCTTTTGCTCCTTCAGAGGCTCCTGCAAATCACAAAAAGAGATACCAGTGCTAGAGATGGTCAAGGCAACTACAGTACGAGGCGGTGGGACTCAGCCCCACTACATAGCCAGCACTCACAGTTTAATGGTGTTTCTCAGTGTAGTTCCTGCAGCCTACTGGATGCAGTGGTTTCCAGGCATGCGGATGTGGAGTATTCAGCATGAACTCAGGCTTAGTCTTCATCCCCATGGGCAACTGCAAGTTTGCAAGTTCCGGGTGATACCCTGTGCAGCTCCTTCAGGCTACTGGCAGAGAATCCCCCTTAGGGCTGCAGGCAGGCAGGACTCAGGTTGCACTATTGGACATTTGTTTCTTTAGCAGGCCCTGACTCCTTTCACAAGCACTGCCCTTAAGACACTCCATGTCCATTTCAAATCCATTCCCCTACTCCTGGCTATCTCGATTGGATTCCTCATTGCCTCTCTTAGCCTGTCTCTTATGCTCACATCTTCTTGCCAGTTGAGATCAAAAAGAGTTTATTGGGACAATTAGGTCCATATAGACATCAGAGATTTTATAGAGGTTATCTGAGCATTTTAAGAATGAATATGTACAATGTTAAGAAATGACTATAGGCTGCATTTTCTAAAAGCACGCTTTTAAAATTCCCCATGTAATTTCCACATTACATTTTTCATTAATAAAAACTACTTAAAGGCTTTGTATGTAGCCCTAATAGATTTTGATTTTAATAATGCTTTAGAAGCTGTTTTTGCTGCTTCGCGAAAGATTGACAATAAATGGATAAGGTCTTCAGTTTTTTTCTTTACATCCACAGCTGAGTCTATCATCTTTTTTACAGGTCTCATTTTAGTTGTCAGTTGTCATCTTATTGCACATCTGACAAGAGGCCTGCGGTTGGCTGTACATAATGCATTGCCACTACACAAGTGGTGTGGTATGAGCATTTCAGGAAAGATCATTTTTATTCCAAGGCTCCTATGTCATTCCATCTCTCCAATGCCTCCTTTCCTCTCCTTCCAGAATTTTAAGCCAGCCTCAGGGCTGCGTTAAATGGTTTTCAAGCAACTAATTTAAAATAACCAATGGGGATACCCCTGGAAGTATAACTAAATGGTGGCAGAATCTTGGCATTTAAGATTTTACCTGACATACAATGGCTCTGTCTATGACATGTTATGCAACACAGTGACTGCAACCTAGGTGCAATGCCTTCCTGACCACAGAGGAAGATGTTGCAGGACCTTTCATCTGCCATCCACACAGTTGACTATTCCTGATTCATACGCACCCTCGACTCTGTAATGGGATTCACAGGCAATGTCCTTCACCAGTTCTCCGCCTACCTGTCCAACTGACACCAGTTTTTTCATATGGGCACCTCTAGGTCCCAAAAGACCCCTGTCACATGCGGATTCCACCAGGGTTTGATATTGTCCCACATAATATCTAGCCTTGAAATGGAACCTCTTGGAGCTCTACTCACAGATAACAGCATCAATTTTAGCCAACATACTGATGATATACTTAAAAGTATCCTATGCTTCAGACATCCAATGCCTCAAAAACTGCCTGAACATCATCTACCTGAAGCTCAATCCATGAAGAAAGAATTCCTGTTGTTTGCCCAACAAACTAGAAACAGTACCAATCTAACTCACTGATATGAATCTTGAGAGTTGGAACCCCAACTTTTATTGAATCTAGACATTAGGATTCAACCTGGACATCAACCTCATGCTCAAGGAATACATTGCTAAAAAACAAAGACGGCCTGGTACCAGCTTTCTCTTCTAAAGAAAGTGAAACAATTTATTTCAGAAAGTGACTTCTGCTGTTCAAGTTCTTGTACTCTTGCATCTGGGTGATGGTAATGCTCTGCTTTATGACCTGCACACTGGCCAACCCTTATGGGCATTCTACATACTGTAGCACTCACTTCCAGGGCCTGAAGAAATATGACCACATCACCACTATCCTGACAGAACTCCATTGACTTCACTTGCTGGCATGCACCATCTTCAAAATTAGCTGCAAAATTCACAAGCCATCACTACCAGAACCCGTATTTATCTTATCTTTGGTGGCAATTCAACTGCAAATATTACAATTCCATGTATACAGGCACTGGACTCAGATAATAATCCTCCAATGTCCCCGTAAGGACTGCCCGAGTGTTGGAATTGTATTGCAATCTTCCAGATCAGTCTAGAACAGGAAAAGAGGGGTATAGGGCTAAGGGTGATAGAAAAACACACCACAGGAGAGAGACCTTCAAAGGAGTTCCTTCTGCACACCTGGAATGGATGGCATAGTAATAAGCAATCTGAGAGTCGGGGCTGAAGACCCTGAAGGAGCCGGTGGCACAATGACAATATATTTATGAAGATCACACATGAAACCATACAGAGGAAGGGAAGGCAGTGGGACTCACCGGGTACTTCAGTGATGGCGGTAATGAGCTGGAAGGCACCACTAAACACGCTGAGGCCTGGGAGCCTCTGGAGGACAGTCAGTCAAAGCAGCCATAGCAATGGAACCAAACCGACCAAGGGTAATAGAGCACAGGGATCTTGCACGAAAGGAGGTAAGACAGCAATGGGAAAGGGGAAACATGAACTGGGGAAGGCAACAGCACATCAAAAGTGGAGCGAACACCATATGGTAGCGAACTAAGTGAGAGCACGGCCATACAACAAGTGGAAAGTTGCCCAGCACCATCTTGCTAGTTCTGGGCCTTTTTATAGTGACCAGGAGGTGCTGTGTTCCCTCTACTGGCACTTGACCCTCTGTGTGTGAGCCAGATACCAAGAGCCTGTAGTCCACAGCCTCCAATCCTTCCCTGGATTTCATGAATGTCTTGGACAGAAACAAACAGATGCACACTTATTTCTCTTCCCACGTAAGCCCCTAGATGAACTTCTGACAATAGTGAGCAGAAAGGCGAACAACCCAAAAGCGAAAGGTCAAGAAATACGAGCAACATACAATCACACAGGCTCCACAGATAACATGGGCAAGCATTCAATTCCACACACCAAAACAGAAAAACACAGGCTGAGATGCAGTCTCACAGGAAGATGTGTTTACTCTGCCATTAGAATAATGCTGCTCTGACTGATGAGGCCCAAAAGGCCTAAACCGGTCTGGGTTCAGGGGGGACGCGGCCTTGCAGTTTGGATGGACTGTTCCTTTTGGAGCAAGGTTATGACTGCTTGACACAAACAAAAATTACAAAAAAGAAAGTATAAGGAACATTAATTTCCATATCAGTATTATGCAAAATTTATGAGAATTAATTTTCATCCAGGAAGTCTTTTAAAGACTTTTAAATGTGTTTCAAGAAAGCTTTAAATGCTTCAGTTCCGAGCGCTGCAGATTTAATAAGTAAGGCCTTCTCATCTGTGGCTAGAAGGTAGCTCTTCTCCCATTGGTTAATCTTTGGTGGCGCTTCTTTCCTCTACTAATGAAGAATAAAGAATCTAGCTAGTAAAAAATTGGGTAGAACAAAAACACTCTACTTACTCAAATCAGTCTTTGAAGTCCTCAGAGTGCACATTTGGTGATCTTACTTATTCGAGCCACTAATGTACCTTTATCTCACTCTTGCTGGTCCCAGCTTTGTCCCCTTGTGCCAGTATTTCCGTCTTCCTCCTTCTTTGTCATTTGTGTGTTTTTCTCTCGCTTGTGGTCAATATCTGATGTGAAAAATGAATTGCCAGTCCCCAAAAATGAGTGCTGGTGGGCTCCACTCGCAACCACCAGCTCAAATTAAGCACTGGATTGTGTTGTGGGGCTATTTGAAGAGATTGTTCCATTTCTGACTGTGCAAATTACTTATGAGATCATTTTGCTTATTACAAATAACATTCTATTCCTTCAATTTGTTCAAGCGTCATAATACTTTGTAAAAATAGTAAAAACATCTATCCTAGAATAGATTGAAATTAGTAATTTATGTTGAAGGGGATCCCTTTCTAATTCTTGCTTAATAAGGTATGATCCTTTGAGCACACTGTCCCTAGAAGTAACTCAGTACTGTAGCATTGATGCAGTTTGGTGCATATGATTTGCTCTTTACAGTCATGACTACAACAAGTTGATGTGTTTGGTTCCCCGTTATGCTGTTTGACTGCTTACCAACATGTGAGACCAGGTGTTGGTGCTTGTAATTACATGCCAGTGTGTGTGACAATATGCGGGCAAATGTTCATATGTGTTACCGCACGTTGAACCATGTTAGGTAATGTTAGTGATTGTCTCTGCATTTCAGCACCTGTGTCTGCATTTTGGTGCATGTGACTGTGTGTTAGTGTTTCACTTCGTCCACGTCTCTTTGATAATTTGGAGCCTCTGCCTGTGCATCAGTGAGTGAGTGTCTGTATTCATGTATGATGCTGCCAGGCATGTGACCATCTCACTTAAGCATATCACTCAGTAGCAGTCCCTATGAGGGTGTAGAGTTGGGGGCCCTAGGCCTACATACTGCTAAAAAGACAATGTAAACTGGCCACAAGCACGTGCACCCGGGCCCTTTTATTTTCAGGGCCACATCACTCGTGATACCTGTGGTGGATGGGTGTGGGGTGCGTGTCCAGCTCTCGAGGGAGTGGCTGGCAATCTAAGTGCATGCTGAGACACTAGAACATGTCCAGCAGGACACTACATTCCTCCCAAACTTTATTAAAACAAAAAAAAGTCCAACCTATGGAAATAAACTATGCACATAAGACACCACTCAGTCTCTCGGTCTTGAGAAGCAGTCCGCAGGACAACGGTGGACAGGTGCAACTGGGAGCACCCAGGCATCTTGGCACATGTCCATAATTTAACCAGCTACTACTGGGCACAAACGATGTGTCGATGGATTCCAAATTCTTTGGCAGCCTGTGCATCGGATCAATGTCCACTTACACACTGTTGGATGGACCGGTGTGCTCTTGCGGTGATGCTGTTGATGTCGGACTACTCAAACATGGTGCATCAGGAGCGTCGGTGGAGTCCCACTACAGAGTCTTCTTTTGAGGGCACCTGGGAACTATGATGACCAATCTGCCAGGACTGGAATGGCCAATGATGCAGAGGACGTTATCCTCCGAAGCACCGGTGACTCCTGGTACCTTGTAGGTTGAGCCGCTTCCAGACCATCTCTCATGCCAGTATCCCTGGGTGCAGGAATGTCCTTGAGACCCTTATACGGGGCTGTCACAATACAGCGTGGACTGTGCAGGGCTGCTTGTGGGCCGCCTGGGGGCCGTTGCAGGATCACTGACAGGATCCGATGATGTTGTTCGTGCAACTGCCAGGGTAGGTGACTTAATGGTCGGTGTGCTTGCCAACAGGACACAGGGGCACATGGGCTGTCAGATAGCCCCTGGACAATTGGTCTCTCACTTCGATGGGGGTGCCTCGGTCTCTTGGTGCTTTGCAGGTGCGAGGCTCCAGCCTGGTGACGATTTGCTCCTTTGCTGGATTGGGTGATGCACATGGCAATGATGTTGTGGTTGCCATTAGACCTGGACGACAGGTGGTGCTGATTCGCCGGTAGTGAGGATGACTGGAGGGACTTCGCAGCCACTTAGTTCAGTGTCTTTGCTGAGGCTGTTCTTCACCTGTGGCATCTGCGATCATGAGCAGGGATGCCGTCTGACTTAGACTGCTGACGCTCAGGAATTGACGGTCGCTCTGGGACGCATTGGGGAGAGATACGGCTTGCGCTTGCTGCTGCTTACTTTTGGTTCTTCCGTTGAGCTGACTCCAGGGACGTCGCTCCGCCTTGGTGGCTGTCTTGTGTCTGCGAGTGCACTCTTGTCTTGTGGTGGTATGAGTCCTCGTTCTTCTCCCCTCATTGATCTCTCAAGTGCACCTGTGTTTGACGGTTCTTCAGGGTGACAGGATTGTCACTCTTCTCTTCCTTCTTAATGTGGCTTTGTGCCACCTTCTCTTCTCCTTGCAGTGGTGACAGCTTGCCACTTGGAGTGTGCGACTCCCCTCTTGCCTGTATTGGGCCACTGGCTACTCCATCTTGAGGCAGTGCGGGGGAGGACACACTTCTCTTCTTTCATGATGTCACGTCGTGACACATTCTGCTCTCCATGCAGCTTTCCACTTAGGGACGTGCGGCTCTCCTCCTGCTTGTAATGGGCCGATGTATAACGCAGTCTTATGGCTTATGTGGTAAAAAGGTGTGAGCACATCCGCTGCTACACCGCATCTGTCATCTCAACATTCTTTAGCCTCATACAGAACAAGGAATACACTAAACACTCTACATTCTATATTCTACCACAAACCCATTACTACAGCACTCCTTTGATTGTCTCTGGCCCACTGCGGCACTTCGCTGGTGCAATGGAGATGTAGAGGCTCTCCCTCCTGCATTCGGTTCATGCTAGGCTTTTCCTTCTTTCTCATCTATGTGGGAACACTGGTGGCGCTTGGCATTGCGCCTAGTCTCTATTGCAGTTGACTGGCAGGCAACCAGGCTCTCTGTATGTTTCCTTTGCTTTCTGTGTGGAGGTGGCAGATCAGTACTCAGTCTTTCTACTAGGGTTAGGGTCTGTTGCTATTTTCTCCTCACAGGAAGTGCGCACTGTCCTTTGTCAATGCAGTAGGCCCCTCTCACCTTGATGGAGCAAGGTCTCGTAAGAAAGAGACTTGCTCGGAGGCAATCCACTCGTTTTAACTCATTAACAAATTATTAATAATGTTTGTGAATAACTAATACGCACCACATGAACACGCGGCTTAGTGAAGCTTGCTTATGTGTGTACTAATGCGGATAACAATGAAAACGGACTAATACCGCTTTAAACGGGGAAACTGTTGTGCGCATGCGTCAACTGCATCTACGCAGTATGATGAGGTAAAGCTTGGAGGGAAATTCTAGCGCATGAGCAGAAGACACTAAAATGGAGGCTTGAAGACTCGCGTGCATGGCATCTGCTTAGCTGAAACGAAAACAAGCTATTTTACTAATGCTAATGCGGGAAAAGTATTAATAAATGAACTGGGACAGAGTAGAGGTGGGAGGTATACAGTGTGACCATTTATTTGTGAAATTAATATTTGTCTTTCTGACTTTATTATTAGTGCGCATTTGGGCCTCTCATGTATAACTGAATTGAGCTGAGTAATCCGAAGACTGCGCATGTCCACTGAAAGTTAACTCGGAAGGATGACTTGGATGTTGAACAGGAGCCAAGGTCGCAAATGATGTGCCCTGGGAACGGACGGTGAAAAGTTCAGCGAAGAAGACTCTTATTCATAATGTTAATAAACATGTTGCAAGTAAAATGTGAATGTGTATGGGAACTCAATACATGAATAAAAATTAAGGGGATGGGTATATGAACAATAGTTGAACTGATTTAAATGACATGTAAGCATGGTGTGATGGAGCTTCCCCCCTTGCCTGACCAATCATAATTCGTATTTTTACGATATTGAAACTTTAGTGGGTGGAACATGGAGAAACGAAGGTATAACTAAGGTAGCTTTAGTTAGTTAGGGAGGAGAAGTCGGAGAGTTCGTGATGCTGTTGCTGGGAGAGATGCTGTGAGATGCTGATGAAGAATCGAATGCAGAACCTGAAGCAGAACTTTCTATCCTAACTTAACTGGGTTAGATCAGAAGATCGCGGAAGAATCTCGAGGAGGAAGAGAGTGTCAGAGAGGGGTGCGGCGTAATCGTCGGTATTCTAGAGAGGTCAACTATCCTGTCCTGAATCCTGTCCTGAAGTCTTTGTCTCCTGACCTATCCCGGGGGACCCTTACCAGCCCTTTGGCCAGGGGGTTGGTCTTTCACACCATTCTTGGTAAATATAATTTCACGTTATTTGCAGATGTTCTTTTCTCTCTGTCCTCTCCCTTTCTGAGCATTAATTATTGTATGAGTCCGAAGTATATGATTGATGTTTAATCAATTTAATTTTCTCTCCCAAGAATGATGGTGACTGCACTGTATTTTGAAATGGTTCACATGCATTTAATTTAGATAAAGGTTTAAACCTTCCTGAGTCTGTGATCATTTACTTCAAATCAAAGAATAGTTAAGGGTTATGTTAATTATCACCATCAACTAGTTCAACTAATGGTCCATCGACCAGAGGAAAGAACTTTTTGATCAGTGAAAGGTTAGTTAGGAAAGATTTAAAATAACTAATCTTGAAAATTATGAAAAATATATAAAACTTTGACACTCCAGCGGTTTCCTCAATTGTGTGTTTTATGGGCCCAGGTGAGTATATGGTAGTGGAGTATCTGTTGTTGGTATACCGCTGGATCAGTTTTCTGGTAGCAGAGTTATGGTTATTATTGACTAGTTTGGTGATAAATATTGATTATTGATTTATGCCTAACAAAAGAGTTAGCGTCTTGTTTTATGTTGTCTAGAATCCCGGGAAAATGAATAGCGGGTGGTGACAGAAGCCACACTGCAGTGAGGTTACTCGTCTGTTGGAATAATACTGAGAAGCTACGTAGGGCTGGCAGTATTAAACTAGGGACTATTTCGTATAAAAGTAGAGTGCGAATGATTGCAAAAGGGGTTCGCTGGTGAAACTTTGGTCTCATTTCCCAATACGGGTGACACTGAAGAAGTAACAGGTTCTCCTAGCTTGAATGAAGAGTAAACAGGGGTTTTACTCGCAGTAGAAGAAGAGTAATTCTGAAACTCAAGAATAATTTGAAATCTATCCTTTTGTTTAGTGGAACAGACAGAGTAGCGAATGTTTTTATGTTGTTATTAACGAAGAATTCAATAAGAAGTATTAAGAAATAAGTTTTTGTATTACCTTGTGAAGGGAGGGTCAGTCGCAGGAGTTATACTGACGTCACAGAGAGCCGCGCTGGGATTGGTTGAAACAGCGGCGTGAGACAGAAGCAGATTGTAAAGGAGGGGTCAGTAGTAAGGAGCAATACTGACGTCACAAAAGGCCACGCTGGCATCGGTCAGAACACGAGAGTGAGCCTGAGTCTGATTGGTTGATAGATAGAAGCCGCACTAGGATTGGTCGAGAAAGAATTGTATGTTGAGTCCTGACTGCGGGTGTGAGTCGTGCTGACATAGGACGAGACGTAGGTAATAGAGCTAGAAGATATACGGAAGACTCTTTCCTATATCGACCGTCTGAAATGTTCGGAAGACCAAAGAAAATGACATTAATGAAGAAAATTAAAAATTTCTTTAAGAAAGACAAGCCTGTAATGACTAGAGAGGGAATTCCTATTCCGCCACCCAAAACACCTGCTTCCTTTATGATGATGGAGAAAGGATATCACACGTGTGTATGGTTGGAGAATTGGGTAGAGTATACTAAAGGTGATGGTGCTTTGGCTTTTCCGGAGCATGGTACTTTTAATTTAAAGATACTTCAGAATTTGAGAGATAGAATGAATATGTTAGAACCAGATCCTAGAATGACACAGTATGAAGCTTTGGAAGAATGGGAAATTGAGACATTTGATCGTGAAAAATACAGAAGTGGTCGGAGATTTAGAGGATTTTTGCCTAGATATCCATATGAATCAAGTGGAGATCAAATGAAGCGTTGGAGAAGAGCTGTGGTGACCGAGGGTTCATATCCAGTATTAATGGCTGAAGAACAGTTAGGAGGAAAATGTAAAGAAAAAACGAAACACATGAATACGACAGGATATGGCGAATCAGACGATGAACTGTTAGAGGATATTTTAATTAAAAATCCTCCACCGTACCAAGAAGCACCTAGTAAGGTCACCCCAAGTGCACCAGTGATAGGAATGCCTTTAACCCCACAAATTTTACATGATGTGTCATTTAATAGGGTGTTGCAGGATAATGAGAGAGAAGCTTTAAATAAAACTAGAGAAGAATTAGTTCAGAAAGTAAGCCAATTGAATTTAAATGCCGAAGCTTTGACAGTACCAGTGACTATTGGTCCTGTAATCCCATTATATGGAGATAAAAAGACTTGCCAGAAACCTCAAACTGTGACAATTCCATTAAATAGTCCCAGAAGAGAAGTAATAATTACGGATGATCAGGCCAGTGAAAGTGAATCAGTTATTTCATTAATGGATCTCCCAAATGTAGAACATTTAACAGAAACTCCGCAGAGAGTTATACCTGCAAATTTGAGAGAAAAGAGATCTTTGGTTCCTAGTGGAACTGGAGGTTCAACAGCAGTTACCCCTGAAGATTTAGAGAGATGGGCACAGGAAATAGAAAATCGAAACCCACAACCAAAGATTTTAGACTTCAGTAGATTAAAAGTAGATTTGGAAGAAATGATAGCTGGAAATGTGAGCATAGAAAGATTGAACGTTTATAATGATGAGGAGTTGTTGTTCTTATGTAAAAGTATAACCAGAAGAGCAAGAGTATTTCATGAAAAATTAACAGAAGTTGCCTCAGAGATTGGAATAGATATAGGGAAATCGAAATTATTGCAGAGACAATATCGAGTGGATTTTACTGATAAGGATTTAGAAAGTGTAAATGCTTCTGGTAAGAGACTACAGATAAAAGAGTTAATGAATATTTTGCGAAAATGGGGAGACATTGACAAATGGAGAATTAGATGGATAAGAAAGAAAGAGGAAGTACAAGCGAGAGAAGCATCATCTGCATTTCCAGTGAGAGAAACAGATAAGGTTGAGAAAATGTGTCCAATGAGAGAAGTTCCTGGTGGTGGGTATGTTCATGTCCCTTGGAGTAGACAGGATATTTTGTCATTTACGATTGATTTCCCCAGATTGAGAGAAAAACCAGTTGAATGGTATAAACAGGTGGAAAGATGTGTGAAAGTTTCAAAGGTTTTGTTGAAGGATCTGGATGGTTTGTTTGATATTGTAGTACCTGCTGATTTATGGACAGAGTGTAAGATCACAGTTGATTGGCCAAGTGAGGAGTATGCTAGAGACTCGAAGACGGGAGCACCCTCAGAGGAGGTGATGAAGAAGTATCACCAAGTAATTACTTTCCTGAAAGGGAAAATCCCTCCTAAAGAAACAGATTGGGTAAAAATAGACAGAACAACTCAAGAGCCAAAAGAGTCCGTACATGCATATTATGAGCGGTTACTGCAAGTGTTTAAGCAGTATAGTGGTTTTGAGAACATTGGTGATAAGGATATGGGACATTTTGTGTATCGGTTTGTGTATGGTCTGAAACCGGAGATTAGTCAGATGATTCAGCAGCACATGTTGTGTTGGCAGAGTAAGTCGATCGACGAAATTTTGAAATATGCCAAGTATTGTGGAGATGACATTGAGGCAAGGCGTAGAAAACTAAAAGAGAAAATGATGTGGGCACAAGTAAAATTGGCAGAACAGCAGGAGAATAAATTAAATATCCAGACTGATAATCAGGTGAAAGAGCAGAGTCAGAATGATCAAGCGGCAAATGGTGGTAAAGTAAGAGGACGAATGAAAAGAGAGGAAGCGAAGAAGAAGTTTCCTTGTCATGCGTGCGGAAAGATTGGACATTGGAAGAACGAGTGTAAGAATATTCAGAATAATAATGGACCAAACCAAAATTTAATTCCACAGATGCAGAATGAAGTACTTATGAATCAGCCGCAGCAGGTAGTTACTCCACAGTATCAGGTGCCACCAGCTCCTATGCCAAACTTTGTGAACTCACAAAAGTACAGTGCGAACACCGGATTTCACATAGAAAGTGGTAAGAATAACAGAGTGGTTACACAGTATTTTTTGCAGAATGATGAAGAAAATTCGGACTACGCGCAATGACGGTGCCTGAGGGGGGAAGAAGAGGAGTGCGTGCTTGGCGCCTCCTTGCCGGTAGATCAGACAGGTCCATTTATTGATGGGAAAGTGGAAGGTAATGATATCACTTTCCTATTGGATACTAATGCTACCCGGTCTACTGTGAGAACAGCAGACATCCCAAACCTACCCCTCTCGGGAGAATCTATCCAAGTTGTAGGAGTGTCAAATAAACAGATTAGAACCCCAATCACAAAACCAATGGAGGTACATATCGGAAATTTTAAAGATATGCATCGGTTTGTAGTTTGCGATTCCAATCCAGTAAATCTGTTGGGAAGAGATCTATTGTGCAAAATGAACTGCACGATCTATTGTACACCAGATGGTGTCGCTTTCCAAACCCCAGATGAAGATGTTATATATAAAATGATGCTAGCTATGCAAGGTACAGAAGTAGACAAGATGTTTTCATTGATAACTGAAAGTGAATTGCCAGAAGAGTTGAGAACCACAGTGAATCCAGAAGTGTGGGATTTTACAGGAAAAGATATAGGACTGATGTCAAATGTAGATCCAGTTAAAGTGACGGTGAAAGAAGGTGCAGTTTATCCAAACATACGACAGTACAAAATGAGTCCAGAAGTGAAAGCAGGAATTGCTCCAGAAATTGACCGAATGATTAAACAAGGCATTTTAAAAGAGATAAAGGGTAGTCCTTGTAATTCGCCAATAATGGGACTTAAAAGCCTAGCGGAAAATACAGGATAGTGCAGGATTTGAGAAAGATCAACAAAATTGTAGTGCCTTGTTGCCCAGTAGTGCCAAATCCAGCAGTGATCCTTTATCAGATACCCTGGAATGCAGGCTGGTTTACAGTAATTGATTTGTGCCAGGCATTCTTTTCTATTCCTTTGCACCCAGACAGCCAGTATCTCTTCGCCTTCCGGTTTGAGGATCGTATTTTGGCATGGTGCCGAGTTCCTCAAGGGTACACAGAAAGTCCCTCAATTTTCAATCAGATACTGAAAAAGTGTCTGGAGTCATTAGTTATGCCCGGGGAATCAGTTCTGGTTCAGTACATTGATGACCTATTGGTGGCATCAAAAACACGAGAAGATTGTGTCACCGACACAATTGAATTACTGAACCATTTGGCCGACGGAGGACACAAGGTGTCTCTAGAAAAATTGCAGTTCTGTCAACAAGAAGTTAGATATTTAGGGCATAAAATAGAAAGAGGAGTTAGAAAAGTGACACCGGAAAGAATAAAAATAATCAAAGAAATGCAGCTACCTCAGACACAGAAGGAGATGAGAATGTTTCTGGGAGTGGTTGGGTACTGTAGGCAGTGGATAAATAGCTTCTCCATGCAAGCACAGCCATTGATACAATTAACTCGGAAAAGAGCGAAAGATCCAATTGATTGGAATGATGAATGTTTGGAAGCCTTTGTGAAACTACGATACTGTCTATCTGTGGCCCCTGCTCTGGGCATGCCTGATTATTCAAAAGAATTTGCGTTGTTTTGTTGTGAGAGAGAAAATGGCGCACTTTCAGTTTTAACACAGAGACATGGACTGAGCCGACGTCTAGTGGCATATTTCTCTGCCACCAGTGGCCTCAGCCTTACCTGGCTGCTTAAAAGCAGTAGCTGCTACCTGTATGAGTCTGGAGCAAAGCCAGTCAATAGTGATGGGACATCCCGTAAAAGTCTACGTTCCACACTCAGTTGAGATTCTTTTGACAAGAACGCGAACACACCATCTCACTCCTAGTCGGCTGACTAAGTATGAAAGAGTGATTTTGGGAGCAGAAAATCTGACAGTGATAAGATGTACAATAATGAATCCTGCTACATTATTGCCAGATCCATGTTGTGAAGATGAGATTGATCATGATTGTCTGGATGTGACTGAATTGTGTACTAAGCCCCGCCCGGACATAAAGGAAACACCATTGAAGGAATCTGATCATGAATTGTTCGTGGATGGGTCATGTCTAAGAACAGAAGGAGGAGGGTTAAGTACTGCATATGCTGTATGTAAAATAACAGGGGTAGTTGAAGCATCGTGTTTACCGGGAGTCAAGTCTGCACAAGTAGCCGAATTGGTGGCCTTAACAAAGGCATGCAAAAAAGGGAAATATTGGAGAATAACCATATTTACAGATAGTCAATATGGTTTCGGGGTTGTGCATGATTTTGGCCAACTCTGGATGCAGAAGGGATTTCTGACTTCTTCAGGATCTCCCATCAGAAATGGTAAAAATGTAAAAGATTTGTTGGAAGCATTACAATTGCCAAAAGAAGTAGCAGTTGTTAAATGCGCTGCACATCAGTCAGGAAATGACTATGTGACGGCCGGTAATAGATATGCAGACCAAATTGCTCGATACTGTGCAAGAAATACAATGTCAATTAACAGAAAAATTGAAACGGGTGAAACCAGCTGCCAACTTATGTTTTTCTCAGTTCCAGAAACATGGGATGAGGAGATCTGGATAAAATCAAGTTGTACAAAAAGGATAGAAGATGAAGTGTGGGTGTACTTAGATGGCAGACCAGTCATGCCAGATTGTCTACTCTCTCAAATGGCAAGAGTATATCATGGGACAACACACATTGGCAGGGATTTGATGATCAGATTATTCAGACAGAGTTGGTACAATCCAAAGTTTAGGGTAGTCGCAGAGAGCCTTTGCCAAAGATGCTTAATCTGTCAGCAGCAAAATCCAGGCAGGAAGACAGTGGTTAGTTGGGGAAAGATTGGAAAGGCAGAAGGACCCTTCACCAGACTGCAGTTAGACTTCATTGAGTTGCCTCCTTGCAATGAATTGAGGTATGTACTTGTCATAGTGTGCCTGTTCTCGAGATGGGTAGACGCATACCCCACTAGAAGAAATGACAGTCTCACAGTTGCTAAACTACTATTGAGGGAGTTGATACCTCGTTTCAGTTTTTCAGTCACTTTGGAATCAGATAGGGGTCCTCATTTTAATAATGAGATAATTCGATTAATCTGTGCTGCATTTAACATTGAACAAAAACTGCACTGTGCTTATCGTCCAGAGGCTTATGGAATAGTTGAACAGCTTAATGGCACAATCAAATCAAGATTAGGGAAGGTGTGTGCATCCACAATGCTGAAATGGCCAGATGCATTGCCTCTTGTACTGATGGGTCTCAGAAGTATTCCTGACAGAAAAACAGGATTGAGTCCACATGAGGTACTCATGGGAAGGGCAATGAGACAAGCATTTATTCCTGGAAATAAATTGATGAATATAACTGATGATCTGGTGTTGGACTATTGCAAAGGATTGGCTGAAATGGTGCGTTCTGTCTCTCATCAGGTTGGAGAAGACGCAGTTGAAAGTAGGCCTGGGCGATAAATTCCGTTCCGCTCGCGGAATTTGGGTAATTTCGCGTTCCGCGGAGAACGCAAAATTGGCAAAAATTCCGCGATCCGCGGCTTCGCTGAATTTTTTGCTTGTTCGCGCTTTCAAAATGTGTGTTCGCGAGATATTTCTCCCCAAACACGCAAACAGCGTTCGCGAACAGGAAAAAAGCATCGCAAACGGGCTGAACAAGCAATTCCGCGTGTTCGCGAAACTCTTGCGTGCTCGCAGAGATTTTTTACCGTTTCGCGGAGCTTTGCGTAGCGCGACTACGCAAATTCCGCCCACCCCTAGTTGAAAGGCAGCCAGACCAAGCACATGATTTGAATCCTGGAGATTGGGTGTTAGTGAAGAAACACGCAAGGAAGTCGTGTCTAGCACCCAGGTGGGATAAACCACGTCATGTCATACTAATCACTACCACAGCAGTGAAGTGTGCAGGTTTACCCAATTGGATTCATGCTAGTCATACCAGAAGAGTTCCGAGCCCATCTGAACAACAAGAGCAGCCACTGACTGAACAAGCTGAGACGTCAGAAGTTGAAAGTTGGGAAGCTGAAGAATCTAGAGTAATAGATTCTGACAGACAACTATATGACGAACAGCCAAGTACAAGTCAAGAAGAGTGGATACCAGTGATTGAAATACCTGATGCTGTTGTCGAAACAAGAAGAACAACTGAATTAAAGAGACAGGAAGGTAGAGAGGAAAAGTCAGGGAAAGAAGAACACACTCAGGTAGAAATAAACAAAACTATTCAGAAACCTGAGCAGGGTGAGATAGATCTAGAAGAACATGTTCAGGCAGAAGAAGAACAAGATGAAATAAGACCTGAACAGGATCAGACAGATCTAGAAGAACAAGTTCAGGCTGAAGAAGAACAAACTATAGTAAGACCTGAACAGGTACAAGTAGAAGAAGATCCGAATACAGAAAATACAGAACAAAGACAATTAGAAAGGGAAGAAGAACAAGAACAGATTGTGCCCAGATTAAGTGAAAATAAAAGAACCTTAAAAGAAGACAGAGAAGGTGAAAGTGCAGTTCAAGTCAAAAGAGTTAGAAAAGGAGACAATTGGCCAGAAGGAGTGAAGAGACTAAGATATTATCTAAGAAAATCAGAAAAGAAACCAGAGCAAGTAAATGAAGTTACGAGTCAGACGCAATCTAAACAAACCTTAGTAAAACTTACACGAAGAAGCCCAAGATTGAGAATTCTGAACAGAAAATACAAGGCCCCTGAGTGGACCTATGTTATACTAGAAGAATTTGAAAACTTAGATTTACGTGAAGAAACAGAAAGAGTTCATGTTGCACAGATTGATGAAAGCAAATTAAGACCTCCTTAAAATAAAAGACTGCATTTTTAAGAAATTTAGAGAAAGAAAGAAAAAGAGAAGAGAAATTTTCTCTGATTAAAATGGCAGAAGTTGAAGATACTGAAAGCATGAAACGAAGTTTAAAAAGAAAATGTTTAAGATTTTGCTTATGTAGTATTATATTAGTAGTATTAGTATGGTTATTTCTAACAATAGGAGTACCTTTGTTAATGGAAACAAGTAACAAGAATAATACAATTATTAATGAGAAAGTAGATAGAATAAAGGGAACTAAAATAGAAATAGGGGTAGAAGATGAGATAAACTATCATAATGAATCAGACAATGATTCGTCTTTAAATGTGTTTACTAAATTGTTATTTCAGTATGTTAATACGATGGAGATTAGTAATTGTTATGTTTGTATGAAGTTACCCTCATCAGTATCAGAAGGGGTGACTTATACCTTTAACATATGGTGTATCATGTAGTGTTTTATCAAGTTTATTTTACATAACAGGGAAACTTCAGTATTTTTATTCAAACTTAGATGTAGTATTTTCAGAATTGCCTATTAGAAAGAATATGAATCCAGTGATTAGTAGTAAAAATGCACAGTTCATGGGTGAATTCTTCCTAACAATGAGTTCAATAGATATAGCTCAAGCACACAAGGATAACTTAACATGTATATTACGTGAAGAAGAAAAAGAGTTTTTGAATTTAGTAGAAGAAATGAGACAGGATTTAATAAAGAAAGCTGCTGAACAGAAATCCCATGTACCTCCATGGGCTGAGAAAGTGGGAATTTATGCAAAGGGCAAAGCTCATGCTGCGATGTCCCTAGACTTTGTGAAAAGGGGAAAATTCTGCCTCCATAGGTTAAAGACAGATTTTAATAACAATTTCATTGGTTCCAGTGAATGTGAACACAACTTCCTAATTTTAGGAGGGTGGGGACTAAAAGGGGGAACAGACCCTGTATTTCCAGGAGTTTATTATGTATGCGGGAATCATGCTTATTATAGGTTACCTGCAAGATGGTATGGGAGTTGTTATTTTGGAATAGTTTTTCCAAAAATCTACCATGTGGACAGAATCAATGGAATCAATGGAATATCTAATGGACTAACACGGAAAACAGGAGCTAGTTTTTCTGAAATAGTAGGTGATATATTTAGTGCATTGATACCCTCAGTTGGAGTCATTCTAAATTCACGTAAAATTTGTAAATTGTCAACCATAGTTGATCGTCTTTCTACAGATACTGCCGGAGGATTCTTAATGATTAATACAGAGATGGTTGCAATAAGGTCTATGGTTTTACAAAATCGTCTTGCTCTTGATATTTTATTGGCAAAAGAGGGCGGAGTCTGTGGTATGTTGAAAATTCAGCATTGCTGCACTTATATTCCGGACAAAAGTAAGGAAATTAAAGGGTATATTGGAAATATTACAAGAATGCATAATGACTTGACCCAACTGGAGGTTGACAGTATATGGGGAAGATTAACAAAGAGTATAACATCAATAGGGAATTGGTTTACTAATTTTGGAAAGAGTTTTCTAGGTCAAATAATTTTACCAGTAGTTGTGATAATGACAATAGTAATGACAGTAATGATCACATGTAAATGTTGCAGAAGCAAGGGAAAGAGAAGGATACATGCAGAGAAGGAAGGAAAGGGAAAGAAACAAAAGAGGGAATATGAAGAAATTCCGTTAGAGGAAATGAAAGGAAAGCTATATAAAAAGATGAAAGATTTAGAGGGAAAAGAAGTAACTGACAAAGTGATGAGAGGAGAAGGAGAAAACTGAGATTTGTTAAAAGTTGGCATCTGGGAAGGGATGGGTAATTTTGTGATGGCTCAAAATGCCATCAGAGAGGGGATTGATGGAGCAAGGTCTCGTACGAAAGAGACTTGCTCGGAGGCAATCCACTCGTTTTAACTCATTAACAAATTAATAATAATGTTTGTGAATAACTAATACGCACCACATGAACACGCGGGTTAGTGAAGCTTGCTTATGTGTGTACTAATGCGGATAACAATGAAAACGGACTAATACCGCTTTAAACGGGGAAACTGTTGTGCGCATGCGTCAACTGCATCTACGCAGTATGATGAGGTAAAGCTTGGAGGGAAATTCTAGCGCATGAGCAGAAGACACTAAAATGGAGTCTTGAAGACTCGCGTGCATGGCATCTGCTTAGCTGAAACGAAAACAAGCTATTTTACTAATGCTAATGCGGGAAAAGTATTAATAAATGAACTGGAACAGAATAGAGGTGGGAGGTATACAGTGTGACCATTTATTTGTGAAATTAATATTTGTCTTTCTGACTTTATTATTAGTGCGCATTTGGGCCTCTCATGTATAACTGAATTGAGCTGAGTAATCCGAAGACTGCGCATGTCCACTGAAAGTTAACTCGGAAGGATGACTTGGATGTTGAACAGGAGCCAAGGCCGCAAATGATGTGCCCTGGGAACGGACGGTGAAAAGTTCAGCGAAGAAGACTCTTATTCATAATGTTAATAAAAATGTTGCAAGTAAAATGTGAATGTGTATGGGAACTCAATACATGAATACAAATTAAGGGGATGGGTTTATGAACAATAGTTGAACTGATTTAAATGACATGTAAGCATGGTGTGATGGAGCTTCCCCCTTGCCTGACCAATCATAATTCGTATTTTTACGATATTGAAACTTTAGTGGGTGGAACATGGAGAAACGAAGGTATAACTAAGGTAGCTTTAGTTAGTTAGGGAGGAGAAGTCGGAGAGTTCGTGATGCTGTTGCTGGGAGAGATGCTGTGAGATGCTGATGAAGAATCGAATGCAGAACCTGAAGCAGAACTTTCTATCCTAACTTAACTGGGTTAGATCAGAAGATCGCGGAAGAATCTCGAGGAGGAAGAGCGTGTCAGAGAGGGGTGCAGCGTAATCGTCGGTATTCTAGAGAGGTCAACTATCCTGTCCTGAATCCTGTCCTGAAGTCTTTGTCTCCTGACCTATCCCGGGGGACCCTTACCAGCCCTTTGGCCAGGGGGTTGGTCTTTCACACCATTCTTGGTAAATATAATTTCACGTTATTTGCAGATGTTCTTTTCTCTCTGTCCTCTCCCTTTCTGAGCATTAATTATTGTATGAGTCCGAAGTATATGATTGATGTTTAATCAATTTAATTTTCTCTCCCAAGAATGATGGTGACTGCACTGTATTTTGAAATGGTTCACATGCATTTAATTTAGATAAAGGTTTAAACCTTCCTGAGTCTGTGATCATTTACTTCAAATCAAAGAATAGTTAAGGGTTATGTTAATTATCACCATCAACTAGTTCAACTAATGGTCCATCGACCAGAGGAAAGAACTTTTTGATCAGTGAAAGGTCAGTTAGGAAAGATTTAAAATAACTAATCTTGAAAATTATGAAAAATATATAAAACTTTGACACTCCAGCGGTTTCCTCAATTGTGTGTTTTATGGGCCCAGGTGAGTATATGGTAGTGGAGTATCTGTTGTTGGTATACCACTGGATCAACCTCTTCTCCTTGCAGCACTCAATGCTCACTCTGTGAGGCTGCGACAGCCTTGCTGATGCCACTGCGGGCTTCTCGGGTAGCTTTGCTGTAGCTTGATGTCACAGCCCGGCCTAGACATTTGATGGGCTGGTATTGCAGGCCTAACTCGCTCTTCAGGCTCCCTGCAGACATGTGGAGACATGCTTAATGTTCACTGTGCTGGTGTTGCGCTATTTGCTCACCAACGGGGGCGGCAGCAAGAGCAAGTCCCTTTTGAAAATGCTAGGTGATTGGGGGCTACTGCAGCCGGCCACTCTTGCTGGATGTGTTTGTTCTTCTCTTTGCACATTCGTCCTGAAGGGGGCACTGCAATCACTTCTTGCAGGCCAGGCCACAGCAGCTCTCCTACACCGCCGCCTGAGAGATGTCACCGGGGCCTCCCTGCAGTCTCCTCTTATTTCTTCAGGTGCGGTGTAGCAGATCGGCCGCTAAGTTGCGCTGCAACCTCCGTCCTCACTTGTGGCAGGCCTCTGCACCCCAGCTGTGTCAGAGCCTCGTGGCGAGGCTGCTGCAGTGCTCGCCTCGGCTGAGGCACTCCACACCTCACAGGCCTGGATACAGCCGCTTATGGTTGCTGATGGCGGCAAGACAAATGGAGGTAGGCCCCCTCATTAGCAGGTAAGGACACTCGGTGTTGGCCCACTGCCTCAGGATGCCGCAGCACCTTTGCTCGTTCTCCAGGGGAAAGGCAGCGTATAGCGCAGGGCTGGGTAAATGCTGGTGCGGCAGGGCGGCGTAATTTATAATTTTTTCAAATGGGGCTGCTCCCATATTCGCGCAATAACCACTCCAACGCTGAACGTTAGCGTAAAAGGCCATTTATTTAGGACAGGGTTGACAACAACAATTAACCAAAAAATCAATAACTTATCAACAATCCCCAACGTCATGTCTTTCATCCATCATCCATTCCCATACTCCAGTTACTCTCTCCCGCTTCACTCAGCGATCTCCTCCCTTCCTCCATTCGTTCCACACTTCTCTTTCAACCTCCTCCAGCATCTCCAGCCATCGCACTCTTGCATCCCGCACCCCCATCATGCACCTGTAACCCCCTCCCCAGGGGGGTGAGTACGCCCGTCATAGACTCCCCACTCCTCCACCGTCTCACACTCCTGCTAACAACTTCAACCCCTCCTAAAACTGGCACGCTATTCCGGGTCCTTAGCCCGTTCCCCACTCCTGTAACTTGTAGGGTGGGAGGGTGGATCAATTTAAACTGAGACCCTACCCTAATGGCGCTGAGGGCAGGAAGAGGCTCAAACTCCTCCCCTGCCCTCTTTATACCCTACTCCAAAACCCCATCCCTAAACCAACCCCCCAGCCCCTACCTCAACCCTGTCCTGGTATCGCGCGAACACCCCGGGGGAAGACTGGTCTGCCGACCCTACTTCCCCCGGGGGCCACATCGCGCAATAACCACTCCAACGCTGAACGTTAGCGTAAAAGGCCATTTATTTAGGACAGGGTTGACAACAACAATTAGCCAAAAACATCAATAACTTATCAACAATCCCCAACGTCATGTCTTTCATCCATCATCCATTCCCATACTCCAGTTACTCTCTCCCGCTTCACTCAGCGATCTCCTCCCTTCCTCCATTCGTTCCACACTTCTCTTTCAACCTCCTCCAGCATCTCCAGCCATCGCACTCTTGCATCCCGCACCCCCATCATGCACCTGTAACCCCCTCCCCAGGGGGGTGAGTATGCCCGTCATAGACTCCCCACCCCTCCACAGTCTGCCAACCAGGGAACCCCCGGAGGGCGGTTGCCTGCCCCACCCAAGATCAGTGCACCTTTTGCCCTCAATCCCGGCGGCACCAAATGGACTCATTCCACAGTTTACTGATGGCATCCCTCATTTCCATCATGCAATACGCATTACCTATGTGCGAAAGGTGCACCCCATCGTCGCGAAACAGCAGTGGCTCTTCCAGCCGCAAACCTACATGTGCAATCACGTTGATACCTGCGTTACCACAAAAAACCCTCATAGCGCGGTTCAATTTCCTTCGCGCTTTCTCAATAGCAGCTGGCTTAAGAGCTCCCCTCCAGATTCTCCGTGGTACAAACTCTGTCCAAACAATACATGCGCCAGCAAGATTGCTCCTCATGGCTTCCAAGTCGCGTTGCATCAAATGCAACAGGGACACACCAGACTGCTTTATTAAGTCATTTTCTCCAAGATGGATTACCAGCATGTCCGGGCAACCTCTTTGCGCCACCTTCTTCGTAAGCCAGGGCAACAACGCTCCCCAGCGCATCCCACACTTCCCCCACCAGTACACTTCGTGGTGGCTGCTGCGCAGGCCCAGGCTATGGCCGTATACCTGCCTGTCCGCATACTTCGATGCCCAATGTACAAACGAGTGCCCGACAATCCAGGTAACCGTCTTGGCTCCCAGGCAACCTACGAATAAAAAACAAGTGTTAATACAAGCTGTCCGCAAATACAAAAAACCTTCCTCGGCGCCTCCCACCACCAGATCCGAACTCATTTTCGCACGTAGGACTCGCAGCACCGAGATCTCCACCGCCCAATCCGACGTATCTTGTCCCAAGACCAACCCAAGCGCGCCGATGCGCCGATGCGAAAGGAATTCGTACCATACCTAGCGGGATCCTTGCCCAAACGTCTCAACGCCATTCGCAACACCGCCAGCAACTGATGTGCCGTCACTCTCTTCCGTGAAACATGACATAAAATCTCACCAGACACACCGGGCCTGCTGACAAAAGCCTTGCCACTCCTGCACCGGGCACGCCCCCCCACAACCTGTTTCGCACAGCCACACCCACTTACCCCTGCCTACTTGGTCAGTTTTAGACCGCCCCAACCAAATACCCAAGCGTTTCCCATCCAATCGCACGTCCTCATACACTCTCCCCCCTTTCCCCGTGCACCCAACAATTCTGACACTCGAAACGCTCCAAAAAACATCCAAATCATACATAAACGGAACAACGCAACCTCGTGTTCATCATAACAACAATGCGGCAACTCCGCCAACAAACCTTGCAAGAGATCAAAAGTAATCGCTTCCCTAAACGCCTCCCCCCCTTCACTCCGTTCCCGTCCCCAACCTTTCAACATCCGACTCAACAACTCACTCCTGGCCGGATCATAGCCCATGTACAACATGCTGTAAAAAGAAATACCCGCCAATTTACCCCCAATCGTCGTCTGAGACAATGCAATTAAAGCGAATAACTCCCTGTTCACAGTCCTGCCCTGACATGCGCCACGTCTCACTGTTCCATCCCAGAAACGCTCCGAATTCAGACCACGCCAATCTGTAAGTACACCTTGTAGATTCAGCTATGGATTTCTCGACGAGGCCCACCACTCTCACTCCCCCCAGGCCCAGATGCCGTCCGGCACCTTGATCTTGCAAGCATCCGCTCCTGGTGCCAGGTGCCTGAAACGCTGCCACTGCGAACGAGACAATGCATCTGCAACGTCATTGCTTGCACCAGGGACATGCTGCGTGCGAAACATCACATTCAGTCGCAAGCATTGCAGCATAAAACTTCGCAACAGGCGCAGCACTCGCAGGTCTCTTGCTTTCTGATTATTCACCAAGCCCACTACCGTCCTGTTGTCCACATGGAACAATACTGATCTGTTCCTGAACTCCGCGCCCCACACCTCCAAGGCGACCAACAGTGGAAAAAATTCCAAAAAAGCAATACTCCTGCCCTGTTTCAGCCAATGTTCCGGCCATTGTTCCGCACCACCTCCCGTCACAGAAAATCCCAAAACCGGAAGCCCCTGCGGCGTCAGAGAAAAGTTGCACCTGCCAGACCATCCTGTCGTCCACAAAGTCCAGTGACACCATTGAAATCCGACAGAAACATCTGCCACACCCGAAGGTCCGCCCTGACCCCCAACGAGATCCGGACTCTGTGATGAGGGAGCACCGCAACCGACATGGCCATGCCGAGACGTCTGCAGAAAGTCCTTCCAGCGCGCACCACCCGGCACACAAAGTTCAGAAAACCCAGGAGTCGCTGCACCGACCGCAAATCAATCTTCTTCTCACCAAGCACATGCAACAGGAAAGCCTGAATGTCAGTCACCTTCTGTTCCGGTAACCTGGCCAGGCACGTGACCGAATCCAACTCAATGCCCAAGAACGTCAAACTACAGCTGGGCCCAGCTGTTTTCTCCGGAGCCAGTGGAACCCCGAAATCCCGCGCCATGACCTGGAATTGCCCAAGAGCTCCCTCACACTCACCAGACTGCGCTCTCCCGACGAACAGAAAATCATCTAAGTAGTGAGAGACTGCCCGATGACCACTCCTGTCTGTAAATCATTCACAGACCTCCCTTCCGGCCAGGACAAATGATGGATCAACCTGAACTCCCCCGGCTCATTCGTGGGTACCACTCCCAAAGGTGATATGATCAGGTCAGGAACAGGCCAATGGTCAAAAGGGCCAACCATCCTGCCTTCCGCCACCTCCTTCTGCAATTTCGCTGCAACAACCTCTGGCAATTCCTTTGCTGACCTCAAATTATCCGCCCATCTCCGTTTCCGGGGGCCCTGATAACCCACCCGGAAACCCTCAGTGAAACCCCAATGGATCCTCAGTGCAGCCTCTCTATCAGGATAGCGCGAGAGCCACGGACCCATGGCCCGACCCTAACCGGTGTAGGAGCCCTTTGGCCCAGCTTGCCCCCTTCCCTTGGTAATTCGCCATTGCTCTGAGGGCGTGGCCAGCGTGAAACATTGTGTGACAGGGTGGCGTCCGCCACACTTGGAGCACTCATGCTTGAATTTACATAGGTGCTGTGTGCAGAAACCCTTGTTAAAGTTCCAACATGCACCTGTATTGGCTCCCGTGGGCTTGGGCGACTGGCCTGTGGACCCAGAGTAGCTGGTCTGACCACCCGCTCCGGTGTGTGAGCCCTGCCCTCCCGCCCCAGCTTGGGCGGGACGCGATGGAAAAGGCCGGTAAGTGACTGGCAAGCCACTGGCCGTGTGTGTGGATGCAGACGACTGAGTAGAGGACATCCACTGCATCCAGAGCTCCTGATCCACTTCCCCCCATGGCTTATCGGGGTTGGCACTAATCCTGGCCCTAAACTCCTCATCGTAACTAAGCCAAGCAAAACCCCCGAAATGCATCTGCGCCTTTCTAATGATGTCCATGTACTTAAACAATGCGATAGCGCGATCTTGATGTTTTTCACAATATATACTCGCATAAATCAAAAAGTCGACGTCCAGTTCTCCAAATTAACCAGCACCCGCGGCCGCCTCGTCAATTCCCATTCCTCTTCTTAGGAGCCCTCCTTGGCCTGTATCTCCCTATGTAAGAGCTTGAACACATCCACATACTCATGCTTCCATATCCTGGACTTAGTTTTTTCCGACAAGTGTGACCCCAGTGCCATCGCCAACCCCATGTACTGTAGTTTCTTCCAGTGTTTGTCCTCACCCTTGTCATCCTTACCACCCTGATCGTCAGCCTTATCAGTCTGTACGCCTGCGCCGACCAAGTGCTTTCCACTAACCCCCACCTCAACTGCCGCTGTAGCAGGCGCACCTGGGTCCCTCACCGACCGGCAGGCTTTTCTCCGTCCCCTTGTAGCACCATCCTCCCATGCGCCCCACCAAGCACCCTCACCTGATAACTGTGAAGTCACCTCCCGCTCCGCTCCTCGGGCGCCAAACGTCTTTTGGTTTGCCTTCTTGGTCCCGCTGGTGCTGGCCTGGGTAGCCTGCAAAACACCAAGCCTTTCCGTTGCTGCCTTCGGCCTCACCCAATCCCCACTGTCACGCACCTCACCCTCCTCCAGTTCTTCACTCTCCTCCTCATAGTCCAATTGCTCCTCTTGCTCAACCGCATCAGACACTGCCAACACTTCTTGCACCACTCTTTTCATACCCTTTCCTTTCACACCAGGCACAAAATCACACTCTGGCGCCGTTGATGCCCGCTCCCTTGGTGGAGGGCAGGCCGCCGCGGACCCCCCTGCAACTTCTGCCCGGCGTCCAGGAGCCGTCTTGCGCCCCGCCGGCCCACCCATGCCTCTACCATCCACTACTGCTGGCTTGTGCCCCCCCCCCCAGGCTGTTGGAACCTGAGGGGGCCCCAGCGCCACTGGGCCTCTGAGCCGTCACGGCCGTCCCTACTCCTAGTGTGGGCCCCATCTCATCTACCCAGACCCATTTGCCTCGTGGCCCATCGGCCCCTCGGCCACGCCCAGGACCTGCGGCCCCCACCGCGTAGGGGGCTGGGGGCCCAGCCCCCCCGGTGTAACCCCCAAACCCCACACCCCTGGCTGCACACAACACCTGCCACCTCAACTCTGTTTCCTGGATGATGCGACGTTAGTCGCGTATCCGCTCCTCAAGCGACATATCCTCTCACCTGGGCAGCGCAGACAGAAACTGCTGCTCAGCAAACCCCCTGGTCCCAGCCCTCGAAGGGCCTGGCACGCTGTCCCTGGCTGCCTCGACCTGCCTCAGCTTGCCACTTGCTTTGACCACCCCCCCCCCGGCACCCCCCGCAGGGCAGGCCCCCTCCCACCCCACCCCCGGAGAGATCCATGGGCACCACCTCCCCCAAAAAACTCCACCTCCTCATCTGACTCCCCCCGAGAGAATGAGCTGAAAGTCTTCAGCTGCAATCTCCTCCACTTCTGTGCCCTCATCCCCCCCACCTTCTACCTCTAGCGCGCATGCCCCCACCTCTGACCTCATACTCTGCCGGTCCTGGGGAAGCGGCATGCCTGGTGAAGCTACGGAGGTCGCGGCCTCCGCTCCGCGCTGCTGCAGTGACGCGCTCCCGCCCCTCCCCCCTGAGCCTGGGAATTCAATGAGGGCAGCCGCGTCGCTTTGCACACGCGGGGGAAGGCTCTTACGCCGCCCCCGCGTTGCCCTTTCTCAATAGTCCCCATGCCGCGGCCCCGCCCCAGACATACCTCCACGCGGTGATGGCGGCTCCTCCTGGCACGCCATCACCGCTGCAGCGACCCCCGCAGAAGCCGTCCGGGGCGTACGGGTCATGTAAAAGTCAGAGCACAGCAGTTCCCTGTATACCATACTGAGGAAGGTTTAAAAATTAAATAAAATAATACGATCCGTAAAATTCTGAAAGGTAATAGCAGCATTGGTGAACAGCTTTAAAATTCCTGTGATAAAGCATTGTAAACTCTAGCTCTTCTGTTCGTGGGCCCTTTTTATTCTGAGCTAGGCCGTCAGGGAACTTTTGAGGAACTAGGGCCAGTGCATATATTGCAGCGTTTAAGGTGTTTTGTGACTTGTCCATTTTCAACTTACTGGTTTGTTATCAGATATGAAGTGCTTGGGAAGGAAGGAGCGTAGGTGTTAGCACTTCATAATCACACAGCCTGCAAATCGAGTTGCATCTGTGGGTTTCCCCAGCCGGCCAGAATCTGGGGCTGATTGACTAAGAGACTCTAATCTGATGCTTCTCTACAGTGTCTGGGCCATTCTCACTCTGTTGGTGCGTTACGCAATGCGGATCGGATGGCATCTGTGAATTTCCCCAACCTGGCCAGAGTCTGTGGTGTGTTGGTGGAGAAACACAGGTCCAAGGCTTCTCTAAAATGTCTGATGCTGTTGTTCCAGCATAAAGGAGCTAGCAGACGATGCCAGTCACTGGCCAGATTGGGGCAGCAGCACAGCAGGTGAAAACCAAGATACTCGATGGTAGTTGCATAATCGTCAGGATGTTGCCTCATCCCTCAGTGCCCAGGCTGGGTTAAAGTCTGTAATAGGCAGGGCAAGAAGCCTCATAAAATGTTCCCTCCTGCCTGAGCTGACAGTGATTGCTCAAAATAGGGCTAGGCTTTCCTCGAGTGTAGGAGGCATCCAGTGCGGTGAGGATTGTTCTGTGACAGAGCCTTTCAATGTCCCGTTCAAATGAAGCTTTCGTGACCTGCCCATTCACTGCTTTTTTGGCAGGCTGAGAACGGTATGTCCTGGTTAGGCAGGTTGGAGGCAGGGTCGGATTGGTAAGGTGGGCATTCGGGCAATGGCCGAGGGGCCGGTATCGAAGTTCCAGCTGTGGGCTGTTTTTTTGGCAGCTTGGGGGGCTGATTTGGGCTGTGTCTGGTGTGTTCAGATGTCGCCAGCGGCCCAGTGGGGCCCTGAGTAGCCTTTCTGGAGGTAGATGGGCGTCCATTACCTCCCTTTTATCAATGGCCAGAGGTGCCACTCCCTTTCTCTCGTTGGGCCGGCTAATGAATGTGTGCATACTGAGCGGGGCAGGGGGCCTGAGCAGAAGTGGCCTCACTTGTTTTCAGGTGTTTATAAAATTTCGCCGAAGCAGTGTTTTGCAGAAAGGCAATATGCAAATGTGGGCCACTTTTTTTTTAGCGTGCCCAGGCCAATTTCTTATCCCAGTCCAATCCTGGTTGGAGGTCTCAATTTTCAAGCAACTGGTGGCCACTGTGAGTTGTAAGTGCCATGGAGAGCCCTCCTCTTCAAAGATTGTTTTAAATTGTGCTTGGAGTGTGGACGCTGGGGCCCGCAGGGTCCTAATGTCATATTTTATTAGGTCCCCTAGGCATGTGTTATCCGGGATTCTGAGGCCCAGCTCCAGTCTCAGCCTTGCTCTCCTGGTCTGCCGGGGAGAATTAAGGATTTTTTTGTAAGCTGAGATGTAGGAGTTCATGAGGTGCGTGTCCAGTGCTCCGGGGAAAGCTAAGTGACCGTAGTTTAGAGCAGGGATCAAGTTTGCTCTCAAGGCTTTTTATATAGGTTCCGCGGTTGGGCTGTGTAGCTTGCGGCTTAGGCGTTTCAGGCTGTGAATGACCTCGGCTTCCTTGCTTCTGAGGTGTTTTAAATGGGCCCCCTGATTTAGCCCTTTCAGAAAGCCAGACGTCTAGATAGATGTAATTTGTGACTGTTGTTATTTGCAATTCTTCAAGTTGCCATTGAGCTAGTTTCTTGCTGGGTATTTACCAAAAATGACTATTTCAGTCTTTCCCTGATTCACCAAGAGTTTATTTGCTTAATTGTACTTGTAGAGGGCGTTGAGGGCTCTCCGTAGGCCAATTCTGGAGTGGTCCATGATTGCATATCGTCTGCGTACTGCAGGATTTGAATACGCACCTTCCCCAGCCTTGGAGTTATTAGACTGGCGCCTTCCAATGTTTTGCCCAAGTCGGCTGTGTAAAGATTGAAAAGGAGAGGGTCCAGCACAGAGCCTTGCTTGAGACCATTGTTGGTTGGCACTTTAGCAGTTGCTGTGATTGAACTGTTTTTTATCCGGACCCAGGTCCCCTGGTATAGGGATATTATGGCCTTGAGAAGCTGTGGAGGGATCCACAGCGTAGTCAATTTCTCCCACAGTGTTCCTCGATCCACCCGGTCAAAAACTGCACTGTAGTTGACAAAGCAGCAAAATAAAGGGGGTTGCTTGGCCTGTGTGGCTCGGCGTGACAGATACACTGGTGCTAAGATGTTGTTCACCGTGGAGCTTCCAGACCTGAATCCGGATTGAAAGAAAGGGAGAATGCTGTTTTCAGATACCCAGGCTTCCAGCTCTTCCAATAAAGTTTGGGCATAGGCTTTTTGCTTCAAGGTCTAATACAGCAATAAGCCGGTAGTTTTCCGAGTTCGAGCGATCTCCACTTTTAGGGATTGGGAAAATAATTGATCCTCTCTATGATGACGGAATCATTGTAGTGGCGAAGGTGGAGTTTAAAAGCGGTGTAAGCAGCCGAGCCCAGAAGATTTGTGCAGATTTAAAAACAGCGGCATGACTCCCGTTGAGTCTCGGGGCTCCGTCATTCCTCCTTTACTTTAATAGTATCTGCTACTGAGGCCTCTGAGATAAAAGTGGCTTGTTTGGCGATGTATAGTAGGAGATGGATGGAGCGATGTGCTTGCCTGTGCCAGGTTATTGAACTATAACTGCTTAACGTAATTGACCTACACCAGATCCGCCACTCCATTGTTGTTTGTCTGGTGGAAGTTACTGAGGTTGTTGATGTACTTCCAGAGGTGGGTGTGGCTCTTCTCTTTTAGGAGGATGAAAATTTTCAGCCATTCTGCTTCGATCTTCTTTGTCCTTTGCTGGCAAACTCTCTGTATGTGGGATGCTCTGAGTGCTGAGATAGTTTGACCTTGATAAAATTTACCGTCTCTTCCTTTTACCTTCAGGGCTCTTCGGAGACTATGCTTGCTTGCACGTAGCTCCTTGGTTTTGGTGATTGGAAGAAATGTTCAAATGGGGGGTCCCGTTTCGAGGAGATCCCGTGGCCTCCCCTCAGTGTCTGTTGAAGTTCAGCGAGGAAGTCCTCTCAGTGCCCCTGAGGAGTGGATGAGCAGAGTGGTATGGGGGCTGTCTCTTTTATTGCAATCCACGCTGACAGATTTATACCAAGATTTGCTGACCGTTTAATTCTGGGAAGGACTTTTTGGCGTTCTTCCCCAGTAGGTAGTCAAAGGCTGAGTCGGTCTCAATGTGTTTGTTCAGGCCTGCCACGTTCCAGGAAATGAATGTTAAATTGGAGCTGGGGCCTGCCTCCCTGAAAGGTTTGCCTTGTGTCTTGATGTTAATAGTATTAGGGGTGCCGTTGTGAGGGGCGGCTGACTGGTTGAGCCGATATCCGAGTTCTGTATTGGCCATGAGATCACAGGGAAGCACAGTCCTTTGGTCATGAGTGCAAGTTATTCTAAAGGCGGTGAGGGTCTTGGACTCGGCTGGATAATTATAGCCCTGGTGGGTGCGGCTGTTCCTCTTAGAACGGTGTAAGCTCCCTTCTTTTGCAGACGTTAAGCACATGTGGGTATTTTTCGGGTTGGAGGGATTTGATATCTATCTCCCATTCTCCCAGTTAAGATGCTTCCTTGATCATGGCAGACTGAAGTGGTTGTTGGCACAGCCATATCAGAGTTGACTCACCATGGGTGTCCCCGGGAAGGCTCAAGAACCTAACCCAGGCAAGTTAGTCCGATCGAATATGGACCAGAAAGGGTATGTGCTTCAATAAATCGATAAGGGTTTGTAATGAAGGGCTACTCACCCGTGAGGGTCTCAAAGTGCCGGGGGGAGGGGGGTGAGAGGGAGAGCTGCTGATCCATCTCAGCACTGT
Source organism: Calotriton arnoldi (assembly GCA_963921515.1). Lineage (NCBI taxonomy): Eukaryota > Metazoa > Chordata > Amphibia > Caudata > Salamandridae > Calotriton > Calotriton arnoldi. The sequence goes on from CAWUFW010000557.1 coordinate 2,700,897, forward strand.
GGTTCAGTCGAAGAGCCAGGTCTTGAGATCCTCCCTGAATTGGGTCAGCGACGGGGATTGTCAGAGGTGGAGAGGCATGGTGTTCCCGGTCTTGGCGGGGAGGTAGGAGAAGGATCCTCCTCCGGTTCTAGGCTTGTGGATCCGAGGGACGGTGCTTCAGTAGGCAGAGTATGTTGCCCCTGTTAAAGTTGTCATGGTGACCACTACCTCGTAGGTCACCCTTGGGGTGATTGACTCCGAGGACTGGGCTCTGTTTGCCAGCAGAGTACTAGATAAGGTGGGGCCCAGGACCTCCTCTGAGGGGGCCATTATTTTGGATGAAACCAGAGGTAGGCGGAATGTTGGGCAAATAGAGGGTCGGTGCAGACAAGTTTATAGAGACCCAGGCAGTTCACACACAAGTGTTTGTGCCGGACTCCACGGTGAGGGCAGCCTGAGTACTAGTGTCTGCCTTCTTTATTATCAGTGGAGCCGGTATGTTCTCGGGGGCCGGGGTTTTTCCCGCTTCCTGTTCTCCCGTTGTGGGCTATACGGAGGTGGAGGTTTAGTGTTGAGTTCCGTTGCCACAGTGGCTGTTGAGATACTGGCACCTGGCTTTGAGGCAAAGATCGAATACAGCTGAACTGAACCATTTGCTGCTAGAAGAAGCTGGTTCTGGGTGGTGTACAAGGACACCATTCTTTTAGATGTTATTGCCCTTTTGTGCTGTTTACTTAATTTTTTCTTGGCCCTCCTGGAGAGCGGCATGCCTAACTGTGTTGGACTAGGTGGAGTTTCCGTGGTATCCTCGACTGTGGGCTGAGTGGTGGTGCAGGTGCTTAACTCTGTTGAGCAAGAAGGAGGATTGTCGAGAGACGATGTGCCATGGATGTCTGGGTTTGGTTGGGGCCTTTGTGTTAAATCTATTATTGAGTTATGAGGTGGACCAGCTACTTTTTCGGCCGCCAAAATTAGATTGACATCACTCCTAATTGTGACTGCCAGTTTGGTTAAAACTTCAGGAAGGGTTGCCCATTTCTGAATGATAGCAGTGCATAAGCAGGAGCATGACTACTCTTCTTGACTGCTGCATATTTTGTCCTCAATGAGGTCCACCTTGGTGCGCAGGTCCACTAGGCGCTGTGCAATCGATTGGAAAAGACCTATTAGTAGCTCCATTTTGGAGGATTGTCATTGTAGTGCTCTGGTCATGGAGTGTTGTGCTCCGCTAATGGTTGTCAATTGGGGTCTTCCGTTCTGTTGGTATTTTGAGTGTTTGGGATACATTGAGAGAATTGCCTTGTTCTTTCTGGCGTTCGGAAAAGCTTCAGAGTGAGCTCCAATGCTTTTTCAATTTTGGACTCCAGGTTGTGTAAAAAAGATGCTGAGAAATTCCCTAGATCTTGATTGAGATCATGTGTGCCTGTCCTAATCAAACTGGCTGCTAGTAGCTCAGGGAATTTAACCTGAGTAGAGGTCTGAGGAGTGAGTTGTTGTGGAAGATGGATTTGGGCAGAGACTACTTGAGCCTGTCTCGGGACCTTTTCAGTATTCAGCGCGTCTTCTAAGGCGGTTTGGTCCTACTTCTGAGACTTCAGAACCTGAAGGTTGACTGAAGCGTTATGAGGGTGGTAGGGGTTTGTTGGTTTATTTCCTGGGGCTCTGCCTGGCCTTGTGCAGGAAGGAGACCTGCGTTTCCCAGCTGAAACACACTGATCGTGTGGAGCAAATGGCTTGTTGGAGGTGAAACTTCCTGAGAGGAGACCCCCCTCTTCACTGTCAGAGTTACGTGTGGAGAGTTTGCTGAGATGGGTGGATGAATCTATGATTCCCGCCACAGTGGTCAGGACCCAATGTTGAAAGCGGCACGCGCCTCACAAATGGCTGCACCCAAGAGCCATTGGAAGGAGAATAAATAGAGTTGTGGGTGGAGGTCTGTGCCTGTTTATTTGCATGTAATCCAAAGAATAATAATTTCCAAATCTCATTTTCTTTTGTGTTTGATTGTCAGGATGTGTCGTTTTTATTTGTTCCAATAGTGAAATCATACGAACAGAACAGCAATTTGTATGATTTCACTATTGGAACAAAAAAAAACGACACATCCTGACAAGCACAAAAGAATATGAGATTTGGAAATTATTGTTCTTTGGGTTACATTTGCATAAACAGGCACAGACCTCCACCCACAACTCTATTTACTTGTGGAGAGTGCAGATGGTAAATGGGGTATGACAACGTTAGCGGGTGCTGCTTGTAGGAAGTACATGATGAGACCCGCTGTTGGGACCTTTGGGGGTATCTTCGGAGCTGAGATTACCTGGGCAGTGCTCCCCGTGGCCTCGGGGATCAGTGAGGCTTTCTCCTCGGAGGCTGTTTTTGACCGGGTGGTGGGCTTTTTTCTGTTCATGCTAAGATTAGGGGGATTGACCTGCCCCCTCCGCGGTTCACCTTGTGTGGTTATTATAGTTCCCTAGGAGGGGGTTGCAGGACTGACTCATAGGGTCCTTTCTACTGACTGAGGGCCAAGCGAGCAGGGAGCTGTGTGCCTCTTTAACAGGGGGGGCTGGGTGGGTCGAGATGGGGGAGCTCTACCAGTCTGCAAGCTGCACCTGAACCTATTCAGGCCACTTCTGCAGGCTCGGGGCTCAACCACTGCGTGGTGGAAACCTAGCCACTGCTGGCCTCCCCCCTGAAAGAAGTGACCCGATTAGGGCCACCCGGGTCACTCGCGACCACCTCTCAGCCTTCCATACAAATGAAGAGTCGGCCAGACAGTAGAGAATACAAACCAAGTATATTTTATTCAGGTACACTCGAGTGGAGTCCAGTCTGACCAGCCTCCTGAGATTGCTGCAGAGGGACTGACTTCAGCAAGCATGGTGATACATTATGTACAGTTCAGAACCAATAAAGACATGCCCTGACTGGAAATTTCCAGTTGGTAGCTAGTGAACAGAGGAGATACAGAAGGATGGGTTTCAATCCTGAGACCGGGCACATGCTATCTCAGCATCAAGGTCACTCTGCCTGCACCCGCCGCTCTAATGGTGGGAGCAGGCCTATCTAGTGGAAAAGGTATGTACAGACAAAGACAGTGTATTCATTAGTACAGCGAAGCTCAACCTTGGAGAAATGAAAACTATTGCAGCTGCTTTCAGCTGGGGCAGAGAGTGAGAGAGACAGAAGTTAATTTCGATCATGGCTCAAAATGGCGGCTGAAAATAAAATGGTGCAGCGAATGCTAACTTAAGACATACAATGCATGGATAACTCAGCTAAAACATTTTTATTCCAACAGACCCTCCTTTTAGCAGTCGCTAAATCATTTTATTACTACTTAGAAACAGATAACATATTGCAGAAAATGATAGCTACCACTACAAGCTGATGTGTGCATGGTCAATATTCAAAGATACCTTCATCAATCAACATAATGTCGTTAATATCTTTCATCATCATAATCGTGGCATTAGTGTCATGGACGGATGTCTTTGGCCTAGGCGTCAGAGTATTTACACAATAAGCGCAACAAGCCGGGAGACAGGGTATACAAAGGCAACAGGTAAGGATAATGCCAGCAACTGAAACCAGAAAGATAAGAATCTTCCAACCCCAGGACGTGAACATACCCCAGTACCATCCAGAGAGAGTCCAAGTACCATTTTCTTGGTGTATGTCAGATGAAAGTCTATGCAACTTCTGTATGGCAGCATATACATTGGGGGCGTGGTCAGGAATGTACACACAGCAGCTACTGCCAATAACGGGACAGGCCCCTCCCCGATTAGCAAGGATGACGTCTAACACCATCCGATTTTGTAAAGTAACGAGCCTCTTAGGCTGAAGCTCAGCAGTAATATTGGTCAGTATCCCTGCTGTTGTATTAATAACCCCTTCCACCACTCTCGTGAGCCTACAAAGCTGGAGGCTATTGGCAATGGGGCCCCAAAAAGGTACAATACCCTTCATGGCATCCTCAAACTGTCGTAAAGTGGTAACTGTCTGATATATATCTTTCGTGTCAATAACCCTTCTGACTCAAAACAAGTATGTACTTCTACGCTGCAGCTGATGACTTTTATGATAGTGGGACGGAGCTATATACACAGGGGGAAGGAGAAAAGAGAGATAACACCTGCCCGACCATCCCTCCGGGAGCCAGACATAAGCTTGGGATCCACAGACAAAATAGACATTAGGGGGTAGTATTAAGGGTGGACTATCAGTCGTTCTTAATTCATATGTGGAATTACACCTGCTCTCCCCTACTTTTATCCTCCCGGCCCCCTGGACACAGAAGCTAGCTATTGTGTTGACCACTGACACTGGTATTGGCTTGTCCTCAGTAACATTACGAGCCTGGAAAGACTGGAAGTACTCGGACATGTTGAACCCTTGGAATTCAGCTATTTCCACTCGAGACCATATCCCGTTCTTTTGTATGCATTCATGCAGGTCCTTAAAAATAATTTACCAAACGCCTCTTGGCCTGTCAGACCATCGGGGGGGCCCTATGATGGAAATGCACATTCTGTACCACAGTGCGAGAATCAGCAGGGGTCCTATCCAGATTATCGAATTAGGGATGGGGACGCACCATACTGAGCAATGCAAACTAACCCTCACAACTACTGCTGTATGACAGTGGCATGGACAACAAGTTATCACTTTTATGAGTCACTGAGGGGAGTAATCCACAAACCCAACAATTAGTTGTATTTGACACCTCATGAGCCTGATGCAACATTTGTATAAATTAATTCTCCTTATAAGACTTTCAATGCTCTCCTTTGTGAGGGGCCAAAGTGACAAAAATGTGTTCAGGAGGAATCAGTGTTGTACTAACCAAGGAATGCACAGGATACTTCTCATCCAGGAACCAGGATATCCCTAATACAATTATTAGTGTGATCGCAACTATTGACACAAAAACTATTTTACTTTTCGTAGACCAACCTCGCACTGGGCGCGGAGGTGCAAATGGCTGTTCTTCCTCCGTAAGAGGCCGACCAAACGGATACATTATGATGCAAGGGAAAGGGAATGCAATAAAACGGATGGCAAGGGGCAAGTGTTCCCAGTGTCCGTATGAGCCTCACTGGTAGACTCCTATTGTTCATCAAACGTTGGCGCTCTTGAGCACCGGGGGTGGAGCTGCTCAGTCCTAGCTCACGATGAATCCCACGTCGTCCAGGATAGTGTACCCCCCTCCAGGGGAGCACATTCGATTTATCCTGTCCAATGTTAGAACAATGCACCAATCTCGCCTCACCCTAAACTAACACCGTTGGTACTACTGACAAGTACACCCTGACTTGCGCAGTCTGTCCCTAGCTAATCTGACTTCTCCTTTGGTGCACTGTTCCTCCGTCGGGGGCGCAAATTGTACCTAGAAACTCCAGGCACAGAAGGGTCGGTGAAAAGGGGGTCAGGCACAGAGGGGTCAGTGGAAAGGGACTCAGGCACAGAGGGGTAAGTGGCAGTGGAAAGGGGCTCCTTAATTGCTTTGATCTCCGGGGGGACTGCCGCATTTAGTACTTCATTATTTTCGGCATCGGTATGGGTCCATGTGAGCTTGGCATCGGAAAAAGGGATAAATCGTGGAACTTTCTCACACTCCGAGTCCTCAATACCATCCCTCACCCATTGATCATAGAGCAAAGGAATGGGTACTCTGTGGCAGTGGTACGAATGGATCCAGTTCTTTCGGCCGACGACCTTTACGGCTGTGCGGGTGGCAAGGAGGACCTGGGCAGGTCCCTTCCAGCGGGGCTCCAAACTCTTTCTCTGCTGGAAATTTTCACCGGGCCGAATATCATGTCCTGGCCCCTCGGGTACAAGTGGCAGGGAGACATGGATCTGTTGGTGAATAGAACGCAGACTTTTAGTTAACTCACACAGGTAATCTGTCAGCAAAGGATACTCTATTTCCGAAAACTTACGCGGCCATGGGACGCCCCAGACATTTGCCGGGCGTCCGAACACGACCTCGTACGGTGACAATCCTGTCCTAGAATGTGCTGTTGCTCTGGTGGACAAAAGGGCTAATGGTAAAGCATCTGGCCACTGCAACCCTGTGGTCTCCTGAATCTTTGCCAATTTCAGTTTGAGAGTACCATTGTACTTCTCAACCAATCCTGCTGACTGGGGGTGATTCGCAGCATGAAACTTCTGTCTGATGTGTAGTCCCTCACAAACTAATTGGATAACCTTGGCATTGAAATGACTTCCGTTGTCACTCCAGATCAATGGGGCAAACCGAAGCGAGGAAAGAACTCCTTCAGGAGTATCTTTGCAGTCGCAATGGCTGTATTCTCTTTAGTGGGGTAAGCCTCAACCCATTTACTGAATGCACAGACAACCACTAGCACATACTTTAAATTATTGACCCTGTCCATTTCAATGAAGTCCTTTTGAAGGACCTCAAAAGGGAACGTGGGAGGTGCAAAATTACCGGGTGGTGTAGGGGTACCTTTGCCAGGATTGTGCATCATGCACACCATGCAGTATTTTACTAAATGAGCAGCTGTCTTGGAGATGTTGTCTTTCTGCCATACGGGGTCTAACAACTTGTAAATACCCTTAGCACTGATATGAGCTGGGCCATGGGCCATTGTCACTACAGGAAGAACATATGCATCTGGCAACATCCATCTCTGCTTTCCTGACTTGTCAATCCAACATCCTTCATCATTTAAATTCACTGTACTTTCTTGCCACACCGCTAATTCCTCCGCCGTGGCCTCACTCCGGATCTCCTTCACGTTTTCTAGTGTATCCTCAAACATGGAGAACTCAGGCACCCACCTAGCTGGACTTGCTACAAACATTCTCTTCATTTTAGCGCGGGCTGTTTCCTTAGCTATCTGACTGCAAAAGCGTTCCCCTCACCCACCTTGTCAGTAACCTTTTTATGAGCGCTGCACTTCACAATCGCATATTTCTTAGGGAGCGTCAGAGCAGACAGAAGCCTATATATGAGAGGACCATGCTGAATGCGTGTCCCATGGGATGTAAGGAACCCTCTCTCTGCCCAGAGCCGCCCAAAATTCTGGGCGACCCCGAAGGCGTACTGGCTGTCAGTATAAATATTAACAACCAGTCCCTCACTCAACTCGCAGGCTCGCAGGCTCAAATTAGGGCAACTAACTCAGCTGCTTGGGCGGACTGATAGGGGACTCGTGATGTCTCAACTACCGTGTGCAGCATAGTAATTGCATATGCTGTAGTGGTGGTGCCATCTGGCAATTTGAAACAAGAGCCATCGACATATAGTTCCCCTTGGGGGTCAGATAAGGGAACATCAGTCAGGACTACCCCTCCCTTTGTCTCTTCCATCGTCCAAAAAATGCAATCATGTATGTCAATCTCCTCATTTTCAGAAGGGAGGGGTAGTAACGTGGCTGGATTCAGAGTGGCACAGCGTTTGATCGTAATGTGCTTTTGGAAGAGCGTTAGCTCGTAACTGGTCAGACGTGCACTGATGAGATGCTGCGTCCTTGTCTTATTCAAAAGTGTATCCACAGCATGGGGTACCATGACTGTGAGGTTGGTATCAAGTACGAGTCCTGCCGATTGTCGTATTGAGACAGCCACAGTCGCGACCGCTCTTAGACAGCTCGGAAGGGCTCGCGCGACAGGGTCAAGCACAGCAGAGAAATAAGCACACGGCCGTTGCTTATCTCCAAATTTTTGGGTTAGAACAGAAAGCGCACAACCAGCCGTCTTGTGTACGTAGAGCACGAACGGCTTGGTATAGTTAGGAGTACCAAGCACCTGAGCCGAGCAAAGCGCAACCTTTAATTGCTCAAAAGACTGCTGGCATTCAGGCGTCCAATGCAGGGGTTCATGCACATCTTTAGTGGTTAGTGCAAGCAGAGGTTTTGTTAGTAGGGAATAGTTTGGGATCCATTGGCGACAATAAGAAGTAATGCCAATAAAAGCGCGCACATCTTTCTGGGTTTGCGGAACAGGCATTTTCACAATGGTACTGATGCGCTCAGGGGTCAATCTCCAACCCTCCTTCGATAGTAGGTGACCTAAATTGGTGACTTCCTGTCGACAATACTGGAATTTGGAAAGGGATACCTTATGACCATGGTCAGGTAGATGGAGCAACAATTTAACCGTACTATCTCTACAACCATGTTCTGTGTCTGAGGCAATAAGCAGGTCGTCAACATATTGGAGTAATACATTACCTGAGGGGAGCGACAAGGAATCCAGCTGACTTTTCAATGCTTGACTACAGATACTCAGACTCTCTGTATAGCCTTGAGGAGCACGACAGAATCTAAAACTTCTACCAGCTAGGGTGAACCCGAACAGATACCTGTTGTCAGGATGAATGGGGATGCTGAAGAAGGCATTTTTCAAGTCAATGACAGAAAAGAATTTAGCAGAAGAAGGAATCATCGTCAAGAGAGTCGTAATGTCAGGGACCACTGGAAACTGGGGAATCACTATTTTGTTAACTTCACGCAAATCAATCACAAAGCGATAAACATCTTCGTGATACTCAGAGGAACCCGAAGGTGTCCGCTTGAGAACGGGGAGAATAGGACTATTACAGACATTAGCAGTCGTCTCCTCAACCACTCCTTTCTCAATCAAATCCTGCACAATTTTTATCAAAGCTCGCTCACCTGCCTGCGGTATCTTATATTGAGGAATACAGGGTAAAATAGCACCTTCCTTGACACGAATCGAGACAGGCGATATCTGCAACAAACCCATATCTGTGTCGCCTGTTGCCCACAGTGTGGGTGGCACATCCTTAAATTCAGCAGGGAGAGGTGCATCTTTAGACAGACACTGCATAGCGCACACAACATTCGGACCCACTGTCATGTAGACACCCTCCGGGGAGCAATATATCGTGGCATGCAATTTCTTCAATAGATCCAGACCCATCAAATTCTCTCCACAATTAGAAGTCAACAAAAACGGCGAATCTACAGTAGTCAACGCAAGAGGTTTGGAAATGGGGCTCACAACCGGCACACCATAAAATCCTACTGAAACATTATTATGGCCAGACAGAGCTGCCACAGGGACCAAGGAACGATAAATAGAACTGTTCGTCGCATCTGTATCCACCAAAAACTCCTTAGTCGAACCATGCACGTCTGCACTAACGTACGGACCTCTTTGGTCTACAGGTATCAAAACTGGTCCCTCACCCTGTCCTCGGCTGTCCTAGCTGTAAGACATCCCAGTCACCTCATCCGTATCATAGTCATCATGGTAGTACTGTTTGTCCCGAATGTCATCAAAGTAATTCTGATCAGTACGACCCTGCAATGTCTCAGCTGCCTGAGCCCTGTCCTGGCCACCAGCCCCACAACCCTCTCCACGAGAACCCTGTCCTCTTTGGACCGCCACCTTTTGCAAAAGCACTGGACACTCACTGCACCAGTGTCCCTCCTCCTTACAGTATGCACACTGATTCGGCCCTACCGGCGTAGTATTCCTGCTAGTACGAGGAAGCTGCCGAGCCGGACCACCACGTCTTCTACCATTCCCTCGAGAAGCCTGCTGCAACAACACCTTCGTCTTCAAATCCTTATGCTTTTTCTCCATCTTTTCCTTATCCTCATTTTCCCTGTGCTCGTAGTACTGCGCCATGGTCAAGATAACAGAAGGAGGGGCATTGCCTGACAGGCCAAGATGGCGGTCGCACTCTAGGAGTGCTCCAGACCCTTCTGAATCCGTCTATATCCTGCTCCTCTGGCGAACATCCATAAAGGCAGAAAACGCTGCCGATCAGTGAGGGAGTTAGTGGGACTCCCGTACCCAGCCACGAAAATTGATAAAGGGACCGGAGAAGCCCAGCAGACACCCGAGACCTCCCTGAGCCTAAGGCTCAAAATGGTGCCTACCTGATGTCGGGAATCGGAACAGCAGAGAAGTCTGGTGCCTCTCCAGCTCCATGTAATCTAACGAAGGCGGACAGCACCAGGGGGGATGTTCTGCCGGTAAAGGACTGAGGACGCTGATGCCGATCGTGAGTGCGGAGACCCCCGGTGAGACGCGTGGCTGAGGGGGAGGAGCGGAGCTTGCGGTGGTGGGCGCTGCACCGTCTCCGCGACTGACGGGGAGCCCAGCGGACTGTCCTGGAGGGGCCGCGGGTTTCACTGGTGAAGCTCAACCTGCGACCAGCAGGAGACACAATCCTGCGGCGGCCTTGCGAGATGGTGGCCTCGTCCCGCGAGGTGGGCTCTCTGGCAGCCGGACCTCTCCTGAAGTGATACGGGTCCCGGCGGCTGTGTGGACTCTCCGGAGGCGCGAGATGGCCTGAAACCTGACTCCGGGGCTATATCGGTGAGGCGGGCCCTGCGAATGCTCTTCCCCCGCTCCCCCCTCCCAGAAGCAAAGAGGCACTGCTGGATCCTGAGGGAGGGAAACGACGAGCTGTGTGGGCGGAGGAGAGGCGCGGGGCTTGTTCCTTTGAGCGCCCCGCCGTTTCATTAGCCAACGGGGTCATCATTGGCTGCCCCGGGTGGACCACGAACCCGGAGGGTGGAGGCTTGGCCTGCGATCGGCAGGACAGGCGGCCTGCAGCGGCCTGGTGGAATTGCGGCCTTGCTCGGCGAGGAGGGTCCTTGGCGGCTGGACCTCCTCCTGTGATGAGTGGCCCCACCGGACGATAATAGGAGCTCTATCGGAGTATGGGACAGCGGGGGCGTCTACCGTTGGGGCCGCGTCTTGGGAGCTGGCCCCACGGTGATCACTGCACTTTCCCCCCCTTCTCCCCTTCCAGAGAAGACTGTGATTGCGGTGCCTGGATGCGGTGGAGGGGACAGCGGGTACGCTCTTGTGACTGCCTATTGCCCAGCTGAATCCGCCCCCAAAAGACCCGGTGCCCCTGCGGGCGGAGAGAGACACTGATGCCTACAATCTGATCTTCAAGATGTGCTGACACCCATGACGAGCGAGGCTCCCTTCTGCAGATTTCCCAAGTGAGAAAGGAGTGCAGGGCAGGCGAGGAGAGATCTCCTGGTTGGTGCTAGGCCTTGGTAGGCTGCTTTACGCTTGTGGTGAGACGCAGGGAGTGGCTTTTGACCTGCGGCCAGCAGGATATCCCCCCGGGAAGACCTGACTGGGCCCAGAAACCAGATACATGACCTTCTGAAGCTGGGGATAGACTTGCAGGAAAAGGAAGATCCGCCCCCTGGGCCTTGAGACTGGGGTTGCCGCTCAGTAAAGACGCTCACAAACCGGGAGGAACCCGCGGATTAACGCCCGGAGGCAGCCAGTGAGGCTCGCCGGGGTGGGATCCTAAACCAGAGACACTGCGATGCCCGTGACATTGGCGAGGGTGAGAGAAACAAGACTGCGATAAAAGTGCCCCTGCCTGGGGTGTGCTCTGTGAGGCACCCCCGAGGGCACTGAACTGAGAGATCTCACAACCCCCGCATAGACTCCTCACCCTGATCCCTAACTCGGGAAGGAATCTGAGATCCCTCTGGACATCTGTTTGGGGTAAACCCAACAGTGCTTCGCTGCGCCATACGACAGAAAGAGATATCCAATTGCGTATCAAACGCTTAGGAGCACCTTTACCAACATGGGGAAGGACAAAGGAACAAAGACTTATCCAACCCAAACTCGAATGGAACAATATGCGCTGACTGGATCTACCCAGAATGGAGCGGGGCCCTCGGCACCTGATCAACCAGAGGGAGACCTCGCCACTATACTACAGGCCATAAAGACATGCCAAGAATCAATGGAAACTAAAATAGGGGAGGTCCGCGTCGATATGGCACTCATCCGCCAAGACCTTCGCAACACGACGGCCCGTGTGACAGCAGCGGAATCTCGAATATCTGAGGTGGAGGACGATGTTTCTACCCTGAAACTACAAGTGAAGCAGCTTCTATCCCGCACGTCCGACCTCCATAAAAGGGCGGAGGACGCCGAAAATCGGTCCAGCCGAAATAATCTCCGCTTAGTTGGCCTTCCCGAGGGCGCGGAGCCCACTCAGGCTAGCACCTTCATCGAGACCTGGTTCCGATCATGGATGCCTGCGGATGCCTTGTCTCCTTGGTTTGTGGTGGAGGGGGCCCACCGCTCCCTCACCCCTCGGCCCCCACCGGGAGCACCGCACCGCCCAATAATCTTGAAGATCCTTAACTTTAGAGACAGCGATGCTGTCCTGCAGGAGGCCCGCTCTCGGCCAGAACTCAGCTATAAGGGAGCCAGCATTTTTTTTTTTTTTTTTTTTTTTTCGTGATTTCATCAAACATACAATTGTGAGACTCAGCATATCAAGGATACATTACACCGTCACCTTTAACACACTTTTCTGATCATTAGCATCAATTGGAGACAATCCCAGCATCCGTTAACAACCACAAGGAGGGAGAGATTCCCGCTTGTTTCCATCCCCCCCTGCATAACTCAGCAAAGGTTTAACACATCTTTAACATTTTCTAATGTAGGACTGCCAAAACTCCCCTTCAAAATCAGTGCCAGGAACAACATATCCCTGCGCAATCTAGCCTGGTGTTACATCATGTGGCACAGTATCATCTCTAGTGGACGTGAGTTTGTATGTGTGGTACAATTCCCAGACGTTTTTAGGCCTACTACAAAGGGGTAGAAGTTCGCTGAAAAGCTCCGTCTGTGTACTACAATAAGTCATATCACCCTTCCATTGGGCGAGTGTAGGGAGAGGGCCGCGAAACCAGTTGATCGCCACCCTACGCTTAGCCATCAGCAGACCCATGTCAACCAAGCGTCGAACCCCTTGGGTATCAGTTTGGAGTAACCCAGCAATGCCAACGCAGGGTCAGGATCTAGTGGTATCTGAGTGATTTGACCCAGTTCCTCGAAAACAGAGGTCCAGAACGCGAAGACGCCTGGGCAGTTCCAGGCCAAGTGGAGGAAGTCAGCCATCAGTGCACTGCAGCGGTCACATGACGTGTCCCCCCCGCAATCCATACCTATGCAGTCTCTCCGGGGTATAATATACCCTGTTGAGGTATTTAAAGTGGACCAGTCTGTGCCTCCCGTTGAGTGAGATGCGTTTGGTGCTGGTGCTACAGTAGGTCCACATATCGTCAGCCATTGCCACATTCAAATCTCGCTGCCATGCCAGTCGAGCCTTGGTATAATGGTTCGCTCTGTCTGACATGGAGAGGTTATAAATGGAAGCTACAGTTCGCTTAGGGGAAGTCATCCGTATAATGTGTGTCAGTGCTACTAATTCTGGGGGTTCCAGATATTCATCCCCTAGTACATCACGCAGCGCATGTCGTATTCTGTGAAAATGGAATTGCGTCAGCACAGTAGGTTTTGGGTCACTTGCGTTAAAAGCATCCCAGGTTTTGGATACCCCCCTTCAAACAGCTCTCCCACTGTCCGTACTTTCAGTTTATTAAGTGCTTGCGTGCCCCCCTGTCTCTGCACGGTGTGAGCCATGTGCACCACTCGAGCGGGGCAATCGGTGAGTAGAGGATCACACCCGCTTGTCGTTGCAATAGATAGTGCCAGGCGTGCGACGTAGTGTTAATTGAATCTAAAATGCCCGTCCTCCGGTCCGCTGCATGAAACAGCAAAGCTGGAAGGGGGAGCGGGGACGACACCTCCGACTCTATACGTAAGTGTGGAATGTCTGGGGAGCCATGTATCCAATAGTGTGCATGCGCACCCTGCGCTGCCCTGTAGTATAATTCAAAATCGGGTGCCCCCAGCCCTCCCATACGGTAAGGCAGGACCAGTATTTGCCACTTAACACGTGGTTGTTTGCCTGCCCACGCCAGTTTAACCATCAGTGAGGTGAGGCGGTTGAAAAAAGCCCGCGGCAGAACCATGGGTATATTGGAAAATAAAAATAAAAGTCGTGGTAACACCACCATTTTCATTATGGATATTCTGCCAAGTAGAGACAGTGGGAGCTTTATCCATCTCTCAACATCATCTTCTAGTTTACTAAAGGCAACTCCATAATTGTCCCTGAATACTATATCAGAATCCGTATGGATTTTAACACCCAAGTATCTCACCGCTTCCGCGGTCCATTGCAGAGGGTAGTCCGGCTGAAACTTAGGTGTGTTTGGCGTGATTGGGAAAACTTTGGATTTTGGCCAGTTGACATGGAGACCCGACAGGACGCCAAACCGCACCACTTCACGAAGGACCGCCGAGAGATTAGATTCCGGGTGTCTGACGTACAGCAGCGTATCGTCAGCATAAGTGGATACTATAAGTCTTTAGCGTGGGAAGCATATACCTCGATGCTGGTGATATTCCTGTAGCGCACAAGCAAGTGGCTCTGCTACTAGCGCATATAGCAATGGCGACAGTGGACAGCCCTGGTGCGTGCCCCTTGTAATACGTATGGGGTCTGTCACTATGTTGCCTATTTTTATTCTTGCCGAGGGTCTGTTATAGAGGGTGCCCAAGAGTTGAAGGAAGACCGGACCCAAGCCCATCCGCGTCAAAACTTGAGTCATAAACGGCCATTCAACAGAGTCGAATGCCTTCTCCATGTCTAAGAAGACGGCTACCGCAGGCGTCTCCGACTTGACATGTTGCAAAGCTCCGAATACAGTACGTAAATTATAAGTCAAATTTCTGCCGGGGACAAACCCCGCCTGCTCCGGTGCAACAAGTGCAGGGACCAGAGGGACCAGCCTATTTGCGAGGATTTTTGCAAAAATCTTCGTGTCCACATTGAGCAGTGACAGCGGGCGATAAGAAGCGCAGTCGTCCGAGGGCTTGTCGAGTTTAAGGAGAGCTACTATCACCGCCTCAGTCATAGAAGGGGGCATAGTGCCCTTGACATGTCGTCAAACAGTGTAGCCAACTGTGGAAGCAGTTGGTCTATGAAGGCCCTATAGAATGAAACCGTGAGTCCATCAGACCCCGGCGCACTCCCCGCTCGCATGCTGGACAAAGCTAAAATTTTTTTGTCCCTTTCAATGGGCCTCATGAGGAACTCCTGATGCTTGTTAGTGAGCCACGGTAGGCGTATGTGTGCCAAATAATCCATAATCTCTTCGTCTGTGGCTACATTACGAGTGGAATAGAGTTTAGTATAGTATTGGCGGAATCTGTCTGCCACCTCTTTAGCATCGGTTAAAAGCGCGCCGTCGTCCGACCGAACCTCCACCGTCTGCACCCGTTCCCTACGCCTCTTAAGCAACTGCGCCAACACGGACCCTGGACGATCACTCTCACCATACGCCTTAGCTGTGGCGTATTTACCCATATGTTTAATTTCATCGTCCGCTGCCTCGTGGTATGTCGCCATCAAACCAGCAATTTCCTGCCTAGCTGAGTCATCCATATCTGTCAGCAGACGATGCTCTTGACTCTTGATTTTCTCCTCTAGATCTGTGAGGCGTTTGCGTATGGAACAGAGAACCCCCGAATGTTTTGCAATGGTGACGCCCCTTATATAAACTTTGAAGGCCTCCCAGACTACTTGATAGTTATCCACCGAGCCCACATTCTTATCGAAATATCTATCTATCGCCACCGCCAAGTCGTCCCGAAACACCGCATCTAGCAGGGAATAGGGCAGAAATCGCCAAGTGAATGGGGGGATACGCCTACAGGGAGCTTCCAACACCAACAGTATCGGTCAGTGGTCCGAGAGCGTACGAGGTAACACATGGCAGAGGAGGACCTTGTCGCTGAGTGACCGCGCCGCAAGCCAATAGTCTATGCGAGTGTGCAAGTTATGATACGCTGAGTAGTGTGTAAAGCCGCCCTCATGTGGGCGTAGCTGTCGCCACACATCGCTTAAGTCAAATTTTACTAGTATGCCTTCTACCTCCCTAGCTGCTGCGGTGATACGCCGCTCCCGGCCACCCGACCTGTCCAGGCCCGGGTCGCGCACCAGGTTAAAATCTCCTCCCCAGAGCTGAGAACCCCCGCTGAAGCTACCCACCCTATCGGATAATGTGGCGAAGAACTGTGGATTATTAAAGTTGGGGCCGTATATGTTCACTATGAGTATATCCATTCCTTTCCCAACACACCTAGAGATTACGTATCTACCTTCGGTATCAGTGGACAACGGGTTTAAGGTGAAGGCCGACCTAGGGTTGACCCAGGTGAGAACACCTCGTGCGTGTGTGGTAAAGCCCGCTGCATGTATATTACCGTGCAGGCCTCTACTGCGCAGCATTGGGGAGTTGTGTGGAAGGTGTGTTTCCTGGAGCAGCGCAACATCTATAGCATGCCTCGTCGGATATGACAGGACTTTGCGAACTTTTCTGTAATCGTTCAGCCCTCTAACATTCCATGTGATTGCTCTGAGTGTGTCCTTCCTAGTGTCCGGACCGTCTACAGCCGTAATCGTCTCGGGATCGCTCAATGCTGCCATGTCGTCATTGTTCGTAATGTGGTCTGACCGTGTGGTAGGTGAATGTGTCTTAGTATCAGTACATTGCCACGTCTGAGTCCCATGAACCCTCCTCCCCCCTCCCATATCAGGGTCCTCCCAACCTGGACCTGACGACAAATACCCATAAACCCCCCTCTTATGAAACTTATTGCAAACTTTTCGTAACAAGCATCAACCCTCCCCCCCTCCCCAAAGCAACAATAACAATATCCCAGGTGTGTGTTTCACCCGTAGGCGGAGGTTGCGAACAAAGGGCAGTAAACCTGCTGTTTCGTAGTTGTCGAACCCCTCCGCACACCGACACACTTATATTACGCATTAGCAGTTAGGAGAACACTTCCCACCCACATGTGCATGTGACTCCCAGCAGCAATCCCACTACATAGCACATCATGTAACTGACCGTAAAAACTGGGGTATGAATAAGGGAGGACAGAGTAACCGGGCCACAATCAGAACCCCTACTCCGCTTCTGACCTCCTTAGGACTTACATATCACTTAACCAAAAATAGCACACTTCATCCCCCACAAATGCATAAATCTTATCTGTAACAAGGTTATTCAAGAGTTCAATCTTGCTCTGCCAGAGTTCCTCCAGCCGCTCCAGTCATGGCCTCTTTGTCCGGGCTGCGCCGTTGCTCCCTAGCCCAGTCTTTCATTGCCTTCTGCAGCTGCTTCGGATCTGTGAAGATACGCGACTGGCCCTGTCGGTTGACACATAGACGAGCCGGATATAACATAGCATAGTCTATACTTTGCTCTTTGAGTTGCCTCTTGAATGGCGCAAACTGGCGACGCGCCTCCTGGACTTTCATAGTGAAGTCTGGATAGAGAGAGAGAGTAGAGCCCTCATGATGTAATGGCTGTTTCTCCCTGGCCGCTCTCAATGCTGCATCCCTGTCACGGTAGTTCAGTAACTTCGCAATTATCGCCGCGGAGGAGCCCCAGGCGGCGGGCGCGGGCCCAAGGAGCGATGTGCTCTCTCGACCACAAACATGGACGAGAAGGTGTCACCTCCCAGGAGCGAGACCAACAGTTTCTCAATATATTGTTCCATATTGCCGATTGGTGTTGTTTCAGGCAGTCCAGTGATCCTTAGGTTACTTCTCCGAGACCGCGCCTCTAAATCTTCAGCTTTGTCCTGCAGTGTCTGGAGCGCTTTATCAAATCTCTTATGTCCTGTGTCCAGTTCAGTCTGCGCCTCTTCCACCTCTGTGAGACGTCGTTCAGCCATGTCCATGCGCTCCACCTGCTTGTCAATCCTCTCTGACATCCTGTCCATACGGTATGAGAGGGAGTCAATCTTCGTGCCCAAGACTGATATTGAATTTTGTAATCCCTTTTCCATCGAGGCTAACATGGACTTTAGGTCTCCATCTGACGGATCGCGCTCCTGGTCTTCGCTCTGTTCCCCCTCTCCAGCAGGCGGGGCACGTTCGCTAGGCTTTCGCTGCTCAAATGACAGTTTTGGTTGTGTTCTATCCGTTCTGCCCATTTTTGCCTGCTACAATAGAGCGCACCCTCACCAGAAGATCGATCGCGTACTCCACGGGCAGTATCAGGGGGTGCACCCGGCGTAGGCGTGCTCGTGGCGCAATGAACCCGCACAGCCCGCAACACACAGCGCTGGGGGGGACGTAAAACAAGGCCAGCCTCTCCCGCAGCCACTGCCGTGTGAATACCGGGGACTATGCGGCTGAGTGCGACCCCCTATACCCCGCTCCCTTGACAACAAGCAGGTCCTCGCCTCCCAGTGTGGCCAATCAGGCGTCCCACCAATTCTGCTCCTCAAGTGTAATTCAGCGAATTCCAGGGCTGGCACTACGCTGCGGTAGGTGTGGGGCGATATCCCAAGGTCGGCAGCGTGAACCAGCAGGGGCGCAGGCCCAGGGGCGACAATCCCATGCAGCTTCTCTCCGCTATGGCACAGGTGAGGTCAGCCAGTCTCCGCCAAGCAGCCAGCAGTTGCGAGTCTTCAGCCCACTTCGTGACTCAGTGGATGGCCAGACCTGCCTCCCACCGCACGGCGCTCCTGGGCACCCACAGTCACGCTCCTCAAGTTGGGCCTTTGTGCTGAGCCCCAAGGATCGAAAGCGGCCCCACCGCGCTCCTCACACTCTCTCGGGCCGCCACAGCGGGAGGGCCTCAATCACGCGACATCAGCCTACCTCGGCCCCGACCCGGGCCCAGACGCCGTACCACTCCGCCGAACGCTAGGGCACTGGGTGTCGATTGGTGCCGCCCCCTCCGCGGTCACCATCCAGCTTCGTCAGGGAGTCACGCAACACTTCGAGGCTCCGTCCGGGTCACGAAGGCGCACCCGCCCAGACTGGTCTCACTGCCGGCGGGCTCAGGGCGCACGAGAGGCCGGGGATTTGCGGCCCGGGTGGCTCCCCGTTGCGCCGCGCTCTTTGTGTCGTGCGCTCCGCCCGCTGAAGCGCCAGGGAAAGCAGAACCGGTAGCGTAGCTGTTCTACAGTGTAGGGCACCGTGTTAGAGATCCGGAGCCCCCTGCTAATGCCGAATTCCTGCAGGATAGTTAGTCGGTAGTGCGGAGCTCGTCTCTTAGGCGGCCATCTTCATCGCCGGCAAACTCCGCCCCCCAAGGGAGCCAGGATTATGATCTTCCCTGATTATACCAAGGAGGTGCAGGCCCATAGAAGATCCTACGTCCAAGTTAAACAAATGTTGCGGGCCTTAAATCTGTCCTACAGACTCCTCTTCCCAGCCCGCCTTAAAGTGATTTTTCGGAATAAATCCTATTTTTTCGATACGCCGGAGGCAGCCTGGACATGGGCGACTGAAGTGTCCACTCCACCTACCCAAAAATGTGTCAACAACAACCTATCAGAGGGGTCTGGCTGGCAAAGAACCTGCGACCCCCGTGGACGACGTGCGGGATCCCGTAGAAGACGCGGGACCCGAGGAACAAAGTCCACATCACCGAATGGTTCGTTCCAGAACAGAGATGAATCACCCGAAAACAGAACGATCGCAAAAGACCGTACCCAGCCGGGTGAGACAAACCCTGGGGACTCGCCAGGACTCGGCTCAGACGACGCTGACCTATCCCGCAGCCCCCGCCTATGAACTCAAATACTGCTACTTCAAATCCATGCCAGAGGAACAAGTATCCTGAAGCTCGAAGGGGCGTCACAGGCTGTCACTGACCACGATCCCGGACTAATTTTGTCTGCACTCTAAGCTTTTGTTGATTGGGCGACAGATGTTTTATTTTGGGAAGTATGGGGTGGGGGGTTGGTTGGGATTCTCAACTGGGAATGTTTTCCTAGACATTGTTTATGTTGGTTTGTCTCATGGTAACACTGTACATTACATGCCAGATACTCCCACTGGCAGCTCCTTAGCGCCCTTGAATACATACTGTCTCTCCCGGACGCCCATTTACCTGATTCATTGGAGACCACCAAATGGTCGGCTCCAGACATGGCAACATTACCCTTATGTCAGACTCACATAGCAGGAGTGGGCCCATGAGAATCCTCTCATGGAATGTGAATGGCCTCTTAGATAAAATTAAACGGACGGAGGTGTTGAGACATGCCCGAAGGAGTAACCCGGATGTCTTATTACTACAGGAGACACACTTAGTAGGGAACCACTGCCCTTTCCTGGCGCATCAGGGATTTGACAGGGTATGGCATTCTGGGTTTTCCAGGGGCTCTCGGGGAACAGCTATCCTTTTACGCCGCTCCCTTCCATTTACAATGACCCAAGTGGTTAATGACCCGTCAGGCCAATTCACAGCTCTCTCTGGTACCCTAGGGGACTCCACCATTAATCTGATATCACTATATGCCCCTCCAGCAAATCTAGAGTCCACGCTCCAAGCTGCACTGACAATCCTTTACGCTCTTCCACAGGGCTTGACAATAGTGGGGGGTGATTTTAATGCTGTCCCGGAGCCCACGGAGGATACCACGGGTCCTGTGTCCGCCCATAGAAAGTTGGGGGGCAGACGTCTCGGAGACTGGACCGCTACACTGGGTCTCTGTGATGTGTGGCGCATTTGGCACCCTAAGATACGACAATATACACACACCTCTGCGGCGCACCACAACCGCTCCCGTATAGATCTCCTGTTTATGCCCGCTTCAGATTGCCGTGCTGTCTCCGAAATCCAGATTCTGGCACGTGGAATATCTGACCATTCCCTGCTCCTGTTACAAGTGGGCGAGCACACGAGGACGCTCAGGCCCATGTGGCGACTAAATGCTTGGTTTCTCCAAGATCAAGAATACAAAAAGAGTATTGGAGAGGAACTCGAAAATTACTTTCGTACCAATGAAGGCACAGTGCAACGTCAGGGCACACTTTGGGAGGCGGGCAAGGCCACAATACGTGGCTACGCTAGAGGATTCCTTAAACACAGGCGTCAGACCCGTGATCACCAACTCCCTCAACTTGAAGCTAGGGCGCTCCGTATAGAAATGACGGCAGCAACGGGGGAAGGGGAGACAGAACGCCGACAACTGCAGTTAGTGCGGGAGGAAATCAGGAGCATCTCCATTGAATCAGCTAAAATGATCTGGAGGTCTTCAGTAGCTAGGGTGTGTGGGTGGGGAGACAAGAACAGCAAACTGCTCCATTGGCTTGCTACTCAACCCATGGCCAATCGAATAGTCCCCGAAATCCGAGACACACAGGGTCACACCTCCTGTACACCTGCAGCAATTGCGCAGACCTTTGCAACCTACTATAAGACACTATACACAGCAGATCCCAAGCACACACCAGGGAATAGCTCAGCCTTCCTGCAAAATCTCCCTCTCCCAAAGCTATCTGAGATTGAACAAGAAACCATGGATGAGCCTATCACTGCCGAAGAGGTAGGCGAAGCAATCTCCATGCTTGCCACTCACAAAACCCCGGGCCCAGATGGACTCCCTGCGGAGTATTACGCGGCGTTCCGTAAATTTCTGATCCCACGACTCCAGGCCCTATTCGAGGAAGCTATTGAGGATGGATTGTTTTCTTCCATCACTGACACTGCCACCATTGTGGTCATACCAAAGTCGCACCGGTCCCCAGTTTCTTGTGCACAGTATCGCCCGATCTCCCTCATTAATACCGAGGTCAAGTTATACGCAACAATTTTAGCCACTCGGATGAAAAGAGTGCTTCACACCCTCATAAACCCTGATCAGTGTGGCTTTATGCTGCACCGCAGCACCCGTCATTGCCTTCGGCGCTTGCATGTGGCCCTTGCCCACCGAGACCTCCTTACACCATATCTGTCCTTAGTTTTACTTGACTTTGAAAAGGCCTTTGATACGGTTGACTGGGGTTACATGCAAGAGGTGTTAATAAGAGCAGGCTTTGGACCTTATTTTCCTAAGATGGCGGGAGTTCTTTACTCTAACCCTTCAGCGAGAGTCCTTATAAACGGGGCGTTGTCCGAGACTTTCCTGATCGGGAGGGGGACCCAACAGGGATGTCCTCTTTCCCCTCTCCTCTTCGCCCTTGCGATCGAGCCTCTAGCCTGCCACATCCGAATAGATGACCAGATACAGGGCTGGCGTTGGCAGAAATCTCAGGAGGACCGAATCGCGTTATATGCGGACGATGTCCTGCTGTACCTCGCTGATCCAGCCCGATCCGGGCCGAGATGCTTGCAGATCCTTCACTCATTCGGGCAGGTGTCTGGATTG
Source organism: Calotriton arnoldi (assembly GCA_963921515.1). Taxonomy (NCBI): domain Eukaryota; kingdom Metazoa; phylum Chordata; class Amphibia; order Caudata; family Salamandridae; genus Calotriton; species Calotriton arnoldi. Next base: position 2,722,914 of record CAWUFW010000557.1, read on the forward strand.
CGCCTTAACCCCCTCGAGTCCACGGTGGTCCCCCTTCATGCCTCCAGGGAATGCTTCGACTGGCAGGCAACCATGCCCATTCGACGATTATCCTTTAAATATCTGGGTGGCGCTTCTCCCGGAGCTGACCTGGTCCCTTAACATTGGTCCACTCCTCCGACGGACTAAAGATGACCTACGTAGATGGCAAAAACTCCCTATTAACCCTCTCGGGAGAGTGGCCCTCTTCAAAATGATGGTCCTCCCCCGCCTCTTGTATGTCCTCCAGAATCTTCCGATCCATCTCCCTCGCAGCTGGTTCGCGATCTGGATAGAGTGATTACCAACTTCCTTTGGGGGGGCTCAAGAGCGCGTCTAGCTCTCACAACTTGCCAACGGACTACATACGAGGGTGGAATGGGCATGACAAATCTCTTTTTATATTATCTCGCCACTCGCCTCCTGATAATCCACGATTGGTTTAACGGGGGATGGTCGGATCCAGCATACCGACTTGAACTGGGATGTCTTGGATTCGCTCAGGCCCAAGCAATGCTATTCGGAACCCCAATCCCTCAGACCCTACCAGTAGTGACTCGTTCGGCTTTCCTGGCGTGGCGGTTGGCACTGAGGCACATCCACTGGGACACCAAGATCACATTACAAACTCCACTATGGCACGGCACCTGGTTGCGGTAGTGGGGACTTTGACTGGTTTTCAGGCGTGGGACTTGATAGGCATTACCCATCTTGGTGATATCTGGAAAGGAGAACATCTGTCCTCCTTACAGGACTTACAACGCACATACTCGTTACGCTCTACGCAATTCTTTAAATATCTCCAGCTATGTCACACCCTTGCCATTCACATCCCTAACCAAGAATCATTTCCCGAGTTCAGCCCCCTGGAAGCCAAAATTCTCATGGGGGACCTAGGGAAGGGAGGCATATTCCAAATATACCGATCCCTGATAAACAACACTCCGTCCACGCTGGACCCTCTTAGAACTAGGTGGGAGGGTTGGATGGGCCCTCTCGAGGACGAGGATTGGAGAGATGCCCTTATGGCCCCCAGAACTCTCACTATCTCTGCCAGACTTCACCTTATACAGATATACTATCTTCACTGCGCATATCTTACACCAGCACGATTGCACAAAGCTGGATTCCTCCCAGCCCCACAGTGTCCACGCTGTAGAGAGGGACCAGCTGACTTCTTCCATATGGTCTGGTCCTGCACGGTCATATCTAAGTACTGGGTGTCAGTCACAACGGAACTGAGTGGCGTACTGGGATGGGAGGTGGCCCTTACTCCGCTGGCTCTTCTCCTCGGGGTGATGGAAGGAATGGATGGCTCCCGAGCCGACAAGTTGTTCCTAAGTACAGCCATCCTGATTGTTAAAAGAGACATTGCAGTGGCCTGGAAGGATTCCAAGCCTCCTTCTATTTCGAAATGGCGGAGGGGAGTTGATTGGTGTGCGATCCAAGAAAAACCGGTTTATGAGGCAAGAGGGTGCCCAAATAAATATGAACGAATATGGGGTAAATGGATGGGAATATTAGACTGATTGCTCATGGTGCTAAGGGTGGACTCTTTCTTATTCAATCTCAAATTTACTACTAGGGAGATAATAAGTGGATATGCAATGAAATGTCATATATGTCACAGTGCTACAAGTGTTTTTTTATAGCTGTCTTGTTTTTGTTTACAAAATGCCAATAAAGTTGGTTATCAAAAAAAAAAAAAAGATAACAGAAGGAGAAGAGGTGGACCGGGTGCTCTCGGAAGCCTGTAAAAGAGTCGCAATCTCGGGAGTAAATTTGAAACAAATCTACTAACAAACAAACGCATACGACCCTAAATCGACAAGTCCTGTCCACTATAATCTAAAAACACACTTTCAAACCGAGTGAAAAAATCAGACACACTCTCATCTTTCTTCTGACGACAGGCCGATAGCTTGTCCCAATCAATCTTTCGGGGGGGATAAGGGAATGCATATAAGTGATAATACAGCCAGGCAGAGCAAGTATCTCTGCCTTAGGCTTCTCACCAGGCTTCCTTTCCTGGTCCCATACCTTAATTTGATCCCAGGTACCACCCAATTCGGAAACGTGTTCCTGTGTATGTACCTGCCTCCAAATATCAACGGGCACCAACAAACCAAAGAACATTTCAATATCCCCAAGCGTCATCACTGATGATGAAGCGGCCTCAGTCAATTCTTTATATTATGCAGTAGGATTTTTCCTAGGGTCAGGTAGCTGAGTTTTAAGGGACAAGACTTCACTCCTTTTGCATGGAGTATAAGCCCACTGTTCCTGGAAACGGGCCGCTACCCCTGGTCTAGTAACAACATCATGCTGATCCCATAGCTCTGGTATTTCAGGATGATATATGGGATGCACTTCTCTCATCGGGTACTGGGACACCGGGGTGGGGCTCTTCTCCAGTAGCCTTCCCCGATAAGCAACCAATGTTGCAACGTTACCAAAGACATGAGCAGGCTCCATATCAGTAACATACACATGATCCCTAATATCGTATATGATCTGCGGTGCTGCACCCTTGAAATGCTGCTCCCAAAGACCGATCAGAGTAGCCGACATGTGCTTAAGGGCATGTTGCTGTACGAAAGGCTCATAATCCTTCATCACACTCCACACATCTTCCACACTGTGAATGGGGTTGCGAGCCCACTGTGCTGCCTGATTAGCCACCACCTTTTTCTCTGCATCTCCCACATCAGACCGGACCAATGTCCGCCCCATGCGCTCTTCAAATTTCATCCACTCTCTATCCTCAGGGCCGCGCATCGGTGTCTCACTACTCAGTGATGTCGGGGAATGGAGAAACACAGTGGGGGTAACAACAGAGGGAGCAGGCACTAACGTCAATGTCGGTTGCGTCGTGGGTGTAAGAGCTGGAGAGAGAGACGCCGAAGCAATAGGTGTTGCCAGAGTACTAACAGTCACAGTTGCCACAGACGGCGAAGACAAAGAAAGGACAGGAGGTGCCGTGGCCAAGGCAGTTTGATCAACCGTAACAGAAGAAGAAACAGCAGAGACGGAAAAACCAGGTAGCTGGGCCTGTTGGGGAAGGGAGGGATATACCATCTGCGGGGCATACGGAGGTGGGGGTCGAGCATCTAGCAGTTCCTCTACAAAAGTGTAATTTTCTTCTCGGGCTACATATGATTTATCAGTATTCAGTCGAAACCTCCTAACTGCATGTTCGATTCCTATCTCCTGCATCTCTCTATCATGATGCGCTACAGCTTTCTGAGTCAATGTTTGCATCCTCCCCTTCCGGGCCTCTTTCTCTGCTTTCATTCGCCTCTGTTTAGCCTCTTTTTGCCATGTTCTGAGGGAATCAAACACCGACTGCCTACTCCTTTTCGCAAACAACTTCTCCTGTAAAAAACTAATTTTTTGTTCATCAAAGGTGCCTGTCAAAGGCCACTGTAACTCGGCATTGTCCCTCATATATTTGTGCCATAATGTACTAAACATAATAGGGCCAATGCAATGTTTTACATACATGTCAAAATTCGGAGAGCCTTCCGGAGGCGCTGGCTGACTTTCTTCCAGTCGAGCATCAGCATAACAACAACGACAACAGGAAACCCAGAATTTACTACACCCGGGCATTTTCAAAAATATACCAAATTCGTTATGTTGCCCGGCAAAGTGTTCACAGACACTTTGTGCCAAAAGCGGTCCTCAAAACCGCACCAAATCCAAATGCGGTCCTCAAACCGCACCAAATCCAAGCCAAAATTGTACCATATTCACAAAGAATCAAAGCAAACTCACCTGGTGCACACAATTCAAACGAATTTATTCTCCACTGCCAACTCTTCGGACCCAACGGTCAGATCCAAGGGTTTCGCCGTTCAGGATCCCAGTCGGGATGACCGCTGGGTGAGGCACCGACCGGTCAGACAGACGGGGCAGCTGCGAGTTCAGGACTCTCTCATGCAGGGATCCCTGGTCTGCTCGTCCGACCCGACGTGGCCCCGACCTCCTCACCCGTCCGTGGGCGAGGATGGGTCACCCGATGGAGTCCCTGTTCGGGCGCCAACTGAAGGAAGTGACCCGATTAGGGCCACCCGGGTCACTCGCGACCACCTATCAGCCTTCCATACAAATGAAGAGTCGGTCAGACAGTGGAGAATACAAACCAAGTATATTTTATTCAGGTACACTCGAGTGGAGTCCAGTATGACCAGCCTCCTGGGATTGCTGCAGAGGGACTGACTTCAGCAAGCTTGGTGATACATTATGTACAGTTCAGAACCAATAAAGACACGCCCTGACTGGAAATTTCCAGTTGGTAGCTAGTGAACAGAGGAGATACAGAAGGATGGGCTTCAATCCTGAGACCGGGCACATGCTATCTCAGTGTCAAGGTCACTCTGCCTGCACCCGCCGCTCTAAGGGTGGGAGCAGGCCTATCTAGTGGAAAAGGTATGTACAGACAAAGACAGTGTATTCATTAGTACAGCGAAGCTCAACCTTGGAGAAATGAAAACTATTGCAGCTGCTTTCAGCTGGGGCAGAGAGTGAGAAAGAAGGAAGTTAATTTCGATCATGGCTCAAAATGGCAGCTGAAAATAAAATGGCGCCGCGAATACTAACTTAAGACATACAATGCATGGATAACTCAGCTAAAACACTTTTACTCCAACACCCCCCCCCCGCCTGTAGCTGCTCTTTCCGAGATTCTGTGCCTCTGCTGATTGCCCTCTGTACTTCTGTACTCTCACTCCGTTGTGTGCCTGGGTCTCCTGCTTTCCGTTTGCTGGGGGCTGGTCTGTGGGCACCGGGTTCAAGGGATGCTGTGGCCGCTCCTTGGCATGCAGGCTGCCTCCCTTAGCCTCAAGTTGGCAGGTGCCTGCCGTCGTGGTTTCGGCCCTGCTCCTCCTTGCCTCCTCCCCCTTCTCTCTGAACTAACAGTGTGCCAACATAGGCACTAGGCACTCTGGAGGACGGGCTCAGCTCGGGCTATTGACAGGCTGTTGGTGGCCACAGATTTTGTTTGTTGACGGACGGCTTTTGATGACTGTTGGAGGTCACAGGTTCTATGCTGCTGCGGCCCCCCAGCAGTGATTGGAGTGAAGCTGCGGCACCTGGTACCCAGCAAGGCACAACACGATGGATTAGCAGCGCTCGGCACAATGCAGCCGCCTTTCGCGTTCGTGCTCTCGCGTTTGTACTCTCGCTCTCTCTCTCTCACCGGATCAGAGTGTGTTTTTTGCTTGATCTCTCTATAGGTTACCTTGGTTTATGCTGGGAGGCCTGTATAAACTCAAGTGTAGTAATCAATAGCTGAGAAGGGAGCTGCTGACAGGTGGGTGAGTCAAACCTGAATTTCTATACACCATCTTGATGTGTGTTACTGCACCTGGGTCATTCTTATCCTGTGCCATGTGTGGGTGTCTGTAAGTAGGAGCATGTTACCCCATATGTGTAGGTTGGTATCTGCATGCAGCTGCTTTAGCCATGTTGGAGTGTGTCACTATACGTGGGACTGTGGTACCACATTTCTGGTTGGATGACTGTATGTTTGTGTATGTTACTCCATGTGTGTGTACAACTTTAAGAAGGCCTGCCACTCTGTGTCAGTTTGAGGAAGTGGATGTGGACCCGTATTAGGCAATGTTGCTGTGCCAGACTGAATATGGGTGTGTTACCCTACTCAGTGTTCGTGCTTATATTTGGTCCTGTAAGAAAGTGGATTATTATTTGAGGTTGGTACTTGCCCACCTCAAGGAATAACAACACTAACTTGTCAGGGTGAACCCCAAAGTCAATAAATTAACCTGAACCCAACCTCCTTGTGGCACAGAGCAGACAGGCTTAACTTAGGACACTATGCATATTATTTATGCAGTACCAAAATAGTTATAAAGGCAGAACAACAAACAATAAAAACCCTGAACCAAATTAGATTTTTTTTAAAGTAAGATTTGATAACCAAAATGACACTAGAATGACAAAAATGCAATAGGGGGAACCAAAGATATGGATTTTTAAAGTTTTATGTAAAAATAGTGCCAACAAGCACTAGGAGCCAATGATAGTGTATAGGAGCAACAGACTGTGACGTAGGCGTGATTTCAAACCAAATGTCAAATACACTAAGTGGGTTCATTCCAGTCAAATATTTTACTTTCTGATGTAGTCTTTTTCTATGGAGCTTAAAATTCTCCAGCGGGGTAAGCTAAGTCTAAAGCTGTATCGGAAGAAGGTGCGTCAAATCTGGGCACCTTTGCCTTGAGGTCCCACTGATGGCTCAGGAAGTCTTGGAAGTCAAAAAATATTTTAAGTCCTAACTATTCAGCGTGTCTGGAACAGCGCCTCTGGGTCACTTCTAAGATTCACAGGACCTCAGGGACAGCACTTAGGGTTCGTGACTCACTCCAGCAGAGGCCACCAGCAAGGTCCAGTCCAGGTCAAGTTGATACTAATCAACTGGTCTCATCCAGAAAAAGGCCTCTTGTAGCTTGTTGTATTCTTGTAGCCCCGCAGGAGGTCAGCCAACCGCCACTTGGTGTCCACTTCTTTGTCCTGGGTACAAGAGGGAGCTGGTCCAGTCCTTCAGGGCACCTCTCAAGTCGCAGATAGCAGGTCCATCCTCTTGTGATCTTCCACATGTCCTGAAAGTTTTCTGAGGATGGTTCCTTTGTGTGCCACATTTATGGTTGACACTAACTAGTGGGTGGGGCGACTCCTGGACACTCTCTAAAACGCTACACACTTTTTCAGCAATTCCTTTTTGCCATATTGCAAACAATCCCACAGTGTCTCTCATTCCTAAAATCCAAGAATGGGGAAAGCCTTCCTCCCTTTTATAGATGCTCTTGTGTCCAGGCAGTGATGTGGTCAGGGACATGAACCGTCCCCTATGTTCGATCCAATCCAGTTCTGGGTGAGCTTCTCTCCCACTGGGTTAGGAACCAGCCTGGAAAGTTTTGGCCTTGGACACAAAGGCTTTCCTTTCTTCAGGTCTCTCCTTACACTAAACTTTAAATAGGCAGGCCTCACATCTGTCCTTTTCAACTTAAGGAAGTTACTGAACCACCCAACTGTGTTTCCAGGACTGATATGGATCCACTGCCCCACACAGAGTTCATGGTATCACCAGGCCTGAGTCGCTGTTCTATTCAAGCAGTTTTTTCATCTCATTAAGGTTATGCACTTGCTGGGCATCTTCTGGAAGGCTGATGCAAATTAGCCTCCAGGAGCTTCAGGCAGGGAAAAGGTATTTTTCTCAAAATTACTTTTCCTAATTATCTATTACAAATCTAACTTCTGCAATGAATTGAACTAAAAACATGAAAAATAGTATTTGAAAGACTATGTTAGCCATTTCCTGTCAAAGGTTGCAGATTAAAGTTTATAATCTGTACTTTGACATTTTCTTGGATCCAGTGAAAATACATTTTGAGGCCTAGTCACTGCAGGAACAGTCACCCTACCTTGTAGGAAACAAGTTTTACTTAAGGGTGACATTAATATTTAAAAGCAGGATTTCCTGCCTGTTAAAAAGGGATATTTTGGCAGGTTTAACAGCAAGATTTTAAGTTGCTCTACTCAGGCCACATATGATAGGCATGAAGCCTTGTTTTACAGGCCAACCATGTGGATAGCACTCGTTGCATCAACCCACCAGTAGCATTTAACTTCCAGGCCCTGGGTGTATTTCCACTCCATCAACTAAGAACTTATAGGCAACCTAATTATGTCAGTCAGGGGTAAGCAATTTAACCATGTTAAAAGGGAGAGCACATGCACTTTATTATGTTTAGCAGGGGTAAAGTGTACAGAGTTCAATAACCAGCAAAATAGGGTCTAGAAAGAGGCAGAAAATCTGTGGATGACCACTCAGAAAAGGCAGCTTTTCTACAACCCTGTGCCACCTTGTGTTGGTTGGTGTCCGGGTTTAGTACCAGACTACTGTGTACTAAATATTGTCTGATAAAAATATTGTAGTCTACATATTAACACATCTCCCTATCGGAGTTAATCATAGAAATCTTCCTGCAAAGCAATGATATTTTTGCAAACAATATTTTGTAATAATATTTATGCCCAAAAATAATTTAGTCGGTTATATTCTGACATACAGCCAGGTGCCTCTGTTACCATGAGCTGGTCTTTGACTGGGAGGCGGTGCTACTCTCCATGGCTGCGTGTGATTGGGCCCGTGTTGCGCCATGTCTGTGTGTGACAGCGTGTTGCTTTTGTAGTGGCACGCCCCGCTCGAGCCTCTCTGTGGCACCCGGGACACCTACCCATTGAGGCCTGGTTTGTTTGAGATGTGCCGCAGCCCGGGGCGACTCTTTCTCATTGTATTAAAGTCTCAGTAATGTCTCCTCATTAATGGATGGCAGATTGTTACCTCTGAATGTAGCAGTTTCAAGGGGTCCCTGGGGGCGCGGGTTGGGGGAGTTTACTGAGCTCTGAACTACATAGTTTCATCTTCCAAGACGAGCATACAGCCATTGAACAGCCCCTCTCTCTTTCAGAGGGCGCAGATCAGACAGCTGCTGTTTCCCTCGCGCCGGGTCCCAGGTTTGCTCTGAGCTTCAACTTCCGGACGGGCAATAACTCTCAGGAGGGCCAGCACGTGCCCGTGGGGAAACTAAGACGTGTGAACACTTTTGCGTCATACCCTACAGAGGCTGCTGCGGGGAGGGGCGGGCATTTCCGCAGCTGCGAGCGTCCCTGTTCCAATCACTACACAGACCCTTATTTGCAGGGAGAATCCCGGCCCTGGTGAAGTTCTGAGTGACACTTTCACACAAGCAAAATCAAGCAATAAAGATGAGGGAAGCATATAAATATCTGAAATTACACCCATTTCAGCAAAGAGATACTCTAAGATGAAAATTACTGCAAAGCACCAGAAGGGCACTAACCTAGTACTCACAAGCCACTGCAGGCAGCAGCACAGGCGTTGGCAAGTCTCAGGAGAGTGAGGCTCACACATTACAGCCAGCCAGGACGCTGTTTATTTCAAAGACAGTACAGTTTAATCAACCCTAATAAAAATTATTACGGAGCAGTGCAGCTGAGCGGTGTCAGCCCCGGTCGGCGCGCCACTACCTGCCCCACTCCCAGCACCAGATCACACCAGCAGGCTGCAGCTGTCACATAGCTACTACAAACACCAGGCTCTTAAGTGACACAGCTACTGGCTGCGTTGAAAGTTGGACAGGCACCATTACCACTGCCCCTCATTACCATAACCAGGTATCAAGTTGTCAATGCTAGAGGCCGGACTCACTACGCTGGGCAAACGCCAACAGAGGTTCTGGGGAGGCCGCATCCACTGGTGACTGCTCCCCAGGGCTCAGCTTCCAGCTTGTTTATGTGTAGGCCGCACTCACCTGCGGCAGCCTTGTGTGCAGGGGGTGTGCCCGGACAGTCCTGTACAGAAGGGAAGTATGGAAGTGGAGATGCTGGGTGGAGGGGGGGCGAGTTTAGGGGTTTCTCTGGTGTTTTTGGAGGGTGTGGAGGAAAGATTCCAGGTGTAGGCGGGTGTGTCACGCAGGTTCCCTTATTTCCTGTGGTGCTGAAGATTACTGCCGTTTATCTGCTGTGAGCGCCGGCGGGGTAGCATGCCATTTGTGGTTAAGTGCTTAGTGAAGGCCCTTGCACAGCCTGTGGCGCCCATTACCTGCTGAGTGCGTGCAGGGTGACGTGTATAATACCTAACTTGTTCTCCTGGCATGCTCTGTGGGGAAGCAAGACCAAACTACTCGGGAAGCTACTGGCCCACGTGGAGCGAGATTAAGTTTCAAGGTGGGGGCGCAGGTTCCCTTACCTGCTGCCAGTGTAGGCTCACTACCTCCTGGGTGCTGCTGTTTTCGGAGTCAGCTGCAGCAGCATTCTTCCAGGAGTCGAGTCGACGACTCCTCGCCGGCCGCGCCAGGGTATGCATTCTGAGATGCAGCTGCCGGGCTGCAGCTCAGTGTTGCCTGTAAGACACCACCAATCCCCTCGGCGGTCAGGACTGGGACGGGACTGGCCGCGGCTCAAAAGACTGTCACATTATTCAGGCTGAGTGACTTACAAACTTGAGTCTGCCTCATAGCCCGCTCGCACCGCGCCGGCCCGCCAATGTATAAAGAGAGCGAGTCTCTCGATAGTAGCCACTGGCCATATTTTTAACACTGACGGTGAGGTGCCATCACATCAGGCGAGTCTCACAGTGAGTCACACAGTGAACCTGAATAGATTGCCGGGGTCGGGGAAAAGTGAAGAAACTTTGTTACATTGTAGCCTCTGCTCTCAGCATGCCTAAGCCAGCCCAGTCACGAGCTGAGCCAGCCGCCCCAAGCCTGTGTAAGCAGCGCGCACCATGCTGCAACCTTCAGTTTCTAACAGTGCACTAATAGCGCTCTGGCTGGATGCTGAGGCGCTATAAATGCTATAAATGCGTGACTTTCCATTTCAGTGCGGTGACGCGGACCGCCACATTGAAATGCGTTAGTCTAATGCCTGATGTGTAGTTCTTGGCAGAGCTGGGTGTCACTACCTACCAGTCACCCACCTATACACAAACTATCCAATACCTCATGTAGGCAATGTCTGGACTGCCCAAGGCCTCTCCCTTGCATCACTGCACAATACCTGCTCTGCCTCTGAGCAATACTATTTTAATTTGTAGCACGGGCAGATCCATAAAACATATGTGGGTTAATGGTTCAGATAAATGTTTTGTGAAGCAAGTAAGGTGGAGTTCTGGTTTGGCTTCTGCTCTTGATCAATCTGTGTAATCCTGAATGCATCTATTTATCTCCATGACCATGTGCCATTATTCAGATGGCAGTGCTACGACTCCCGGTTTCAGCTGCTATATAAGAAGGGTTTAGAGCTTTGAGAGTGGGACCAGAGGTGATGGAGTGATGAATGAAGATGCCCGTATGGCAATGAGAACATTAAACAAACACTGACAAAGCCAATTGGTCTCAGCAATGGCCGAGCTACAAGCTTTTGGCGTTGTGAATGTTTTTTAGCCGTATGTTTGTGAGGTTGCAGATGTGTCATGTGTGCCTGTGTTCAAATGTGCAGTTATTACTTTTGAGGGGTGGCTGTGTGTTATGCGTGAATGTTTGTGAGAGTAATTGCAATGCTTAATACATTGACACACTGTACACACCAAATTGAACTTCCGCTAAAGTAATTGAACTCACTGATGTGCACAAGACAAGGAATGCATTCACCTGAAATATGTACGTAGTTTGATTAAGTATTTAGCTTAATTGTTCTTGAAATATTGAAGGCAGGATAACAGAGCACTTGAAATGTAAAATTATTTTTAGGCTTTATTGAGAGGAATACCCCAGAGCAGTTAAAATACGTACTCATAATGCTGTCAGTTCTAAAATAGATGAATTTACTCTTGAATATGGGCAGAAGACCTAACACTTCCAACATGGCCTCTTTACTTATGTACTGCCGGGCGCGGGCTGGTGTTTGTTTTGTTAGAAGGGTTCTGCGTCAAAAGTGCTTACTGGATATGACAGAGTTACCATCAGGGCCGGACTGGCCATAGCGGGCACCGGGCGTTTCCCCGGTGGGCCGCTAGGGTGGGGGCCGGTTTTGGGCCCCTGGGGGGCCGTTTTTGTTACCGGGGGTCGGCAATATCGGCCCCCTGTAACAAAATCAGCCGAAACCGGCCCTCGCAAACTGCTCGGCTGCACTCCCCTTCACCCCAGGGGGGGGGGGCGGCTGAGCAGTTTGCCAGGGCTGGTTTCTGTTCCCAGTCCGGCCCTGGTTGCCATGTGTGCGAGCAGGTTTTTTTTGGTCGCAGCGCAAACGCCATTAATACTGTTTATGCCAATTGATTGAATGTAACTGCAGCACGCTATTAAAAGAAATCATAAGTACATTCTTAAACTATCCCAGGTGCTTCTAGATATTTACCTTCCCAAGAAGGCTGCAGTAGACGCATATCTTAAGTTTTGCCCATGCCAGGCTAGTATCTGTCTCCGTGGGTCTGAGATGCAGGAAACTGCACTGAAGTGAACAGTGCCCCGGGACGGTGAAACTCTTTCCCTGCAGGGGTTAACATGCATTTACATGTTTTGTTGTTCATGGTGCCGTTTGTAGCAGCAATGTAGCTGCAAAATCGAGCCTCGCTTTTCAAGGATGTCAAGCTCTGCCAGTCTCACGCCTGTGCCTGAGAATCAGTAAGCTGTGCAAACTGCTCTACTGTGTTTTGGTGGGGTTAGCAATCCCCTCAGCCATGTATTTGCCCGCAGGTTACCACCTAGACATAGCAGGTAAGGCACAGCTTACAATACGTTGGAAAGGGAAAACATTGCCCAATTTTTGCCACTGAGAATAGTGCGAGTAACACTCTTAAAGAAAAAAAAAAGTAGTCCCGGAACAATGGATGAAAATGTCAGCGGCGTATGTTTAGCAGTAGTTGGCCGGTGCTCTCTGGGAGGGTTAAACACCGGAAGAGGTATGATGTATGCATGCCCTTGACATATGGGGAGAGCGAAAAATGGACAATGGAGCCAACAAATGGAAAGGCTATGAGCGGGCTGTAAGCCCCCAAAGCAGATATTGCATGTCTCGGTTTGAGACAGCGCATGCGCGGCATCTAGAGCTGAGACCTAAAAACTTATCAGCAGAAGAATCATTAGTACATTGGGTTAAAATGTCATGGGTTTTGATAGCTTTTATCTATGTTAGACAAACCATCTTTACTTGTGTATGTCAAATTCATTTATATCATATCTGTGGTGATTAGTTCATCTCCAAAGCCGCTGTTTCAGCGTGTCTCCCTCCTACAATAAAGCAGTTGAGTATGACTGGAAACTAAAATTGACCATGGCAAAAATGCTAAAACCAGCCCCAAAATGTAAGAGGCCACAACTATACCAGGGCCCTCGTTGGATGGTTGGGTCATGGCATCCCCTCCTTCTCTGAAAACTGTCCTCTAGCCTCCAGCCCACCTGGAAAATGCTAGAGTGGAAGAACAGGATCACAAATTAGGAAACTGAGCTTTCTGGATGCAGAATGATGATGTCAGACCAGGAACTCTATACGTACAGGCTTTGGCCACCAGCCAGAGGCCTAGGAAGCTACTAGAAGCAAGGAGTGCCCCTGCATTACTGCTGCCAGTTCATTACACCATCGCCCAAGAATACCATGGCTGCTGAATAGGGGAACAAGGACTCAGGGAGCAGGAAGAGAAAGGTGAAGTTCTCTGAGAGGGAGCTTGAGGTCCTGACTGAGGAATGTGTCTCCCACATGGACCAACTTTTCGGGAAGGCCTCCTTCTCAGTACCTGAGGCTCAAAAAACGCAGATCTGGACCAACATCCTAGAGAATATCAACTCCCTAGGAGTCACCCAGTGGACCATCCCAGAGATCCGCAAGAGGTGGTATGACCTGAGGTCCCTTACTAAGGAGAAGCTGGCCAGCAGGATGGCAGAGATATATGGAACTGGTGGAGGACCCTCTGACTCTCATGGAGATGCTCATAGAGGGGACCCTGGAACCTGAGAGTGTGGCAGTAGTAGGAGACATTTGCACCACCAATCCAGCAGGCACCAGCCAGGGTAAGTCATCTTTCCTTTATGTACCAAACAAAACATAATGTTAACAAATCTACATATCATACGTTACAGAATGAATTACTCCATTGAGGTGCTTGGCCCACCTAGGCAATGCATCATGGGAGTTGTAGTACACATCATTACCATGCTGTACTGAGTGCTGATGACCACACCAAACATATCCTTACAACACAAACATGTCACAAACACATGCAGCAGAGTCACAACAATATTGTGGCCAAACATTAAATTTTTTTTACACTATCTATATGCATGCATTTCCACAGATCACATCCCCAACGTGGGAAGACCCGTAGCAGTGGAAGGGGCTACTGACAGTGAGGTGGTCCTTGAGGTCACAACACGACCATCCTCTCAGCCCATCACCCAGAGTTTGAGGACAGTGATGAGGGACAGTCGCAAAGCAGGGACCCCACAACATTCGAGACCAGGACACAGTGAAAGCGCAGAGGCCAAATATCGGCAGTCCGTCCAGAGACTGTGTCCGAAGACATGTCAGATGCACAACCTGTATATGGTGGCCTGGAGAGGTCAATCATCTCCACACAGCCTCTGTTGAAAAAGAAAATATGCAGCGTCAGAGGCACAGGCAGTACCTGGCATGGTTTGATACATTCACCCGGTCCAACAACGAGCTGGCAGCCGCAACCTCAATGCTGACAAGGCGGACTGTCAAAATCCAGACGCGCATGGTACACTGCTGCCAGGACATCTCATGTGGGCTAGTGCAAGACACCACCGCAATGGAGAACATCTAGACCCACATCCTCTGCATCCCCATCATCCCGGCCCCACCTGAGAGCGAGGAGGGCTCTAGCCTCAATGGCATATCTGTTCACGAGCCATGCAGTACCAGGCATTCACGCCGTCACACATCTGGCAATGACTCAACAACAGTCCCACAACCCAGTGCTGCTGACAAAGCACCCAACCCTAGGGGCCGTAAGAAGTGACACTCTAGACACTCAGTGGGATCAGTTGCCTTTTTGTTTTTCACCTTATTGACTTTGTTGTTCTTGTGTAAACAATGTATCATCCACAAGGATGCAGCTGATCCTTGTTTGCAACAATGTAGCCACCTGAATAAAAGATGGTTACTCAGTTGTGCACCAAGCCCTACCATCATGTGTGATGCCTCATTTTTAGGATGTTTTAAAATCTCTTACCTCAGAAATAGTTGTTGGTTATCTCTGTGCATCGCGCACGCCCCTCTGCTGTACGTATACCCTCCTGCTGAACCTGTAGTGGTGGTAAGTCATCATCAGAGTCAGACTCAGGCCCTCTGGGGATATTGTGCAGACTCTTCTTCATTGCGATATTGTGCAGTATGGTACATGTGGCGATTATCTTGCAACATGTATCCGGTCTGTACAGTAGTGCCCCGCCGATCTTGTGGAGGCAGCGAAAGTAGGACTTCAGGATCCCAAAGGTCCTCTCTATGATAGAGCGCATTGTCCTGTGTGCCCTGTTGTACTGCCTTTCACTTCTTGTCAGGTACGGGGTGAGGATCCAGGGACGTAAGGCGTATGCACTTTCACCTTAAGGGCATAAGAAGGTTCACCATTAGGTGCATTACACACACTGTCCTGCCCACTGTATGCATTAAGTCTGTGATTCTCTTACCTAGTAGGAAGCCATCGCCAATTTCACCCTTACCTAGTAGGAAGCCATTGCCAAATTCACCCTGTGCCAGTCAGGTACGCATTCCACTGTGGCGGAACATGAATGAGCTGTGGGTGCTGCCTGGGAATCTGGCCACAGGGTCTGTTATGATACGGGAGGCGTCACACACTATGTGCACATTGAGTGAGTGTGAGCTTTTTGTGTTCCTGCATATGTATTCAATTGCTGAGGGGGGACATGTGGCAATATGTGTGCCTTCAACACAGCAAATGACATTGTGGAACTGTGCTACCCTGTAGAACATCAATTTGGTTTGCTGCAACGATTGGGGGGTATTGGGAAATGATATATATTGGTTGGCCTTGCTCACCATGATGTCAAGGAACCTGCTAAAGAACCTGGAAAAGGCACTTTGTTACACTCCCCTGGTAACTGCCCGAACATAAAAGATGTGGGCAACACAATGCCTGCACATGTGGTGGTATTGCGTTGCTTCCGAGTGTTGGGGCCTGTAGCTGAGGTCGTAACTTAGCAATTAAATCAAATATTACCTGACTACTCAGTCTGTACTTCTAAATAATCCTCTGCTCTGTCTGTTCAAACAGGGTGACCCTCACCCAAAATATCCTCTCCTGTCTCTTCCTCCTTCTCTGCCTCACATCCAAAATCCTCATCCTCCTCGCCAGAATGTACAAAGCCGCCATTGTGAATGAGCCAGAGGCCTTTTGGGTGCCTTTTTATAGTTTGTACCTGGTTACCACCTGATCTGAATCAATGGAAATTACATTTCCTAAATGGCCATTTTGCGACAAGTCGCAATTAGGAAATCTTTTGTACATGTGGCTAGCAATTTGCTATTTGGAAATCCCTATTTGTGATTTCTTATTAAAGCGCTATCCTAAAAGCGATTCCTACAAATTAGAAATTGCATTTTGCACCACTGCAAAATACCTTTCGTACATACGGAAATGGCATTTTACATTTCCTAATGGCCCGATATGGCTATTCGCTCCGTTAAGAAATGCAAAATGCCTTCGTACATATGGGCCCAAATTCTGTATTCCCCATTTGAATAAGAGGTGTGATTTGGGGCAGAATTACTATTTGTCTGAACTTAAGTTCTACATTCTGTCAGAACTGTTGTAGTTTGAAACATAACACCAAGTATTAAGCACTATATAAAACTGTGAGTGTCTAAGGGCACATTCTAGTTTGTTTCTCATTCATGTTGGAACATAAAAAGGCAGGACGTGGAAGAGTGGGCTGTGTAATGCTCACTATATCAGCTGCAGGTTTTTTGATGCTTCAGTAGCCTTTCATCAGAGCTCTTTCCCATAAATATAATGTCTCAGTAAAAGTTTTGCTGGCCCCTTGTGCTTAAAATGTACATGTTCCTTTTGGACTGATGCTTCCCTATGCATCAGAGACTGCTTTCTGATGTTCATTTTCATCCGATGCTGTGCCCTAATTACTTTTTTGCTGTGCAAACAAATGATGGACGGAATGCTGAACAAATCAAACATCCACCCCCAGTCATGAGATCTGCGTTAAATCCATCGTTCCTTTGCTCACCATGCCACCCCAGTTTGGACCCACCCATATGCAAGTCAGTTTTGATCCTGCTCCTCATGGGAACAGTCCAGCACAAATTGCCAAGCCAGGTTCTCCTTGGACCGGAAACAAGAATCCTGGGACCAGTATCAGTGTATCACCCCTTATCAGCCAGGCTAGCATGAATCCAGTAGCACAGTGAGTAAGGGACCCAAGTCTGGGCATACCCATCCTACTTAGGGCAAAAAATGCTGCACAAACAAATGACGGATGGAATGCTGAACAAACCAAACATTCACCCCTAGTCAAGAGTTCTGGGTTAAATCCATCATTCTTTTGCTCACCATGCCAACTCAGTTTGGACCCAGTCATATGCAAATCAGTCTTGACCCTGCTCCTCATGGGAACAGTCCAGCCCGAACTGCCAAGCCAGGTCCTCCCTAGACTAGAAACACGCATCCTGGGACCGGTTTGGATTAAACCTCGATCTATGACTGGGGGTAAGTGTTTGATTTATTCAGCATTCCGTCCATCATTTGTTCTTTTTGCTGCCTGGAGTCATGGCGTATAGCCTGAACTTTTGAGACCCAGATGAGCCGTCGGGGCTCAGAGCAGGGGTAGGACGATAGCTAGTTGCTACGCCACCCGTCTGATCGAGCAACGAAGTGCTCTGTCATTTTGACCCCGTCGGCACTATTCCTTTGATATCTGGGTCTCAAAAGTTCAGGCTATACGCCATGACTCCAGGCAGCACCGCTGGTTATACAATGATGCACTGCACCAGCGCTACGGTAGTGTAAGAGTCAAGAGTACCCTCTCTCTCACTTTTTATTACACCTGTCCTGACGAATTGCCGTTAGACCCGCTAGGGGCTGTAAGGCAAGAAACATGTTGACCACCCTCACTAGACAGACCCTGTAGGATCATTACTCCCAGACAGGGCTCACTCATTTTTAGGTCGAGCCTCGAGTAGCGCGCAAGCGCTGCTTAGAGGCGAAGACTTATTGTAAGCGAGTTTTCAAAGCAGTCCAAGAAACGCTCGTGCGTCGTGGCTGGCCTTTTTGAGATGGGTACGCGCGGCAAACATGTGTTTCCAATTATCGTGCCCAGACGCGGGCGCGATAAGTGGAAACACATGTCTGCCGCGCGTACTCATCCAAAGGCCAGCCACGACGCACGAGCGTTTTTGGGACTGCTTTGCAGGCTGCCGCGCTCGCTCGCCCCCGCTCCCTGTCCCCCGATGCGCCCCGTAGTTTCCGGCTTCGCTCACCTTCTGCGGCTCACCGCTCGCGGCCCCGCTCCCCACATGATTTCCGTCGCTCGTTTGCTTGGGCAATCGTGTACTTATTTTAATTGCACTATCCGTGTTTTTAACATCAGGCCCACATTCCAGTGACATCTCTTTTGACCGCCGTTACCCATGAGTTGCTATATGGGGGCCGCACTCCCGATCCCGGAATACTTGATAGGTCTGTACATGAGCGTACATATGGGGGTCGTGCTCCGTGTTTGCCTTTAAGAAACAGGGAATGTTTTTTATTTTTCGGTGTCACGCTGAAACTTATGGTTTGGGACCGGTGCGCTTTAGTTAACAGGCTGATATCAACAGTCATTCATGGACTACTTCCGGTAAGGGTTTTGCATTGTATCACACGCAGACATGGAGTAAGGTAGCTGTTATGAGGACGCAAGCGCACTAGACTTGAATTGGTGCGGTCTAGTGCTACCATGTGGGCGTGGTTATACCATTAAAGACGGCTTCCGGGAAGGGCCATGGTTGCTTGCGCGTGGATACGGACACAGCAGCCAGGTCAGAATGCTTTGCTGAACACGGGTAAGCAATATCAGGAAAGTAATGCTAGTGACCTACGGGTTTAGAATGTTAGTTTGCAGACAATGTTTGCTATACGCTCATGTGTACTGGACGTGTAATGTGACTTAGGAAATATGCCTCCTCAGTGCAATTATTGGCACTAGATTAGGATACAGTTGTTTGTAATATGAACAATCTGGACCATACGTCTCTGTAAATTCTGATACCATGCAGGGAGGTAATGTTTATAATGTGTCCAATGTTCCTGTGTTATATTTTCGACAGGCTGCCTCCATAGTGGGTAAAGGATACACAAACTGTGCTTATTTGTTGAGGAACACTCTCATATCGGACCGTGCATGTTTTTTGTACTTTGACGCCATGCCTCCATTACGTGAATGATGACAAATGGCTCTGTTTGTACAGTTATGCCCACCTGATATACTACTTTAGAGTACGTGCATAACACCTATTGGGTTTAGAGTGGTTGAAATGTCCAATGTCGTTCATAGTATAGTCATGTATAGAATTCATATCGCTCTGCATAACCCAAAAGAATCTAAAAGTTACCAGCAATAGCGAAAATTATCCTTACCCTTCCTTGATCTTATTATCAAACACGATAAAGTGAAACTGATTATCACCTTATACAGAAAGGAAATACTTTGCTCAAATACCACACGAACCCTGATAAAAGGCTACCCTGTGGCCAGTTTAACAGGCCTCAACTCAGTTGCACAAACGTTTTTCAGTTTTACATAATGTCTTCTTGGTTATAAATAAGGTAACAGAAATGCTTCTAACACTTTTTTTATTATAACTTTTCGGCATGCCTCAAAGCAGCCACGCTGCTCTTGAACATAGCTTACAGACATTGCCAAAGCCAATCGCTCTGGCAAAAAACTTACAAGGTCCCAAAGGCGAGACCTATTGGCTATGCCAATGCTTGTTAGTTAGGCTAGTACACCCTCAGAATAAAATTCATTACTTAGGACAGTACCAGACCTATTTTATTTCACACCACTCACTCACTACCTTGCCCACATACCCTCACACACCCTACGGCTTCATAAAAAGATCTCCGGCAAAGAGCCCCTTCGCGGGTGCCCGTCGGGCATTGCAGCGCCGGCCCGACGAGGAGCAAACCGCCCTATGATGAAGCATGACATCCTTCGGGTGTGTGAGGGCAATCCATAAAAGACCTGAACTCTCCTTGACTCTCCTTCACTTGAGCAACTGCACATTCCTTCATTTTCTATTTATCAGAAGTAAACATTTCTAAATAGACTTTACACACATTCAAGATCCCACCCACCCGAACCAGGATGCTAGTTGTTATGTGCACCCCATTGGCGGTGTTATGACAGATTAGACAACATTATTCTCTATCAAACAATACACAATAAAGTTTTTTTGTTGCATGCACATCTTGAACTGATGTATTTCATGGTGCTATCAAATGTGATGCTGAAAGAACAGGAGGCACAGTTTAATAAAGCAATTGCCTAGGAACACACAATTTGATCAAGTTGGGAAGTCTGGAATCATCACTGGTTTCTTGGTTTCACAATGTGCAATTAAGCTACTAGATGGTTTTGTCTTTCTCGCCTAGGATATCAAAGGTTAATACTTTTTTTTTTCTTTTTTTTTAGGAAAGTATTTAAAAAACAATTAATAATATCTCAAATCAATTTAGCACAAAAAATCTTTCTAAAAAAATAAAAAATTAAGAAGTTGATGGAAGTTATTCTATTTTAATGTTATCACCAGCTTTCCCTAACCATGAGCTACAGATTTGAGAGTTCAGGAAAGGTTCTACACCCTGATACACATTAATAAACAAAGGTCTAGGAGAGTTCAACCAGTTACAGGTTTTCACATCCAAACAAGCCATGTGCATCGCTTGCTGCACATAGATTTGTGCAGGTCTCAGAGATTAAGGGCCAGATTTACAAACATTTTGCGCTGTGTTTGCGTCGCAAAATTAAAGAAAACCAGATCAAAATGCTTTTTTGGTTATTTACTTTCCAGCGCAAAACTTGTTTTGCACTGGAAAGTTGCCTAAAAGTAATGCAAAGCAGAGCGAAGCACTGCTTTTCGTTACTTAGCGTTAAGGGAATGGTAGATGAGTGGTACTTGAGCGTTTCCATGCAACCATCCATGCTTTTTGAGGCAAAACCCTTTCTACTACCTATAGTAGACCGGGTTTTGCATAAAAAATCAACTCCACTTGAAAGCAAGCGTTAAAAGGATAATTTGTTTCATTTCTCCTTTGCTTTTCGACTTTGCATGTATGCTGCACTGTACAGCACACATCCAAAGTAGGAAAAGTGTTAAAAGTGTTAAAAGTTGGGGGGGGCGTGGCTAGCAGCCGTGTAAGATGGCCGCTGCCTAAAAGAGCTCCGAGACCACGGGAGTCTCTCCCAAAAATCCGACCAGTTATCCTGCTTCTACACGGCTAAACCTGCGATCCTCTGATTCCGATACCCTGAGGGACCGATCGAGCCGCTCCGGAGCCTCGGAAACGGGGCAACGGCTCCATACAGACGATCGGCGAAGCTAGGGCCTGTGCCCTGCGCCGGCGCCGCGGCCTCGCGTACTTCCCTGGACCTCGGGTGAGTGGCGGCCGAGAGCGCAATCGGGAGCGGACCCTGCAGCCGGAGCCGTAGGGGTGACCGAGGACTGTGAGGGGGCACGGCGCTTGGAGGCGTCTTCCCTGGTGACACTGCAGAGGGAGAGATGGAGTGGAGGGACAGACCATGTGATCGTTCCTGGATCCCCGATGGCAGTGAGTGGTGCGGCGAAAGGAAGATCTGCGTAGTGCGCGCTGGGGGCTACATCTCTTTCGGGGCCGATAGTTCATGGTGCCAGGCCTGCTGAAGGACCGCAAACTGTGAAGAGGCGCTTGGGGAAGCTTAAGCGGCCGGCATTGGCAGTCCTGAGACCCCCGGGCTGCGCACTGTGGACGGAGACCCCTTGTCTGTGTAGATGCAGCCGCTTACCGGCGGACCCCGCTAACCAATCCGACTCCGCGCTCATAGGAATACTCCCGCCGCCGACCTGTGCCACTGCAGGCTGATGAGACGGTAAAGCTAAAACACGGTGCCTGACTCCTGTATACGCTCTGCATGTGAGTGGACACGGAGGCCGATACAGACTGGGAGACTGCGTGGTGTCGACATTATATGTGCGCCTCCCGGTAATACGCCAAAGGACCCGAGAGAGGAACTGGCCAGCAACCCGGTAGGTGGCATACGACGGATCGCCGTGCGACTGGCAGCGGACACTACTGCCTCAACCCGTGAACGTGGTGGTGATCACGAGGAGAGGGCCACGATGGGGGAAAGGGCCAGAGAGGACAACAAACTGCCAGGCTGGATAAGTACGCATATACCAAAGAACTATCAGAGACATCGCAGGGTGAAATGGCCCCTGTGACCGACCTAGCGGCGGATAAGACAGCAGAAATCACATTGAAGGATGTTATGGCCGCCCTACAAACAGTTCAATCCTCCATTGGCACGATATCCACAGATATCTCCCTAATACGTGCGGACTTTTCTAAAATGACCGACAGATTGGCGACGGTTGAAACTACGGCGGCGGCGCTCTCTACGGATACGGCGACACTGCAGCGACAGGTACGCCGCCTGGAAGAAGACAACAAACTTATCATGGCCAAACTGGATGACCAAGAAGGCCGCTCACGGCGCAACAACATAAGACTGGTTGGCGTGCCAGAAAATGTAGGAGGCCCGGCCCTGGACCTCTTTGTGGAGGATGTGATTAAAAATCGGTTACAACCACGGGGACTGTCTAGCTTCTTCTCAGTAGAAAGGGCGCATCGTGTGCCGGGTGGCAGACCACGCCCAGGGGCCCCCCAGACCAATCTTGGCGCGCATCTTCAATTTTCGTGACCGCGACGCCATTCTACAGACGGCAAGAATAGCCCCACCGATACGGATTGAAAATAGCACAGTGACACTTTACCCGGACTACACGGCCGCGGTCACCAAACAAAGACGTAACTTCGCTGAAGTGAAGAAAGAGATGCGCGCCAGAGAACTCAAGTATTCAATGCTTTTCCCAGCCAAGCTGCGGGTAGAGGCGGAAGGCAAAACTTGGTTTTTGCAACTCCAGAGGAGGCCCAGGAATGGCTGGAGGGATGGCGCCCAGCTACAGGATCCCGGACAGCAGGGAAACACCAGCAACATCGAGCGACTGACTCGCAACTGTCCGCGCACAGAGAGCGCAGTGAATCGGGAACCTGACCAAGATCCGGACGACAGGGCCCACAATGAACGCTATAAGGCCAATATTGACAGCTAGTAGAGGAGGAAGATGCCTGCTCTCATAATGGACCACCGAACAGATAAATTGCACTCTGTAAGAACTCAATATATGGGTTTGATTTGCTTAGACAGGGGTGGTGCGAACTGACATCCCTTCCAGGTATGAACTGATTATAAATTGGGACGGCCGTAGAAATGTAGACATTTGCGGGAGGGACTTTCGAGAGGTCTCGGATGGACTCACCCCCCTTACAATGGTACAAGTTTTGGGGGCAAAGCGCTCTGCTCAGTTGGGGGGCGGGTAGTTTTAGAACCGCCGGGCAGGGAGGCAGGGAGGGGGAAGGGGTTATGATGCAGTTTGTGGTTTTATGTTTCTTTTTGCAGTGTCAGATCCGCAGCCTCTCAGGAGGTGCTGTATATTATGCAATGTTGTTCTCCATGAAGCGTGATAATACGAATGGGCTGACGACTGTAATTTCATATAACGCACACACGCGCTCTCCTGAGTTTTGGTGGCGAAAAATTTTAAATTTATTATGTCAGCGGACAGGGAGAAGGGAGGGAGGGTGGAAACAGTTAATGGGGTTAGTTTTAGTTTTAGTTTTATTCTTTATGAAAGGTGCAGACACGGAGGTTACACATGGGGACGATAAAGAAACGACTGTACGGGCAACCCAATGCCTGGCTACAATGGCTGACTACCATGACACAACCTAACATGAGGACTGCTTTCTCAGACCCCCAGGCGCCGGCCTCTCGGCCGTCCAGCCTTCCACTTACGGTGTTAACATGGAATGTGAACGGGCTGGGAGATAAGATAAAGCGGGGTCTTGTTCTCCAATACCTTAAGCGTAAGAATCCCGCCGTGGCACTACTCCAGGAGTCGCACCTGACAGGGACCACATGCAAAGCTCTAGACAGATGGGGGTTTAAAATGATAGTACACTCTGACTTTACATCCGGCTCACGGGGGTGGGAATATTGGTCAGTAAGCGCTTCCCGCTGATCATAACTGGGACCCACAAAGACGACCAGGGACGGTTTGCAGCGTTAACGTGTCAGTGGGACGGGAAAATCTACAACATGGTGTCGGTATACATCCCACCGACGCTACACCAGACGGCCTTCTCGGACCTGGGGAAATTCCTACTGACACTACCACAGGGTGAGCTGATAATGGGAGGGGATTTTAATACCACTATGAATTCAGACGTGGATAGAAAGCCCCCTAGAGCTCCCACTGGTGCAAACTTCAAACTAGTAGAGTTCACAGAGGCACTAGGCCTCATTGACGCCTGGAGGATCAGATATCCAACTGAGCGGTCCTATACATTCCGATCCGGAGTACATAATAGTCTTTCCAGACTGGACTATATTTTTACATTAGCAACAGGGCTAATAGGGGTGGCAGAGATTACACATTTACCAAGGGGTATTTCGGACCACTCCCCAGTGCTCATTACATATGCTACTTCCACCCTAAGACGGAGCAGGTTATTTCCACTACACCCCGGATATCTCAAAAATCATAAAATTAGTAAAGATCTCCTTAATACCACGAAGACATATTTTGAGGAAAACCAACACTCGGTCACCTCCCCAACAACGTTATGGGAGGCCTATAAAACAGTGCTCCGGGGGCAAGCAATTTCCCTAGTTACGAGCCATAAGAGGGCACAGCGACAACAGATGGACAGTTTGGAAATGGAAATTTCTTTAGCAGAGGCAGCCCATATAGCAGATGTTAATGACGAAACGGCACATAAGGTACATCTGGCACAACAGGCATACACAGCCTGCGCACGGGAAGAGACAATCGCTAGGCTCACCCGAGCGCAGCACACAGTCTACGAATTAGGAGATAAAGCGGGTAGGCTCTTGGCATGGCTGGGGAAAAAGGAAAGGGCCAGTAACTGGGTGGCACAAATCCGGTTGCCGGATGGGCGACTGACGGCTGAACCCCAACAAATAACCGATGCCTTAGCGGAGCATTATGAACTTGTCTACACACCAACGGCTACAGCCTCGATAGATGACAATCTTCTATTTCTTAGGGACATACGCATGTCTACATTGACACCGGAGGCAGCAGCAGACCTAGAAAAGGATATAGCACCTGAAGAACTCGCTCAGGCGATAGGCGCATTAAAAACAGGTAAAGCCATGGGGCCCAACGGAATCCCAGTGGAATTTTATAAAAAAGCAGCCTCCCAGCTCATACCACATTTACTTAACATGTACACAGATAGTCTGTGGAGGGGGACCCTGCCCAGGGACCAGCGCCTGGCTACAATAGTTGCGATCCATAAACCTGGCAAACCACCCCATGAATGTTCGTCCTATAGACCGATCTCCCTGATAAACGCGGAAACCAAAATCTTAGCAAAAACATTGGCTACGAGATTACAGCCACATCTAGCTACAGTGGTCCACCCAGATCAATCGGGATTTATGCCTAATCGAAATACGGCACTTAATCTGAGACGGCTGCAGAGTGTTCTTGCGCGCAGATCCACTATAGAAGAGGATGCAGTTATCCTATCGTTGGATGCGCGAATGGCGTTCGACCTCGTTGAATGGCCCTTCCTGTTTGCGGTCCTCCGCCACTTGGGATTCGGTCCCAAGTTCTGCGCATGGGTTCAGTTGCTATATGCAAAACCCCTGGCGCAGGTTGTAGTCAACGGGCATATATCGATGGACTTTCCGTTGGGTAGGGGGACGCGACAGGGTTGCCCACTATCACCGCTCCTTTTTGCGCTGGTCCTGGAGCCTCTAGCCGCGTGGATAAGGCAAAGTCCGGTAATACGGGGGTTGAAGTGGACAATGGGCTGGGAGGATCGCATCTCGCTTTATGCGGATGATATTCTCTTATATCTGGCGTCCCCGGCACGCTCAATTAACTGCCTTTTAGATATCTGTACGGCATATGGACAGGTTTCCGGATATACCATAAATTGGACAAAGTCCATTCTTTACATTTTACACGGCTCCCCACCGCGGCTTCCGCGGGATTGTACGCTTCAGGTGACGGATAGTGGCTTTAAATACCTAGGAGTGTATATAACACACAACAAAGCACAGTTTATTGCACAAAACCTTACACAGCCCCTGATGAGATTTAGAGGCGACGTCAAACACTGGCGAACGCTCCCACTGACGTTGCTGGGAAGGGCAGCACTTTTCAAAATGGTGGCACTCCCCAGATTTCTTTACGCACTACAGAATACACCGTTCCCAGTAGCCCCAGCATATTTTACAGCGATAAATGCGGAAGTGACCAGTCTGCTCTGGGAGGGGAAAACGCCCCGTATAGCAATGCAGAAGCTTACGAGGAGTTGGTACGACGGCGGCATAGCCTTCCCCGATATCAAGGCATATTATTGGGCTTCCCAGCTGATTGTCATAAACCAATGGCTCCATGTAGCCCAAGATGACCCAGCCTACCGAATGGACAGACACCTACTAGACAAGATGGGAATTATGGGGGCACTCTACAATAAGGTCGGGAGAAGCAGCCTCACGGGTCCGACAGCACACACTGTCCAGGTCTGGACTGAGGCACAGCGGGCGCTGGGATGGGAGGGTGTCATAACGCAAGCAACGCCACTATGGGACACAAAAAGGCTAGGTACACTACGCAACACTAAAGGGTTCCAACAATGGGACCTGATAGGCATCACAAAGGTTGGGGATCTATGGAAGAAGGGAGAAATGGTTCCATTCACCCACCTACAGGCCACGTATGGCCTGGCAAAGACCGAACTATTTCGATACATACAGATCAGACACGCCCTTAAGTCAGTAATTCCACCGGCAACACGACTTGATGAATCATCACCGCTAGAAGATAGGCTCCTGACAGAACACCTTCACAAAAAAGCTATCTCCCAAACCTATCGTAAAATCATACATAATCAATCAGACCCTACAGAGGCGTTGAAGGCTAGGTGGGAACTGGATGTGGGTGCCATAGACGAAGCAGACTGGCGGGAGGCGCTGGCGTCCCCGCGGGAGGCAGCAATATCATCTAGGCTCAGGTTGGTGCAATTAAAAATTTTACACCGCACGTACTATACACGGACACTGCTACATAAAATAAAACGGACGGTCACACCACTTTGTCTTCGGCACTGTGGAGAATTGGGCACACTATTCCACACCCTATGGCAGTGTCCGGAGATAGCGCTGTATTGGAGAGCGGTGATGCGTACACTCTCACAGGTGCTGGGGGTCACGATACTTCCGGAGCCGAAACACTGCCTTCTGAATATATGGGAGCCCACAGACTTAAATAATGCAGATCAGGAGTGGGTAACATTGGGAGTAACGTTCGCGAAGCGCAATATAGCGCAGCGCTGGGGATCTGGGCAGACTCCTACCCTACGTCAATGGTGTAGTAACATGGATGCAGCAATGGTGACGGAAAAGGCTGTATACACTCATCGGGGATGTCCCAAAAAATGGTCAAGGTTATGGGGAAAATGGAATGCTTATCGTGGGACTATTTGTGAACCCCCACATGAAGATTCTCTCTCGGATGGGAGTGAATAATCGGGATACAATGTGTGCAGATGGTAAGATATGGTACCGTTGTTTATTAGATAAGATAACTTGTACAGGTCAGTCTCCGATATGTGTGTTACATTGAAAGCTTAAATAACCTGATGTGTCTATCTATATGCACCGTAAGATTTCAATATATTGGATGTTACTGTCTTATTTTAAATTTCAATAAAAAGTTTATAAAAAAAAAAAAAAAAAAAAAAGTGTTAAAAATTGTCTAGGCGTAGTATTTTGTACTGGAAGGGAACCCTTCCAGTACAAAACCTATGCTAGACTCACGCACACACTCTTGCACTATGGCGCAAAGGTGTGTGTGTGGCACAGGGCATCAGAATTCTGCACCAGCGCTAAGGAGAGAGGAGAAGAGTGCCATATGTCTGTAGATATTGGCACTCTCCTGCTCTCTCCCTGTCACACAACACAGCACAGCATTTTTGGCTGCTGCGCTGCATTGTGTGACACTTCTACCAATCTGCCCCTGAGAATGGGAATACTACGCAGACCACGGGCTGATCACTCACATGACCGTGAACACAGAGGCTGGAAATAGTACTGAAGGTCAGGAAGTGACTACTGCACTGACTTGGCAGATGTTCCTCTTATGATCTATAGACATTGCAAAGACATGGCTGTGGTTATGCACAATAAATGAAGTGCAGTCCATTCTCACCCTCACGTGCAAGCCCCTCCTCTGCTGCTAGCATTGGACAATGAGGCAACAGCCTGAGCGGTGGGTAGCAGCTACATTAAGTCTCAGCTTGTTTTGGCCTCGAGCGTGTAGGAGGGCCTCAAGCTGAGCCAGAGCCAGACATCTAGCTCGAGCCAGGCCTGAGCCCAGGATCGCAGTGGCCTATAGGGCAATCAGGCAGTGCCCAGCGGGCTGGTGTGACAGATCAGTGTAGGGCCCTTTTTTTGGCTGTTTAGGGGCCTGTTTTATGGTCTGTTGGGCCGGTTTTTACTGTTGATTTCCCTAATATTAAAACAAACATTGCCTGCAGAAAGCTCAAATCCACAAAGTCTTCCATACCTTGCAAAACACTTATACAGCGTGCCTTAGCAAGTTGAAAACTGCCCCAATTTGAAACCATGGACCACTTTTTAGCTACCTAGTTCTCTAATGGGGGCCACTTTTATTTTGGTGGCTGGCCTTTTTTCTGTCTCAATCCAACTCTGCTTCAGCCTTCGGAGGCTTGTGCACCTTTAGTAATTGGCCAGGTGCTAGAGGTGCCTTTCCACAGTCATGAACATATGTGATCACCAGACAGACTGACAAGGGCCAGACCTCAGGAATAACAAGCATTTGCAATGCAATAGGTCTCGCACTTACGCGAGGTTTGAGCTATTCACATTGCAAATAACAATGCCTTTTATTTTTGTTTTCGTTTTTAAAACTTAAATTTACAATTTACAATGCCAACAAAAATAAAAGGCATTGTTATTTGCAATGTGAATAGCTCAAACTCGTGTAAATGTGAGAACTATTGCATTGCAAATGCTTGTTCTAAAGGAGGTTGGGCGGAGGAGGGTTACAGGGGTTCTTTGTACCGTGAACAATACAATGTAACATAGGAAAAAAACAGAAAGCCGATACACATGCCAGAAGACTGCTTCCGCAGACAGGACGGCCGACTCAGGCTGCTGTATTGGGGCTGGGGAAGAGTCAGGATACACCATGATGGTTTGAAGCTCCCGTGGGATGGTGGAGGCCTGCAAACACCGAACTTTAAAGTGTATTCCGAAGCAGCCCAGCTCCAGTATGTTGTCCCTTGGTTTAAGGATGAGGGCACAGATCCGGCAGTTCCAATACTGAAGCGATTATCAAGGCCAGTGAGGCTGCTGGTACTCCCTATGACCTCCCGCAAGGAAACCACTGCAAATCCGAATGGCCCATGCTGTATGGGACAAAGTGTCCAGGGAGGAAGGGAGCGAATTTATGTATATGCAACAACTGGTCCCTTGGCGTACGGGAATAGGCCCAGAGATACAGGCTTTTCTGAGACACAGGGGTGGGGAAGATATCCACAAAACATGGGAGATTTCTATGAGGATGGTAGATTGGTTGGGTATGCATTGCAACCTTTTGTGCTAGATGGGGTGTGGCCGGCAGTTGCTTTCTTGTGTATGCTGGGCTGGCGATGGCGATCCGGAAGGGCTGGCTGGGCTTTGCACTGGAGCCCGACACGCACGTACTGAATCAGACGCTACCAGACATGTATGTATGGGAGCAGTAGATTGATTTCACGATTGTATGCCCTACTGCGCGCTGGCTCTGGCCCGCGCATTCTTAATATAGGAATGACTGCAGGGGGGGGCCATGCCGGCGCGCAACCTTCAGGAACCGCAGGGGGGACGAGCCGGAGGGTCGCTTTACAAAACAGAAGGCCCGGCTGCACACACGCCGCAAAACAAAACAAAACCGATCCGGGGAGAGGGGCACTGCTGCGTGACAGCAACCGGCAATAAATTGAATCTCAAAAGGAACAGAAGAAACCAAAACTCCAGCGGCATACCTTCATCTGTTTAGGTCTGGGATTTATTCGCTAATTTCTGCCTATGTATAATGAAAGTGCGGTGCCGCTTCAAGGACACCACGCTCGGTTTCTTTTTTTTTTTAACTTTAACACTGAGCACGGTGTCCTTGAAGCGGGCACTGCGCTCAGTGTTAAAGTTAAAAAATATATAAAGAAACCGAGCGCGGTGTCCTTAAAGCGGCGCTGCGCCCAGTTTTAAAGTAAAAAAAAAACAAAAATGCAAACAGAGCGCGGTGTCCCTGAAGTGGACGCCGCGCTGAACAGAAACGCTAAATATAAATAAATAAAGTGAGCGCGGTATCCCTAGCAGACGCCGCTCAGCGGCAGCGCGCCAAAGCAGAATGAAACAAGCTGGAAAAAAGTGCTTACCGACTAATTTAAAGGAGACTGTATAACGCTGCAAGTAAAAGATCCAGTCCGGATAGGCCGTCCTAGAAGGAGACAGGGCAGTAACAAAGAAGCCTCATTTTCAATCGGAAGCCAGCGTTTAGCATAAACGATGACGCCAGCCAATTAGAATGATGGGGGGGGGGCTTAAACTCCCCTTCTGAAATCTCCTCGATTACAAGAAGCCTCGCAGAGCGAGCAGCGCATGCGCGCTGCAACGCAGGTCTGCGAGACCTAAAAACACTCTTCTTGAGCCTGATAGGTGGTTCTGCAGGCTTGGGAAAGGTAGGAAGAGGGAGAAGGGAGGCTCCACTCTCTTCCCCTACATGCTGCCTTCACTCTCCTTTTCCTGAAAGTAAACGAAGGCGGGCCTGGAACAGATAGACAGACGTTCCATTGCATGGTGATACCACAGTTCCCGCCCTCGTGGTGGAAAATCCTCCTATGAGCATTGGGAAGGACATGCCTGTCCTGTCCTTGCCAATCTGTCAAGCTAGTATCCCAACAGTCGGCGTCTAACCGTGACACATTGGGATGGTATCCCCAGCTGTGAATGTTCTTTGTACAAGGCTAAATGTAAAGGACAGTGAAAGCTTGTAAAGGACAATGAAAGCCTGTAAAGGACAATGAAAGCCTGTAAAGGACAGTGAAAGCCTGTAAATGACAATGCCTGTAAAGGACAATGAAAGCCTGTAACGGACAATGCTTGTAAAGGACAATAAAAGCCTGTAAAGAGCAATGCCTGTAAAGCGCAATGAAAGCATTGTCCTATCAATGACAATAAAAACAAGCATTGGCATAGCCAATAGGTCTCGCTTTTGGGACCTTATGTGTTTATTTTGAAGTTTTGGCTATGTTGTAGAGTATTGTGGCTGATGTGTTTTATGTAGAAAAGTTCTAATAAAAAGTGTTATATGTGGTCCTTAGTGGTATTATGTGGAGTGTATTGATGTTGCAGTGAGTATAGTGTAATTATGTGGTGTGTAATTATGTGGTACTGAGTGTTGTTATGTGTAGTGTATGTATATTGCATTGAGTGTAGTTATAAATTTGTGGTGTGTTATTACTTGGAACTGAGTGATAATATGTGGATTGTATTAATGTTGTATTGAGTTGAGTGTAATTATGTGGTATGTAATTATGTGTTATTGAGTGGTATTATGTGGGGTGTATGTTGCATTTAGTAGAGTGTAATTATGTGGTATGTAATTATGTGGCAGTGAGTGGTATTATTTGGAGGGTATGTTGCATTGAGTGCAGTATAATTATGGAGCATATAATTATGTGGCACTGAGTTGTATTATGCGGAGTGATTTTGTGTTGTATTGAGGAGAGTGTAATTATGTGGAGTGTAATTATGTGGCACTGATTTGTTTTATGTGTAGTGTATTTATGTTGCTTTGAGTAGTGTGTAATTATGTTGCATGTAATTATGTGTTAGTAAGTGGTATTATGTGGAGTGTATGTTGCATTTAGTAGAGTGTAATTATGTGGTTTAATTATGTGGTTTTGAGTGTTGTTATGTGTAGTGTATTTATATTGTATTGAGTAGAGTGTAATTATGTTGCGTGTTAATATGTGGCACTGAGTGATATGTGGATTGTATTGATGCTGTATTGAGTAGAGTGTAAATATGTGATATGTAATTATGTGGCACTGAGTGGTATTATGTGGGGTGTGTGTTGGATTTAGTATAATATAATTATGTGGTATTGAATGGTATTTTGTGTTGCATAGAGGATATTGTAATTATGTGGATTGTAATTATGTGTCACTGATTGGTATTATGTGGAATGTATTTATGCTGCATTGAGTAGAGTGTAAGTATGTGGCATGTAATTATGTGGCAGTTAGTGGTATTATGTGGAGTGTATGTTGCATTTAGTAGTGTTTAATTATGTGGTGTGATTATGTGGTTTTGAGTGGTGTTATGTGGAGTGTATTTATATTGTATTGCGTAAAGTGTAACTATGTGGCGTGTTATTATGTGACACTGATTGATATTATGTGGTTTGTATTTATGTTGTATTGAGTAGAGTGTAATTATGTGGCATGTAATTATGTGGTATTGAGTGGTATTATGTGGGGTGTATGTTGCATTTAGTAGAGTGTCCTGACAAGCCTCTCACCTGGTTATGCACAACACGAGGTCGCCTGTTAGCTTCACACTGGCGTGTGCTCCCTATGTATCTGTGCACACTGACTCGCAATCACGCACTCCACATAGGCAACGGAACTCGAATATTTACACATTCTTTTATAGAGACAGCATGGATTTAACGCTGATACTCGCAGTACCCAGCACATAACGGCGGAGCAGTGGTTACAGACAGCATGTTTACTCTCACACATCGAGTCACACCTGCAGGGGGGGCCTGCGCCACCCGCACTGCCCTTTCGTGCCTGCTTCTGAAGCCTCTCCCCTGGTGTCGCTAAGGTACATAAAGGACCCGTCGTAATTTCTGACCCTTTCGCCTGGCCTGGCAGCGCCCCTTCCAGCCCCCGTCTCCTCAAGAACCCATAGCCCGATCTACATTTTTTATTAGGGCCATAAAACTCCTGCTTATTTGGAAGGCAAAGCGATCTGTTTATGGCAGGTCCCAATCTCCACTTCAAACGGAGAGGGTGACAGAGGGGGAAACTGTACAAACTCAGCCTTGGCAGTCTTTGTTAAACAGCTACGCATGTCGTTTCTTCCCTGCAGGATTTTCATATTTGTGAGACGCGCTGACCTGCGTTTCACCCCAGCCAGGGCTCTTCCTCGCTGCCTGACGAGCAGCCTGCCTCGGTCACACTGAATGTGGCTGACCATTAACTTGGGAGAAAAATTGGCCTGGCAAAGAATTGCATTCTCCCCTGAACCGCTACCCCACCCCTCCCCACATACACCCATGCTCATCTCGCGCTTTAACACAACTCGCCGTTAAATTCACTATACACATTTTTTCACGTAACTACTTTTAAAATAAAAAATTGGATTTTTAGCGTAAACCAAAATCGAAGCTGTGGTTGCCAATATTTTAATAAGTACGAGATGGAACACGGATTCCAACTTACATCTCTGAACACAAACATTTACGATTAAAGGTGGGCGTCCGTCCCATTTCCCAGGGGTACAGAATAAGAAATACTATAATACACGCGCAGCCTGGAAACTAGTCTCTGTTACTCTGAAAACAGCATCCCCTTAACAGAGTCCAATAGAAGACGAGAGCATGTGTACAAACACTCTCCGAAAACAAGATAATCACCAAGAATTATGTTAGCAGCTTTGAAAGAAATAATAGAGCGCCTGAGGCCGTGATTACATTTGCGGTAAAGTGTGGCGTTAGGTAAACTAAAGTTTATTTGAAGTGGGGGAAGTGTGCCTGCAGAAACTGACAAGCAAAAAAACCCAAAAAAAAACAGACCCACAAAGCGTTTCCCTTGCGGGAGCGAGCAGGGGCACCATCTGTTTGCAAGTTAATTACAAACAGATGTTGGCAAAGCTCGCTCCCGCAAGAAATAAGCAAACGTGCACGCGTTGCCATTGAAAGCAATGCAAAGCGTGCACGTTTTTGGGCGAAAAAGCGAATCGATTCCAAGAGGTCCCCTCCTAAGCAGCGCATGCCCGCTGCGTAGGTGAGACCTAAAAAGCAACAAATGACAAGGCACTGAAATACGGGCTTATGATTAATGTGATGGGTGGTCATCCTAGGAAAGTAGCTAACTGTTGGAAATCCTCCCTCCTTTCCCCGACCAGATGTCCTGCATACCTCAGAAAGTCCATCCTCTGGGCTCCAACACTGCATTTAGTCTTAGTCAGACATTACGTTTGAGAAAAGAGTCCTGAATAATTTCTTTTATATTTCACATTTTTTCTTATTAAGAGCTCAGGTTTAGCAGACTTTATAGACTTTATAAAAAGTAAGAGCAAAACATACTTAAAATTCGTTTGAAATCACATCAACCACCTAACTGTAAGATGTTTCAACTTCTTCATTTCAGACATTTTAAAACCATGTCCTAATATTCTTTAAAAAACAGCAACTGCTAATGTAACTCCATAGTGGCCTAAAGCAAAATTAAATCTCATAGGTGCTTCGACAGTCACTGTTTAGAAAATGCAAATTGTTTCTTTCAGACATAGGGTTATTTAGGAATGGGGAATACTTACCAGTTTAATAAATACCGGTAGTTTGGGTCTTGACTAAAACCTCAGTGAGACACCGCTGGTAGCTATGGCACAAGCTACAAGCAATATGAGACAAAAATGCATGTTAATTTTAAACTCTACCAACATATTCGAAGTTAAGAAAACAACAGGATACAATTCCCAAACCAATTTAGAAACCCCCTTAAAAACATAATAAGCAAATGGACGCCCAAACAATTAAAATCAGATAAGAGGAACTGGAGAATGCCTAGAAACAGTAAACCACCATCTCAGTATGTGGTTGACCGGGACCTAGGTGTGATTTCAGGTTGATTGCAATGGGTAGAGGTCTGGTAACCCAAGAGTATCTTCTTAGTTACTGTTGATATCTTGGGATCACTTTTTTTGGAGCGCAGAGTCTTCGAGTGTGACAAAGTCCAAGTCTAAAGACAGCAAGAGACCCACAAAGTCAAATATATTGCGTTCAAGCTCCCACTATGCCACTGGTTTTGGCAGCAAAAGTTCTAAGCAGGACAAAGCTGGAGTTTCATAGCTGCAAAGGTCACTTAGCCACTGGAATAGATTTGCCGCCTCACCTGGGTCCAAGGTTTTACCTTTGGGGTTAGTTACTTTTTTGTTTCTCGAAATCTTTCAGCGAGGCAAGGCTGGAAGCCATAGTTGGGCATGGACCCACGTGGCCAACCAGTTTACAGTGCAGTAAAAAACCCAGAATGGAAAAAAAATTCTTGAGTGACCTAGATGTGCAAAATAATGAATTAATTTCTAGCATTATCTCCAGGAAGAGATAAGAAATACATTTTATCACACCTTCGTTGGTTCATGGAAAATCTAGCTTAACCTACACAGTAAAAACAGCTTTTAGGTATTTATTCACTGGGAGGGCACACTATTGCTAATGTGTTTAGTGCCACTTTTTAATATGTTAAGCGCCAGCCATGTGGCCATGCGAGGCACACATAAAGGGTGACTTATTATTGTAAAATGATAGGTTTCCTGCTAGGCAAAGGATCTATTCTTTTCCATGCATCACTGCGGCTGCTAGTTTTAAAGCACTGCAGTGATGCATGGAAAAGAATAGATCCTTTGCCTAGCAGGAAACCTATCATTTTACAATAATAAGTCACCCTTTATGTGTGCCTCGTATGGCCACATGGCTGGCGCTAACATATTAAAAAGTGGCACTAAATACATTAGCAATAGTGTGCCCTCCCAGTGAATAAATACCTAAAAGCTGTTTTACTGTGTAGGTTAAGCTAGATTTTCCATGAACCAACGAAGGTGTGATAAAATGTATTTCTTATCTCTTCCTGGAGATAATGCTAGAAAATTATTCATTATTTTGCACATCTAGGTCACTCAAGAATTTTTTTTCCATTCTGGGCTTTTTACTGCACTGTAAACTGGTTGGCCACGTGGGTCCATGCCCAACTATGGCTTCCAGCCTTGCCTCGCTGAAAGATTTCGAGAAACAAAAAAGTAACTAACCCCAAAGGTAAAACCTTGGACCCAGGTGAGGCGGCAAATCTATTCCAGTGGCTAAGTGACCTTTGCACAGTGGTGCTTCTGTAAGCCACATTTTTTGTCATATATGTCGGTGGTGTAAATACACAACATATAACATTTAACTACCATTCCACTGGTGTAGGGAGAATGGTCGGAAGGACGAGGAACATGGCGGCCACTAGTTAGACGCTAGTGGACGCGGGCGCCAGTCTGGGGGGATCTCTTTCACGGTAGAGCTGGAGAGCGGAGTGGCGAGGAGCGGGAGAACAACAACGATTAGCGGAACACGGCAGGAAAAGGAACTTCCAGCCTATTTAAAAGAAGCACGTACCTGGGCAATGCTTACGGAGCCCGGTTTTGAGCTGGGAAGACGCCGGGGAGTGCAGAGT
This sequence comes from Calotriton arnoldi, assembly GCA_963921515.1. Classification (NCBI taxonomy): domain Eukaryota; kingdom Metazoa; phylum Chordata; class Amphibia; order Caudata; family Salamandridae; genus Calotriton; species Calotriton arnoldi. The sequence goes on from CAWUFW010000557.1 coordinate 2,759,308, forward strand.
GGAGCGCAGCTGACGCGCTGGAGAGAGGCAGCCGGAAGCCTCCAACGGATCTGGCGGGCTGGAATCGGGGCAGAGGCAGAACAAGCAGGGCTTGTATCCAGCAGGTGGAAGTGGTGGGGGCCGAGGAGAGAGGCCGGTCAGGAGCTGAGAAACAGACGCAAGGGCTGAGAGAGTGGGGAGGAAGGCTCTCGCATATGGAGACAGGGATATACAGAGAAGGCGAAGTCCTCTCCAGGTATACGCTGAGGAATAGAAATACTGGAGGTAAGGCAAGACTTCTTTTCCCCTCACCAGACGCCCTGCCTGACTTACCACAAGTGGCGAAGACTGTAATTAAGGCAAAAAGGGGGCGACAAAGGGTGTCCTCGCAAGGTAGAGGAGCTGGGGGCTCTTTAAGAAAAGCAGTGAGGGAAAGAATATAAAAAAATCTTGCCTCCCAACTGCGAGAGTTAAAGTAACCCCTTCACTTAAATCCTTTTTCGTGTGTTGCCAAGCATGCAGAAAGATAATGCACCAAGCACAAGTTCTAGCCCAGAAGAGTATAATCCTGAAAATATAATGGCCTCTGCTATCAACACGGGAAAAGACAATGATGCTAGAATAAGTAATTCAAGCAATTCGAGCACATTGAGAGATCAGAGCAGGGCCTCGCAGCAGGATATAATAACTGTTCCAGTAAGCAATAGATATTTGGCTTTGACAGCAGCCGAGGATCTGGAAGCACTATCACCAGAAACAAACGGGGGTAGCCAGGAAAGTGCGCCTGCAATAAACGTAGAGACAGAAATCTCACTAGCCAAGATGTTACTGGAACTGAAAAATGACATAAAAGAGCGATTCGAGGTGTCAGAGGCTAACCAGCTAGGCATACAAGTATCCTGCTCTGAACTAGCCCAGAAGCTAGATGAGGTTACCTCCCGCACAAAAATTCTGGAGGAAGAAGTTGAGGCTGTGAAGCAGGACGTAGAGAAAAACGCAATCGAGATTTCTAATCTTGGCAAACAAAACCAAATGCTAAGCGATGATATGGAGAGAATTGAGAATCACTCCCGCAGGAATAATATAAGATTCTTAAATATTCCTGAAAGCGAGGAAGGGCCAGAGATGAAGGCTTTTATAATCTCCCTTCTTCGAAAAACGATCCTGAAGGATAAGGAAGAGATAAATCTCGAGAGCGAAATACAGAGGGCGCATAGAGAGCCGTTTCGACGTAACCCACAGAGAACCAAACCTCGAAAGATCTTGGTAAACTTCCTTTCTTACAATATCAAGGAGGAGATACTTAGCAGTGCTTTAAAAAATGGCCCATACGTGGTCAATGGTTATTCCTTTCTGGTCAGATCTGACGTATGTAAGGTCACAGAACAAAAGCAGTGGGAGCTAGGCGGAAAGATGGAGGAGCTTCGAAGGTTAGGAGCGAAGGTTCAGCTGAAATTCCCTGCTATGCTCCGCATAATGTGGAATAATAAAATGTACAATTACCGCTCAGTGGATGATGTTGAAGCACTAATAAACAGAATGAGCAACAAGAATACTGCGAAGTAAAAAAAAAAAAAAAAGCTCTCCAGCTCTCTAGCAATGTACACATTGGTAGTTTGCCAATAAATTCCCCCGATGGTACGCCTATAGGCATTATTATGCCTAATAACAGAGGGAGGGTTCCTCAGGAGTGGGTGCACCAGGGAGAGGGGGGGGGAGGTGGTGGGGGACCACGGGTGGGGAGCAGTGGGGGGAAAAAAAAATCCTCAACACCTTCTATCAAGGAATATCTCTTTAGCTCAAGATTGACAACAGTAAGGAAACGTATTAAGAAAGATGGCTTCGACTAACATACCAAGCATCAAAATTCTCACTTGGAATGTGAATAGTTTGAGATCCAAACCTAGGCAGAGGAAAATACTAGAATATTTAAAAAATAGTCAGGCACAAGTAATGCTGTTACAGGAAACGCACCTTTTCGCAAATGAGAGTAGGGAGTTACTTCAGAGGTGCGGTTGGGTCCAAAACTTTATTGTCTCAGATCAACTATGTTGTAGTAAGGGAGTGGCTATCCTAATCAGGAATGGTTGTGGAATAGAAATGAAAGAGTCTAGCACAGATAGCTCGGGTAGGTGGGCTTCGGCCCGATTAAAATGGGCATACAGAGAGTTTTTATGTGTGGGATGCTATGGACCTAATGAGGATAACCCCCAATATATTGTTGATCTAGAATTGAGGTTGGCAGCAATCTCTGTACCAGTAATCGTAGGTGGGGATTTTAATGTTCTGCTAGACCCTGTGTTAGATCGGTCTACAAGGAGAGAGAGTGTATATGTTCCCAGAATGAGAAACGCCCTAAAAAGCATGATACGTGATTTTAATTTAGTGGATGTATGGAGATATTTGAAGGGCAAGACAAGGGGGTACACGTACCATAGCAAAAAACATCACCACTTTTCGAGACTCGACTATTTTTTAGTGGATAGATCTTTTGCAGCAAATATCAAGGAGATCAAGCATTTCCCTGCCCATATTTCAGATCACTCGTCTGTAATGATAACCATACAAGCTCTGGGGCCGCAACCACCTAGGAGATGGACTTTAAGACGTGCATTGCTCCTAGAAGAGGGGGTTGAGATAGCTCTGAAGGAAGCAACAACTGAATACTTTGTCAATAATCTAGATACTGCCCCCTTGGGTATTGTTTGGGATGCCTTTAAGGCATATATCCGGGGTATTCTAAAAAGCCTAACTTCATCAGAAAACCGGAAAGCACGTATAGAATTAGGGAATATGGAAAAGAAGATTGGGATTTTAGAGGAGGCTCTATACTCTATGTGTATGGGGGAAGAAAAAACAAGGACGGAAGAGAAATTAAATGAGGTACAACTAGAATTTAAAATAAAATAGAGCAAAAGTGTAAAGCTAGATGGCAAGCGGCAAATATAAAGGAATTTGAATATGGTGAAAAAGCAGGTGCTTTGCTTGCCTGGAAAGCGAGAGTGGAAAGGTCAAGGAATGAAATAAAAGAACTTAATAGTGAAACAGGAGGAAAGTTGGATAGCTGGGACTCCATGCAGGAGCACATAGTTACATTATTTTCACAGCTTTATACGGAAAATAGTATCTCTGATACCACAAAGATCAGATGCTGGCTTAACTCGCTTGATCTTCCGTTCTTGAGTGAAGAAGGGAAAGAAATACTGGAAGCCCCAATCACAAAGGAAAAGATAAAAGGAGCAATAAAAAAGTTTAAAAATGGGAAGGCGGCAGGGCTGGATGCTCTCCCGGCGGAAGTATATAAAAATATAGTTGAAGAAATATTACCTATCTGGGAGAAGTTGTTTAATTTGATATATAAAGGGGGAGTGCAGGCCCCAGAATCATGGCGTGAAGCCTCTATAGTCTTAATACTGAAACCTGCTAAGGACCCGGTTAAGGCTGAATCATATCGGCCAATATCCCTGCTAAATGCTGACTATAAAATCTTTGTCAGCATTTTGGCAGGGAGGCTATCCAGAGTAATACCCCAACTAATACATGAGGACCAAAAAGGGTTTATCCCCGGAAGGCAAATGTGTGAGTTGACTCAACAACTAATAGGATGCATTGACATAGCCATAGAAAGATCTGCTCCCTTGGCGGTGGTCACATTGGACGCCGCTAAGGCGTTTGACCGAGTTCGTTGGGAATATTTATGGGTAGTCTTAGAACATATGGGATTTGGGCCAGACTTTATAATTACATTAAAAACATTATACAACTGTTCTACAGCTAGGATTCTTTTAAATGGAGTCCTTACTAAGAGTTTTATGATCACGAGAGGGACACGACAGGGCTGCCCAATTTCACCCCTGTTATTTGATCTATATATCGAGCCATTTGCTCAGGCGCTTCGCCAGGATAACCAGGTGAAGGCTTTCCGTACAGGTCTGTTTGAAAAAAAATCTCCTTATACGCAGACGATTTAATCATTTATACAGCAGACCCGGCTGCAACAATCCCAAGGATAGAGCAATTGGCGGATGAATTTGGGGCCCTGTCTGGATATCTAGTAAATAGAGAAAAAACCGGGGTCATGAGTTGGAACATCCCAGACTGGAGGGGAGTGTACAAAAAGAGATTAGGTATTTAGGGATAAACATTCTTAATACAGTGCAGGATATTCCACAGCATAATCTCGAAAGAATCACAAAGGAAATAGAGAGAACACTAACTAGGTGGAAGAATCTTCCGTTAACGGTATATGGAAGGGTCAATTTGATCAAAATGGTGATTCTGCCGAAGCTTACATTTCTTTTTAATTGTATACCCCTAACGTTCCCGAGTAGACTAATTGATAAAATACAGGGTAAATTGGGCAGTTTTGTTTGGGCAGATAGGGGAGCACGTATGTCCTGGAAGAAGTTAAGGCGAAAATTGGCAGAAGGAGGGCTCGCATTACCAGACATAAAATTATACTGTATGGCATTCCAGTTTAAAAACTGTAGGGTTTTATTATGCACGCCAGGGCACAGGGTGTGGGGGGGTCTGTGTGAAGAGATGATTAAAGAGTGGGGCGGGAAGGGATTTTTGTTTAAGTTTGGTGCAAAGAAGTTTTTCAAAAAAGTAAAACTAAAGATGTTGAAGGCAGCTTTGATTTTGTGGGTAAAGATCAGGAACATATTAGGAATCGGATATTATTCAGGAGAGGCTCCAATATGGGACTCACCTGGTACGCCTGAATGTTTGCAGGACCAACTGAGTATCCCACTGAGGAGGGCAGGAATAGAGGTCTGGGGGTCCTGATAGTGATGGATGAAGTGGTCCCATGGGAAGTATTATTGAGCAAGACAGGGGATCCCTGTCTCGGTTTAAATTTCTACAGTTGAAGTGCTGGGGGAGGCGAATAGGCATGAGACTAAGAGTCTTTGGGAGTTCGAAAAAAAGTTAAAGAACGAAACTATAGCGAAGAAGGAAATAAGCGGCTGGTACCATGCACTATTGATTTCCGAGGAGGAAAAAATCAAAGCCCCCTATGAAATATGGGACGAAGTTATGCAGATTCCTGAGCCACAAAAATTATGGCAGCTTTCTTTTAAGTTGCTTTACAAAACGGTTAAACCATCGAATTTGAAGAGGAATCACTTCTTTACGGCAAATAGACTTTACTGGACTCCACAAAAATTAGCAAAGTTTGTAATTGTTACCCCCCCCAAATGTCGCAGGTGTGGAGCATTGAGCGCTAATGATAAGCACATGTTTTTTTAATGTCCTCAGTTAGAGGAGTATTGGTTTGAGGTGGAAAAGATAATCAACAAAATTTTTCACACAAACATCAAAGTTAGCCTCTTATTGATAATGCTGGGGGTCGAAGATAAGCCATGTAGTGCTATTACTGGGGATAAAAAGGCTTTGCTATTTTATCTAATTCTTCTCGCTAGGCGGGAAATTTGCAAAAAATGGATAGAACCCACCCCACCACAAGGGTTGGACTGGTTACAAGCAGTAAGAAGAATGGCAAAAATGGACACTGCCCTGGAGTCCAATATATATTCTAAGATTTGGGTGGCCTTTCAGGACTGGAATGGTTTTATAAGTGTGTAACCCCATCTGTCCAATGATTACACCTGCGTGGGCTGTGCTGCCAGGATACTGGAAGGGGCACGAGCGCAGGAACTATTGATATATCGCAAAAGCCTGGGAAGGAATAGATTGGTTGATTGGCTGTTATTTGCATATAATGGTGGTATGAGGACAAAAAAAAAAAAAAAAAAAAAACATTCCACTGGTGTAATTTCTGTGCCAACTTACAATGGCATTAATGAAGTGTTAAATGCACCAGTTGGGTAAAAACAATTTTGCGGTACCATTTAGGAGGAATGGCACATACATTGTGGCACTGATTGACAGTGTCACAGTGCACAGAGTCCTAATACCAGCTAAAATAGGGCCCAGAAAAAGTAAAAAAGCACTGGGGAGACCACGCAGAAAGGGCGAATTTGCTACAATTTCCAAAATAGATCCATGTTTGTCGCTTCACCAGCTGCCCATCACATAAACCCATTTAAGCTTATGCACCCCTGGTTTTATTATTTACTTCCTGGTACATTTTGTTTTGTTTTACCACTATAAATGCAGGATTACAAGCCCCAGAATGTACAACCTTTGCACTGCCGATCTTTTACGTCTTTTTTTACATTTGGTACTTGATATAGATCTATCAGATGCCCCTCTGTAATCCTGTTATTGTAGTCCTGCTGCATCAGCGGTCTGTGACAACAATTAGTCCTGCTTTTATGTCTCTGACCTGTTTCTGATTTTCAAAATCTGGTCACCGTGCGTAGATCAGCCCGCCTTTGACGACAATACATGCTTGTGGCGGCCATGACTAGAATTCGATGCCTTGTGGTTATTCATACATCCAACATGGAACTGAATCAGCTCCTGTTAGACATTGTGGGGGTCTCACGGCGCTGTTTACGTGGTAATTGTGAGTGTCATTAATAGAAGCAGCAGGCCTCTAGACGAGGCACACGTTTAGCAAAATATTAATTTGACATTAAGTGGGCATTGACAGACACCAGGCTGCAATAGGTGCTTGTGAGAAGCATGGGGGCTGCGAGGGAGCGCCCCAGCCTCCCTCACCCACAGCACCTTGGCTCATTGCAAGGTGTTCCGCACGCATGCACCTGCCCCAAGGCCACATCTCTAAATGCTAATATTGCAAGGTCCCTGGCAAGCCTGGCTCATGCGCGGTGCAGCCTGGCAGCCATAACTCACTCCACTCAGGAGATGATGCGTGAACCAGCATCAATCCTCAGGGGTGGCTGCACTGCAAGCAATAATGTTGTATTTCCGCATGGCCATAACTGCGAAACATGATGGGATGTCTCAATGGAGTCCCAGCGATTGCTAAAAAGGTTCCTGGCCTGAAAAGACAAAGCCAGAGATGGATGCATGTTTGCTGACTGTGGGTTCCATTTTATTTTCGATTCAGAACAAAGTATATTTCAAAACTTTCTGGTTATAAAGCAAATGGGGCTAAATCACAAATACTTCCAGTTTTAAGAGGTTGTTTCTAGAAAGAAGGCAAAGGCTGACATTTTTGCTCAGCAGAAAACAAGAAGTTCTTAGGCATTTGAGTGCTGAAATTTGAAAACAAACTGCTGAACTGTGATCACCTGTAGATAAACCTGACAAAAAACATTGGCAAATGATCCCGGCTAAGGAGGGACGTTTGTGTCTAGACCAACAGAATAAAAACAAGCATTGGCAATGCCGATAGGTCTCGTATTTGTGAGAGTTAGAGCTATTGGCGTTGTAAATGTAAATGCTTTTCACCCATGTGTTTTGGTTTGTAGTGTAGTGGATGTATGTGGTGTGTAGTGGAATTATGTGGGTTGTATTGGAATTGTTAGTTGTGGTGTGGTGGAATTGTGTGGTGTGGAGTGGATTGGTGTAGTGGAATTACCTCCCGGTCCCTCCAGTCCTCGTCCCATTCCTTAACAAAGTGGAGATGACCATCTCCACGACAGAAAAAAGAGCAGGAGAATGCTGGGATACCTAACCCCCCCTCCCACTGGGAGTACATAAGCTGCACCATCCCAGCATTCAGCCTGTTCTTTTTTTCTGTCTTCCGACAGAAAGGTTGGAGTTGTGCTGGTTCTTACCTGTTTGCAGTCTTCATTGGACACATCGGGCTGCTGGGCTGTCCTCGACGTCCTTCCGCGCTGTCTCCTGGCCTGCCGGGCTTGCCGGGAGCCGCGTTGGTTGGCGGACGGCCCTTTGCGGCTGGGGCGCCGTTCCTCCCGGTCTCTTCCGGGTTCCTGGGCGCGTCTTCCTGTGGCTTGGCCGGTCTGGAAGACGCGCTGCTGTGGCTATTTGGTGTGTCCCGGGGCTGGTCCTGGTGGTGCCCCTGGGCTTCCTGGCTGGCTGTTGGGTTCCTGCTGGAGTCCTTTCCTCCCTGGCGCCCCTGCTGTTCTTCATGGTGGAGCGGGGGCGGGCCTGGCTATGTCCTCGGAGTGCCGGCTGCTGCAGTCTTCTCCACTTCTGCCCAGCTCTGGTTTGCTGGAGGGCACCTGGGCTGGCTGATGGGGGCGGTGAGTGAGTGGTGCTATCTCCCTGCCCCTGTGGTGAGTACCGCGTAGCGGTTCCTTTGCCGGTCTTGTTTTTCCATGTGTCTCTGTGGCCTCATGGTTCTGGTTGCTGGCTCTTCCTCCACAGGTTGTGTGTTCCTATACCACCCTGGTACCGCCTGACCTGCAGGGTTGGGTCTGGTTGGTGCCTGGTACGGAGGCCTCCTGGGACGTTCTCCTGGGCCTTTGGCCTTTCATCCCTGTCTGCAGCTGCTCTCGTCTGCATGCCAGGTGCTGTGGGCTTCCCTGTTGTGCGGGGACGGGCCTGTTTGGGGGTCTGCCAGGTCCTGTGGGCTTTTTGGCCGTGCGGATGTTCCGCGCGGTCATACCTTGTTGGTTCCTGGTTGGGGTTCAGCCTGGGTTTTCCGGGTGCTGTGGTCCTGTGTTCCGGCTGCTTTCTGTTGTTCTGCTGGGTTGGGCCTGGTTGGTGCCTGCCCTCTGTCCCTTCCTCCCTGTCTGCGCCTGTTCTCGTCTGCCCTCTGTGGTTCCGCAGGGTCGGCCTAGGTTGGTTCCTGGTTGGGAGTCCGCCTGGGAATAGCTGGTGCTGTGGCCTTTCAGCTGGGTGCCTATTGTGGGTTTCCAGGTGCTGTGTGCTTCAAAGTCTGCTCTGGTGGGGGCCTGGTTGTTGCCCTGCCTGGGTGGCCGCCTGGGGGTGCCTGTCTTGTTGGCTGGCGTTTCTGTTCGCCTGCTCTGGTCTTCTCTTGGGGGTAGCGCCTCCCTCGCCCTCCCTGTCGGCGGGTGCGGCGCTGGTGTCCGCCTGGGTGCTCCCTGGTGTTGTTGCCTGTTGGCCTTTTGTGTTTCCGGCTCCTTGTTGTTTGGTCGGTGTTTGTGTCCCCCGCTTTTTTCTCTTTTCTTGCGGGGGTGTTTCCGGTTGGCCGTCTGTCCGGCGCGGCGCTGGTTGCCGTTTCCTAGGCTAGCTGGTGGGGGCTGACGGTGTGTTGTGCTGTCTGTTTGCCCCGATGTTGTGTGCCACATGCTGGGTTGTGTTTTTTTTCTTCCGGTTACCCGGCTTTGCGTTCCTCCCTGGTCGTGTCCGATGTCGGTCCTTGGTCTCCCCTCGGTTGGGGGGGGGGGGGTTTGGTGTTGTACCCTCTCTCTGGCCTGGCCCTTGGTGCTGGGGTTGGCTGGTCTGCGGCCATGCCTCCCTAAAAAGCACCTGCTCTCGTCTGCTCTCAGAAGTTAGGCAGGGTTGGGCCTGGTTAATCCTTGGATGTGAGACCACCTGGGAATACCTGGTGCTGTAGGCTTCAGTTCTTGCCTGGGCTGGCTTTTCGGGGTTTGGTGCCGTGTTGTGGTTTCCTTCTCCTCTGTTGTGTTCCTTTGAGGGAGCTTGGGCCGCTTTTGGGGGTCCTCTGTCTCTCTACTGCCGGTTCCTTTGCCATCCTTCGTCCGTTGTTCTGCCTCTCTTTTGGGGGTCTTGGTGGGCGGCCGGTAGGTCTGGTGTGTGCCTGCCCTGGGGTGTATGCCGGGTTTGCGGCTTTCCCTTCCGCTCCTGCTTGGAGGCCCTGTGCTCTGGTTTTTTTTCTCTGGCCTCGCTTTCCCTCTGCCCTGGTCGGCCTTGTGGCCGTTGCCCGCTTTGGTGGGGTGGCAATGGGTTGTTTTGGTCCTGTCTCTTTCCCCTTGGGGTTGGTCGTTTGGGCCTGGTTCTTTGGCTCTCGGGTCCGGGGGCACCGTGGGGCCTGTGGTGTCTCTGGTCCCTTTACTTGTTGACTCTGTGGTTTTCGGGTCTGCTGGGGTTCGGTTTCCTTCCTTAGCCTCTTCCGGTTCCTCACCCCTCGGTGGGTGGTGCGCCTCTGGCGGGGCCTTTTTCTGCTGGGTTGTGTCCGTATCTGGCGGTGGGGGCCTTGGTCCCTTGAGGGTCACCTTTGGGTGTCTGCCTTCTCCTCGCTTTGGCCCGCCTCTCCCTTCTGGGTTGTCGCCTGGGCCCGCCGGTGCTCATGTGTCGTCTCCTGTCCCTCCTGCATGTGCTCCACCCTGGGGTTGCGGTGGTGTCGGTCGGGGGTTGGGTGCCCAGCTCCTTGCCCTCCCTGTCTGCGGGTGCGGCGCTATGTTTGGGTATGGGTTGTTTGGCCCCTTGGTGGTCGGCGGTCCGGTGCCTGGTGTTGAGGGGGCTTGGGCCGGCCTTCTGTTCTTTCCTCTGGGCTCTTCTCTGTGCCTCCCTGGTGTGGGCTGGGCCTTGGCGTTGGCTGGCTGGTGTGGGCTGCTTCGCTCCCTCCCTGTCTTCCTGTCACTTTGGGTGCCCTGGGTGGCCTGGCTTTGGCTGGGTCCTGTGTCGTTCCCTGATGCCCCTGGTGGTTTGGGGTTTCGGGGTTGGGGCGGTTGTCCCTGTGCCTCTCCTTCCGGGCCCGTGGGGGCGCTGAGTTGATGGTCTCCTGTGTCTGTTGTTCAGTTTGCTGGCTTCTTGGGTCTTTCTGGGGCGTCTGCCGGTTTGGGCATTGAGCCTCCCTGTTTTCTCTCCTGTTTTTGCCCGTCTGCGACTGCTCTTGTGTCAGCTGTTGGTTGGGTTGGGGTTTTTCCCTTCCCTGTTCCGGGTTCTTGTCCGGTGCCCAGTGGCTTCATCTTCCCCGGTCCCGTGTTTTCCCCCTGTGGTTGGCCCCCTGCTTTTTGGTTGGGGGTGTCTCCCTTGCTGGGGGTTGTTTGTGGCATCTTCCTCCCGGTTGTCTCTGTTTGTTCTTTGGGTTCCCCTAGTCTCGGTGGCCTTTGGGGTTTTGCCTCTCCCCTTTCTTTGGTTTGTGCCTGGTCTGGTTCGGGGTCCGCTGAGGTCCGTCCCTGGCTTTCCTTGGGCGGGTCCTGTTGTTGGCCTCGTTTTAGGGAGGGGGATGCGCTTCTGGCCTCCCCCTTGCTTTCTTTTGGAGGGGTGCTGGGTTTGTGTCCGGTGTCTCCTGCTTTCGGGGTGGTTGCCTTGGACCTGGCCTGTTGGCCTGTCCCTGTGCCCCGGGTTCTTCTCCGGGTGTGGCGGCCTTTCTGCGGCTGTCTGGTGTCTCCGCTGGTGTTGGCTGATGGTTGTTCCTGCCCCGTGGCCTGGGCCACCTCTGGGGTTCTGTGCCTCTGGGCTCTCTGTTGCCAGTGCTGTCGGTGTTGTGTGGGGGCGGCTTGCTCGTGGTCACTGCCCCCTCTCTTCCTGGTTTGCTCGGTTTGTGCCTGTCCGTGGTTGGTCCTCTGGGTCGGTGCCTGGGTTCTTTCGGGCTCCATCCTCTGCGGCTCTGCTGGGGGCTTCCCCTGGTGTGTTGGGGTTGGTCCTGTGGTTGGCCGTGTCGTTCCTTTGTCTCTTGCTTTTGGTGGGGCTTGTTCAGTCTCTTCTTCCTTCTCCTCGGCTTTTTTGGTGCTGTTGTTGTGGGTTCGTTCGGCGAGAGGTCGCTTCCTTCCCTCGTCTGTGGGGGGTCGCTCTCTGTCGTTGCTCCTGCTGTGTTCTGGTCAGCGGGTGGTGTTTCTGTGCCTACGGGCCATGCCACCCTGCCTGCACCTGTTCTCTTCGGCTCTCCGATGTTCAGCGGGGTTTTAGCCTGGTTATTGCCTGGCTGGGTGCCTGCCTGGTACTACCGGGTGCTGTTGGCTACCTCCTTGGCTGTTTTCTCGCTGGTCGGTTGCCCTTCCTGGCTCTTGTTGTGCCGTGTGGGCGCTTCCGCTTCTTCTGGGCCCCCTTCTGCTGATTGTTCTGGGGGGGGGGCTGGTTGTTTTGGCCCCTCTGGGGGTTCCCTTGGGGCTTGGCTCTGGGTGCTGGGCCTCCTTCTGGCCTTGCCTGGGGTTCTTGTGTCCCTCTTGTTGCGGCCCTGGCTCCTTGCTCGGTCGGGTTGCTCTGGTTCTTCTTCTGTGGTGGCCTCATCGCTGTTCTTGCGGTCTGTTCCTGGTCCTTTCTTGTTGGGTTCTCCCCCTCTGTGGCTGGTTGGGAGGTTCCTTGTGTCAGTTGTCTGCCCTTTGGGTGGCGGCTCCTTGACTGGGCTCCTTGTTTTGGGGTTTTCCTGTTTGTCCCCTGCTCATTTTGGGGTTTAGGCTCTGTTGGTTTGGTTGGGGGCGTTGCTGGTTGGGTGCTCCTGCCTGTGTTTTTTTCTTGTGGTTCTCCCTTTTGCTTCTGTTGGGTACCGCTTTCGGTGTGGTTTCCCTGGTGTTGGTGGGAGTTCGGAAGGCCGGGTTGTTTGCTTTGGTATTCTCCACTTTGTTAAGGAATGGGACGAGGACTGGAGGGACCGGGAGGTAATGCCCTATTACTTACCGGTAATCTTCATTACTCCTGGTCCCGTTGTCCTCGTCCCATTCCTTACACCCCTCCCTTCCGGACGGCCGGCCTTCCGGTTGGTGGCTTGGTATTTCAGGCTCAATGCTGGAATGGTGCAGCTTATGTACTTTTGCAAAACACCCAATTATCCGTGGGTCTAACAGGCTTCACAAAGCACTAGAGGTCTAGAACACAAGCAAAAAAGCTCTCAATCATACATGGGGGAATCCTTAAATAAGGACGGAATCCCATCACCCACCGAAGTGGCGTGCTTCATCATCTGGGATTTCTCCTCTTGGCTAAAACACCTAGTGTAGCCAAGGGCTACAACCCCCTCACTGTGAGGGAGGAGCTCAGGGATGTTTTTAGATACTACTCTTGCATAGGATCTACTAAAATCCAAAAGATGTAAAGCACTAGAATACTTGAGTGATGGGCCCAGTGCAAGAAAGTGAAGTGTGTTGTAAAACTAACTACCAAGCTAAAAAAGGCTTTATTAGTTGACTCTTGGTGTCCGGATTAAAAACAGTGCATGTGCAGTTTAGAAATAATAACTGCATCTGTCCAGTAAACAGGTCTACATGTTTCGGCCAGATTGACCTCTATAGTGTCTTGGCCTTCCTCAGGACCTTGATGTTCTATGCTACTGCGAAGGGAAGTGATAACGTGAAAGTATAAGTATAATTTGAAAAATGTAATTTGAAACGAATACAACCTACATCACCAGTAGTCTCACTTTTGGTGGGATATGATATACTGGTGATCCCTGTGGAAAAACAGAAAGAGAGATCAAATGCTTGTGTCTAGTGAGCTTATAAAATGGTGAGTCACATATACTCATCTCTTAGCATGCCTTCATGTATATAGTGAAATTCAAAGATGTAAAGTAAACTTACCCGTGAATTACGAGTAATCAGCCTCACCTCACCTGGCAACAGCTCAGGACGGAGGCACCGCTCTAAAAAGAAATGTTGGCAGGGGTCAGACTAAGATGTACAATCTAGTCTACCTGCAACTGAGTAATTATTAAAAACAATTTGTTCACATTGCAATCCTGAACAGGGTCAATGCGGGAACTCAAAGGTAATAGCTGACAACATGATGAATGATGTATCTATACATTCCAAACAAGTTGGTGCTGCTGCTTGTTGTTCTTACACATGTAACCAAACTTCACAGCATCCTACTGTTCTTCGGTAATTACACGTGTCTATTTAATAAAGCATTTGTTGTTGCTCAAAGCACATCATCTATTTTTAGTTTAGCTTACAAATAAATATGTGTACAGCTATCTCTTGTAGTATAAGATAGGCTGCTGATTCCATAGTGGACTCACAAGAAGACGAGAATGTATGGTGTCGCACTGGTCGCTTATGTGCAACAAAAAACCATAGTGCTGCACCTGAAGTGGTTGTATGGTTAGGAGGGGTACAACAGGACTCACAAAGATAATATGGTGTCTTTGCAGGACCAAGAGGAGTTTTGGTGACATGGCATACATCTCAGTAATTGGAATGGAGTGTTAGATATCACGATCAGCCGTGGACGACAGACGCTCTTTATTTCATTCTACGCGTCGTAGTCGCGTTGAAACTATTCCCTGTCTCAACTAGCCATGAATGGCTAATGCTCTCAATCTTATACTGAGCGTCGTTATCAAGCTTAATAGACAGGCGCTGTATAGTTCTTACTCACTCCATAGTGATATCAACTGCAAAGACCTGCTTATTTTAGTCTAACTCGTTTATCCATATGACAGCTAGTATGACAAACAGACTAGGGCACTCCATATTAATGTCAACTTAAAAGACCTGTTTATTTAAGTCTAACGCGTTTAACCATATGACAACTAGTATAACAGGCAGTCCTATCCGTCGGTACCCCGGACTTTCAAAAGCTGCGACCGGAGGTAACTGACGGTAGGCTGTAATGGTCTTTTTATACATATTCACGTAGCCGCCCTGCACCGGTGTTTCCAATTGACCTATTTGCGCGGCCCGTCATAATGACGTAACGCGTAAGAAACTACCCGCGGGCCCGCAGAATCATGGGAGTTGTGGTTTCGCGTTAAAAACTGGATCCGTATTATCGGATAATTTAGCCAACTCTTTCTATGTGTAATTGAGATAATGAAAGATGCATGTACTCATGCGGCAATGTATAACACTTAATTTATATTTTATATTTATGAGCTTGACGATGTTCGAAACTGACTAGAGAGGTGTGGTGCAGCGGCCAGGGCAGCTGACTTCGGAGCACAGGGCTCACGGTTCGATCCCCAGCTCCGGCGGCAGCTCAGCTCAGCACCATGTGACTCTGGGCAATAGCTCACTTAATTTCCACGACGGCCCCCAGCGCCTTGAGACCCGTAAGGGTGAGTAGTTCGCGCTATACGGATTTAGATTTAGACTACATGTTAGCGGATAATTTGATGTATAGTTGAAAAAATGAAAGCTTATGTACTCCCAATGGGAGGGGGTGGGTTTAGGTATCCCAGCATTCTCCTGCTCTTTTTTTCTGTCGTGGAGATGGTCATCTCCACTTTGTTAAGGAATGGGACGAGGACAACGGGACCAGGAGTAATGAAGATTACTGGTAAGTAATAGGGCATTATGTGGTATGGTGACACTGGCATAACGAAAATTGAGGGGGCCTCCCTGCACGGTACGTAGAGGGGGCCCCCTCCGGGCTCAATCAGGAGCTCTCCGGCCAGAGTGCAGTGCCAAGGGGGCCCCCTGAAGCTTGGGGCCCCCCCGCACCGCGGGGGCCTGTGTTACGCCCCTGTGGGGTGAATAGATAGTGGTGAGAGCTGTACAGAATAGATATTAGGATGTGTAGATACTAATATATATTGATGTGAAGATATGGTGAGGTGAAGATACACACCAATATAAAGGTATGCCTATGTGAAGTTAGGCTGATGTGAAAATATGCCTATGTTAAGATATGCCGTTATTAAGATATCTCGACTTCAGCATACAATAACATAAGAATATGCTGATGTTAAAGTTTAAAAAGGTTGTAGTGCTGGCTCCAGAATGTATTGAACAGAAGTGGACGTTTGCACATGTGTGCATGTATGGAATTGTGTGATGTGGAATTGTGTGTTGTTGTGTGGAGTTATGTGTAGTGGGATTAATGTGGCATGGTGTGCAGTGGAATTATATGGATAGTAATTATGTGGTATTGAGTGTACTGAAATTATGTGGAGTGTGATTGTGCATTATGGAGTGTAATTATGTGTAGTGGTATTGTGTGTTAGTTAATGTTAGAAATACGAGTAAGAACAAATGCGATTTCTAGACTAGTGGGGCGCACGTAGTTACCTCCTTGATAGTAATCTTTTTATTAGTCTCAGAGGAAAGAAAGGCAAAGTGGAAGCGCCGAGATTGGAATCTGTGATACACAGAGCAGACCAGTAGGTGCATTAACTCATTGAGGCACCAGGCCGGGTACAAACAGGACCAGTGACGTGTAAAGGGGTCGAGACACTTCACATTCCTCCTTCACACTGTGTTTCAACTGTTAGAACCGGTTTAAGTAAGGAAGGTTCTGGCTCCGTCGGCAGAGAACGGACCACGGAGGAAATTTTTGTATGTTGTGAGCAAGTGTTTACCAGGATGGTTAGAGGTGTTTGCTCGCTCCCTCCCGCAATTAAATTTTTTTTATATCTAAAGATGGCTCTGACAGTCATGTCACACTCACAAAGTGCTACGAGTAACATCGATTTCACATCCATTGATATATTCAGAGATACAGACCCCATCAGAGGACAGACTAGGTCTGAGTATCCAATTACAGAACAACGTTTCACATTAAAAGGATGTAGAAAAGGCTTAGATTTGTCTTTACTGTAACATCAGAAACAAACCTTGGCAAAACCAACATCCTGGCTTTAATATGCTCAAGCAAATGCACGTTTGTGAGTTCCTAATGCAACACACTGTGAGCCCCTTCTGCGCACGAACATCACTTAATAAGTCCCCGAAACCCTGCGCTGTAAATCTTAAATTTTTTCCCACTTTTAGTGTCCCCAAATCTCTGACCTTGTGTTACTGATCTTGCCTCACTCCCACGGTTTAGAGAAATGGACTGTGTAGTGACGGAGCCACCCGGCCCGTCCACGCAAGACACACACGCACGCACGCACCCCGAGGGCGGGCTCGCCCGAGGGCTTAAATAAAGGGGCTCTCGACCGATCGGGGTCTTGGCCCAGTAACGAACCACAGTGTCAGTGTCCGTCATTTGCCTCCCACATGTGCCTGCGGCCTACCACACGTATCCTGATTATCGTGGCGTAGCAGGATACCACACTGGCGACGAGGCGGGTCTCACCCACGCCTCTGCCGTGCCCTACTCACGGTGCCTGATCCTGGTGCTGTGGCCGCGGCATGCACCGCCAACGAAGCTGCCCTGCGGAGCGTGTGCGGCCTGCCTGCCGGCCCGGCACATCACCGCAGCGGGAGCCCACCCCGCGAAGCAGCTGCTGTCCTGTGGAGGAGGTCGCGCTGTCGCGCACCTCGTCAGCGGGTGCCCACCCCGCAATACCCGGTTCCCCGCCCCGACACCTGGGTCGCGTGGCGCCTGCGGCTGTAAGAAGACGGTGTCAGCAGCGATCTGCGGAAAGGTGAGCCCGGCCCCGCTGGAAGCGTGTCTGTGCGCGCCCCAGACACGCTGCTCCCACACTGCTGTAGTCGAGCCTACGCATAGAGCCCTGCAAGGCCTGCTGTGCGCCGCGGTCACGCGGTGGAGCTCACGGCTGGCAGGGAAGTGAAGAGCGTCCCCAGCGCAACTTGTGCAGCGAGTCGACGCCGGAGCCAGCGTGGGTGTGGCTCTCCCTCTCTCTCCTGTGCACTCGTCTCCCGCTAGGCCCAGTTGGCTCCCCAGTGCCAGCACTAGATTCTGCACATATTACGCCTGCTACTTCTGCGTGGCCTTTGTCCGTCCAGAAAAAAAAAGAGAGTCAGAAGGCATACATCTGCTCAGCACTGCTCCCATGCCAGCCTGCCACTTGCCAGACTGGCACTCCACTTACCTGCCTGGCGCACTCACCAACAACAACTGCTGCCTGAACTAAGACAGTGAGGGGCATTTGTAACACGGGCCCGCGCTCTGCACCTGCCTACAAATAGACGTCCCTGCCCCACCTCGCCTGCCGTGCTGCACGCGCCCCAGGACGTGACAGACCACGCTGGCAATACATCATGAGTGTGCAGAATGCAGATGGAGGGGGTAATGCACCCGTGGTGCCGCCACCCCCACCACCGCCTCAGCAGGCTGCTGTACCGGATCATCCTCGGCCTGGTCAGGCCATGGCTGCCCCCCTACCGCCATTCAGCGAGCTGTCTGATCCCGCCACCGCTGCGGCCCGCTGGAAGTCCTGGATCGGCCGCCTGGACCATTACTTTGTGGGTGTGCGGGAGACCGATGGAAGAGTAAAGAGGTCGCTCCTCATGTGCTATGGAGGGGGTGAACTATACGAGCTGTTTGAGACTTTGCCCAACACCGGAACGGATGATGATTACAATGGAGCAGTGGCAGCCCTGAACCGGCATTTTGACCCCCAAATAAACCCCGACTTTGAGCGCTTCAAACTCAGACAAGCGCGTCAAGGGGAGGCTGAAACCATTGACGTCTTCTACGCCCGTCTAGAAAAGCTGGCGAGCTCCTGCACGCTGCCCGACCAGAGGGAGGAAATTAGGGCGCAGGTCATCCAGGAATGTCGTTCCGTGACACTGCGCCGTCTGATACTGCGCCAGCTGGGCACCAGTCTTGATGAAATCCTCGTGCTCACCAGGTCCCACGAGCTGTCCAATGCGCGTGCAGACGAGATGGAAGCGGCCCTCAACCGGCCCGCACCTCAGGTCGCAACGCCTCGACCCCTGGTGGTCAAAGAAGAGAGAGTGGACGCGATTCAGAGACGGCCCACTCAACCACGAGGATCCACTAGACCTCCCCAGAAGAATACATGCGGCAACTGTGGTCTGGATCACCCTCCGGCAGGAAGATGTTTCGCAAGAGGAAAAACGTGCTCCCAGTGCGGAAAACGTAACCATTTTGCAAAAGTCTGTAGGAGCGGAAGAGGAAGGAGCGGTGCCCCTGGCTCACGCGGACTCTCGACGGCGGTGAGGCAACTGACGCTGGAGGACCCGGCGGAACAAACGGACAACACCCCACCAGGGTTTGGCTTGGGTGCTGATGACGACGATGTATTCTTCGTATCCTTTGTCAGCCGGGAAGGAACACGGCGCCGACCGCCGCCCATGTGTACTGTCACCATCGCTGGATCTCCCGTGAGTGCCCTCATAGACACCGGAGCGTCAGTAAACGTGATGGACAGTGACCAGTACGAGAAGCTATCACCACGTCCGCCACTCCTGCCGTCCAAGGCACGGATATACACGTATGATGGAAACGAGCCGCTTCCTCTACGAGGAGTCATGGACGTTGAAATTGCCAGTGAGGGTCATCGTCTCAACGCAAAGTTCCACGTCACTGAAGGAAAACGAGGCACCCTCCTCAGTTGCCACACGGCGGAGGATCTGGAGCTAGTGTTCTTTGCGAACCAGGTGCATGACCTACATGCTCGAGAGATGCTCAGAGACTTTCCCATGCTGTTCGAGGGCCTCGGCTGCCTGAAGGGGAAGACGTTCAAGCTGCACGTTGATCCGACGGTCCGGCCCATGGCCTTGAGGCATTGGCGGGTGCCATTTCACTTGCGGCCGCAAGTGGAGGAGGAGCTGAAGAAGTTGGAAGACCTAGGGGTGATAGAGAAGGTGTCGGGCCCCACACCGTGGGTGTCCCCGCTGGTCGTGGCCCCGAAACCGAAACAGCCAGGGGCCATTCGACTCTGTGTCGACATGCGCCTACCAAACAAGGCCGTGAAGAGGGAACGTCATCTCACGCCAACGATGGATGACATTGTGGCCGACCTGAACGGCGCCAAGTGGTTCACCAAACTCGACCTCAATGCCGGCTATCATCAGCTGGAGCTCCACCCTGACAGTAGGAACATCACAACGTTCTCCACTCATGTAGGACTGCGTCGCTACAAGAGATTGAGCTTCGGCGTATCATCAGCCGCGGAGGTGTTCCAAAACGCAATAAGAGAGACTCTCACGGGACTGCAGGGTGTAATAAACTTGAGTGATGACATCCTCGTATTCTCCAAGACGCTGGAGGAGCACCACATACACCTCCGAGCTACTCTTCAACGGCTGGCAGACAACGGACTCACCTTATACAAAGCCAAGTGTTAGTTTTATCAAGAGTCGGTGGACTTCTTCGGGTACATCTTCTCCAGGGAAGCAGAGGCAATACGTTCTGCCCCGAGACCAACGTCAGCCACCGAAGTCCGGAGCTTCCTCGGGATGGCCACGTACTGTGGCGATTCATTCCCAACCTGGCGTCCCTGTCCGAGCCGCTCCGGGCCCTCACGAAGTCTGGTCAACCATGGGTCTGGTCCGCAAGGGAAGATCTGGCATTCCAGGCTGTCAAGGAGGCCCTCATCGACGACAAAGTCATGGCATACTTCCGCCCACATCGTCGCACTGAAGTTGTGGTGGATTCAAGTCTTGTAGGACTGGGCGCCGTCCTGATACAGGAAACAGAGTCCAAGGAATGGGTTTCAACTGCATACGCCAGCCGGGCGTTGACTGCAACGGAAATGAGGTACGCACAGATAGAGCGCGAAGCCCTGGCCATCAAGTGGGCATGCCAGCACTTCCATCTCTACTTATATGGACATGTGTTCCGGGTGGTCACGGACCACAAAACTCTGGTTCCTCTCTTCGCTGGCACGTCTCGACTCGCCCCTCCCCAGATTGAGAGATGGGCCGTTCAGCTGCAGGCCTATCACTTTGAAGTAATCTTCCGTCCGGGGGTCAACAATCCTGCCGACTTCTTATCGCGGCACCCCGGCCCAACAGTGCCGTCCAATGCGCTGGTCGACGAAGACTACACTGAAGAATTTGTCCGGATGGTCTCCCTCGAAGCATGCCCAGTCGCTCTCACGCTGGAAGACGTCGGGAAGGCTACCGAATCAGATGAATGCCTTGCCAAGGTCAAGACCACGTTAGCTAACAGGAACTGGCGTCACTTCCTAGATGGTATCAGCTCCTTGACGGCGGAGGAAAGGCTGTTCCGACAACAGGTGTGGAGAGTTCAGAGCGAACTCAGCGAAGGCCTTCATGGAGTCGTATTGCGAGGAACCACCCTATTGATCCCGAGGAGCCTTCAAGAAGAAGTGGTCCGTCTAGCGCATCAAGGGCATCAAGGGGTCTCGAAGACCAAGGCCAGGCTGAGGAGCAAAGTCTGGTTCCCAGGGATGGACACCATGGTCGAGGAGGTCGTCCGCTCATGCCATGCCTGCAACATCACGGGTGGCGATCCTGCACCTCACCCTGTAATCACAGAAGATCCGTGCCTGGAGCCGTGGTCCAAAGTGAGCCTAGATTTCGGATCATTTCCGGATGGACGGAGCACCCTGGTACTCATCGACTCCCACTCGAAGTTCCCGGTGGTGGAGGTGGTGTCATCAACAGCGTTTCATCACGTCAAGACTGCTCTTGAGCGCGCCTTCGCCATGATGGGACTGCCTGCGGAGGTTAAGTTAGATAACGGGCCGCCGTTCCAGGGAGGAGAATTCCAGGAGTACCTCGCCTCCAGAGGCATCCGACACAGGAAGATCACGCCTCAGTGGCCCCAGGCGAACGGAGAGGTAGAACCGTTCATGCGAACAATGAATCGGGCCCTCAGAATTGGAGTGGAGAAGGGAGAAGATGCCAAGCAGTGCCTCCTGCAGTTTCTCAGTGCATATCGCCAAACCCCACACTGCACCACCCAGTGTGCACCGGCTCACCTGGTGTTTCGGAGAGCGCCCAGAGACAGTGTTCCCGCGGACCCGTCATGGACTCCCCCGGCGCTGGATCAAGAGGCTGCCCAGGCCCGGAGGAAGATGTCCAATGAGAAGGCGAGCCAAGCTAGAAGAGCGCAACCGAGGCACATCCGCGTTGGCGACCAAGTCGTGGTGAAAGACCGATACCCCGGCTGGAAGTATCGCACCCCATACGAGCCCGAAGTGTGGGAGGTTGTCAATGTGCAGGGCACCATGGTGTCAGCGATGCGTGGGACTCGCGTAGTCACGAGAAACACCTCATGGTTCAAGAAGATCGTGAGTGGACCGCCGACCGACCGTGCCCCGGAAGACCTCGAGGAAGAAGAAGGGGTGGTCTCCACAGATACCGCTCCTGACAGCCCGGAGCCAAACCAGCACCAAGCAGGAGGAGCGGTAGTTATGGCGGAAGAGCCACAGAGTTCTGGAACCGCGTTGTCCGAGCCGGAGAGAGATGCAGAGGGGTTGGAAGCAAAGAAGAGCTCCCGGAGCCAGAGGTATGGTCTCCGGCCGAACCCAACTCCCAGCCAGAAACTGAGAGACTTTGCGTGGTGCATAAAGAAAGACTGAACAGTCACCCGAAAAGGGTTTTCTTTGTATCTAAAAGATTGGAGGGATGTAGTGACGGAGCCACCCGGCCCGTCCACGCAAGACACACACGCACGCACGCACCCCGAGGGCGTGCTCGCCCGAGGGCTTAAATAAAGGGGCTCTCGACCGCTCGGGGTCATGGCCCAGTAACGAACCACAGTGTCAGTGTCCGTCATTTGCCTCCCACATGTGCCTGCGGCCTACCACACGTATCCTGAGTATCGTGGCGTAGCAGGATACCACAGACTGTACATGCCCCTCTTGTCCCCGCACGACCTCCCCTGCACCAAGGCAAACACCACGAATAAAGTTGCGAAGTATTGTCCATTAGAATGCAAGGGGGTTTTAATGATTATATTCGTATTTTAGAAACTAATGCTACTTACTAGGTAAGGTAAAATCAAAATGAATAAATCTACAGTTTATAAAGATGCACATTTACGAGCAAAAAGAAATCTAGAAAATGCTAAAACAAACCACTTCCGTTCACTGAGAGCCAGACGTAGGAGAAATTCCATGCGCAAAACACGTTAAAATCAATTTAATGACCTGTTTTCTGATAGCGAAACGCCCTCTTTTTATTAAACTAAACAATGTATAGAAAAGGCCGGTTATTTAGACATCCAAATGAAAATGTGCACTTCACACTTTATGAAATTAGAATTTCAATATTGGATAAGATAAACTGACCAACTTCCACAAGGCGCTATTTAACAACAGGTTCACTGGGCGCTAGTTAACAAAAGCATCGGACAGATACACCCGTGTTTGTGGTGCAACGCTCGGATCTGGGATGTAATTATAATTTAAATATGTTATAATGTAAGATATCTACCTTTATAAGGTGCTATTAAAAGGCATATTTTTAGACTATTGTAAAACACAACCATCAGACACACAGATGGGGCCGGAGGTAAAACGCTCCGGTTCAGGTGTATTGAATTTGCATTTATATAGCGCTTACTACCCCTAACAATGCACTGAAGTGAAATTATAATGTAAACACAACCTCCATATGCGCTATTAAAACTAGTTTTCGGCTCTTATATACACAACCCTCGGACAGATACACAAGGGCTGAGGTCTAACGCTTCGGATGGGGGATTTAGTTATAATTTAACTATTCAACAATATAAGTATACAGACGACCACGAGGCTCTATGACATGTTTTTGGTCCCTTTTTAAAAACAAGGCTGGGACATACATATGGGGGCAGAGGTCGGAAGCTGCAGTTCTGGAATTAAATTATATTTTATATATTGAATAACATCAGAACACCAACCTCATTCAGGTGCTGCAACATAATCTTTTCTACGCACTTATAAATGTAAGACTTAGACATACATACAGGGCTGGGGCCCGAAGCTCCGGATCTGGGGTTCAACTATAATTTAAATATTCCACAATATAAGCACACTGTTAGACCTGGCACCATTGGCGTGGGTCTCCCTTCCATTTTTCGCTGTTGTCTCCTCTGTTTTACTGGTGTTAGATGCTCTGGGCGCTGTGCCACTGCCATTCAGTGTCACAGCGCGAATGCTCCCTGTATAAATATGTCTATGTGAATTGGTATATCCCTGATTGGCTTATTTGGGTTACCTGTTAGTCCCTAGTAGTGTGGCCTATGTGTGCCCAGGGCTGGTAAACCAAATGCTGCTGGTGGGCCTGCAGCACTGATGTGTGCCACCCACAGAAGCAGCTTGTAAAGTGTGTCTCAGACCTGCCACTGCAGTGTCTGTGTGCAGTCCAGAACTGCCATCTTGGCTGTGAAGTGCACCCACTTCCCAGCCCCTGAACCTTCCCTTGGCATCCTGTAAGTCGCCCCTAGGGTAGGGTGCATTGTATGTGTAAGGTAGGACATGCCTTGGTGTGTGTAGCATGTCCTGGTAGTGAATTATGCCCCATTTCGTTTTTCACTACTGTAAGGCTACCTGTTCCTCATAGGCTAGAATGGGCAGTTTGACTATTACATGCTATAGTCCTAACTGACCCCAGGGACATGGTAGAAAAACGAATTTAGTATGCCTGAGCTCAGAATATTAAAATACACCTTTTAGTGAAGTTTATTTTTATATTCTGTGTTTGAAAATACCACTTTTAGAAAGTAGGTATTTTCTTGCCTAAGCCTTCCAGTGTGCTCTGCCGTTATGTGTATTGGCTGTCTGGTTTTAGAGGGGCAGGACAGGCTGAGTCAGACCTTGGTGGAATAGAGAGATCTGCATTTAGAGTGTGGGGAAGGGTGGCTCTTTGATCTGAATAGGGCTGTGCCTGGCAAGGTGAATGCTGGCTCCACCTCCCACTGTGTGTCTGCTAGCAGACCCCTCTTTCTGAAAGGAAGGATGCAGCCTGGTAAACAAAGTGCTCCAGGCCTGAGCAGAACTGGTTCTGGCTAGGTTCAGGGACTGGTAGCTTCAAGGATCAAAGGCTTTTGGGGTATAAATATCTGTGCTCAAACCCCCTACATTTGTATTGCTTTTGGATCTGGAGAGGAAACTCTGTCCGTGCCACTGGAGGAATCTGCAGGAAGTGACTGTCCTTGTGCTTGTGTGTTGTTTCTTGCACTGGCCTGCAGCAGTGACCACTGGACCTTGAAGAAGAGGAAAAGGAACTATTGAGAGAACTTTTATTTTTGTACAGCAATCACCCAAGGGCTAGGAAAAGAGCTAGCCTCCTGCTGGAGTCTCAGGCACAACAGACTCCACCACCAACCTCCTGCTTCCTCCCTGCGAGGACTGCTATCTGCTGAGGAGGCTCCTGTGAGTTCCAGGGCCTCTATTTTTGCATCAGAGAGAAGAGGGTAAGAAATCGACGCTAACGCATCTTTGCGGGCCGCTGCAGTCGAGAGCGCTGGGAAAATCATCGCGCTGCTGCCGCCGAGGGCCCGCAACCCGAAACCATCGCTGACGCCCCTTTGCGAGCCGCTGCAGCCGAGACGCGCTGGAAAGATCATCGCGCTGCTGTCGCCGCGCGCTCGCAACCCGGACAGAAATCATCGCTTCGAGACATCGCAGTGCGGACGCCGTGCGTTCGCCACTTTGATCGCATCACACCGGATTTCGTCGCTCCCTCGCGGAGCGTCTTGTCTTCGCATCGCAACACGATCGCATAGCGCAACAGGATCACCGCATCGACTTCTCCCACGCGGCAAGAAAGTCATCGCATCGGCGATCCAGCGTGCAGAAGTTTGTCGCATCGTCTCCGCACGCATCCCGCAGATCGG
Source organism: Calotriton arnoldi (assembly GCA_963921515.1). Classification (NCBI taxonomy): domain Eukaryota; kingdom Metazoa; phylum Chordata; class Amphibia; order Caudata; family Salamandridae; genus Calotriton; species Calotriton arnoldi. The sequence goes on from CAWUFW010000557.1 coordinate 2,784,322, forward strand.
CGCATCATCCTCCCTTGCGGCAAGGATTTCAACGCATCGCCGGCCTCGCGTGCCGAGAATCATCGCTACAACTTCTTTGCGACACTTTGTTGGTTTTGCAACTAAACCCAGGTACTTTGTGAAAGAAAGGGTCGCAGAGACCACTGCTTTGAACTTGAACCTTATTTTTGCAACCTTTGAACTATTTTTGACAGCCCTTCAACAGCTATACTATTTTTGACAGTATTGTGGCTTTTACAGTTATTGGTCTTGTGATAAATCTGCCTTTATATAAAGATACTTATTTTTTATAATAACTACTTGTGTGGTGTCCCTTTGTAGTGTTCCTCATTGTGTTACTGTGTATGATCATAAATGCTTCACACCCTGCCTCTGAGATAAGCCTACCTGCTCGTGCTACGTTACCACAGGGTTGAGCAGGGGTATTAAAGAGGGTAGCCCTCTCACTCTGACTTAGGAAGAAGGGTCCCTACTTGGACAGTGGCCAGCCATTGCCAACTAGAGACCCCCATTTCTAACATTGGTGGTCAGCGGTGAGGATCTGGACTTGCATTTATGATCGCATACAGTAATTATAGTGTACACTACTAGTGAGTGCAGACCATAACGTACCGCATACATTTTTTGAGAATTTTTTTGCTCCTATATTGTGATTGATATTGCCGGTGATTTTTCACCCGCGCACATTTTCTGAGAGTTTTGGGATCCTATATTGTGATTGATATTGCCGGTGATTTTTCACCCGCACCCATTTATTGAAAGTTTTGATCCCCTATTGTGATTGATATTGCTGGTGATTTTTCACCCACGCACATTTCTGAGAGTTTTTGGGATCCTGTATTGTGATTGATATTGCCGGTGATTTTTCACCCGCGCACATTTATTGAAAGTTTTTGATCCCCTATTGTGATTGATATTGCTGGTGATTTTTCACCCACACACATTTCTGAGAGTTTTGGGATCCTGTATTGTGATTGATATTGCCGGTGATTTTTCACCCGCGCACATTTATTGAAAGTTTTTGATCCCCTATTGTGATTGATATTGCTGGTGATTTTTCACCCACGCACATTTCTGAGAATTTTCTAGGATCCTATATTGTGATTGATATTGCCGGTGATTTTTCACCCGCTTACATTCTTTTGAGAAGTTTTCTTCTGTCCTTTATTGATATTGCCAGTTATTTCTACAATGGGCAAGCCCAGATCCAATGCCTCAGAAGATCTCTCCTGGGAAGAAGAGAAAATAGAAACCTACAATGCCAAGCAGCTCAAATATTTTTGCAAGCAATTCACAGTCCCTATCACAGGTCTCACTAAGAGGGAGGAGTATTACAAGGCGCTGAAGGCCTGGCTAGAAGCCAGGGAGGCCCCTAAGGATCTAGGAGAGCTGGTGGAGGGAGGAGAGCAGCAGGGCGATGTAGTAGACTTAGTAGGAGACCCAGCCCTTTCCAACCCGGGCTCTAGTGTGTCCGCTAAGGGTCTGTCCCCAGAAGAGCTGGAAGACAGGGAGAGAGATAGGCGGCATAATATGGAGATGGCTAAGCTTAAAATGGATGGTCACCGGGACCTAGAGAACAAGAAGTTAGAAATTGAGATTATGAGGATGAAGCTTGAGCATGAGAGAGTATTGAGGGAGTTGGAGATTAAAGCTAAGAGCATGGAGATCTCCCCTCTGGTGGCAGCGTACCTGTAGTGCACCCTGAGAGTAGGGTGTATATACCCAAGGAGGTTATCAAAGATTTCCACAAAAGTGAAGATATTGGGCAATGGTTTGCCGCTTATGAAGTAGCCATGGTGTCCCACCGGGTCCCTGAGAAGGATTGGGGAGCAGGGTTATGGGGACGCTTTGTGAGTGAGGGGAGGGATACCTTGTTGGACCTGCCCCCAGAAAGTAGGATGGTTTACGCCCACATGAGGGAAGCGTTGGTGACCCGCTATGGTTTGACCCCTGAGATGTATAGACAGAGGTTTAGGGTCTGTAAGAAGCTAGAGGGTACCACGTGGGTTGAATATGTGTCCTTTTTTTGCAGAGCCATGGAACGCTGGGTAAGAGGTAGCAAAGTAGAAACTTTTGCACAGTTTTATGATTTGATTGCATGGGAGCATTTATCTAGCAATTGTTTTCCTGAGCTACGCCAGCACCTAATTGATTGCAAGCTGACTAACCCTAGAAAGCTTGCTGAGGAGACGGACCGCTGGGTGAGCACCCGGGTCCGCAAGGGTCCAGTGGGAGACGTCGCCAAAGGTGGGCAGGGTCCCCAGCAGAGGAGTGGGGGGACAAGGGTCAACAGAGGGAGTTCCCCCGAGGGCCCCAAAGTAATCCCCCAGGGAACCAAGCCGTGGTGTCCCAGCCCCCCAAGAAAGGAGGACCGGGCCCCCAACAGGTAGGCCTGTTCCCAGGGGGCCCCCACGTGTTACAACTGTGGTCAAGTGGGCCACAGATATTTTGACCCCCAGTGCCCCCAAAGGGGGCCAGTGCACCCCCCGTGCACCACCCCCGCCAGATTGCTAGTGTAGCCCTGGGAGAGGAGGAGATGGGTGCCCAGGAGGGGTGGGATCCCGTAGAATTGACCCTTGTCTCATTAGGGGACTTTGAGATGGTCCCCAAGCCTGCACTGCCTGCTAACACTAAAAAATACAGGCAGTGGGTGACCATCAATGGCCATAGGGTGGAGGCTCTAAGAGACACAGGGGCCAGTGTAACTGCTGTCAGCTCCCGGTTGGTGTCCAAAGAGCAGGTTGTCCCCCATGCATTCTACCCAGTAGTGTCCGCCGACAACTCAGAGAGCCAATGTGAGGTGGCTCAGGTTCCCTTTGAGTGGGGGGGTCTCAGGAACTCTTCAGGTAGCTGTGAGGCCCGCCATGCCTGTAGACTGTCTGCTGGGCAATGATTTAGAGGACTCCCCGTGGGCTACGGTGGAGAGGAAGGCTCACTTAGAGATGTTGGGTCTGCCTGAGTGGGCGTGTGCTACCACTCGGTCCATGGCAGCCAAGGAGGGTGTTGAAAAGGATCTGGAGCCTGAGAGTAGGGCCCAGATCCCTGCCTTAGAGAGAAGGGGCAGGGGCGCGGGAAGCCGGCCCCCTTGGTTCCCACGGCCCAGGAAGGAGCAGACCCTGAAGGGGATGCCCTGGAGCCTACCGGGGAGCAGATCACCGAACTGGGGGACCTGCCTGAGCTGACCCATTGGCAGCAGGAGGGGGACCCACCAGGGAGGAATTTTGTGAGCAGCAGAGAGTTTGCCCCTCTCTTGAGGGTATGCGGCGACAGGCTGCAGCCCAGGCAGAAGGTGACATGTCTGGTTCACATCTGATTTATTGGGAGAACAGTCTCCTGTATAGTGAGCCTAAGGTTGCTGAGCCAGGGTCAGCCCGTGTGCTGGTGGTACCCGAGGGCTTCAGAACCTTCCTACTGGGGTTGGCTCATGACATTCCATTGGCAGGACATCTGGGGCAGACCAAGACCTTTGAGAGGCTGGCTGCCCACTTTTATTGGCCCCAGATGCACAAGAGTTCAGACTCTCATTGCAGGACCTGTGAGACTTGCCAGGCAAGTGGGAAGAGTGGGGGAAGATCAAGGCCCCACTCCAGCCCTTTCCAGTTGTGAGTACCCCATTCGAGCGAGTGGGCATTGACATTGTGGGGCCTCTGGACCCCAAGACAGCCATGGGCAACAGGTTCATCCTGGTCTTGGTGGACCATGCCACCCGGTACCCTGAAGCCATCCCGCTCAGGACAGTGACGGCCCCCGTGGTGGGACGTGCACTGATGGGGATCTTCTCCCGTGGGATTCCCCAGAGGTGGTGTCTGACAGGGGGACCAACTTCATCTCCCAGTACATGAAGTCTCTGTGGAAGGAGTGTGGGGTAACGTATAAGTTCACCACTCCTTACCACCCCCAAGGTAATGGTCTGGTTGAAAGGTTCAACCGGACCTTGAAGGAGCATGATCATGGGCCTAGAAGAGCCCCTGAGGCGTAAGTGGGACGTCCTCTTGCCATGCCTGTTGTTTGCCTACCGGGAGGTGCCACAGAAGTCCTTAGGGTTCAGTCCCTTTGAACTCCTCTATGGCCACCCGGTTAGAGGACCTCTGAGTCTGGTCAAGGAAGGCTGGGAGCAATCTCCCAGGAAACCTCCCAAGATGTATTTAGCTACATGTTGGCCTTCAGGAACCAGACTCGGCGTTTCAGAAAAATTGCTGAGGCAAATCTGGAAGCCAGCCAAGAAGAAATGAAACGTTGGCACGACCAGAATGCCACTCTGGTCGAATTTCAACCTGGTCAGAAGGTTTGGGTACTGGCCCCAGTGGAGCCTTGTGCGCTCCAAGATAAGTGGACCGGTCCCTTTGAGGTGGTGGAGCGCAAAAGTCCAGTTACCTACTTGGTGGACTTTCAGTCTCCCAGGAACCCCTTGCGGGTCCTGCATGTGAACCGCCTAAAGCCCCACTTTGAGAGGTCTGAAGTGGGCATGCTTCTTGCCACAGATGATGGGGTTGAGGAGGAGAGTGAGCCTCTCCCTGACCTCCTGTGTGCAGGAGAGAAGGATGGGTCAGTGGAGGGTGTGATCCTCTCCACCACACTGACCCCTGAGCAGCAGAGCGATTGTCACCACCTGTTGGGGCAATTTTCTGATTTGTTCTCCCTGGTACCTGGTGTCACTGATTGGTGCGTCCATGAGGTGGATACCGGGGACAGTTCTCCTGTCAAGCACAAGGCTTACAGGGTAACTGACAGGGTCAGGGCTTGCATTAAGGAGGAGGTCTCCAAAATGTTCGCCCTAGGGGTGGTTGAGTCCTCTAGCAGCCCCTGGTCCAGCCCCGTGGTCTTGGTACCAAAAGCTGCGACGCCTGGTGCCACTCCTGAACTTAGGTTCTGTGTGGACTACCGAGGTCTCAATTCGGTCACCAAGACCGACGCGCACCCCATCCCCAGAGCTGATGAGCTCATAGACCGGTTAGGGGCTGCCCGGTACCTCAGCACGTTTGATCTGACGTCTGGGTACTGGCAGATCGCCTTAACGGATGGGGCAAAGGAGAGGTCAGCATTCTCCACACCAGATGGGCACTACCAGTTCCGTGTGATGCCCTTTGGGATGAAGAATGCCCCTGCCACCTTCCAGAGATTGGTCAACCAGGTGTTGGTTGGGCTGGAGGCTTTCAGTGCCGCCTACCTGGATGACATTGCAGTGTTTAGTTCCTCCTGGGAGGACCACTTGCGCCACCTCTGGGAAGTGTTGATGGCGCTGCGCAGGGCAGGCCTCACAATCAAGGCCAGTAAGTGCCAGATTGGGCAGGGTTCTGTGGTGTACTTGGGACACCAGGTGGGGAGCGGCCAGGTGGCGCCCCTGCAGCCCAAGATTGAAACCATCCTGACTTGGGAGCCCCCAAGGACCCAGACCCAGGTGAGGGCCTTCTTAGGACTCACGGGTTATTACAGGAGGTTTGTCAAGGGGTATGGCAACATTGTTGCACCCTTGACTGAGCTGACTTCCAGAAGCGGCCAAAGATTGTGAACTGGACTGACACCTGTCAGAAAGCCTTTGATGCCCTCAAAACTGCTATGTGTACAGCACCCGTACTCCAGGCGCCCAATTTTGCTAAGGAATTTGTTGTCCAGACAGACGCTTCAGAGCATGGGGTGGGGGCCGTTCTGTCACAGATAAATGAGGAGGGACTAGACCAACCTGTGGCCTTCATCAGTAGGAGGTTACTTCCACGGGAACAGAGGTGGAGTGCAATTGAGCGTGAGGCATTTGCTGTGGTCTGGGCACTGAAGAAGCTGAGACCATACCTGTTTGGGACTCACTTCCGGGTTCAGACAGACCACAGGCCCCTCAGATGGCTGATGCAGATGAGGGGTGAGAATCCCAAGTTGTTGAGGTGGTCCATTTCCCTACAGGGTATGGACTTCACGGTGGAACACCGCCCTGGTACAGAACACGCCAATGCTGATGGTCTGTCCAGATTTTTCCGCCTTAGCGATGAGAACTTCCAAGGGGATGGGTAGTTCTCCCCACATTTCAGCTGGAGGGGACGTGTGTTAGACCTGGCACCATTGGCGTGGGTCTCCCTTCCATTTTTCGCTGTTGTCTCCTCTGTTTTACTGGTGTTAGATGCTCTGGGCGCTGTGCCACTGCCATTCAGTGTCACAGCGCGAATGCTCCCTGTATAAATATGTCTATGTGAATTGGTATATCCCTGATTGGCTTATTTGGGTTACCTGTTAGTCCCTAGTAGTGTGGCCTATGTGTGCCCAGGGCTGGTAAACCAAATGCTGCTGGTGGGCCTGCAGCACTGATGTGTGCCACCCACAGAAGCAGCTTGTAAAGTGTGTCTCAGACCTGCCACTGCAGTGTCTGTGTGCAGTCCAGAACTGCCATCTTGGCTGTGAAGTGCAACCACTTCCCAGCCCCTGAACCTTCCCTTGGCATCCTGTAAGTCGCCCCTCGGGTAGGGTGCATTGTATGTGTAAGGTAGGACATGCCTGGGTGTGTGTAGCATGTCCTGGTAGTGAATTATGCACCATTTCGTTTTTCACTACTGTAAGGCTACCTGTTCCTCATAGGCTAGAATGGGCAGTTTGACTATTACATGCTATAGTCCTAACTGACCCCAGGGACATGGTAGAAAAACGAATTTAGTATGCCTGAGCTCAGAATATTAAAATACACCTTTTAGTGAAGTTTATTTTTATATTCTGTGTTTGAAAATACCACTTTTAGAAAGTAGGTATTTTCTTGCCTAAGCCTTCCAGTGTGCTCTGCCGTTATGTGTATTGGCTGTCTGGTTTTAGAGGGGCAGGACAGGCTGAGTCAGACCTTGGTGGAATAGAGAGATCTGCATTTAGAGTGTGGGGAAGGGTGGCTCTTTGATCTGAATAGGGCTGTGCCTGGCAAGGTGAATGCTGGCTCCACCTCCCACTGTGTGTCTGCTAGCAGACCCCCTCTTTCTGAAAGGAAGGATGCAGCCTGGTAAACAAAGTGCTCCAGGCCTGAGCAGAACTGGTTCTGGCTAGGTTCAGGGACTGGTAGCTTCAAGGATCAAAGGCTTTTGGGGTATAAATATCTGTGCTCAAACCCCCTACATTTGTATTGCTTTTGGATCTGGAGAGGAAACTCTGTCCGTGCCACTGGAGGAATCTGCAGGAAGTGACTGTCCTTGTGCTTGTGTGTTGTTTCTTGCACTGGCCTGCAGCAGTGACCACTGGACCTTGAAGAAGAGGAAAAGGAACTATTGAGAGAACTTTTATTTTTGTACAGCAATCACCCAAGGGCTAGGAAAAGAGCTAGCCTCCTGCTGGAGTCTCAGGCACAACAGACTCCACCACCAACCTCCTGCTTCCTCCCTGCGAGGACTGCTATCTGCTGAGGAGGCTCCTGTGAGTTCCAGGGCCTCTATTTTTGCATCAGAGAGAAGAGGGTAAGAAATCGACGCTAACGCATCTTTGCGGGCCGCTGCAGTCGAGAGCGCTGGGAAAATCATCGCGCTGCTGCCGCCGAGGGCCCGCAACCCGAAACCATCGCTGACGCCCCTTTGCGAGCCGCTGCAGCCGAGACGCGCTGGAAAGATCATCGCGCTGCTGTCGCCGCGCGCTCGCAACCCGGACAGAAATCATCGCTTCGAGACATCGCAGTGCGGACGCCGTGCGTTCGCCACTTTGATCGCATCACACCGGTTTCGTCGCTCCCTCGCGGAGCGTCTTGTCTTCGCATCGCAACACGATCGCATAGCGCAACAGGATCACCGCATCGACTTCTCCCACGCGGCAAGAAAGTCATCGCATCGGCGATCCAGCGTGCAGAAGTTTGTCGCATCGTCTCCGCACGCATCCCGCAGATCGGCGCATCATCCTCCCTTGCGGCAAGGATTTCAACGCATCGCCGGCCTCGCGTGCCGAGAATCATCGCTACAACTTCTTTGCGACACTTTGTTGGTTTTGCAACTAAACCCAGGTACTTTGTGAAAGAAAGGGTCGCAGAGACCACTGCTTTGAACTTGAACCTTATTTTTGCAACCTTTGAACTATTTTTGACAGCCCTTCAACAGCTATACTATTTTTGACAGTATTGTGGCTTTTACAGTTATTGGTCTTGTGATAAATCTGCCTTTATATAAAGATACTTATTTTTTATAATAACTACTTGTGTGGTGTCCCTTTGTAGTGTTCCTCATTGTGTTACTGTGTATGATCATAAATGCTTCACACCCTGCCTCTGAGATAAGCCTACCTGCTCGTGCTACGTTACCACAGGGTTGAGCAGGGGTATTAAAGAGGGTAGCCCTCTCACTCTGACTTAGGAAGAAGGGTCCCTACTTGGACAGTGGCCAGCCATTGCCAACTAGAGACCCCCATTTCTAACACACACCAATGTCTATAAGGCACACAAATATATATATTTTGGGCTCATGTAAACACAAGCCTCGGACATACGCATGGGGCGAAAAGCCTAGCGCTCCGGTGCTGAAATATATTTACAATTTAAATATTCGTTAATATAAGCAGGCCAGCATCGACCGGGCGCTATTAAAAAACATTTTTGTTGGTGCCTTGCAAACGCAGGCCTCAGACATACATGTTGTGCTGGGGTCCCACACTGCAGTTCTGCTATGAAATTATTATATAAATAGTCAGTAATCTATCCACACCAATCGCTGTAAGGTGCTAGAAAAAGAACATAAACATAAACCTAGAACACATACACAAAGCTGTCTCCACATTCAAACACACCAAGCTGCGGGCGGCGCACAAATACCGGAGCTGGAATCCTGTGGAACAGAGGCAGGGCGACACAGCTGATTGACCGCAGCCTACCGCAGGACTCTCCGCCCCCTTCCCAAACGAAGAGTACCCCCCGCAATGCTATTCAAGGGGAGCTCCACGGGTGTTTCATAAATTCTCACACTGTGTAAAGCTAGTGCAAAATGTATTTTAACATGTCTTAGGGTAACGCTTGTACAAGGAGATTTTATCTTCTTTGTATTTTGTACTGAATCGGGTGAACAAAAGGCACGGGAAATGCAGATCGATACTATGGCAATGGTTGAACTCCCTTTGTACAGGATTGGGTGAACATACGGCACGGGGCCAGTTCAAAGAAAACAAACAGCGAGGGACCAGTTCGAAGAAAAAAAAGAGTGCGCTGATCAAACCATGTATATATATATATATATATATATATATATATATAAACAAAAGAGTAGGGGGACATGTAACAGGGCCAGTAGCCATGAAAATAAAAAACACACTCAAAGGCGGGACAAATAGCAACGTTTCACCAACAGAAAAAAAGGAATTTCAAAAGGCACACGAAGGAACCAATTAAAAGTGATGGGCATGATGAAGGCCCATAGAAGGAATACCGCATGTCTCGTAAACAGCGCATGCGCTGCCTATGCTCGACCTAAAAATGCTAACTCCAGCAAGATACTGCTTATCTTCAAGAATAGTCTTCTAAGAGGATCTCAAAAAGTAAATACTAGAATCAAGGGCAGGTTAACAGAATTGTAATGGGGTTATGCTAGAAGGCCAAAATGATGTTAACAAAATGTCAACTTTCCACCTAGAACGACGGGGTTAGTTTTTTTACAATGAAAATATCACGAGGCATTAATCAGGCAGACAGATAATTGGCACAGATCACCAAACAGTAGAACATACTCCATTTGAGTGGATGGTACAGTCATCATTCCAACATGCGCCATTAAGTCACTTAAAATTCAGGAAGACCTAGTTCAGCCTTGAGATAGTCAAATGAGTAAGAAAGATAAGCACATGCTAAAAAACTGTAGCTGCCCAAAGGTCCAAGAAACTGTGGGTACCATGAGCTGAGAGTGGTTTGCTGTAATAGATAGAGCCTGTTTGTCAGCCAGTTGACAGGCTCTTTGAAATTAAAAATGCCTGGAAACAAAGCTAGGTGACAACAATTCAATACCGCAAGATATTGCTAAGACTTACAATTGGTGAGCGTGAAGCAAAGGATAGACTGGCAACTGTACTGGTGACCGATAAAAATACAAGAGCGTCATTTAAAGAGCACATAGAACTGTTGGAAATGTAGATGACATACAAGTGATTACATTCAAGTTTCCTGAATTTGACAGTCAATTGTCATTAAAAATAGATTCAAGCTCTACAACTGAGTCTAGAGATAAAAACATCATTTCAGATTGTCAGCAAGTTATTCTTCAGAAAACAGTACAGTTTTTATATAAATATATTTATAGTTTCAATCGTTTTTAAAGCATTTACTACAGGATGTTATGGATAAACTTTAAAGCGCCAACTGTAGATTCTCAGTGCTCACGATAATGCCTCAACACCCCACTAAATAGAGGGCGTACACTCTTTTTTTAAATTTATGCTTAAGACGAATAACTTGTTCTCCGCGGCCTTTCCTCAGAACAAAAAAACGTTGAACAACAATTATTCTAGAAAATTTGGAAAACTCCAAGAAGTAATAAAATACTGAATTGGATGCTAGCAACGTCACCTACGGCTTAGTTTGAACCATCACAATTACAGGAGATGATGTGAAATCTATACTTGGGAGCTCTATGGGAATTAACTTTTAACCTGCATAAAGTTTTATAGTTCGAACTCCTAGGTTATTTGTACCATTCTTTTGTATTCTTTTGGTACACTAACTTACAGAGAAATTGTTACATTTGGATACAATATTGAAGGGTAGGAATTAACTGTAATTCCTTTGAGATCGTTAACAGTCGAACCTATTAAATTCATCATTATGTCTGAGTGGTAACATGGCATCTGCCAAAAAATGTGGATATTCCAACCGCCCACCTCTACTTTTCCCTCATTTAAGGTGTGGAGTTAGGTTGCGTCCTATATATTACCATATAGTGGAAATCCTACCCCCAGTTCTTCCATTTGAAATGCCCGATAGGAATTTCACCAGTGTCCTTTCCTTTTGGAACTACTATGTAAACCATGATGGTAATGGATGGAAAAAGCACGGAAATTGCCCCTGGCACTGTGAAAAAGTCCACAGCACATAGCTACATTAGTTATGTTAATCCTGGAAATGTTCCTCCATTTTGAAATCTATATCCAGGTTGTTGGAGTTATCAGTAGGTCACTGATTTTGGATTTAGGTTATCTGATGGGGTCAGACTGACAATGTTCCCCAGCTTCTGCCTTTTGAGTAATTTTCTGTTCCTCTTGGTAGTGGATAAAAAATACAATGAGGAGAACCTTTGTCTATGAACCCTCACTTTCAAAGACTCTTGTGTGACCAACCCTCATTCAAGTGTGTGACTTCCAATGAGGGTATGATAGTGTTGATTATCTTTCCGTTTGGATATATCTCTTGCAACTTATTTTCCCTGTACAGTTTGGAGATTCATTAGATTTTATTTCCTATAATTGTTTTGCCTGAGTTCTGGTCACAGATTACGCTACATGCTGCCAATATCAGACACTTCTTAGTTTATGGCAACATTTAGTAGCATCTAATAGTTTGAAAAGTGGTTCTACATGGGCATGGTATTGTTCTCGATTAAGGGTACTCTGAATGTTGGAGTTAGACAAAGGGTCTGTAGCTTGTTTTACTCACCCATGGTAGTGTGATTAAGCAGTCTAAGGCAATAACTCTACTGAAGACGGTTTGAGCATTTGTATCAGATCAAGGCTAATTCAGTAATCAGCAAAGTCAATAGATATGAATGTCCAGACAGAGGCAGTTACTTTGTAATAGACACAACAAAAATAATATATAGAAATCATGGAATTTGAGTTGAACTTTAGGTAAAAATAAGCCAGTCTGAAAAAACATAGCCCTCTAGCATAAATTGTTCTTCGCAGACCACTGGCAGGCAAAACACCCCGCTGTTCTCACTTGAGAAAAGAAACCTCTAACAACCATGGGAGGAAATCACATCACTATCTACTGTTGAAGTGCCAATGCCCCGGAGCCCCTTTCCAGATCAAGATTTCTGCTTGACAAGAAAGTTCAGACTGGTTCAATTCCTTAGCAAGAAATGTGTCTAGTGATGCAAAGTTTGGAGGACCCTAATTTTTTGGTCGTGGGTTTTTATCATTCAGGCTCTAGGCAAAAATTAAAATAAAGTGCATTCTGGGTGTGACCCTTTGATTAGCCAATGAGTTTTGTAAGCTGCCATATGTCCTGTGAAGGTTGCAACATGAGTAGTCATGGGAACCCTGCTGAACTCCAGGTGCCAGGGGTCGCAAGGTTATTGAGAGCATGCTGTCCTATAATATCAAGCATTTGCAAAGCCAATGGATGTTGCCTTTGGTTTTTGGCAAGCTGCACAGCATCCCTGAGCCTGTGCAGTATGGCTAAATAAGAAAAAAAAAGCCTATGATGTGTCCGGCCATGTCATTAATTGCCGATCTGAGTGGGATCAGCAAATAAAAAGTAAAAACATGTGCAAAAGCATTTTTTGAAGCGCAGATGGGGGAGCAACACGGAGGGCATGGGAGGAAGGTAGCAACACAAAAGGTGCGGGTGAGGGTAAGCAACACAGGGGTGGAGAGAAGAAGCAACGGGCAAAAGAGAAGGAGGGCATGGTTGGGAGAGAAGCAACACAGGGTGGGTTGGGGATGAGAAGCAACGGATGAGAAAGCAACGTGGGGTGAGCAGGGAAAGCACACGAGTGAGAAAGCAACATAGGGCAGCTAAAGGGAGCAACAGGGAGCGCAGAGGGGTGAGAAGTATATGAGGGAAACAGCTGGAAAATACATGCACCCTCATAGAGTGCTTAACCCAAAAGAAAAATGTGGTGCTTGAAAAGCAAGCAGAATAAACATTGAAGCGAGCCAATCAAAAGAGATGGTAAAAAGGCTAATCTCCATGGGAGGGACAAACATAAGATTGATAAGCTGAGACACAAATAAGAAGCAGAAAAATGAGAGTGGCAGGAAAGTGAAAGTGAAAGTAAGCAATGTGTGGGCTCCAAGCACCTGTTTTTCCTTAGGAGTCCCGCAATATGTCTTTCACAACTAGACAGCTGGCTGTCTGGTTGGCTGGACCTAAAAAGGTAGAGAAGGGAGAGCAAACTTTCACTACCTAAAGAGTGGACAGGTGTGACTAAGGACTTAGAGGTGGACTTACATTAGGCAGCTTGTCCGTCAACGCTCTACAGAAAGACGCTAATAGTTCTACCTTGGGAGAAATTTGGGACACGAGCTCCAGGTGCAGAATGCATGAGCATTTGATGTATCATTTGCTGTCTCATGATTTGCCATACAAATTATGGTCTATTGCAAAATATTGACTGTGATACACCAGGACACATTATCTTGAGGAAGGTGCCTGAGCCTGTTTGGGCATTCCAATAGTGCTGAAACCTGTCAAGAAAAATGACATGCAGGGTATGAGGCTCTACCCTCTTGTTTTTAATTGTCTGGTAGGGAGGCATCAGAAAAAGTATTTTGATCCTGCATAACTTCACCCTAACTTGAGAACCCATGACTACTTCACTGGACAACCTGGGGATAGGAATGCTCTTGAATGCCTGATTGTGTGAAATTGGGATGCTAGGTGACTGTGGCGGGAGCCCTGGTCAAGCAGCTACCACAATTCTTGTCAGGGTAAGGCACAAGCAAATCCTAAATTAACCTCTGATCAACGCCCTGGTAGCTTGGCCACAGACAAAGAGCAGGCAAGCTTAACTTAGAGGCAATGCGGAAAGCATTTGTGCAGCACTTCTAACAGTAATAAAGTGAAAACACCACACAAAAGATTCCCACAATAGGTTACAAAAATAGTTATTTCTTTAATAAATAAAACAACAAAAATCCAATGGGTAGAACGAGAAATACTACATTTTAAAGTTTTACGTGAAAATAGCACGAAGCGCAAATTGTAGGCATCTGGTCGCGCCGGGCCGGGACAAAGTCACAAGTTCAGGCAGACGAAATGGAACACGGATTGGCTACAGGGACCCAGTTAGGCCCGCTGAACAATGTACCTTAAATCCTGGCTTGCGGAGTGCTGCAAGGATCCGCGTTGAAGATGCGTTGCACAGCCGAAGCGATGTGCCGGTTCCGAGATGCAGTGAGGCTGTGATGCGAGGGCCTACGCTGCTATCGAGAATCCCGTCTACGGGCTTGTGTAATGCGAAGTCTGGTGTTGAGGATGCCGTGCACAGTCGGGGCGATGTGTCGGTTCCAAAGTGCTCCAAGGCTGCGATGCGGAGTCTGGCATCATCGCTAAGGCTGCAGTCAATGAGGGATGCGAGGGCTTGTGCTGAGAATGCGTCGCACAGTGGCAGTTCAGAAGGCTTTGCGGGCTGCAGAGGCGATGCTGGTCTTTGCAATGGGTCCAAACCACACAGTAGTGGAGATGTGTCAGTTCTGCTCGGGTTTACCCAGCTCAGCAGAGCAGATGCGTCAGTTCGACTGGTACCACAGAGGCTAGCAAAGCACCTTAAGCCCCCTTCCAAGGGTCCAGGACGGGGTGGCATCACTTGACAGGGTAGACTCACAGATGGCAGAGTCCAGGCACAGGTGCAAGGTTGTTGGAAGCCTGTTATGTCCCTGAGGCTTAAAATCTGGAGGTCAGTCAACTAGCCCTTGGAGCCACTCTGGTTCTGGGTACAAGAGATGCAGGTCTAGTCAGGTCAGCACAGCAGGGCAGCAGGTCCTTCAGAGCAGCAGTCCAGCAGAGTGGCAGTCCTTTCAGCAGCACAACAGTCCTTCTTCCTGGCAGAGTATCCACAGGTTCAGAAGTGTTCTGAAGTGGTGATGTCTGAGGTCCTTCTTTTTATACACAGTTGTGCCTGTGAAGTGGGGAGAAGCTTCTTGAACATGCCTTTGAAGTACACAGATTGCCATCCTCCCTGGTCCTGGCTCCAGACTAACTACAGGGGATATGCAGCCCTTTCTGTGGAGGCAGGATGCGGCATATTCAAGTGTAAGTGGGGTTGTGCACAGCTCCTCCTTCACATCCTGCCAGTGATGGCCCTTCCAGTCACACCTAAGATCCCATTGTGTGTGGCTGACTAGGAGGAATACACAAAGCCCAACTTTCACCCACACCCAGTCGTGACCCTGAGATAGGCTGCAGACACCAAATGGCAAAGGCAAGAAAATGCCAACTTTCTAAAAGTGACATTTTCGGAATTGTAATTTAAAATATGACGTCATCATAAATTAGGATTTTAAATTAGGATTCCAGAGACACCGAACATGAATCAGTTATCTTTTCCCATTTGTAGATTACATTTATAAAATGTAATAAGGTAGTTCCAATGTTATCCTATGGGAGAGGTAAGCCTTGCAGTAGTGAAAAACTAATTTAAGAGTTGTTCACTACCAGGACATGTAAAACTTGTAAAACACATAAAACTTAAAAGTACATGTCTCACTTTTTAAATACACTGGACCCTGCCTTTGGGGCTGTCCAGGGACTACCTTAGGGGTGACTTATATGTATTAAAAAGGAAGGTTTGGGCCTGGCAAAATGTTTACTTTGCCAGGTCAAAATCACAGTTTAGCTGCACACACAGGTTCTGCAGTGCCTGAGACATTTAAAGTGCTACTTAAGTGGGTGGCACAACCAGTGCTGGAGGCCCACTAATAGCATTTAATTTACAGGCCCTGGGCACATGTAGAGCCACTTTACTAAGGGCTTACAAGTAAATTAAAATGCCAACTGGGTATGAGCCAATGTTACCATGTTTTAGAGACAGAGCACAATCACATTAGCACTGGTTCACAGTGTTAAAGAGTGCAGAGTGCTAAGGCCAGCAAAAACGAAGTCAGCAAAAACACGCGGTCTGAATGCAAAAAGTTAGGGGGAACCACGCAAAGGATGCCAGTTCTAAAACTGATATATTCGATGGTGAGCGTTCATCATACTATGTATGTATAAGCATACATGGTAACACCATAACATTTTTGGTCTCTCTGTCTAGGTCTATTGTATCTTTTGGTAGTTTAAGGTAGAGATTTAGATATTAGAGTTTGGGTCAAAAGGCCAGAGTCCAAAGACTGTGTAATTCCAAGCTCTGCTCCTAAACTTTACTATTGTATTCAGGAATAGCTGCCACTAGACATGTCACGCTCTTAAGTCACTCCTTTTGTAAGTAAATACAAATGTAATGTATCCCTTTCAAGATTTAAACAAAAAAATTACAGCTATGCCTGCCACATGTCATGGTGAGAAGTAGTCTTGTTGCACATGCTTAGCTTGGATTTTAATGGGGCAACAGGTCTGTATCACTCCTGGGTACAGTGGCCAATGTGTGCACGCCAAAAGGTAACAGAAATATTTCCTCAAACAGGTAACTTTCATGCAGCCAACCAGGCGAGTGTCACTCGCCCAAGAAATCGTTCATGGATGTGTTCCTGTCTTTATGGCAGTAGAACACATTCAGAATTGTGATCGTGCCAAATTATTGAGGGGGGAAGATGTAAGGGGTAAAAACGTATATGGCAAAAGTCAGAGACCGTGCAATATACAAGGGACATTTTTTAAATGATCCAGTAGTGCTTTAAGAATCACGCAGGTGTCTTGCACTGTGTTGTTGCAGCACCCTGCTTAGTTCCTTCAGAGTACTGATCTTGTCATGTGACTGATACCAAAGTTGTTCCTAGGAAGCTTCCAGAAGGCTCTGTGTTTTAATGGAGATCGTTCTGCCCTGCCTACATCTGTCAAGTAATTGGAGGTTTTGCAGTGTCAGCTCTGTCATTATAGCCTATGGCCCTTGTAATACAGCGGACGGGATATCCAACACTTTTTGTCAGAGTATCCTGCCTGTCAAACTCTAAATAAGGGCCATAGTTTTCCAAGTCCCGAAGTGTACAGTGTTGTGTGAAGCTACACCAACTCAGATTTCCATTAGTGTATTTAGTTGTTTCAGACCACATAGCCTTATATTTTCATTAGTGTTTTAGTTGTTTGTCAGATTTCCATTAGTGTACAGTATTTAGCTGTTTTTAATCACAGTTTCAGATTTCCATTAGAGTATAGTATTGAGTTGTTTTTAATCACAGTTTCAGATATCTATTAGTGTACAGTATTTAGTTGTTTCTGACTAGCCTCATATTTCCAGTAGTGTTTTTAGTTTAGTGTACAGTATTTAGTTGTTTCTGATCACATGGTTGCAGATTTCCATTACTATATTTAGTTGTTTCTGATCACAGAGTCTCAGGTTTCCATTAGTATATTTAGATGTGTCTGATCACATAGTCTCAGATTCCCATTCGTGTTTTTAGGTCGAAGGCATGCTGTGTTTGGTATGTGGGCTTTAATTCTGCCCCTCGCTGGCGATTCGTTCAAATGTGTGTCATTCGTAAAAGCGTGCTTTTGTTTGGTTTATCGCCTTTATTTGTCCCACATTTTCAGGCCTCACTCCTCCCCTGAAGTATTGGCCTATTGCGCGTATCCTTTCTATAAAGGCTTTTTACCTTTGTGTTTGCGCACTATTTTATTTTTGTGCAGGCTGCAGTATTTTGGTCTCTTTAGTTACATAAACCTATGCGCGTTGTGCACAATGTATTGTACGCTAAATGCCACTGCTTTGACTAACATATAGTATAGCGTGTACTTTTTATGGATAAAATCCTTTTTTCGAGTTTTATTTAAAACAACTTTCACGCGCTAATTTAAAGCCTATCAGCAGATAAAATCCTTTTTTCTGTTTTATATAAAACAATTTTCATGTGCTAATTCAAAGCCTATTAGCTGATGACAAACATTATTTGTTAACTCTTCACATTTTGTAAACGTGGCCACTGCTTGCGTCATATTTATTTTAGTTGCAGACTCCATTTTTATTCTCGCAATGTTCCTTTATTTTTGGGTTTGTTTAAAGTGTATGCAATACCCTATTCCAGATGCAAGATTTTACTTAGTTTAATTAGGAGCGGGGTGAATTTATAGTTTTTGCTTTCTGTTCGTACACTCTTATTTATGTGCAGGCTTGATAAATTTTGCACAGGACTCAGAATGAGCTCCAGTCTATATTCCTTCTGTGTAATAATGTCACAAAAACAGAGGTATTTGCACGTATTGGGGTAGAGAATGGTTCCCTACATGAATCGGGACATTATTAGTACCTAGACAGTGCTGCTAGCTGCTTCTCTGGTCCCCTCGGTAATTCCTCATTCTAAATCCTCTAGGCAGTGCTGCTAACTACTTCTCTCTTCCCAGTGATAATTCCCCATTCTTAGTCCTCTAAACAGTGCTGTTAGCTGCTACTCTGGTCCGGTTGGAAATTCCTCATTCTAAGTCCTCTAGCCAGTGCTGCAGCTGTGTCACCGGTCACAGTGGTAATTCCTCATTCCTAGTCCTCTAGGGAGCGCTGCAAGTTGCTTCTCTGGTCCCAGTGGTAATTCCTCATTCTAAGTCCTCTAGACAGTACTGTTAGCTGCTTCTCTGGTCCCAGTGATAATTCCCCATTCTCAGTCCTCTAGGCAGTGCTGCAGCTGCATTTCTGTTCCTAGTTGTAACCCCTCATTCATGGCCCTCTAGACAGTGCTGCTAGGTGTTTTTCTGGTCCCAGTAGTAATTCTTTGTTCCTAGTTCCCTAGACAGTGCTGCAGATGCTTCTCTGGCTCCAGTGGTAATTCCTCATTCTAAGTCCTCTAGACAGTGCTGCTAGCTGCTTCTCTGGTCCCAGTGGTAATTCCTCATTTTTAGTCCTCTGGGCACTGCTGCTAGCTGCTTCACTGGTCCCGTCAGTAATTCCTCATTCTAAGTCCTTTAGACAGTGCTGCTAGCTGGTACTCTGGTCCCGTTGGTAATTCCTCATTCTAAGTCCTCTAGAGAGTGCTGCAGCTGGTTCTCTCATCCCAGTGGTAATTCCTCATCCTTAGTCCTCTAGGCAGTCCAGCAGGTGCGTCTCAGTTCCCAGTTGTAATTCCTCATTCATAGTCCTCTAGACAGTGCTGCTAGCTGGTTTTCTGGTCCCAGTGGTAATTCCTCATTTTTAGTCTTCTAGACAGTGCTTGAGATGCTTCTCTGGTCCCAGTGGTAATTCTCATTCTAAGTCCTCTAGACAGTGCTGCAGCGTCTTCTCTGGTCACAGTGGTAATTCCTCATTTTTAGTCCTCTGGGCACTGCTGCTAGCTGCTTCACTGGTCCCGTCAGTAATTCCTCATTCTAAGTCCGCTAGAAAGTGCTGCTAGCCAGTTTTCTGGTCCCAGTGGTAATTCCTCATTCTTAGTCTTCTAGACAGTGCTTGAGCTGCTTCTCTGGTCCCAGTGGCAATACCTCATTCTAAGTCCTCTAGACAGTGCTGCAGCGGCTTCTCTGGTCACAGTGGTATTTCCTTATTTTTAGTCCTTTAGACATTGCTGCAGCTGCATTTCTGCTCCCAGTTGTAATTCCTCATTCATAGTCTCCAAGACAGTGCTGCTAGGTGTTTTTCTGGTTCTAGTGGTAATTCCTCATTCCTAGTCCTCTAGACAGTGCTGCAGCTGCTTCTCTGGAGCAAGTGGTAATTCCTCATTCTAAGTCCTCTACACAGTGCTCCTAGCTGCTACTTTGGTCCCAGTGGTAACTCCTCATTCTTAGTCCTCTGGGCAGTACTGCTAGCTGCTTCTCTGGTCCCATCAGTAATTCTTCATTCTAAGGCCCTTAGACAGTGCTGCTAGCTGCTACTCTGTTCCCGCTGGTAATTCCTCATTCTAAGTCCACCAGACAGTGCTGTAGCTGCTTCTCCGGTCACAGTGGTAATTTCTCATTCTCAGCCCCCTAGACAGTGTTGCTAGCTGCTTCTATGGTCCCAGTGGTAATTACTCTTTTGAAGTCCTCTAGACAGTGCTGCTAGCTGCTTCTCTGATCCTAGTGGTAATTCCTCCTTCTTAGTCCTCTAGGTAGTGCCGCAGGTGTGTCTCTGTTCCCAGTTGTAATTTTTCATTCCTAGTCCTCTATACAGTGCTGCTAGCTGGTTTTCTGGTCCCAGTGGTAATTCCTCATTCTTAGTCTTCTAGACAGTGCTACAGCTGCTTCTCTGGTACCAGTGGTAATTCCTCGTTCTACACCCTCTAGGCAGTACTGCAACTGTGTCTCTGGTAAAAGTGGCAATTCCTCATTCCTAGTCCTCTATGCAGTGCTGTTAGCAGCTTCTCTGTCCCCAGTGGTAATTCCTCAATCTAAGTCCTCTAGACAGTGCTTCTAGCTGCATCTCTGGTCCCAGTGGTACTTCCCCATTCTTAGTCCTCTAGG
The DNA here is from genome assembly GCA_963921515.1 of Calotriton arnoldi. Classification (NCBI taxonomy): domain Eukaryota; kingdom Metazoa; phylum Chordata; class Amphibia; order Caudata; family Salamandridae; genus Calotriton; species Calotriton arnoldi. Next base: position 2,804,474 of record CAWUFW010000557.1, read on the forward strand.
CAGTGCCGCAGGTGCGTCTCTGTTCCCAGTTGTAATTCCTCATTCATAGTCCTCTAGACAGTGCTGCTAGCTTCTTCTCTGGTCCCAGTGGTAATTCCACATTCTAAGTCCTCTAGACAGTGCTGCAGCTGCTTCTCTTGTCCCACAGGTAATTTGTCATTCTAAGTCTCTAGGCAGTGCTTCTAGCTGCTTCTCTGGTCCAGTCCGTAATTCCGCATTCTAAGTCCTCTAGAAAGTGCTGCTAGCTGCTTCTCTGGTCCCGTTGGTAATTGCTCATTCTAAGTCCTCTAGGCAGTGCTGCTAGCTGCTTATCTGGTCCGAGCAGTAATTCCTTATTCTGAGTCCTCTAGACAGTGCTGCTTGTTGCTACCCTGGGCCTATCGGTAATTCCTCGTACTAAGTCCTCTCGGCAGTGCTGCAGCTGCCTCACTGGTCCCAGTGGTAATTCATCATTTGCAGTCCTCTAGGCAGTGATGCTAGCTGCTGCTCTGGTCCCAGTGGTAATTCCTCATTCTAAGTCTTCCAGACAGTGCTGCTAGCTGCTACTCTGGTGCCGTCAGTAATTCCCCATTCTAAGTCCTCTAGACAGTGCTACTAGCCGCTTCTCTGGTCTCATTGGTAAGTCCCCATTCTAAGTCCCTTAGGCAGTTCTGCAAATGCTTCTCTGGTGCTGTCGGTAATTCCTCTTTCTAAGTCCTCTAGATAATGCTGCTGCCTGCTTCTCTGGTCTCATCGGTAATTCCTCATTCTAAGTCCTCTAGACAATGCTGCAGCTGCTTCTCTGGTCCAAGTGGTAATTCCTCATTCTTAGTCCTCTGGGCAGTGCTGCTAGCTGCTTCTCTGGTCCCTGTAGAAATTCTTAGTTCTTTAGATAGTGCTTCAGCTGCTTCTCTGCTCCCCTCGATAATTTCTCATTCTTAGTCCTCTAGACAATGCTGCTGGCTGCTTCACTGGTCTCATAGGTAATTCCTCATTCTAAGTCCTCTAGAAAGTGCTGCAGATCTGTTTCTGTTCCCAGTTATAATTCCTAATTCATAGTCCTCTAGACAGTGCTGCTAGGTGTTTTTCTGGTCCCAGTAGTAATTATTTGTTCCTAGTCCTCTAAACAGGACTGCAGCTGCTTCTCTGGCCCCAGTGGTAATTCCTCATTCTAAGTACTCTAGACAGTGCTGCTAGCTGCTTCCCTGGTCCCAGTGGTAATTACTCATTCTTAGTCCTCTGGGCAGTGCTGCTAGCTGCTTCTCTGGTCCCGTCAGTAATTCCTTATTCTAAGTCCTTTAGACAGTGCTGATATCTGGTACTCTGGTCCCGTTGGTAATGCCTCATTCTAAGTCCTCTAGAGAGTGCTGCAGCTGGTTCTCTGGTCACAGTGGTAATCCCTCATTCTTAGACCTCTAGACAGTGCCTCTAGCTGCTTCTCTGATCCCAGTGGTATTTCCTCATTCTTAGTCCTCTAGGCAGTGCCGCTGGTGTGGCACTGTTTCCAGTTGTCATTCCTCATTCATAGTCCTCTAGACCGTGCTGCTAGCCGGTTTTCTGGTCCCAGTGGCAATTCCTCATCTCAGTCTTCTAGACAGTACTTCAGCTGCTTCTCTGGTCTCATTGGTAATTCCTCATTCTAAGTCCTCTAGACAGTGCTGCAGAGGCTTCTCTGGTCACAGTGGTATTTCCTCATTTTTAGTCCTTTAGACAGTGCTGCAGCTGCATTTCTGCTCCTATTTGTAATTCCTCATTCAGAGTCCTCTAGAGAGTGCTGCTAGGTGTTTTTCTGGTCCCTGTGGTAATTCCTCATTCCCAGTCCTCTAGACAGTGCTGCAGTTGCTTCTCTGGCCCCAGTGGTAATTCCTCATTCTAAGTTGCTAGACAGTGCTGCTAGCTGCTTCTCAGATCCCAGTGGTAATTCCTCATTCTTAGTCCTATGGGCAGTGCTGCTAGCTACTTCTCTGGTCCGTCAGTAATTCTTCATTCTAAGTCCTTTAGACAGTGCTGCTAGCTGCTACTCTGGTCCCGTTGATAATTCCTCATTCTAAGTCCTCTAGACAGTGCTGCAGCTGCTTCTTGTGTCCTGTCAGTAAGTCCCACATTTTAAGACCTATAGGCAGTGCTGCAGCGGCTTTTTTGGTCCAGTCAGTAATTCCTCATTCTAAGTCCATTAAACAGTGCTTCAGCTGCTTCTCTGGTCCCGACGGTAATTCCAACATTTTAAGTCCTCTAGGCAGTGCTGCAGCTGTGTCTCTGTTCCCAGCGGTAATTCCTCATTCTTAGTCCTCTAGATAGTGCTTCTAGCTGCTTCTTTGGTCTCATCGGTAATTCCTCATTCTAAGTCCTCTAGACAGTGCTACTAGCTGATTTTCTGGTCCCGGTGGTAATTCCTCATTCTTAGTCTTCTAGACAGTGCTTCAGCTGCTCCTCTGGTCCCAGTGGTAATTCCCCGATCTTAGTCCTCTAGACAGTGCTGCTAGCTGCTACTCTGGTCCTGTTGGTAATTCCTTATTGTACGTCCTCTAGGCAGTGCTGCAACTGGGTCTCTGGTCTCAGTGGTAATTCCTCATTCTTAGTCCTGTATGCAGTGCTGTTGGCTGCTACTCTGGCCCCAGTGGTAATTCCTCATTCTAAGTCCTCTAGACAGTGCTGCTGGCTGCTTCTCTGGTCCCAGTGGTACTTCCCCATTCTTAGTCCTCTAGGCAGTGCCGCAGGTGCGTCTCTGTTCCCAGTTGTAATTCCTCATTCATAGTCCTCTAGACAGTGCTGCTAGCTGCTTCTCTGGTCCCAGTGGTAATTCCTCATTCTAAGTCCTCTTGACAGTGCTGCTAGCTGCTTCTCTGGTCCAGCTGGTAATTCCTTATTCTAGGTCCTCTAGATAGTGCTGCCAGCTCCTTCTCTGGTCCTGTTGGTAATTGCTCATTCTAAGTCCTCTAGGCAGTGCTGCTAGCTGCTTCTCTGGTCCGAGTGGTAATTCCTCATTCTAAGTCCTCTAGACAGTGCTGTTACTCTGGTCCTGTCGGTAATTCTTCGCTCCAAGTCCTCTAGGTAGTGCTGCAGCTGTCTCACTGGTCACAGTGGTAATTTGCCATCCTTAGTCCTCTAGGCAGTGCTGCTAGCTGCTGCCCTGGCTCTAGTGGTAATCCCTCATTCTAAGTCCTCTAGACAGTGGTGCTAGCTGCTTCTCTGGTCTTGTCAGTAATTCCTCATTCTAAGTCCTCTAGACAGTGCTGCTACCTGCTTCTCTGGTCTCATCGGTAATTCCTCATTCTAAGTCCTCTAGACAGTGCTGCACCTGCTTCTCTGGTGTTGTCGATAATTCGGACATTCTAAGCCCTCTGGGCAGTGCTGTAGCTGCTTCTTTGCTCCTATAAGTGATTCTTCATTTTAAGTTCTCTAGACAGAGCTGCTAGCTGCTGCTCTGGTCTTGTCAGTAATTCCTCATTCTAAGTCCTCTAGACAGTGCTGGTACCTGCTTCTCTGGTCTTATCGGTAATTCCTCATTCTAAGTCCTCTAGACAGTGCTGCAGCTGCTTCTCTGGTCCAAGTAGTACTTCCTCATTCTTAGTCATCTAGACAGTGCTGCTAGCTGCTTCTCTGGTGCCAGTGGAAATTCCTCATTCTTAGTCCTTTAGATAGTGCTGCAGCGGCTTCTCTAGTCTAGTCAGTACCTCCTACATTCTAAATCCTCTAGGAAGTGCTTCAGCTGTGTCTCTATTCACAGTGGTAATTCCTCATTCTTAGTCCTCTAGGCAGTGCTGCAAGCTGCTTCTCTGGTTCTGTTGGTAATTCCTCATTCTAAGTCCTCTAGACAGTGTTGCTAGCTGCTTCTCTGTTTTCATCTGTAATTCCTCATTCTAAGTCCTCTAGACAGTGCTGCAGCTGCTTCTCATCTCCTGTCAGTAAGTCCCTCGTTTTAAGACCTATAGGCAGTGCTGCAGCGGCTTCTTTGGTCCTGTCAGTAATTCCTCATTCTAAGTCCATTAGACAGTGCTGCAGCTGCTTCTCTGGTCCTGACGGTAATTCCAACATTTTAATTCCTCAAGGCAGTGTTGCAGCTGTGTCTCTGTTCCCAGTGGTAATTCCTCATTCTTAGTCCTCTAGACAGTGCTGCTAGCTGCTTCTCTGGTCTCATCAGTAATTCCTCATTCTAAGTCCTCTAAACAGTGCTGCAGCTCCTTCTCTGGTGCTGTCGGTAATTCTGACATTCTAAGCCCTCTGGGAAGTGCTGCAGCTGCTTCTTTGCTCCTATCAGTGAGTCTTCATTTTAAGTCCTCTAGACAGAGCTGCTAGTTGCTTCTCTGGTCTTGTCAGTAATTCCTCATTCTAAGTCCTCTAGACAGTGCTGCTACCTGCTTCTCTCGTCTCATCGGTAATTTCTCATTCTAAGTCCTCTAGACAGTGCTGCAGCTGCTTCTCTGGTCCAAGTGGTAATTCCTCATTCTTAGTCCTTTAGACAGTGCTGCTAGCTGCTTCTCTCGTCTCATCAGTAATTCCTCATTCTAAGTCCTCTAGACAGTGCTGCAGCTGCTTCTCAGGTCCTGTTGGTAAGTCCCACCTTTTAAGACCTATATGCAGTGCTGCAGCTGTTTCTTTGGTCCTGTCAGTAATTCCTCATTCTAAGTCCATTAGACAGCGCTGCAGCTGCTTCTCTATTCTCTAGTCCTATTGGTAATTCCAACATGTTAAGTCCTCTAGACAGTCCTGCAGCTGTGTCTCTGTTCCCAGTGGTAATTCAGTGCTGCTACCTGCTTCTCTGGTCTCATCGCTAAATCCTCATTCTAAGTCCTCGAGACAGTTCTGCAGCTGCTTCTGTCATCCCAGTGATAATTCCTCATTCTAAATCCTCTAGGCAGTGCTGCAGCTGTCTCTCTCTTCCCAGTGGTAATTCCTCATCCTTAGTCCTCTAGATGCCTCTAGTAAAAAACAATATAATTTACACCACCAGTAGCTCTAACTTTCACAAAGGCAAGACCGATTGCATTGCAAATGCTTGTTTCTGTTCGCATAATTCCAGAGTTCGATTAGTGTACAGCATTTCATCGTTTTTCGTCGTATAGTCTCCGATTTCCCTTATATATTTAGCTGTTTCTGATCACATAGTCTCAGATTTCCATTAGTTTCTTATTGTTTTATGTGTAGTAAACTGAGGTTAGAGACACATATGGCGGCTCACTCAGCAGCAACCACTTGCAAGGTAATGTACAGTCCTTGTGGGGGGTATTGTGGGCTGAAAGGGAGAGGATAAAGAGAGCAAGAAAAGAGATGGCGTTCCTTTGGCTAGTTCGATTCTGCCATCTTATCAATCAGCATTTAATTAGCAGATGAGGGCATCCTGCTCTGAGGGCAGCTGCTATTAATCTTTCCATCAGCCAGGCCACATCTGCAATTACTGCTCGCTGGAGATAACAGGGTGGGGGCGCTGCAGTGGTTTCAGTGGTGGAATACAGTCAGGATGCAGCTACCTGGGGTGCTGCTCACCTCCTGTTCCCCTCCAGAACATCGCCTAACCCACCGCCATGAATCTCTGAGGTCAAATAACATTGGATTTGTGTGCAGGTGACATCTAAAGGTGACATCCCATTTTTCTGCACTTGTCCAGGGGAAACTAACTGGCATGTGCCAAGCGAATGTACACAAGCCCTATACTGAAAAATACATTCAAATGACAGCTCTCAGTGGGGGTAGAAAAGGTGTGAGGGTTGGATCCAGGTAAACTGTGACAGGTGGAGGCTAGGGAAGTAGTAAAAGGTGGGGTGAAGGATGTGTTGAAGTGCTGGAACCCCTCAATCTGTAAGTGTGGGAATAGAGAAGCTGTGAGTGATAGGCTAAGGGAGGTTTGGGTTTTAAGATTAGGATCAGATGTAAGTCCTGGAGTCATAAATGCTGTGAGTGCAGGGGGCAGGAGAGATGTGAATGCTGGAGCAAGGAAATCTGTGAGAGGTCTGATTAGGGAAGTGTTACATGGTGGATCCAAGGATGCTGTGTGCTGGGAGCACACAAGGTAAACTATCCGCGCTGGGTTCAAGGGAGGCCTATGTTCTGGATGGATTCCTTAAACGTGTTGAGTTCTGGGCTCAGTAAAGATGTCAATGCTGGGTCAGAGAAGGTGTGAGTACTGAAGTCAAGGAAGTGCAGTGGCCAGGAAAGGAGTAAGTGCCGGTATTGCAACGGCTATAAGTGTAAACTGCATTTGCTAGGCACAAGAAGATGTGAATGTTGAAGTTAGGGGAGCTGGGTTTTACTAAGGAAAGATGTAAAGAAGTGCACGTATAAGCAAGGTGTAAGTGCCAGTGCACCACTAGTTAAAGCTGGGGCCAGATCAACTGTAATTTCCAGGGTCAGTGAAGCTATAAATAATGTGAGAGGGTGGGAGATGTGGGTCAGGGAGCCCGCGTTCTCAGTGTTTGAGGGGCTGAAAGTGGGGTCTGTATTCCCTGTGTTACAGCTCTCTCTGAAGCTATGCAGGATTACATGGCCTCCTGCGATCTTCGCCTTCTATAAAATTACCGCACATCAGGGTTAGAGATGCGGGCCCCGGCCCCATTTTATTACAGCCGCACAGGGTGAGAGTTGTTACGGCGCGTGCTTCCTGTATTACAGCCCATCTCCCTTACAGTAACAGAGACGTGCTTCCCTGTGCTACAGCAGAGTCGACTTTGAGAAGCCATGAAAGCCTCTGCCTCGCAGCACGGCGGAAGGTCCCGTCTCCTCCCAAGGTTAGCGGGCTCCACCCCCGCCCCCTCGGAGCTGCCTCCTGCTCTCAGCCACCGCTGAAGGACGTGCCCCGGGATCAGCGCAGAGCGAGTAATTGGTCGGTTGTTCTTTCATTTTGCTACGCAGTCTCGAGCAGATTATAAACACCACAAGCTATAGATTTCCTGTCAAGCCTCATGAATCAAGTGCTGCTGTCTTATTTACTCTCAGCTTCTGGGCGGCAGGAAGGAGGAGAGGGGGGAATCCGGACCCAGGCAGAGGAGACCAGTCAGAGGCCCACACTGGGCAGCAGACAAGAATTTACCTCTCAACCCAATGTCATTTGGAAGGAGCCAACTTCCTTGGACTCATGGTCACCTTCCAAACAAGCAAGGTGCCTCCCCTTGAGATGAATGGTATCACCCACCGTGCAAACCTTCTTCACTGTCCATGATTCATTTCTGTTGATTTGAATGGGATCACCCTCCAAAACCACCCAGTCTCACTCCCCCACCCCGGATACTCATGCAGGGGCGTCTCCTCCGTAATGGCGGAGGAGTGTCGCCCCACTGGTCAGAGTCAGTCACAGAAAAATAAAATTATATTAAAACAATAATATTTTATTTTTCTGTGACAGGCTCTGGCTGACGGTGCTAGCATACGGGGTGGGGCCAGGCAATGAAAGGCAGGAGTGGTCGATGTAGTGAGCCACCCGGCCACTGCACAACATTGTTGCACATACAACTCCCTGGGCCGGGCTCGGACCAGGGAGGTATAAATAAAGGGAAACGTCAGCGCACGTGGCTGACGGCGCGGAGCTAGTATCCGACTCACTGTGTCCCCTTAATGCTGCCGCAGCGAAGTTAGGCCGCCCCTGCCTGCTAAGCCCTAGAAGTCGGCTAGTAGCCCACAGCCGCATGCCCCAGGTAGACGACCCCTGTTGAGGCCCCTAAAACACTGGCGACGAGGGCGGTGTGCGACCAATACGCACGCGCCCGCTGTCCGCGACACGGACCGGCAGCAGTGGGAGCCGTGTAAGGAGTGGCGCGGCCCGGTGCGGCCGGTGTGCGGCTGGTGCACAGCCGAGGATCCGGAGGAGCGGAGTGCCCGGTAAGGCAAGCGGGCGCAAGGGGACGTGGAGCGGCCGTGATTAAGGGCCGGGAGTGAAGCCGGAGGAGTTGCGTGTGCGGCCTACCGGGGCGCACGCATGCGCGAATGCAGTCGGTGCTATTGGAGCACTCCGTGAGCGCGTAAGGCACCGGCTCGGCCCAGGACGCCGTGTGGGAGGCGAAGAGTGTGCAGTCTGGGAAGGGAAGAGATCCCTGGACGTGTCTGCAGCCAGTGAGGCCCTGAGTGAAGGGGGAAGGGGATCATTTCCTGGATCCTTCGGCAGCAAGTCCGGCTCCTGGGTGAGAGCGTGGGTGCAGTGGGGGCAATCCGGCCAGAACAAGTGCAGGGAAGAGCCGGGAGCCACCAGAAGCACCTGGGGGGAGCGCTAGCGAGGAACGCCAACCAACGAGGCTGCAAGACAAGAGGGGCAGCGCAGACACCATGACCACGCCACAAGCAGCAGCAGCGCTTCCGGATGCGGGGGCTGTTGGGGGGCAGGCCCGGAAGGATGGCAGTAAAAGCACTCCCGGAATTTAGCCAACTGGCGGACCCAGCCACAGCGGCGCCAAGGTGGCGGAAATGGATAGGCCAACTGGAGAATTACTTCGTGGCCACGAGAGAGACAGACAACGCTGTCAAACGATCCGCGATGCTTCTAATGGGGGGAGATGAGCTCTATGACCTGTTTCAGGACTTACCAGACACGGGAGATGGCACCGACTATGAAAAGGCCGTTAGAGCTTTGAACCGACACTTTGACCCGCAGGTTAATCCTGACTTTGAGCATTTCAAGCTTCGCCAGGCCAAGCAGAAGGAGGATGAGTCAATGGATATGTTTTTCGCACGTCTACGGAAGCTGGCGAGCACCTGCGTTGGTATCGACCGGCAATTCGAGACAAGAGCACAACTCATAGTGGGGTGCAAATCACTGGAATTGCGAAAACTTATATTACTCCAGCCAGGAATTTCGCTGGATGATATCTTGGTCCTGGGGAGATCGCACGAACTGGCGGATGTCAGAGCTGGTGAGATGGAATTGGCGCTGGCCAAGAACTCGGGGAACGCCCAACCGATATATCCAACACCCATCAAGGTGGAAAGAGTAGATGCCATCAGGAAGACGTACTCTCGAGGCAGTGGTTCCGCCACAGGGGCGGAAGAGAAACAGAACAGGCCCGGGTGCAGGAACTGCGGGTTAGCAACGCACTCCCAGAGGGGATGTCCAGCGCAAGGGCGCCAATGTCTAAAGTGCAACAAGTATGGACACTTTGCGAAAGTGTGCCAAGGGGCGGCAAGAACAGGGGCAAGTAGGCCCAAAGGTCCGAGATTTCAAAGGAGCGCCAACACTGTCCAAGAGGTGGAAGAACTGGATAGCAGGTATCAGAAGCTGGCAGTTGCCGATGAAGACGAAGAGAACAACATATTTGTGGTGTCCAACATCCGAGGGGAAACAACGACCAGAAGACCTCCGCCGTTGTGTCAAATATGGATAGGAGACAATTGCGTACAAACACTCATCGACACAGGGGCATCCGTAAACATACTGGACGCGTCACAATTCAGAGAGCTGCGACCCCGACCCCGTTTGATGCTGACCACGGCCAAAATACTTACCTATGGAGGACACACACCAATTCCGCTACAAGGGGTCATGGACGTCGAGGTCAGGCATCGGGAACGGGCAACACGCACCAGGTTCTATGTTACCTGTGACAGAGCAGGGTCGCTGTTGAGTTGTCACACGGCAGAGGACCTAGGGTTAGTGATGTTTGCATGACACGTACATCAGTCGAAAGCAGAGGTGGTGCTGGCGGATTTTCCGGAGCTATTCCGGGGACTGGGATGCCTGAAGGGAGTCGAGGTACAGCTTCACATCGATGAAACCGTCAAGCCAGTAGCTCTCCGACACCGGAGGGTGCCTTTTCATCTGCGTCCATTGGTGGAGGCCGAGTTAGACCGGCTGGAGAAGGATGGAGTGATTGAAAAAGTAACAGGCCCGACGCCGTGGGTGTCACCGTTGGTGATAGCGCCGAAACCTAAGCAGCCAGGAGCCATCCGGTTGTGTGTGGACATGAGATTACCCAACAAGGCAATACGTCGTGAAAGGCACATCACTCCCACGATAGATGAAATCGTGGCGGACATCAATGGGGCGCAGTGGTTCTCCAAGATGGATCTGAACTCAGGGTATCATCAACTGGTGGTAGCGGAGAGGAGTCGATATATAACAACATTCTCGACACACGTAGGACTACGCCGGTTCAAACGCCTGAGCTTCGGAGTATCATCAGCGGCCGAGGTGTTCCAGGACGCGGTGCGAGAAGTGTTATCAGGATTGGTGGGTGTTATCAATGTCAGCGATGACATTCTAATCTTTTCCAAGACACTAGAAGAGCACCATGTTCGGCTACGGGCGACCCTGAAGAGACTGGTCGAACAGGGCCTGACACTCCATCGGGCGAAGTGTGACTTCTATGCCAATGAAGTCGAATTTTTTGGATACAGGTTCTTGGCCAAAGGCCTCCAGGTAGACCCGGCGAAGGTGGAGGCGATCCGAGCAGTGGCCATTCCACAAACACAATCAGAAGTCCGAAGCTTCCTGGGGATGGCTAATTATTGTGGCCGTTTCATCCCGCACCTAGCAACGCTGTCCGAGCCGCTCCGGAGGCTGACGAAGAAGGATGTGCCGTGGCAATGGACAGAAGACGAGGCCAGAGCATTCCGGAGTATCAAAGAGGCGCTATTGAAAGGAGCCACGGTGGCGTATTTCCAACCAGGAACAGCCACAGAGCTTATCGTGGATGCCAGCCCTGTCGGGCTGGGAGCAGTACTCCTCCAGAAGGATGGGCAGGGTGAATGGGGGCCCATCGCATATGCCAGCAGAGCGCTCACAGCTGTGGAGACAAGGTACGCTCAAATTGAGCGCGAGGCACTGGCAATACGCTGGGCGTGCCAGCATTTTGACATTTACTTGTGTGGACACACGTTTACGGTGGTAACGGATCACAAGCCGTTGGTGCCGCTATTTACAGGCACCGCCCGGAATGGCCCTCCCCGAATAGAACGATGGGCTGTCCAGAGCCAACATTACCGCTTTGTGGTGGAGTATCGACCGGGGGCAAGCAATCCCGCAGACTACCTGTCAAGGCACCCTCTCACACCCCGTGGGGGAGACCAGGGGGAGGTGGATGAAGGCACATAATCATTCATACGCCAGGTCGTGGAAGAGGCGTGCCCCCAGGCGCTGTCGTTGGAGGAAATCAAAGAGGCCACGGATCAAGATGAAGGCCTCCAGGCCGTGAAGCGAACTCTCCGAGACCATCAATGGAAGTGGTTTCTTCCCAGAGCCGGTCAGCTGACAGAAGAAGAGCGGTACTACTGAGAGAACATATGGAGGTGCCGGGAAGAGTTGAGTGAATCTGGCGATGGTCTCATTCTAAGAGGAGCTCGTTTGGTAATTCCTGAAAAACTCCGGAAAAGAACCGTCGACTTGGCTCATCAGGGTCACCAGGGAGTAGAGAAGACTAAGGCACGGCTGCGATCCAAAGTGTGGTTTCCGGGCGTGGATCGCATGGTAGAAGAGAAGGTGCGGGGATGTCATGCATGTTTAATAACCGGAGCTGATCCACCGATAAACCCTGTCATCACGGAGAGTCCTAGCCAAGTGCCGTGGGCTCAGATTAGCTTGGACTTCGGAAGTTTTCCTGATGGGAGACAACTCATGGTAATGATTGACAGCTACTCCAAATTTCCAGTAGTCTAGGTGGTCACCTCCACTGCATACGGCCCATCCTGGATAAGGTGTTCTCACTCCTGGGGATGCCCGAGGAAATACGCACAGACAATGGTCCACCGTTTCAGGGACAAGACTTCAAGGAATATTTGGGGCGGCACCGGATCAGGCATCGTCGGGTGACTCCTCAGTGGCCTCAGGCCAACTGGGATGTAGAAAGATTCATGCGAACTCTAAACAAAGTGCTCAGGATTGGCCTGGATCAGGCGGAAAATCTGGAGAACTGCCTACACCGGTTCCTAAGAGCATATCGCAACACGCCGCACTGCACCACTAAGTGCGCTCCCAGTGACTTACTCATGAAACGAGCAGTGCGGGACAGTATTCCCACCAGTGATCAATGGGCGCCTGCTGTGCTGGACTCTGAGTGCACCCAAGCTAGGCGCCGACTCAACAATGACCGAGCCAGTCGGAAAAGGGGGGCCCGACAGTCAGCCATCCACGAAGGAGACTACGTGGTGGTAAAAGATCGGCATCCAGGGTCCAAGTTCCGCACTCCATATGAACGAGAACTATGGAAGGTAGTGCAGGTAAAGGGCTCAATGATAACCGCGCAGAGGGGCCCAGCAGATCGCACGCAATGCTTCGTGGTTCAAGAAAGTACCCGGACCCGAGGAGAGAATACCGGAAACCGGACCGGTCAATGAGTATGAGGGTGAAGAGTTTCCATCGGAGGAACCCGGTGAAAGTGGAAGTAGCTCAGGTGAAAGAAGAGAGAGAGAAAGAGGCGAACCGGCGGAGGACAGCACGGGAGCCCCTGACCCAAGCGAAGGGGCACCCGATACTTCCCGAGGCAGTCAACGGTACGAACTAAGGGGCAACCCTAAACCCAGCACCAGACTGCGGGACTTCCTGTGCTGAAGATGGATACAATGGCGTCAGACAGCGAGAGATAAGCTGACTACATAATGATTGTGTGAAATGTTATTGTTGTGTTCATACTGTTGGTATCCTCACATGTTCCGTGGGATAGATGGGATGTAATGAGCCACCCGGCCACTGCACAACATTGTTGCACATACAACTCCCTGGGCCGGGCTCGGACCCGGGAGGTATAAATAAAGGGCGATGTCAGCGCACGTGGCTGACGGCGCGGAGCTAGTATCCGACTCACTGTGTCCCCTTAATGCTGCCGCAGCGAAGTTAGGCCGCCCCTGCCTGCTAAGCCCTAGAAGTCGGCTAGTAGCCCACAGCCGCATGCCCCAGGTAGACGACCCCTGTTGAGGCCCCTACAACAGTTGGCACTTAGAAATGTGCATGTAAGTATGGCCAGCCGTCTTCGGCCGGCCAAACAGATATGCACACTTCTATTTTGCCAAACCAGCTGTGTTCACAGCCGGATTAGAGAAAAGCAGACGGCTCCTAGGCAGTGTCTGAGCGGCAGACCAGGCTGCTCAGACCAATCCTGGCACTGCTCTCATAGAATGAGAGCACTGTCTGGATTGTGTGGAGAGCCTGTGCCTTCTCAGAGACTGTCGGGAGTGAAGCACCAAGGCGGCTGCCGGCATTGGAGCAGCGAGAGGTAAGTTTTTATTTTTATATTATTTGTATCCTTAATTCCTCGTTCCGTCCTCTCCCCTCATGCCCCCCATCTGACCCCCCCCACTTTCGTTGTGCGGCGGCCACCACTACAAGAGAGGTATGTATACATATGGACCTCCGTTTATGCCCTCACACCCAGACATGGGTGCAAATGTGGCACCCGGGTATGCAGACATACACATAGGATCTGGAGTGTTGATCTAAGCCAAAACTAGACTGATCGTATGGGTGGGATGAGGGTGGGGGAGCTGCATTCAGGGCTGGGTGGCCTGAGGGGTTTTCAGTACAATAGACCATGAAGGCATCCCCAAGGGAGAAGCTGACACATTTCTTTAAAGTACATACAGGAGTCAGTGCTGCTGAGAAATGATGATTCCGGCTCAGAGCCCAATGTATCTCAAAACCTCAGAGTTCTTCTTCAGAACTGTCTGTTGAATTTGAGTTTTTTTTAATAGAAATTGCATTTGAAAAATTCTGTTGATATATGAATAATATTGCTACAGCAAGAGACTGACAACTACCTGGACCCTGACGCCCTATTCCTACACCTACCTTATATGACGAAAGTGGAGAAATACATTTGTCGAACTGCAAACATCCAAATTCAATTACATCATTATATAATTACCAGGAAGTACCAGAAAGTGATAATCCAATGCACGAGGAGAGTAGATTGGATCTGCTCTCTGGAGAGCGAAGTGGAGGAAAGAAGGGAGGCTGTAAATGCTGTGGCCATCGGATCTTCTACGAGGTACTCAGTCAACAATCGGCAAGCACTTCCCTCCTTCCACCCTACACCTACAAGGCAGCCCGGCTACAGGGAAGTAGAAGCCCTCACTGCAGAAACTTCAGCCCACATCACAGGCTACCTTTGATGGTGTCGAAGAAATGACAGGTTGTATTGACCAGGTCTGAGGTACCTCAGGAAAAAATGCTGTTCTGCTCAGCTCACCTTCCCAAAGCAGAAAATTCTGTGCATGCAGGAGAAATAGCATTGCATGAAAGTGCATGTGCTTATGTTGCCAGAAACCACTCACATCATGAAGACTTACGTAAGTCATATCAAAGACAAAATGAATGAGTTTGGTTGAAATGACCACAGTGGTAGAAAGTAGTCTACAGAAGAACCCAGAAACATAGCACCACATGGAGAAGCCAGAGAGAGGACTTGGCCTAACCGCCAGAGCTGCCAAATTTGGAGCTGGGAAACCAGGTTCGAGCCTTGGCGTCGGCTCAACATCCTGGTATTCTGGGCAAATCACTAAATCTCCCCGTGCCTACCAAAAATGAATGTAAGGGGTGCTCATGTAATGCTCTCCAATACCTTCGGGTCGAGTTCGTGCTATATAAAATTGCAACAACAAAAAAAAGGGGTGGAAAACTTGTGCTAAAATAATAACTGAGGAGCAAAAAAAATAGGATTAATCGCTTCCTTAGAAGGTAATCAGCAAACGGTCTGAATTACCATTAAGGATATTGAAAATGATAAACTCAAAGAACATTTTGAAAAATAGTCTTCAGTCTTATGAGACACTGACAGATTTAAAACCTTTGCTATTCCACTGACTCAGCTCTACCAAAGGAATAATTTAATGATCATAAATCCGAGTCACCGCTAGGGTGCAAACATAACAATGCACATGAGACCTTGGGCTAGATGTACAAAGCATTTTTTGCGTTCACAAACAGGCTGTTTGCAACCAAAAAAAGCTTTTAACAATGTACAAAAGGCAAATTGTGATTCGGTAACTAGCTACCGAATCGCAATTTGCTACCAAATACCTATTTAGTAATCGGAAGGGGCACCCCTTCCACATACCGAATCAGAATGGTATCTATTACTGCTTTGCGACCAAGTTCCGGTTGCATACCAGTAATACTTTACTCATTGAGAAAGGTGAAGGGGTCCCTTGTGGTCTCCTTCCCCTTTGAGAATGTTAAAAATATTTTTAAGAGCAGGCAGTGGTCCCACGGACCACTGCCTGCTCTTAAAAAATGAATCTGCAAAGTTTAGTTTTTTCTTTTTAAACATCCTGTTTTCCTTTAAGGAAAAAGAGCTTCATTAAAAAACAAAAATGCTTTATTAAAAAGCAATCACAGACATGGTCAATCAATCAGTCAATCAGGAATTTGTGAAGCACGCTACTCACCCGTGAGGGTCTCAAGGCGCTTGGGGGGTCGTCGTGGAGCCCCATCTTACTCGAAGAGCCAGGTCTTGAGGCTCTTCCTGAAGACTTGCAGGGTGGGTGAGCGTCTGATGCTGATCGGGAGTTCGTTCCAGGTCTTTGCAGCGATGTAGGAGTAGGCTCTTCCACCTGTTCTGGCTCTGCGGATGCGGGGGGTTTCGGCAACGGCGAGGTCGGCGGAGCAGAGGCTTCTCTTGGGTGCATGGAAGGAGACTCTTTCGTTGAGGTATTGGGGTCCGGTGTTGTGGAGGGATTTGTGTGTGTGAGTGAGTAGCTTGAAGGTCACTCTCTTCTCAACGGGGAGCCAGTGGAGCTCTCGTAGGTGCTGGGTGATGTGGTCTCATCGCGGGATGACGAGTCTGGCGGCATTGCAGCATTGTGATTGGCTCAGGGGAGCCTGGGTGCTTCCCTATCACAACGCTGCATTGCAGCATTGTGATTGGCTCAGGGGAGAATTGGTGCTTCCTGGAAGATGAGAGGAGGAGACACAACATGGGAGAAACAGAGGAGAGACACGGCGATCAGGTAAGTGATTTTCTTTCCTGAACCTCTTCCCCCCTCCCTCCCCGCCACCCCCATACTGTATCGGCCGCCACTGGTAAGTATATCATTTATTGTACAATAATATCAATGTTTAATATTTACAATATTGTCTATTGAAATATCTTGGTTTTAATATTGTTTATTCTATCTCTATCTATCTATCTATCTATCTATCTATCTATCAATAGATCTTATAGATAGATTTTATTAAAAAATCCTATTAAGTATTGTTTATTTATAATATTATTTTTTTAGATATTTTATTTTTTTGTATCGTGTGGTTTGGTGGGGGACATGATGGGTCCTTTTTTAAAAATAAATTAATATTAAAGCAGTATTTGTTGGATTCTGATAAATATTTTAACTGTTAATATTTTATATATTTCTTGTTTGTTTTATTATATTTGTAATTTGTTTCAGATTTTTTGGTTTGGGGGTATTTGGATGGGTAATGTTAACTATTGTTATTAATGAATGTAATGATCTAGAATAATGTATACAAAGTTTAATATAATATTGAAGTTCATTAATTTGTATGTTCTTAATTAAAAAAAAAAATGTATTTTGGGGTAATTGGATGGATAATTTATTATTATTGGGAATATCAATTTGTAGAATTGTTGGCATTCTATAGTGATACATTTATAATTTTGTAATCATTTTAGATATATTTCATTAAATGAATGCAAATTAACTATTTATTAAATATATATCTATATATGTACATAATATATAGGCACATATATAAGTTTAAATAAAATATTCTGGGCTTCAGAATTATTTAATATTGTTTGTTATGTTTTGTTTTTAAATAAACAAATCTATTAACCTAAAAATGTAATTAATTAAAATGCGAATTTTTGATTTATATGGCTGTTTCATTTATGTAATTTTTGTAGTTTAATGATTAAAAATACAATTTATACTATTTTTGTTAGACATGTTCCCCGGATGTGAGCAGGACTAGAGTTAGAAGTGTACATCTAAGCCTCCTGCACCGCAAAATATATGCATTTTCCCCAATCCTAGTAGGACTGAAGTTAGAATAGTAAATGTGAACCTTTTTCCCAAATTGTATGCAGATTTATGATTTAGAATAGTAAATCTGTCTGCGCCGAATATATGCACTTTTACCAAGGTTTGTGAGACTGGAATTAAAATGGTACATTTGGTACCCCAAATATACGCACTTTGTTAAATTTTATGTTCCCAGCGCCTTGAGACCCTCACCCAGCGCCTTGAGACCCTCACGGGTGAATAGCGCGCTTTACAAACCCCTGATTGATTATGTTGAATTGGGGTAAGAATTGTAAGTCTGCCCCTTCCCTATAAATGTATGCACATTCCCCTATGTTAATAGGACTGGAGTTAGAATAGTAAATCTAACCCACTCCAAATACAGACAATTTTCAAGACTTTATTTGGTTTTCAGTTAGAATAGTAAATTTGGCCCCTGAAATATATATACTTTCCTCAGTGTTGATTTGGAATTACAATAGCAAAATTCCCCTAAATCAGATTATATATTTTTTGTAGTGTTTGTAGGATTGTAATTATCAAATTATATTTTAAAATAATTTTTAACTTCAATTTGGTTTCGTTCTGTTGTAATTTGAATTTTAAAATTATGTTGTTGATGTTCATGTTATTTTTTAAAGAATTTATAACAGGTCTGGTATTTAATAAATGAATATTTTGAGATATATATGTTTATGTTCCAATGTTATATGTTTTAGCACTTAAATATCTCTGTATTGTTGGTGATTATCATTTAAATAAAATATTTGAATATATTTTGTTTTTTCTTTAATGATTGTCTATATTATTCTTGTTAGATCAAATTAACTCGTTTTAAAATACTTTTTAAAAATTAAATTCACTTTTATTTGTTATTCTTTAGAATATTAAACATTTATATTCTTTTTGGAGTTGTTCTAAAATTTACCAATATATTATTTTTTATGTTTGTATGTAAAAGTACCTTTAAATGTTATAGATATTTAAAAGAATTACACTTTCTAAATACTTTTATTTACTATTAATTAGAAATGCATATATTTATGATGATTATTATTCTATCAATATTTTGGACCATCATAATTTTGTAGTAGACCTATTTAAGTCGATTTTTATTTGTTAAATATTATATTTTTGTAGTTGATATATTTTGGTAGTATAGATTTTAAACTTCCTATATTTTGTACTGTATTTTTGTAGTAGATGTGCTCGTCATTTACATTAAAGGTGTTAAAAGTAGATATTTTGTCTATAGATATTTTGATCGCAGTATCTTCGTGGTTGATATTTACACCTACAACCAACACTTTATGAGTGTCAGTAGGGAAAGGAATGCTAAAAGGCAGGCTACAAGTCCAATGCACACCTGGGAAGGCTTGCACAAATCCCTGCTCCATTTTAGGCTCCCACACACACGGAGCAAAAATGGACTTTATCATGCACTAAGTCAAATGGCAGCTCAGTTCTCATTGCCACCTACGACATACACAGATGTGTTCAGCACCCTCCATAGATATCCCTCTCATATGGGTGCAAAATACTCTGATCAAGAGAAGGATGCAGACCTTTTACACCGGGGAGGCCGGTAGACACTCCCCTCCCCCCACCACCCGATGCATACAGCATCCCATGAAGAATCATTAGCAAAGGGTTTTAGTTTATTAGTTTAAGGTGATTTTCATAAACTTTTTTAACTTTTTAAAAGGGAGAAAATGTCTTTGGTGTGCCCTAATATATGTATGGTATTCTTTATTTCGTAACTTACACTGAAATGAGTCAAGGGTTGTCAAATGTTTAGCAGTGAATTCAAGTTTATGGACTGTTCTTCGTCTGCAGGCCTAGAAAATCTTAAAATGAGCTTCCAAGAAAAAGCTTTTTTTGTAATTTGGATGACGAGAAGTGATTTTATAGTTTTTAGAATTTGATCAATTGTGTGTGATGCGGCCTGTCTTTTGTCAGTTAGCTTTTTCTTTTCTTTCCAGTGTGACAACTGAGCATAGCCAAGGGTTGTACATGCATTCTAGGAAAAGGACTGAAGATAATATGCAATATTAAGGGGTTGTCCGGGGGTACAGGAATGGGAAGGGATACAAATAGTCATGTGTTCAGTTGTCATTTCAAAGAGACCGAGGCAGGGTTTTTAAGAGTGTGTCTCATTCAATACGTTACTGAGGTAATAAACAAACATGCAGAAGTTAAGAATGGGTACCTCCGAACCACAAAGTGTCAGGCAAGGGTATTGGGAGCAGTAAATGTGCAGGAACCGATATGGGAAAACAGAGAAACCATAATGGACCAAGAAGGGCAACAATTTAGAAAATAGCGACACAGTGAACATTTTTGACGTTCTAGAACAAAGAGAAGATGGGAAATAATATTGCACACCAGATTATACTAGAAATAATCCACATCGTAAAACAAAGGTGAAAAAATAATAAATGACTTAAGAAATTATGCAGAAATATTTTTCCAAAATAGACAAATTCTGAATGATGATGTGGAGATTCAGAATGTAGAAGGATTCAAACATATTTAGCTGTCATAAAACAAATGTAACCAGCTATTGCCATGTTTTCTTGTTCATACTAACTGAGTTTCCGCATGTAACCTGTAACTCTGTGAGCCCGAGAGGCGCTACATCCTGTCACTTGAGATGTAAAAGTTGAACACTAGGGGCCCGATTCCGATCTCATTGGGAAAGCATTGCAAACGACTCGGATCGGGAATGCTTTCCAAACGACTTGTACGTGTGCAGTCCGACCGAGCGAGTATGATGCAACTGCATTGTTACGGACTCGGCTCGCTCGGACTCCTATAGCACTCTGTGGGAGCTTGTGTACCGACGCGTACACAGGCTCCCATAGCAAAAAAGGGGTGGGTGGGGAAAAGCGTACACCCGGTAGCGGGCTCCCCATGTTGCCCGCCACACTGTGCATGCTTGGATCGTGGGGACCCATGCACGCCCCCCGTGACCGAATCGGAGGGCTCCGGGTAAATGGGTGCCTGCTATGGCCCCCCGAAGTCCGAATCCTACAGCCGTTTCGTCTCGATGAGACGAGTCGATACAGCTGTCCGATTCGTGCATCGTACTCGCTCGGTCGGAAAACAGCTCCATTGCCCGGCACGATTCGGCTACGAACGTGTTGGATGGACAGGTTCGGGTTTGTAAACGATTTGCACCGCGCGTACAGGATACTCGCATCGTACTTGGTCGTTCAGAACGGGGGACGATTCGGGCGGAAAGATAGGCTCCGAATCAGATTTGCTCTTTACAAATCCCGTTTGGAGGCCTTCCTTACTAGATCGGAATCGGCCCTAGGTTGCTCAGTTGTAAATCTTACGATTTTGTTACCTGTGAAGGGCATTTACTAATTCTCATGAGCTCAGCTAGGCCCCTTCGTCTTCTCATTGAAATTGTGTCATGTGATAGGTATTAAAACGGAATTCGTAGTAGGGTATATATTTGAGCTCTGCCAATTACCCGGATGTCTAGGTCCATAGCCGATGTATGGAGATTCCCTTTTCAGCTATCTCTCTGATTCACAGAAGTGTTTTGTAATAAATGCTTTCAGACTAAAAAAAAACATGATACAGAGTTTTCTTTGACAATGTTGGTGCGCTGGCCTGGAATTGCATGCAGTTGGTCAGACGCAGAGACTGGACTGGAGCTGGCCCGGACTCTGACTTCACTTTAAAAAAAAAGATCTTTATTGTGTTTTTTTCGAAACATATGATGCAAAAGCAGTGAATAAAGGGTTTGATCTTTTACATAATCATGCATGGACCACAGGAGAGACCTTGTGCAACTTGTCCCAAGTGTGCAACTGCCGTTCAGCATATGTGTCTCATGAAAACTTGCCAGTGTCCTCAATCCCTCCTGGAGGTGCACCTCGCGGCGTATAGCGCCTCCCAGCCCACGGGGGTCTTAAGTCTTGTTCCCCTCTAGCGCCAGCAATATAATATAACATCCCATCCCGTGATCTGTGCATCTTTCCCAGCCTGCCTGCGGAGGCGCTGCAAGGCACCATCCTCGGCCCATGCCCATCTCTGGACATCTCTCTTCCACAGTTCTACCAGAGAGGGAGCTCAGTCGCCTTCCAATGCAAAGCGATCCTGCGGTGTGCTAGGGCGAGGTCCAAGAGCCTACTTCTGGCCCTGTAATTTTTTTGCGAAACATCAAGCCCAGAAAACAGGTCTTGGGCGTGTTAATGTGCTGTCTACCCATTCGGCGTGTTAGGTGTGCGCACACTTCCGTTCAGAAGGGGCGCAATGCCGAGCAATTTCCATGTCATGTGGTAGAAGTCAGCCTGCTCTGCCCTGTATCTAGGACAATAGTGTGATGTTTCCACAAACATCTTGTGTGGGCGTGCTGGGGTGAGGTAGGTGCGGTGTACATAATTAAATTGCAGCTGTTTGAAACTCGTGTTCTGTGAGACCTGTGGAATGTGTCCCAGAATCTTGCCCCAATTGGCAGCCATCAACTTTATTAGTAGATCTTGACTCCATTTATCTTTCAAGTCCAGTAGTTCTGGACTTACGGCATTATTCATTGCATTGTATATGCTGGTTATATGGTGGTGTCTTGGGCTCCCCGTCAGTAGGACCTGCAATATCAGGTCAGCCTTCGGCTCCTTGCTCGGGTCTCCCCATGTCTGGCCTATAACTCGGGTAAGCGCCGCATGGGTTAGGAATTGCTCCGCCGGGATGATGTAGTCCGCATGGAGCTCCTCGAATAGGACAGTGATCCCCTCGATGATCAACTGCCCCAGGGTGGTGATCGAGGCACGCATCCACTGCAAGCGGTGCGCTGTGTGCCCCACTGCAGCAAAGGCTGGCAGACACCACAGTGAGAGATCTTGGGGGTACGCCGTCCCTCCTCACCATCTGCACTGATTTCGGTGCCAGCAGTACCAAGCTACTTGAATCAATAGTGGGGCACATTCCCAGAGGCCAAAGGTATCCTGCTTCTCGGACAAACCACAACATAATCCACTGCAGCTGGCTGGCCAATTATTACAACTCATAGTCGGACGCTCCTAGTCCTCCAACCGCCAGGGGAAGTCATAATTTGCTCAGAGCCACACACCACTGTCCCCAGGCATATACAAGCTCAGTGAGCCAGCTTTTCAAGTCCAGAAACAGTTTGCGGCAACAACAGTGGTATGTGGGTGAATACGCACAGGAGTCACGGTAATGCCACCATCTTGGCCAAGGCTGCTCTGCCCATCGGCGATAGCGGTAATGACTGCCAGAATGCCGACAATGCCCGTAAAGTCACACGACCTTACTCAAGTTACCCTCCCGGACATCTAACAGGTCTCTGTACATCTTCACCCCCAAAGAACGGAAGGTGTGCGGGGAGACTGGCATGCTCATGGACACCATCCCAGGAAAAAAGCCACCGCCTGTTCCATTAACAGGAAAAGGCACGAATTTGCAACGTTCATGTGCAGGACTGACAGCGCCCGAACCACTCAAAGGTCAGCATGATGAGTGGGAGTCCGGTGGCGGCGCACAGGTATATTTTTATATCATCTGCTTACAGAGAGACGATGTGGGTATGCATGTTCTGTCTTTTCCCCATTCCAAATGCCACTAATACAGTCTACAGGACAGCGGCTCCATAGCGAGTGCAAATAGTAGGAGCAACAGTAGGCAGGCCTGTCCGGTGCCCCTGTATGTATGCCATTGTTGCGAGTATTCACAGCCAATGTGAACACTCGCCCTAGGATCTTAATAAGACCCGTATCCAGGCTATGAGGTCATTGCCAAACCCCAAGTATCAAAGAACCGCATGAAGGTATGCCCACAATTTGCTGTCAAAGGCCTTTTCCATGTCCACTGACAATGTACCGCTCAGCTATAGCTGTAGGTGTCCATAATGTGGAAAAAACGCCTAATAATCATGGAGGTGCACCTCCCGCGTACAGAGCTGCACTGGTCCGAGTGAACCAGGGTCCGCAGGCACGGCAGAATTCTGTTTGCTATTATTTTCCCCAGTATTTTGCAGTCTACATTGAGGAGAGACAGCGTGTTTCGGGTCATGACTACGATCACCTCTCTGAAGGACTCCAGGAGCGATCCAGCCTCAAGCCTGCTTTGCCTGCTAACTATAGTATAATGAGGAAGGATAGGAAAGTGAAAATAGGCGGTGGCATTGCGATTATCTATAAAAATCTTTATACATGCAAATTTGAAGATCTAACTTGCATAGGTTGTGAGGCTGCCTTTTTTCAATTGACCCTGAATTCTCAGTTCACGTTTTCAGGGCTCTTGCTTTATCGCCCTCCTGGGCCTGCTGGCCCTTGGGCTACCGCATTCCCTGATGTGATTGCTTCTTATATGCTGCATACCGCCAATTTCACTATCTTGGGTGACCTAAATCTTCATCTTGAGGACCCAACTTGCGGGATAGGTACCTCTCTGATTTCGGACTTAGCTGCCATGAATATTTTACTTAAAAACTCTGGCGCCAAACATGTGGCGGGGCATTTACTTGATCCTGTTTTTTCCAATTTTTTTAAGATTGTTTGCTCTCCTGCTCTTCCTATGACGTGGTCAGATCATTATTTAACTAGTTTTAAAATTAAGCAAGTTGTGTCTAAACCACCCATACTGGTGCAGGGGTGCAAAGCTCAATGCAGAAACTGGGGGAAGCTGAATATTGAAGCTTTTAATAAGTCTTTAGCCAATAATGCTCCTGATCTTAACCAGGTCTCTTTAGCTGACCTAGATAAGGTTCATTGCTGGTTTGAAAAATCTATTGACATGTGCCTCCCTCTCTCCAACAAGAAAATGAATAATCATCGTCCTCCTGCTCCCTGGTTTACGGAAAATTTAAAGCAGGAAAAAAGTAAATGTAAGGCGCTTGAAAGACGTTGGAGGAAGGATTATGAAATTGAATCCAAGACTGCTTATAAAATAGCAATAAAAGCCTATCACTCTTCATGTAACATTGCCAGAGCGGAATATGTGAATACCATCATACATAACGCACAGAATAGTTCTAAGACCCTGTTTAAAGCAGTTAAAAATTTGTCAGGTGCTGATAATCTACCTGCCCCCCCTATACTTACTGAAGCACAATGTGAGGATTTGGCCGAGTTTTTTCTCGGAAAAGTGGAAAAAATTTATTCTAATCTTAACGCTAAGCAGGATAATACTTTACCTCCACTTACGGAAACTCTTACAATATCTAGTACAGCTAAGCAGTAGGATGCTCAGCTTGATGAATCTAGTACTAAACTTGAGAATTGGGCATTATTAGATACTATTTCCTTTAAACAAAATTTAAACAGCCTTAAATCAGGATCACCTAGAGATCAGCTCCCGATTAGTGTAATGCAGAAACTGGACTTATCTGTTTTAAAAGTCATTATGGAGCTACTCAATGCTTCCATTCGTGAATCTACGATTCCAGCTGAGTGGAAGCATGCTATGGTCCTCCCGCTCCTCAAAAAAGCAAATGCCAATCCGGCACAACTGTCTAATTTTCGTCCGATTTCATTGCTTTCGGTGTACTCCAAAATTTTAGAAAAACATATTAACACTCAACTAACCAATTTTGTCACCTCTCAAAAGTTTCTGCATCCTTCTCAGTCAGGCTTCCGGGAAGGTTTTTCCACCGAAACCGCTCTCTTAGGAGTCACTGAGATGCTGCGTGGTCATCTGGATGCTGGGAACACTGCGGCACTTATATTGCTTGATCTAAGTGCCACCTTTGACACGTTGTCCCATTCCGTGTTATTGAAAGCTTTGCGCTGTTTGGGCGTGGAAGGTCCAGCCCTTGATTGGCTTTGTGACTTCCTGACCAATCGTACTTTCCAGGTCTTTTCCTCTGATGCTGCATCAAAAGCTTTTTCTTCACCTTATGGAGTTCCTCAGGGGTCCATTTTGGGCCCATTATTGTTTAACATTTATGTTAAGCCTTTAGCAACTATTGCTGAAGAAACTGGGCTGTCGATTTTTTCCTATGCCGACGATACCCAGTTAATTTTCTCATTGTCGGCGGATAGGACTTCTAAGACATCATCCCTTCAAATAGGTCTGAGGAATATTGCGGGATGGATGCAAGCTAATTCATTACAACTTAATGGCGAAAAAACAGAGGTCCTAATTCTGGGTAAGAACAAGGACCTATGGGGGCCTCAGCACTGGCCGTCTGAAATGGGAATTTTCCCTCAACCTGCCACCCAAGTTCGCAATCTGGGGGTCATCATTGACGATCAACTGTCAATGAAGCAGCAAGCAGTGAAGGTGGCATCTACCTGCTTTTTCATCCTTAAATGGCTTAGGAAAATTCTTTGGATGTTGCCTAGCTCTACTCAACGTACTGTAGTCCAGGCCCTTATCACATCTAGGCTGGACTACGGCAACATCCTGTACCTGGGCGCAAATAAGGATGTAACACGTAGATTGCAGGTGGTGCAAAACGCAGCGGCAAGAATGCTCTGCCAGCTCCCTAGAAGGACCTCTGTTTCAAGTGCTCTCCGTGATCTTCATTGGCTCAGGGTGGAGAAGCGTGTGAAATTCAAAGCCCTGAGCTACATGTTTATAGTTAAGTCTGGCAGTGCCCCCCAATATCTAAAGGCCATTGTCCAACCCTATATACCATCACGTTCTCTTCGCTCTTCTACTTAGGGGAAGTTTTCTGTTCCAAGGATCAGACTGTCTCGTATGGGCGGACGGTCCTTTTCTTACTTGGGTCCTCAGTTGTGGAATTCTCTTCCTCCATCTCTTAGGAACGAAAACATCCTTAGCAATTTTCGCAAACTTTTAAAAACCTGGTTGTTTAACCAATAATTCGTGGGTAATTCTTTTTAATTAGATCCTGTAACTTTTTAGCTTTTCTCTTTTCTCTGTCAAGCGGCGCCGGGAAACCTTTGTGGTAGCTGTGCGCCTTATAAGATTAAATAACAATAACAATAACAAGCACAGCAGCATACATTTTAGTGAGCGGCTTAATCAGGTCCACTTGCACTCATTTATAAAATTCCAGTGGGAGACCTTCATTGGCTGGTGTCTTCCTACTTGCTAACTGTTTGATTGCCTGTCTTATTTCTCCCTCCGGGATGTGTCAATCTAGTTGCTGACTCTCTTCTAGGGTCAGCGCGGTCACGGTGGTGTCTTCCAAGAAGGCGGCTAGGCTTTCCTCTGGTTCCCTCTCTACCAGCTCATACAGAGCCTGTTAGTTCTCAGAGAACACAGCCACTATATCTGCCTGTCTGTACACACAGTGGCCGTCTGGGTGTCAGATGGCTGTAATCGTGCCGTTCGCACCCTCCACCCACAACAGTTCTGAGAATAACCGTCCCGCCCGATCCCCATCCGCATGGGCGTGTGCCAGATACTCCCTGTAATCATACAGGGCCAATTGTGAGCTTGTTTCGGTGTGCTCCCGCCACACGTGGACGAGGTCTTGATTCGCCCCCACCTCACCAACCACCTGGATCTCTAGACCCCAGAGCTCGCACTCTAACCGGCTCAGCTGTGTACGTATTACGCATCCTGCATAAGCTCTTGTTGCAGACTGCCCTAATGTATGACTTAATTGTTCCCCCCTCTATCAGCCGCGAGGAGGCTGAGCCAGCATTGGTCCATAGAATCGCTGTACTCGTGGTGGTGGTCCAGCCACCGCCACACTGCCGGCCCGCCTGCAGTATTACAAGTTGGGCGGTTGGACCGCCACAGGACCGCTTCGTCCGCCGGGGATCCAGGATCCCACGGCAGTCGCACTATGGTCGGGGAGCTGCAATATGCTGGTGGTGCCACTGTGGCACAGCGGAGCATATTACGAGTTACCTGTCCGATGCCCCTTTCATGGCAGTGAGCCGGCCATGAAAAGGGTGGCAGAGAGGCAACAAAGGGGGCCCTAACAGGGCCCCGTGCTGCTACTTGACCTGGGGGTGCATGGAAGGGGGCACATGTTGTGCCCCCTTGGAATTGCACCCCTGTTTCTGTACGGTGTGGCGTGCAAGCCACACCTTGCAGGAATGTGCTGCAGGCACTCTCAAGGCGGCGGGCTGCATTTTAGGCTTTTCTATGAGCCTAACAGCTCACTGCAGTGAGACCGCTGCAGCACTGCCTGCCCAACTAGGATTAAACTCATAATCCGGCGGGCGAGTGCACCACGGCCTTGGCGGTCCTCCAGTAGACGGTGCAGTGGTGGCACTGCTGGAGGACCGCCAAAGTCGTAATATGGCCCAAAATCTTTGTTTTGTAGATTAAACCATATTGGTGAACACGATATCCATGAGTTCAATAAAAGTATAATGTGACCAAAATAACCCCATGGTACTTTTGAGTAATGTCAAATGTAGCTAGTCCACATCGTAAATCAAGGCGAGAAGAATTGAAATAATGCACGCCTGATTAATGTAAGTAAACTCCAACCATACAAATTATGGTGAGTAGGTCACTGGCCGTGATAAGCCCCCAACCTCTCATCGGCATCTGCTTCTATGCCGTTCTATGCATCAGCTGGCCTACTGAGTCAACTACATTTCCTCTGTGCTACCAGCGACATTCAAATGCTGGTCATAAAAGAAAAAAGTGCTAGCGTCTTCTATGCCTTTGGGGCGTACTGGATTAAGCCGCTCAGTTAACTCCATCGTGTGCGGCCTGGGTCCGAGTCAGCAGTGCTGGTTGTGCATCCTCAGAGGAGGCCACCAGCGTCAATCAGCACATCCAGGTGTCCCCCACGCTGCTCAGGGGGAGTCAGTGCTTTCATGGCCAGGAAGGATGTCCTGTATCCTTGCACGGCTATGTTGTAATCCAGGAAGACAAACACCTTACTGTTATCGACCATGTAGTGGCTGCTCTGCTGAGCCGCCTGAAGGATTATGTCTCTATCCCAGAAATGCAGGAGTTTTGCCACAACCGGTCGCGACTGGGCCCCTGGCGGCGGTGCTCTGGCCGGGACCCGATGTGCCCTCTCAAGGGAGAACCTACCACCTGAATATTGCTGCATCAGGTGCAGCCCTCTGCATCCTTGGCCCTGTCTTCAAGACGTTGCAAACGATCAGTCAGATCTCTCATCTGCTGTCTGAGGTTTGAGGTTGTAATTGCCAGAGCAAGTTTTCTGCACTGGTCACCTGCTCCCGCAACTTCTTCTGATCCTTGTGAAGGAGGCTCACCTCCAAGGCCACCACGTCTATCTTTGTCTCCAAGGAAGTGCAGGAGGAGTCACCGTCACCAAGATCTGCGCAACTCAGTCAGGATCGAGGGATCGGGCCACCAACGGGCACCCCTCCACTCCTTCTGCTTTCTCTCTGGCTTCGGACGCCCCCTCCACTCCCATATCCGTACTTGGCGCCACTTTTGTCGCCCTCGTCTTCCCCATCACCTGCATTGGTGCCTGTGCGCCTGTCATTAGGTCCCAAGCTGTAGCCTCCAGGCATCCGCCGCTGCCCATATGGGGGGGGAGGAGGGCCGCACAAGTTCTTCTCCACTACCAGTTGACGGCCTGCTTGCCCACCTCTCCCAGCGCAGCAGCACGAGCAGCTGTACAGCCTCCAGCTGTTGCCAGACGTCATGGGGGCTGCTCTGCCCCGGGGCGCCTCACTGTGTTCCTTGTCCACCAGCAGGCTTCTGTGGGTGCCTGCTTACCCACCACCGGCAAAGTAGCATGAGCAGCCACCCCCCAACAGTCCGTTTTTGTAGGGGCACCTTCCTTCGGTGTTAATCGGTACCCTGCCCTCACACTCTCAGGGCAGCCAGTACCAGTCTGTGGGGCACCCCAGGGGTGTCAGAGGCTGACAAATTTCAGCAGGGGGGGAGGGAGTGCCCAATCACTCTCCCGTGTCTCCCCACCTCTCAGCCTCACTGCGTCCTCCTCTTGGCCGTCCACCCACCCACCGCGCAAGGGATAGGTGCCCCACCTCCATCACTCTTCCTCACTCCCCAGGGAGACCTGCCCAGTAGGCCTGTTGCCATGAGCGTGTGCGCTCTCTCTGCACCCCCAACTGGGGGGAGGCCCACATGTGCCGGGGCCGTAGAGGCTTGCACGCCTCCTTCCGGCTTGGCCCTGTGGTCAGATTGGGAACCCATGCTGCCCCTACTGAGGCAGTGCAGGCTTCCATGCGAGGGATCCCCACCTTCCAGCTGGCCCCCATCTGACACAGCTCCCATGCCTCTCAGGGGGGGGGCAATCCGCTGTTTCCCCCGTCCCAGCAGCTACCATTCGGAGCAGTCAGGACCCAGGGCCATGCAGGATGCAGGCAGAGGAGAGTTGCGCCCCGGCGGAGCTCTCTAAGCCGGGACCGCCATCTTTCCTGCTGAAGCCACGCCCCGACCGGAACCTCACTTCACAACACTAGACCCCAAGTTAAGACAAAGAATTATGTGGCGAGCTTCAGTGCAAGACAACCCTGTGTTCCATTGCTAATCAGGTTCAGATTCCATTTTTAACTGTGAGTCTAATTGTGCTTATTGATTACACATAATTTTTTTTTAATTACTTTAAAGATGGATAAGGCATCTTGGCAGTAATGTGTGGATGTAATTGGTTGGGCAGGTATTGGAGGGTCCCAGGGACTAGAAGGTAGAGGTGTGAATGAAGTCAATGGCACTTAAGGAGGAGAATCGGTAGGGAAGGTAATAGTTGCCCAGGTCGCCAGTGAAGACCCTCTTGAATGAATGTGTTGAAAGAGGTACACTCAATCAGCTGCCCCAGACTTCTGCAAGCATCAGTGGGTTGTGACTGCAGGTGTTTCAATTGTAAGGCAGCATGTAGATAAGCATGAACCTACTCATCAAACTCCCTCTTAGGTACCTGGAAGAGAAGAGCTGTTAGACCACCTTTCTAGTTCTTTCTCTACCTTCCCTCCTCGTGGATGATCTGTGGCATAAAGCGGCAGACTGTCTAAGTGTTTCCTTGTGTATGAATGCGGGTGTAGAAAGCAAAATGGGCGCTGAAGAATATAAAATGAGCAAAACCCCACCTAGAGAGATTCCCACCCAAATTATGTAAATTATGTACCACTGGAATGGCAGAAGCATATGCAAGTTTATAGAGATTTGGCTAAAGAACACTAATGATGATAAAAAAACAGGCCTTTCTGGTGGAGGAACCTTTAATATGGACCAAATGAATAACCTTAAAAAAACAGAAGGATGCCAAAAATAAAGCCGTCCAAGAGCAATTTTGGCCTTCCTGAATTAGCATGAGGGAACCAGGAAATACTGGTGGGAGGCTCAGGAAAGGAGTCTTACTTATATCTAAGAGACAGTGAGATACCAAATTAGCCACATGAGTGATAGAATACAATCATATACCCCCAGCCTCATCTGTATCTATTTGTACAAATGGCTATAGACATCTTGGAAGAACTGAGAAAAAAGGAGGAGGATTTAATAAGGCGCACTATTAATTGTGCCAAGAAACGGTGAGGCACTGGTGGATGGGCAAGCTGAAAGGGCGCTACATCTAGAAGGAGCTCTAGTGAGTGCAGCAGTTAGCAGCGTGGTGCACTGCAGTGCAGGGAATGCATGAACTAGACATGAAACTCACAAAATGAGACCCCATTTACCACCACTGACAAGATTACAACTGTTGACTGCTCTACATGACCAGAGTGGTTGGGCGTGGAGTCCAACTATCACTCAACATAGTCTGAGACTGATGGCCGAGCAAAGGGCCTGGGGCATATGCCCCAGCCCGATAGACGGGCTTAATCCGCTTGAGATTATGACAATGACAACTCTAGTGACCTCTCTCATGTTCAACCTAATGCTCTTCTGCCCTTGCATAAATTACCTGTCCAGGAGAAGGGGATCGAGTTACCATTCCTCTCCCTAGTCCCCATCTAATCTTTTCAATATTACTTGAAAATTCCCCAAGTTTCAAGAGAGTCCTTAGAAATGCATGGAAGAATTGCAAACTGTTATAGAATATTATAATCCTAACTAGGTAAATCAATTGTTGCATGCCTGGATAAAGACTTGTTGGTGACTAAAGTTAAGTTGCCAAAACAGTCACCTAGAATCAATGCTGCTTTCACTGCAGCTAAGACTGAGGTCCATATAACTAAAATTGCACCAACATTAACAATTGTAAATAAAACAAAGGTTACACCCCTACTGATCTTTTAGATTAATTGAAGGATATATTTGATCATAATTCTGCTATTGTGAACGCTATTGAAATTCCTCAAGAGACAGTGGGAGTAGCTTTAGTTCAGGGATTCTTACTAAAGTTGCAAGAACAATTTAGGCCTTTATGTATTGACTGCAAAACCAAAACGTGTCTAAGTTTGCTTCGGTAACAAATGATTTTGTTGTGACTCATGACTGTAAGAAAGAATCTACTGCATCTAAATTAATGTCATTACAAATGCAATCCTTAGAGATAGGGACAGAGGAGAACGGAGTGGGCAGGGTGTGGGTGTCCAAGTGGGTGCAAGACTAGGGAGGGACCAAGATGAGGGAAGGTGAGAGTTTTTACCAGCTGGCAACTCCTCATACATCACTTTTGGTCAATTAGGACACTGGAAACAGGACTGCCCGAATCTATTGCAGAATTTCCATGATCAGCCTGAAGAACCTGATTTCTATCCTCCTCCTCCAAACAGTTACCCATCATTTTAGGACCTCCAGAATGGAGTCAACTGCTCTGTATACACCTTGTTCCCCATAGGGCAGAAAGGGCTGTATGTGTGATGCGTCATCAATGACAAACCAGATTAACCAATAGTGATATTGTTACTAGTCTATCTGCAATGGACAAAATGATTGATGCGGCTGGCATTTCTAACACATATATTCTTCAGTCTATTACCAATCTTGTGTCTGCTTCTTCGGGTTAGAATGCTGATCAACACACTTTCCTTCTGAGCCTCACCTCTCTGGCGAACCTTATCGTAACTGTAACCTGCTACTGCCATGTTGTCTTGCCCTGCCTCCCAGCCTCAGATGTGCAAACCCCTGGTGTAAGAGACACAAAGGTTGAAAACGAACTTGTTGAAAACCAGTGTGCAGTAGGTTATATATTTGAGGTGCCTTGTACTGGGGAGCCTAGCTCCAAAAATTATATATAGTGACCCCCCTTTTTTATTATCTCTGTGATTCACAGACTATTATATTTTTGTATTAGGCACTTTTAGACTAAAACAGAAGGTGAGGCAGAGTATTCTTTGGTATGCTGCATGAATGAAATCAGATCAAGATTAAAGTTGCCCATACTAGGATGTTTGATGACAATACAAAACATGCATAAACATGCATACAACTCTGCAATTATCACCAATTTAAAAAATAAGAAAGCTAAGATGATATTCCACCACAATTTTATACAGTATTAGGGCAGCAATATTAGTTTGGAAAAGGGTTTAACTTGGGAAGTGTTTGAATCTATTTTTCTGGAAAAATGGGCATGAGAATGACTGATTTCTCTGGGTGATTACTCAATGTTACCTGCAGACAGCTCGAGAAAAGATGGAGGAGCAGCAAGATCACGGAAGACCATGCGGCCTTCAAATCTGCCATCACCACACACCGCCGCCTCATCAGAACAACAAAGAAAGCAGCCCGGTGGTGTCGGAACAGTGTGGTGTTTCTTCCTCTGCGAGGATCCCCCGCGTGGCACCTGAGTGTGATTTGGTGCCCCTTCCTGATGAACCCCAGGGGCCTGAGTCTGGTCTGCAGCGAGGGGGTATCGAGAGGTACCAGCTTTGGCCGTGCCCCGCCAGGTCTTCGAGATTGAAGAACTATGTAACATATTGACTTGGTTTTATGGCCCGGACATTGTGTTCTATTTAACTTGTGTGTGTTCTACACATATTGGTGTTTTTTTTTTTTTTTCTTCTTCTTTCTTTTTCTTGTGTGTTGTGTTTTGTTTGCAGGTTGAGGAGGAGTGTGTTGTGGTCACTGGTGGTGCGGACCATTATGGCCGTAGCCCGGAGGGGTGTTAGTGGACCTCCCCCTTGAGTTATACACAGGTGGTCACTCTCGTGACGATTGGGGGTGGGACTATTTGCACAATAAAGACGCCTGGTGTGTAGCCAAGTTTTTTTTAACAGAGTATCTCCCGCGTACTGGTGTTTACTTACTCAACGGTTGATGATCCTTGGACGCAACAAGCTGCCTTCGACACCATCTCCCACCACACCCTCTGCGCAAGACTCCAAGACGCGGGCATCCGCGACAAAGCCCTAGAATATATCCCCTCCTTCCTCACCAGCTGATTGCAGAGAGTCAGACATCCGCCGTTCAACTCAGAACCCACAGAGATCATCTACATGGCCCGCTTGCAGCCATTGCCAGAAGCCATGGACTCAACATTGTCTCCTACGCAGATGACACCCAGCTGATCCTCTCCCTCACAGACGAACCCACAGCCGCCAAGAGCAACTTCCACAATGGTATGAAGGCAGCTGCCTCAAGCTTAACTCAGACAAGACCGAAGTCCTCATTGTGGGCTCCTCCCCCTCCACCTGGGATGACTCTTGGTGGCCCGCAGTGCTCGGAATCCCTCCCACACCCACGGACCAAGCACAAAACCTCAGCATTATCCTGGACTCCTCGCTCTCAATGAACTGCCAAATCAACATGGTTTCGTCCTCCTGCTTCCACACGCTCCGCCTCCTTCGTAAGATCTTCAAGTGTATCCCCACCGAGTCCAGGAAAACAGTCACCCATGCTCTCATCAGCAGCAGACTCGACTACGGCAACGCACTGTATGGTGGCACCACCCACAAAAGTCCATAAAAAACTGCAGACCGGCCAGAACGCTCCGCCAGACTCATCCTGAACATCCCATGCCGCAACCACATCCCCAGCCACCTGAGAGACCTTTACTGGCTACCTATCAACAAAAGAATCACCATCAAGCTTCTCATACACGCCTACAAAGGCCTCCACAACACCGGACCT
The DNA here is from genome assembly GCA_963921515.1 of Calotriton arnoldi. NCBI lineage: Eukaryota > Metazoa > Chordata > Amphibia > Caudata > Salamandridae > Calotriton > Calotriton arnoldi. Next base: position 2,838,212 of record CAWUFW010000557.1, read on the forward strand.
GCATACCTCAACCAGCGCCTCTCCTTCTACACTTCCACCAGACATCTCCGCTCCACCCAACTGGCCTTGGTCACCAACCCACGGATCCGCAAGACCATGGCTGGAGGTAGATCCTTCTCCTACCTCGCTGCGAAGACCTGGAACTCCCTGGCTCTGCACCTCAGGCCTTCACCAAGGCTGCCACAATTCAGGAAGGACCTCAAGACCTGGTTCTTCCACTGACCTGCAGAGCACCCCCCCTTATCACCTTGAGACTCCCACGGGTGAGTAGTAGCACATTATAAGATTACTGATTGATTACTGATTTAATGTTACTACAACTAATAATAATAGGATTATTAGGAAATGGGATGAGGCTTTAGAGAAGGAGATCAGACGTTAATTGAGGAGAAAGCTCTATTTATTATACACACACACACACATTTATACACACACACACACCCATAGTCACATCAGTGACCTACGCAGCATTGACCCATGGACAGTCTGCAGGTGTCATGTAATAGGTTTTATAAAATTGAAAAAACTAAAACAAAATAAGGAGCCGATTCCAATGTGTGAATGATAACTGCGGACATCGGCAGAGAACAAGTAGTCACAAGAGCCACTGTTTGCTCCCCTTATTATCCCATTCTATCTATGAGACTGGACTTGTGATACTAGAATTTAGCAAATGTGAATGCAGAGAAGGAGGTCTGTTCTCCCTTGAATAATTTCATATTTTTTTGCATTTGCAGCTGGTTACAAAGCCTCAACAAGGAAATCCTGCCTCATGACTATCAATAAGTTAGGATTTCTGTGAATGCTGCAACCAGTCTCATTGTGTCGTTCAGGATTGATTCATCTGGCACTATTTAAAGAATTGACTGGATCGCAATGAACCGGCGGTGCAAACACAATGCTGTGCTTGGACCTGGCTAGGAAACCTTCTGTTCCCATAGTTCTTTCTTTTTCAGACTTAACTACATTCTGGGGCATAAATCTAAATTTGATGGCAGCAACTCTTCAGCCTGTTTTAGAAGTTCTTGCACATTAGAAGAAGATTAATCTGACAACCTACAATGGATCCAGTCCTCCAGGATCCTCGCTGAGTATCTGTGACTTAAACAAATGGGTCATTACCACCTTAGCAGTCTTCCGCATCACAGTCCTTACCTTTTTATGATGAGTCCTCATCGTGCAGGCAGGTAGCCCAAATGCTCCTTAAATGTAAAATAATTTTCTTTACTTAAGTCTGGATTGAAATGTGTTTTTATTATCATGTTCCTATTTAACATGTTGAAGCAAATTGACTGGAGAGTAATGAGCAGAAAGAAAGATAAGAGCAGAAATGCTGCATTAACCATGTTAAACTTTAGCATATGCAGAGGATACAATATGACTGCCTTCAATATGCCTTTAAATAAGCACCAAAACCCACTCTACTCATGAATCATCCATTCCTAGTGTTGAAGCATCCTGAACCTTACTGGGAAACTCAGGTCCTCTGCTCTCCCTAGCCTTGCTAATGAGAATCACCTGTACGCAATCAGCTACTGTGATTTTATGGCAGAAATTATGTCTTTAAGTTGTGAAATGCAAAAAGAAGTGATGGGTTGAATTAATCTCAGCCGCTGGTATGTATTCTGAGGAACATTCCCGTCCATCACATTTTAACCACTCCATACAAGGAGCAACAATCTGCACATCAGCGCTGGTCCTCCTGCCCCGGTAGGAACGGTTCAGCCTGATCTGCCAGGCGGCTCTAAATGGGATCGCATCCAGCCTGCGAGTGGTTTCAGCCTTGTTGGGTCTCATCAGTAAGGCATAGCTTGAGTCCCATGGCACACAGAGCTGCAGAGCCCACATCTAGGCATTCTCATTTTACGAATGGCATCATACTGAGAAAAGCAAAAATGGGCTGGATGCAGTGCTGGAATTAATATCAGCAACTCCCTTTAAAAAGGAGCGCCGAACCTGTCAGAACCTGGGCTACTAACCGTTGCAAGAACAAAATGGAGGTACTGAACACCCTGTCTTTCTTCACAGCCCTCTTAGCAGGTGGGATTTGTTAAGGGACAGAGACAAAGGAGACAAACATAGACAGTTTGTAAAAAGCAGAGCGGTATGCAGGTGTGGTATGGGGAAGGTCGGGAAATTTCAGTGCTTAATTTGAGCCCGTGGTTTCCGGTGCTCTGCACCACCACTTAATTGGTTTCCGGAGCTCAGCACCGGCACTTAATTGTCAACACTGCACTTATGACAGTCTGCCACATGGTGGCGCTGCTCATCTAATTTAGAGATGAGCATAACAACAAGTGTTTATGAATACAATACACATTAAAAATGACTAATACCTGCCTCCCCAGCCATTACTTTAGCTTTGGGGACCTGGAATAATCTAAACTGATGCATTTGCAGGTGAGAGAGATGCTTAGTAGTTGTTTTCGAGGCGATGATGGGGCAGTGGGTGGTGCAAGCTGCAGTGGCCCTCCTGGTCAGAGCCCTGACATTTATTATTTTACAAATTAAGCGCTGGGTAATTTGTCCTTGTTTTATAGACTCTTTGTCTCTCGCAGAAGCCACACCTACTGTTGATTGCAGCCATTCAACCTCTCTGATTAATATTATCGTCGAGTGGACTGGTTGTCTGGTTTTGCTGATCCAAAAGGTCTTTTACCTGCCTGCAGCTCTCTGTGATCTGACAGACTGGAAAGCCTGTTTTATCGCATGTAATAATCGGCCATCTCACCCTCATAAGCACCCTGGAGTCGTGAATGGGATTTACCAGCAATGTCCTGCACTGGTTCTCCTCCTACCTGTACAATCAACACCAGTTTACTCACATAGGCACCTCCGAGTCATAAAAGATCCTTATCACGTTTGGAGCCACAGTGTCTTATGTCATCTTCAGCCTTTACATGTAGTTGCTTGGTGCTCTTTTCACAGATAACAGCATAAAGATGGTGGCATTTTCACTTTTTATTACTTTTACAATTATAACGTTTATTGCATGTGTTTGGCACACATTAAATGAAGAAATAGATCGCAGATTTGCAGAGGCTATAAAAAGAGATGTTGTATTCCCACCTTAGGAATAGACGAAGACTGCAGCAGGTAGGTTTATAACTTTTATTGTGGGTACAAGAGAGCCACCGCTCCTCACTCCAACAGCTACCGGCTCCAACTGCCTGACCTAGAACCCCCATAAGAACCACAATGGGGTGGAACACACAGGGGTTCTAATCGGGAAGCAACAAGCACATATACATGCAATGGAGGCACTGGTGAGTGCAATACAACACTATACTTATTGGCTTTGCCAATGCTCGTTAATGAATGGTAGCTAAAAGGGAGCACCGGTTGAGCTCATGCTGCTCTCTGGAGAGGGTTACAGAAGTCGAAGAACAGCAAAAATCTGAATTTTTTTAACAATCAGCACAACAGATTTTGTGTCAACATTTTAGCTGCAAAAATTATAAATGCATATTTGTGGGCGGGTTGGATGCGTTCTACTTTGGCAAATAAAGAGCCTGGTTAAAAAATTAAAAACGTTGATGTGGGGCGTGGCCAAGCCGCGGACAAAGATCGCCGCGCGGCATTGAAGCTCCGCCAGCCTTTCCAGCCACGTAGCTCATATCCCCCATGAAAACGGGGCTGGTCGCCATGGGCCTGCCGCCACTCGCTCCCTGAGCAACTACTGCGCCCAGAGGACTTGCCCGCTTGCAAAATGAAGCCGTCGCTGCCAAGATCTTCGACATAGGACGGGCGGAGCGCGACCTGCGTAATGGCGGCGGCAACTGCTAACCTCAGCCAGTGTTCATAGAAGGAAGGAGAGCCCAGAAACTGCGACTGGAGAGGACGGGGAGGACAAGAAGACGGTGAGTGCGCCGGGCGTGGGGCTTGTCAGCACACTGCCCTCCCTGCGCTCAATCTCTGCCTGGGCCACGCAGCGGCCCGTTTGGCTGCCCGCGTGTCGAGCGGTGAGCCCCTCCGTATTTCTTTGGACACCGCGGGGACAGGGTCCGCGGGTGTCCCCCAGTGACGGCCTCCGGGCCGCTTGCGGGCTCACGGCGGGAGTTTGGCTGGGGAAACCTGATAGCCTGTGCCCGGTCGCCTCCCCCTCCCATAGACACTGTTGCTGCCAGCCTGACGTACGGCCACTTCCACTGGGCCTCCTGAGCAGCGGTGAATCACACACCAAGACTGGTCTCTGCCACGGCCGCCGCATACTTGCCTCGTGGACTGCGCAATCCTCATTCCTCCAAAGGTGGGCCCCATCTCGCCGCAAGCGCCTGCTGTCCATCGCCTGCGACCACGCTGCTCACTCAAGTTTGGCCTTCACAGCAGCCACATCCGCCATTGGCGCCCGTCACTACTTCTCCTACTGGACTGCCATAGTACATGTTTGCCCCTCTGTGCTCCCGCTGCTCCGCACTTCTAGCAGATTTTTAACATAGACAGTCTGCATTGCTTGCCCTCTGGGGGGGGCCGCTGAGCTTACCCCCTTCCGGTCTTGGGTTTACTCTGCGAGGTTCGGCGCTCCGGACCCTGCCTTCAGATTGCGGTTAAATCCTGGGCCGGCCTATTGTCACTTACCTCTTGCACCGGCGAGCGGCATGGGCCGCAAAGACCCTGAACAGAGGATCCTTCCCTTCGAGAAACTTGCAGAGACGGCCCCAGAGGGCGGTTCAGGCATGGCGGAAGGCGGACAAGAAATGGAGCGGCTTGACGACCCCGCGGGTCAGGCTGGCTCGCTGCTACGGAAGATGAGAGCGGGATTCAGAGCTCTTGATGGTAGATTTGATGCCCTGGACAAGAGCCTCGCAGATCTGGGTGCTAAAATTCAGGTGCATGATAGACGCCTAGATGTCGCAGAAGCCCGTATATCTGACATTGAAGACGCCATGGCGCAATCCCTTAAAAGGCTTGAGCTCGTAGAACACATCCTCAAAGACGTGGCAATCAAAAATGAAGACCTGGAGGCGCGTAGTCGGCGGAACAACATACGCATTTTGGGCGTGCCGGAATCCACCACCACGGGCCGTCTGGACGTCTTTGTAGAGACACTGCTGGCTGACATGTTCGGGAGAGACTCCTTCACCCCTGGCTTCGTGGTAGAGCGGGCCCACTGCACGCTGGGCCCCCGGCCTAACCCGGGCTGCCCGCCAAGGCCCATCATTGCACGAGTTATGAACTTTAGGGACCTGGACACTGCACTGCGCCTCACTAGAGAACGAGGCGATACCATATGGCAGGGCTCTAAGTTATCACTCTACCCGGACTTCACCATCATGGTCCAGGAGGCCCGCTGCAAGTACAATGGAGTTATGGCCGCTCTCAGGAACCTTGGCCTAAAATACGGCATGCTGTATCTCGCAAGACTGCGTGTGGAAGTCAACGGCAGGGCCCGCATCTTTGACAGCCCCACGGAGGCGCAGGAATTCTGCCGCACGCACAAGCAAAACACTCCGACAATTGCAGATGGCGTTAGACCCTCCCCGCCACACAGCGGCCCTGATGCTAGTATGGAGCTTTTCTCTGGGACTGGCTCTGGCTGATCCCTCCCTTCTGTTTCTTTTTCTATTGGTTCGTGAGAACTTTGGGATATTACTCTTCATCATTTAACGCTTCATATAGCTGGTTGACTGGCGTGGCGTTGCCACCCCCGCTGGTGTACACCGTGGTTTTGTTTTTGAGTTTGCGGATGTACCTTTTTTGGTTTTTTTTCACTTCCTTGTTAAGTCGATTGGTACTTTTGGTAAATTTGTCAATTTTGGACATGCCTTACTTGTTGCGTAGTGAGGCTGGGAGGGGGGAGGAGGGGGACAATCGTTATTACATGGTCATGTTTGGTTGCTCATACGTTTGGTCACAGTCACGGCCCCCATTGCAATGCTGCTAAATACATTTGTCATCCTTGTTCAGACCAATAAATGGCCCAGCTAGGTAGCGTTGAAGGCCCTTCGGGCCTGTCCCTGATGTCATGGAACGTCCGGGGCCTTAATGACAATCACAAGAAACGGCACGTACTACACTATCTGCTGCGACATAAAGTCGACATTGCCTTTCTACAAGAAATGCACTTGCCCGCATCTAACTCTGCCCGTTTCACCTCCAGCTGGGGTGCGCATAGATATTTTGCCAATTTTAGCAACTACGCCAGGGGCACAGCCATTCTCTTACATAAACGGGTTCCTTTCAGCCTCCGCACGGTTGTAAACGACGACGAGGGCAGATATACCATTGTAGTTGGGACATTAATGGGACACAGGGTGGCACTGGTATGCGTGTATGGCCCAAACACCGACTCTCCAGACTTCTTTCACTCATTACTCACTCAGCTCATAAAATTGGGCCCCATGCTTTTCTTAGTGGGGGGGACTTCAACATTCTCCCGGACCCGACCCTAGATAGCACCCCCACCTCCGCAGATGCCAAACCCCGTGCACGCCGTGCTCTCTTGTCCTTATGCGAGCAACTCTCACTGCTAGACATCTGGCGCACACGCAATCCCTCCTTCACTGAATACACTCATTATGCAGGTTACCACAACACCTGGACCAGAATTGATTATTGGTTGCTCTCCACAAGCGTCTCCAGTTGGTATCACTCAGTCAGGACTCTCCCGAGGACGTACTCCGACCATTCTCCTGTATTGCTACTTCTCAAGGTCCCCCGCCCGAAAGGGTTTGAGAGACAATGGCGCTTCCCTAGTCGTGCCCTTGAGGATGACCTGTTTCAAAATGAAGTGCGTGAGGCAATTGAAGACTACTTTGCTATCAACACCGGCTCAGTAGACACATGGGCGGTACTTTGGGAGGGGTTCAAGGCATACATAAGGGGTATATGTATTGCTAAACATGCCGGAGTACTCCGTGATCTACGCACCACACTGTCCCGCTTAGAACGCGAGCTAGCAGACTTAGACAACACCCAGATACAAACTCGCAACCCAGAAACGGAGAGGAAACGCGTGGCCCTTCTTACAGATTATAGGGACACTGCTGATCGGGAGATACTCTTTATGGGTAAATACCAAACTGCAAAGCGGTATGGGGAAGGCGAGAGGCCAGGGCGGGTACTAGCCCAGATGCTTCGACCCCCATACAGTAAAGCCTACGTCCCTACATTGCGGTCATCCACAGACCAGTTACTTTCGGACACTTCGGAAATCCGTGACGAATTTCTGGCTTATTTCAAAACTTTATACTCTTCCAAGACAGGGAGGGAGCACACCGCCCAGGAATCCTACTTGTCTGAGATTGCGTTAGTGTATCTTGAGAAGACCATGCAGGATTTTTTGGCGGAACCTATTTCCGAAAATGATGTCCTCGGGGCCATTGACACCCTTCGGTCGTCTTCTGCCCCTGGGTTGGATGGGTTCACGGGTGACTTCTACAAGGCCTATAAAGATCTATTGGCGCCGCAACTTATCGAGGTGTACACAGAGGCCCTTGAGAACCAAATATTACCTCCCACCCTTCGCAAGACGGTCATTATTCTTCTCCCTAAACCTGGCAAAGACCCGCAGTTATGTGGATCATACAGGCCCCTGTCGCTCTTAAATTTAGACTATAAAATCCTTGCTAAAATTATTGCTGGGCGTCTGTCTCAATTAATGGAATTCATTATCTCGCCTGCTCAATCTGGCTTTGTTCCCCACCGTTCCACATCGTTAAATCTCAGGACTCTCTTTTCCGTACTTCACAGAATAAATCCGGAAGTACCAGCGGCCGCAATTCTGCTTGACATGGAAAAGGCATTCGACTCTTTGGAGTGGCCCTTTTTCCTGTCAGTCATGCCCCATAGGGGAATGCCTATGGGTTTCTTGGCAACCACTGCGCTACATGGCAACCATTGCGCTACTCTACCGTCGCCCCACGGCACGGCTCCGGTTGAATGGTACGCTCTCCCGGCCCTTCTCGCTATCTCGCGGCACACACCAAGGCTGCCCGTTATCGCCTCTATTGTTTATCCTTGCTATGGACCCCTTAATTAGACATTTCCAAGAAAAACACTTACAGTGGCCTGCAATTCAACACGGCCCCCCTTCTGGTCTCGCTTTATGCAGACGACACTATCCTTTATGTTAGGGAGCCACAGGCTAACCTAGATCACCTCATACGAGAAATACTCCGCTTTGGACAACATTCTGGACTTGGCATCAACTGGCATAAGTTTGTGATTTTCCCCTTAACATCCAGCACAACGGACGGGACGGAGTGGAGACACACTTTTGGAAATCAGGAGCTTTCCAGCAGGGATCCTGCTGCTGGATCGTGGGAAAATACTTGCCCAGCGATACTGCGATACGAATAATTACATCTCTCTCAGCATTGACCTACTAATCATTCAAGACCACTACGCCCGATCAAGCACGGTCATTTCGGTTTACTTCGCGACTTAATATATTGAGAAAATTTGGTGTTCAAGTATAAAGAAAACATAGATACCGATGAGCCTTGAAGAAGTCGTCTTGCGACGAAACACGTGTCGGCTGTCAACATTTTACAAAACATCTACGACGTGTCAACTACTTCAATTTTACTTATAAAAAATCTGTATTGAATCTTGATATGAATGACTGTCTTTCATGATTAAATAAACTGACATCCAAGTCAGTTTTTTGCTATACTAATTGGTTGTGCTCTGTAATTTAAATCAACAATATTTGTATAGGGAGATTTTCTTCCTATTACATAGCCAACACCGGGTGGGTGGCACGGTGTTATACATTGAGCACACTGTAAAACTTTTGGTTCATTTTTATATTACTTGGAATAACAGGAGGGAGGTGCTGGCGCATGTGTTCTGTACTACTGCCATTCATTGCTTGTAAGTGCTATCCAGCACAACACCTTGGGAGTGTGAATTCCCTCTGAAATGGTGCGCTGATTCCGTTAAATATTTAGGCATTCACATCCACTTAGACACCGATCAGATCGTTCGCCTCAATTATGGACAAGCAATCAACACCCTTGAGACACAAATTGACAGATGGCTGAGGTTACCGCTGTCCATTGCAGGCAGGGTGGCCATCATTAAGATGGTCGTTCTCCCCAAATTTTTATACCTCTTCAACAATATTCCTATACCCCTTCCAAACAGTTTTTTCTCGACGCTCTGATCGCATCTGATTCGATTGGTATGGGGTGACAAACAGGCCCGAGTTCGCTGGCAGGTGCTCACCCTTCCTTACGATAGAGGCGGATACGGGGTGCCGGATTTACACTTGTATTATTTAGTAGCTCAATGTAGCTACGCATATGCTTGGTATCACCCGGATGCAAGGATCCCATTCCTTTGCCCAGAGTCTGACCTAGTTCTCCCCGAGCGATTATCCATGGTTCTACCCAAGGGCTTACCCAGAGACCCAAACGACATTCAGACAGTTTCCACAACCAGTTGGGCCTGGGAGAAGCTTCGGCGGATCACCAACACGACCACTCTGTACTCAACAGCCCTACCACTCCCCAACGCCCGCTGGCTACCAATTATGGGTGAACGGCTAGTACAGCGCACCTTGACCAAATTTGATATCGCAAAAGTAGGGGACTTGTTCCCGGACGGCCTTTACGGTGGGAGACGACACCCGCTTCCCTAATGCCACATTCATGGATAGTTTTGTACTGGGTCGGATTCAATCGGCTATGCGCGCCACATTACCCGGTTTTTCCCTTGAGCCAGACTCGTTTGCCCCCTTATCGCTGGTTATTGAGAGTGAACTGGGAGTTCACCTTATATCCAAACTGTACAAAGCATGCACAAGGATCATCCCCGTCAACGATGACAAGATCCGCAGGGACTGGGAGGGTGACCTGGGACGCCCGATTACAGACGACCAATGGGCTACCTGCTGCGCAGTCACGAAAGATGTCTCCCTCAATAGCCAACACAAATTGCTACACTGTAAGTTTCTGCGCAGAATATACATCACACCTGCCAGAGTCCACAAACTAGATCCGTCCAGACCCCACTCCTGTCACAAATGTGCGGCCCCGCAAGCCGACTTCGCACACCTCGCATGGACCTGCCCACACTTGCAACCGTACTGGGTGGCTGTACACAAGACACTGGGCGACATGATCAATTTATCCCTAGATCCTATACCTAAAATTGCGTTGCTGGGCTATGTGGTGAACTTTCCGCAAAAAATTCGGAAGTTTGTGGCCCTTAGTTTCTTGTTGGCCAAGCGAGAGGTGGCTATGCACTGGGGCCGCAAGACAGTTCCCACAGTTCAGAGTTGGATGGGAAGCTTGGCATCATGCAACACAAAGAGTGAGGTATATTCCACCACAGTGCCCTCTTTATCCCGTCCCAGAGACATATGGGGTCCTTTCAGAGCATATCTCGCATCCCGACAGCGAGACTCTGCTTCGCAGCTGGAGCAAGGCATAGTTCCCACAGGGGTTGGGTAGCATGGTTCTAGTTCGCAATCTACCCACTGCGATGTTTGATACCCGGCTCTCCCTCTACGTATTCTTTACCATATTAACGGCTTTTGTATACTGAGTTTCCGGCTGTGACGATCGCCATATTGTGATGAGGAGATACGCATCCCTGATAGTATGAACCGACTTTTGAGAGCTGTTGCATTGATGCTAAGCTGTGCCTCTCCGATGTTTGTATACATAACATGTATCTACATGTCAGTACTTGCTTCTTTCTTAACTGAGGATGATGACTGTGAACACTCATGGATATGCTGTTACCTTTGTGACAAAATGATAAAGTTAAAAAAACAAAAAAACGTTGATGCGGATAAAGGAAGAGGTGCAATAGGGATATGTATTATAAATTAGGGTCTTAAATTAGCTTAAAAAATTGGCAGCACCATTAACAACCCCGTTTAATCACTTGCTAGGGAAAGGAAAGACAGATGCTGCCCCACGCCGCAAATATGGGAGTAGGAAGGGGCTGGCAAGCACTGATCAGTCACCCTGTCATATACGGCGGGGGAAATAATGGAATCATTTACATAGGAAGAACATGTCAAAAACAAAGGCCACCGTGATCCAGGGCAGTGGGATTGCCCTGGCGAAATATGGCAAATGTAAATTGTTTTTCATTGAGAGGCCGAGGAAATAGATGAGGGTAGGGCGATAGGTGTGAACTTTCTTTACTTCAATGACTCCTCAGGTATGGTTTAGTGCTCACCCATCAAGAGAGGGCTCAGGGGATGACAAACAAAAAGACTCAAAAAGTTAAACGGTGTAACAAGTCCTTCATGAGTCCAATAGAATTCTTAGGGTACAAAGAAGAAGCGACGTAAATACAATATTTTTGCTTTTGTAAGATGAAAAAGTTGCCTCAACCTTCGATAACTTCTACACAACAGGCACAGGGAGAACTTCGGAAGTGCAAAGATCCCTCGCAAACAGAACAGCAGCAGGGCAAGCTTCTCGCACATACAGAAGAAGCACCGGATAAGCAGCACCGTGATAAGCCTGCGTGAACACACAACAAGACGGGTGAAGCACAAGCAAGAGCAGTGTAGCTTCCCTCACGGTGCCAGGAATGATGCTTATAAAGAAAAGGAGCACACATGAGTGTGTTCAAAAAGAGCAGGACTTGCAGCCTGCCAGGGTGCCGGAGGAAGGGTGCAATTAACTATATATGGAATGCCAGCTGGTGCCTGCTGGAGGACCAGTTTATCTCTTTTACTTTTAGTGTTTTGCTGTCTCTGAGTGTGATGTTTGAGTACCGGGTCTGCTGGCTTAGTCGACTAATGTATCCACTGTAAGGGGCTGTACTCGACCTGGTAGTCACCGGTTCAAATCCTTGCAGGTCCACTCAGCCTTTCATTCTTCTGAGGTCGATAAAATGAGTAAAATTGAGCACTAAGATTATACTCTTGGGTGAACGTGTGGTTTACAAATACACATGCTCTGTATTGCTGTGTGTTTTATAGTTATGCAAAGTGTGCTTCCATCCGCTTTTTCCTTTACCAACAGGGTTGAGTTTTCTTTGAAAGGAGAGCACTGGAAAAACAACTTTCTTCATCAAGTGTTTGAGAAATGGGTCCCCTTTTGGCCCAGACAGGTGACACACATTTCTTTTGCAATTTCAGAATACAAAGTAATCGGAGAGAAATACCCAGAGCCACTGTTTATAGCTCCCCTGGTTTTTCCACTCAAAACCTCCACAGGACGCATTTTTATAGCTCTCAAGAAAAGCGATGGTTGGGGAATAATGGTTAATCATTCAAAGAAATCTGTCTACTGTAGAATTATTGCCCGAGATGAGTTTTGTGCATGTGATCACATAAGTGAGCACACTGTAAGCGTAAATTGCTTCTCGACAAATTAATGGCAATCATAGATTAATTGAGCTCTGAGGAAGCAAAAGAAACGTTGCGAAACACGTGTCGGTTATCATTGGATATATGTAATCAGTCTCAGCTGCCAACATCAGAGCTAGAGCTGGGCCAATCCAGGTTCTAACAGTAAAGATCAATGTAGAGCTCTAGCTTTGGATCAAAGGTGTGCCTTGACAGGTAGGTCTGTTCTGCAGAAAGGTGCTCTTTCCTTTGGACAGTGACAGGTGATTTGAGGGTCAATTACGGTTTACTTTATATTGGTGATAGGTTGGTGCCGCGCATGGGAGTTATGAATATGCTAGTTCACTTTACCCATAAGAGAAATGTGGCTATCACAAGAGCGAATCAAAGAGTGCAAAGTAATAACTGATGGCTGAGTATGGACAGAATGTTGAAGAGGATGGTAAGAGGTTGCGTGGGGTGTTTGAGAAAAGACGAGGTTCTAAGCGTGGTCACTCCTTCTTTGTCAGTGATAGGTTGAGAAAGCAAAAGACACACAATTGATGGACGGAATGCAGAACAAATCAAAACATTCACCCCCAGTCAAGAGATCTGGGTTAAATCCATCATTCTTTTGCTCACCATGCCACTCCAGTTTAGACCTGGCTATATGCAAATCAGTCTTGACCCTGTGCCTCATGGGAACTGCCAAGCCAGGTCCTCCATGGACCGGAAACAAGCATCCTGGGACCGGTTTCGGGGTTTCACCCCTCATCAGCCAGGATAGCTTGATTCCAGTGGCAGAGTGAGCCCAGGTTTACAGCAGGCTCCTAGGAGATCGTTGCTCTGGATATTCTGGGTGCTTTGTGTATGGAGGGCACTGGCTCACAATATACTGTGGTTCTTCTCAAACACTATTAAAGGGGACCTGAAATCTATTTTTTCCTTTTTTTCTAGTGCCACTATTGGGACTATCCTTAAGTTCAATAGAGGACATTTTGCAGCAAGACTTCTCCTTAGAGCTGTTAACAAATGGTGTTGTGGAGTTCACTTCACATGAAATGCGTGATTGCCTGGGATATAATCCTATTGAGCACCACACATCAACTCACCACTATCCAGAGAATAGCAGACATTGGAAAGGATGAATTGGTGTGTCATGGGGTGGGTGAGTTTGGCTATCACAGATGGACAAAACTGGGAGAAGGCTTTGAAGAGAATGTTCATAAAACTTTCTCTGGTCTGTGACTGAATCCTCAAGACCAGGCGTGAAAGTACTTAAACTACTACAGCGCTGCAAAGCCATACTAGTTGCTGTTGAGTACAAATCTGTACAGTTCTGTGTAACATACGATAAAAAAAAAAAACATACTTGTTTCAGGGTCTGCTTAGGTGGTTTGTTGTTTCCTGTAACTTGAATTATCACCCTTAACCCTTTTCACAATGTCACTGAGTTTTCAACAAAACTGAAGTTTAATAACCATCACTTTAGCAACACTTATCTGTTGGCCATTTTGAAGCAAGCAAGGCAGTGCTAGTAATAGTTGAAGAGATTGATGCTAGTAGAAATTGAACCTAGCTTTTGTGAAACATACTTTTAACACATTTGAAATGTGGTTAATTAGATTAGGTGTATATATGTCTGCAGTTGTGTAAATGAAGGCTATGTGGCAGTTCATATGCACTTTTGTGTAAGTATTTTGCCACTTCAGTGGGTGGTTCTATAGTGTTGTTGATGTAGGGTGGAGGTGTAGGGCATATAGAGTGTTGAGGTTTTGTTTGTAGATCAAGGAGGAGTTGTAGGATGTGGGGTATTTTGTGTTGATGGTATATGTGGTGCAGGTGGAATTGTTATATGTCGAAGGTTTAATTGTTGTAGGGTGTTAGTAGTGAGAGTGTAGGTGACACAGGGTGTAGGTGAGTTTGGGTGTGGGTGTGGGTGGTGGTGAAACATGTAGATGGTGAAAATGTAGATATTGGTGAAGGAGATCCGGTTCATCAGCTTCGTTTCTACGGACAGTAAAGTTGGCAACAGCCCACAGGGCAGCTGCTGGGGACGTACAGCAAGTGTTCACTAATTCACACCGGCGGCAGACCTGCCAAAGACAAAACAGCAACCACCCGAGTCTGTGTTAAGCTAGAGAGTACAGAAGAAAGCATGGCCGCCACCAGTGTAATAAGGTCCAGAGATCCCAGTCCCGGATAGTATTGCCAATGTCGATGTAAATCAGTGTGAAGGGGTTCACTCGAGGCACTGGACCTTTCCAGCCTCAAAATTGTAACTGTGGGAGATGATTTTGAGTGTAAACCCCTCCTTCCCTTATTTTTTGTTGAAAAACACGAGGAAATCTTGAATTCTTGTAGAAGGAATGTTTTTAGGATTTTTATTTATTAGCACTTGTTTAAAAAAGCCCTTTATGGGATTTAGTACAGTAATAGCATCCTTGTTTGTCAAGAAACTTTTAACAACGATTTATTGAAGCTTCACCAGCCGACACGTGTTTCGCCCATCACGGTCATTTGGACCTGGGCTTTCTCAAGGCTCATAGTTTATGAACAAGCATAAATGCATTCGTTGGTCATCAATACAACACAAACTGGTTTTTGTAAGCATCATTATCAACAATAATCGTTTCCATTTTTTCATTTATAATAACACAATTTCTCTCAAGTCGTTTAGGTGTATACGTCCAGGGTCAATCCCTCTTCCGGTCGTCTGCATGAGCTGTGTCTTACTGGCCCTCGCCAAGAGCAGGTGCTGAGCAGTTCTCAGATGGGCAAAGCAGTCACTGTGGTATGAGCATTCTGTGTATTTACATGCGATAAATATAAACATAACAATCAGAAATGTTCAAATGTGCCACTTCAATGAATTATTGAAAAAAGATCCCCAACACCAAGTACACGCATGCTGCCCTCAACTGTCACTCAAAATATATCACGTGACTTGTTCCATGTCGAGCTATACTAAGCCTCCATAGGTACCTGGGTT
This sequence comes from Calotriton arnoldi, assembly GCA_963921515.1. Lineage (NCBI taxonomy): Eukaryota > Metazoa > Chordata > Amphibia > Caudata > Salamandridae > Calotriton > Calotriton arnoldi. The sequence goes on from CAWUFW010000557.1 coordinate 2,853,445, forward strand.
CTGTGCTACGTTGGTTAGTCATAAACGACCTATAGACACCTGGGAGCAGCATCAAAATAAAGGTCTATTTCTCGAAGCTGTCATTTGGAATTAAAATGATTTTCACCGCTGTATTGTGCTAACTAAGCCTAAAATTTTGAAATATTCAAAGTCCTTCATTGACCTCTTCTGAGTGCTTATGTCAGAATAAATGTTCACCCAAGAAGTTGTACAGCTCGTATAGTAATAGTAGTTGATTCATTTATACATGCCTGACCAATACTGCTCAGCAGTAATCATTCCAGCAACCTCGTTCGGGGATTTAAACCCAGGATTTGCAGGTGTTTGTGGAATCCGTGGGGGTGGGGGGGGGGGGGTTTGGGAGGGGAGCGGCGACTCCTTAGTACACTCGTTCAATGTGGAATGTTGCACTAATGTGTGCAATACTGTCTAGTGTGCCATTATTGTGTGCATTGTCCTCTAGTGCACACTGCTCTGTGCAAATACCAATGGGTGTCCCAGTTTCATACTGTCCAACCACGTTCGTTCGTGGTATGGGGAAACTGGGCTTCGACCACGGGGTCTAAGGTCTTTTACCTCTGTTGTCCTGGGGTCTGTCCTACTTTGGCTCTGAAAACTGGGCCAAGTATATCCCCTTCAGCATTTGACTGTCAGTGATAGTGATGGTGAACAGTCACTGGGCTCTCAGGGAGGAAGTAGTTATAAATAATATTAATAATGATTGTCCACCCCAGTGCATTACAATCAAGAAGAAACGTACTTTAACACACACTAGAACTAAATACTACACCTACAACATGAATAAGATGCAACTTAGTGTCCTGGGTGCTTGCAGTTGTCTGTGCCAGCCCCCTCCTTATAGTTCCTTAGGTTTCCTCCCTGGGTCAAATTCAAGTGTGATTAAGCTCAGGTGTGGATTACCCCTGTACTCTGTCATTGCGCCTAGTATATTTCACACTTCACTATATCTCATCAAGTGAGGTTTCTCAGTGCATGTTCGGGGCTGGGCACTTGAGCTCTTCCTCCAATCGCCCTCTCTCCCACTACACAAAAAGTGTGAGCCAGCAGTTCTTGCCAGGGCATCTTCGGGTGGTCAAGTCTCCAAAGAGCTGCTCCATGTCCTCCAGTGATTGGGGCAGCTCCTCAAGGACAGGGAAGGCTGTTGAGAGAAACTTTGTGTCCCTGGGCTGGATAAGCAGATGCTCAAAGCCTTTTATAGCCCCATTTGGGCAGATTGAGCTCAGGATGGTGCAACCACGCACAGGCTGGTCTCTGGATGCTGCGGCCACTCAAAGGCCGATCTCAGCCAGATGGCAAGGCCTAGCATAGACCTCACTCTCTGGCAAATGTGGCGGAGGACACACCATGGTTTCATCTTTGGATGCAGTGCCTCAGATCATGATGCAACTTTGAGTGATACAGCAGCTGAGGTCACATCGCAAGTTCTCTTCTGGTGCAGCGGCTCAGGTCACCGCTAAAGATTGCACCCGTGATTAGGATCCGGTCATCTTCGGTCATGCTACATGGTTCTGTCCAGGAATCGCAGGAGAAGAGACTGCAGCCACTATGCACACAGATCGCTCTTCACAGTCTTCCTCTTCTGGTAGACCCCACCTTGTACCTCCTAGACAGTCTTTCCTCCTGCAGGGTTGGCCGGCTCTTTCCCTCTCTCAGCAGGATGGCTGGCTTCTAGGTGCTTCTGGACAGGTAAATAGCTTTTATAGCAGGGGTAGACTCAGGCAATGTCCCCTCACCTCTGGGAAGCTGACTACCAGACAGACACGAGCTCTGGTTGCACAGCAGTCCTCTAAATACTCCCTTTCTTGGTCAAAGAGAACTAGGAACTGGAACTGCAAGTTGGTCAGAACAGACAAAACAGACAGAATATGTGGATCCACTGTCTGCACTGTCAGAACCAGTTTGACGTGGTTCTTCTTTCAGTTCTCATTTCCAGGCTGCTCTCCAGACACAGCCTTTGGGCAGAGTGTTGCTCTGCACAGCAGGGTTGTCTCTATCCTGTAGCACCCACAACAGAGGCACAACGAGGTATGAGGATTCAGCACCTGATTATCATCAACCAAACTGAAGATTGCGACAAGAGAAAGACAAAGGGTGGGTTCACCGCAGGGGGTCCCCTTCACCTTGCACAACAGAGTCTGTTAATTAGTTGCTGAAGTAATTGCTTAGAAACGGGCTGCATTTTAAGCTAGTGTTTGGGGTTCAATCATCTGCTGTATACACCTACACCTATCAAACAAAATTGTAGGAGAGCTGTCTCCAACAGGTATGGGGCGAGCCACCAATCGCTCGCAGGCTGCCACTGAGTAGCTCACACGTGAGAATATAAAGCCTCCCCCTTATAAGGCCTCTATTTAAAACACTGGTTTCTGGGAGGGCTCAAAACTGACAGTTCAGGATGATGCTGCCTCCCCTCTTCTAAAAAAAAATCTCTCTTTACTTATTTTTCACCTTTCTTTCTTGATTCTCCTTCCTTCTTTCTTTTTTTCTTGCTTTCATGTCTTTCTCTCCTTCCTCGGTTTTCTTTCTCCCCAGTTTCTTGCTTTCCCTTTTTCTTTCTCTCCTGTCTCACGTTCTTCTTATGTTTTTACACTGCATCTTTCTTTCGCTACTCCTTTCTTTTCCCCCCTTCTTTGTTGTGTATTTCTTTCAGTTTCTTTTTTGTTTGTGTCTTTATTTTACTCTTGCTATTTTTTCCCTGCTTTTTTCTTTTTTCTCAGTTCTACCGCCTCTTCTCCTCCATTTTTCACTTCTTTGTTCCCTTCTTACTTTTTACTTACTTCTTCTCTTTCATTCTCTTTTCTCCTTTTTCTCTACTTCTTTATTTTTCTCTTTCTAATTCTTTTTTCTTCAGATTTCTTTCTTTCAATAGTTCTTTCCTTCGCTCTTTCATTCTTTCTTATTTCCTCCATTTTCTTTCTCCTTTCTTTTTATTTTTCCTTCATCCACTGTTTCTTGATTTCTCTCCTTCTCTTCCTTCCTTTGGTTTGTCCTATCTCTTTCTTTCTCGACTTCTTTCTTTCACTATTTTTTTCTTGTTTAGTCCTTTTGCACTGCAGCTCCTGTGCCATTAATGTGCCTGTGTGAGAGCACAGCATGTAAGTGTAGGCTGCATATATGTAAGATATCTGAGCAGGCTAATGCTTCTGTTGTAGTGATCCTTTTATTGACTTCAGGTCGTAGGTTATTTAATATAAAAATAGTTCATAGCTATGCACCTGCTTCAAACGCCTCTATGTAATCTACAAGGCATAAGTTAGAAATCGTGTATTTGGTGCTACATACATGATAATTTTTCGAGCATTTACACGTGACCTACTTTTACAAAACCTCCTATTATTTGGGTCACAGGTGGATCGATTTTCTTAGCCCTCAACAGTGGTTCTTGCCACCTTGGAAAAAAGGAAATTTGACAGGTATTTCCCAAGTTTATACTTGCAGCAGTGAAGGCGTGTTCAGAATTCAACTAGGCAGAAAAGTTCATTATTATGGATAAGGTGTCCTGTGCCGAACCCTCGGAATCAGAATACACACCTGCTTGGGTATTTTGTAATAATTAATTTTATTTATTCCCCTTATGTAAATAATTTGAATTACTGTTATCACCATAAAAATAGATAACTCAGCGACCAGAAATATCATCAAATGTTAGGAAAGTGCAGAAGATATTAACCCAAAACATTGTTTATCACATGCTCCTATCTAAATAGGTTGGCTTTCCCTATCCACCTTGCGGCAGTATATTAATCTGCCCTCTATAGTAGCACCTGCACATTCGTGTTGTGGACTTGAGGGTCAATAGTTAAATGCCCGACAGGCAGGATGTTCCTCAGCATCTGGCTCCTTTCTCAGCCCTCTCTAGCAGTGCTTAATTTGTAAAAAAAAAAAAAAAAATACGGCCCAGGGTATTTAACACAGGTCCACTGCCGCTGACACAACCCAAAAGACACTTTAAACTTCAGGTTTAAGGCTGCATGTTAGCATTGTTTTTTAGCTATATAAAAAAGTTCAATGATCCCTTAATGAACTTTCCTTAAAAATACAGACACGGCGCCACCATGTGGTGTATTCTCAAAAATACATGCCGGCACAAATTAAGCCCTCTAGTTTGGCAGAGATTATATATCGTCCATTCCATAGTTTTTCTATGGAGCTGGAGGGGGACCTTCATACTCGAAATCCTATGGTGCAATAACCACTGAACACCTTGCTTTTCTTCGAAACATTTTAAAGTGTTACTGCGAGTTACTTTTATAACCCTGTTAGTATGGAAACCTAAGCTTTAGCAAGGGTATTCTGGAGGAAAACGTATTTCATAACTGCAGCCCTTGGAAATGTAGGGTAGCAAAGAAATGGAAACACGTCTTCAGCTCAAGGCGCAGAGCATGAAACGTGGCAATGATGCACACAAGAACACGTACTACTTGCTTAGCAAGAACAAAGCAAATAAACCACATTCATTCCAAGGCCTCATTTTTAGGCCGTATATTATGACATTAAGTGAACACACTCAAATACACAAAGTCCCTGTTGACATATATTAAGGCCTGCACTATATATTAACACCCACAGGACACAGAATGAAGGCTGCTGCATGATACCTGGTATTTCTACACACAACATGCATAGATCTACATCTTATATAGTCCCAGAGATGGAAAAAGTGAAAAGCGCTTTTAATCTCTGTTTATGTCTTATCAACTTGTGAAGTTTCGTTTCAGGGGGTTTCTTTGTTTCTCCTCATAGGCTGCTGAATATGGTAGCAAGGTTTGTTGTTCCGCCTGTGCTTCAATTTGATCTCCAGCTCTTCCCACCCAGGACCCTACTTAGACACAGAAGGAATTAGACTGCCTTTGAACCAGGCCATATGCTGCCTGTCATACTGAAAAGAGTTCTATGCTCTGATGCACCCTATGACAAAGTACACACTGAATGTGTGGCCACCGCTAGGGCCAGAGTGCAATGCAAGAAATGAATGAAAGCTTATGATACAGTGCTTGTTTGAATGGGGAGCCACTTGTAAGAATAGTACATGCATAATGGCAGAGTGAGCAAATAATTTGTAGTGTTGCTTTTATTAAATCCAGTAATACATTTTCAGTGGCACACTCCATGTGTGGATCCCAGAGCAGTCAGCAGAGACAAGGAAGCGTCTGTGTGGGATTCATCTTATCTTCAAGAACCTGATATGCCTTTCCCCACCTTAGGATGTCCAGCAACACTTGTGCACCCTGGGAGAGGTGGGGGAACACCAAATACATATAATCTCTTCACCTCCCTTTGAGCCCTCAGTACATTGCTCTGTCCCTTTATCCTGAACGTATCCTTTTTTAGGTCTCGCCTGAGCCAGCGCATGCGCTGCTCTGCGAGACATTTAGTAAGTGTGCTTTTCAAAGTGCTGCCAGAGGCTTTTGCTGGCTACCAGCTTGCGTTCACGCGAGCGTGCACGCGCGCAGCCGCCAGCTTTCAGCGCCCAATCAGGCGCCATCTGGCTTTCCTCTCACTTGATTGCTTTCTCAACGCTCCTCCGCCCCTCCCCGCCGCGTCTTGCGTTAATTGCAAACATATGTGCAAACGCGCTGCTTTCACTTTCGCTCGCGCGCGCACCACTTTTGAAGCCGGGCTTGTTTGGGACTTGTGCCCTGGTTACAAGGTGATTCCACCCCTTCACATATACACACATCTGTTTTAACAATCCCTCACGAGCCTTGTCTGGTTGCTGGATCGCTCGCCAACGGATGCTGTCGACAGAGCAGCAGATGAGGGTTTTTGGGCTTTAAACGCCAAGCTAAACAAGCCCAAATATCGCGACAAGTGCGAATATGCACAACTTATAAATAAAAACGCTTACTTAAGCAAGTACCTTTTCAGTATTAATCACAAACTGGAACGATCTAATTCTCCTAAGCGTTTAGAATGTTTTATAAAAAGGTTGCAAATGTTCAACTCCTTTCCACAGCGAATGCAGTGAAAGACCGTCACGGCTGCTTCAAAATGGCTCTGCAAAATGGGCACATACTTTAACGTTTTGCCTCTGTCTTCTCTGTGTGTCCTACATCCAGACTTTTGACGTGAAGCTCTCCTCAGTTTGTGTCTAGACAAACCCACCGCCGTGATACAGTTTTATTACACTGGTATGGCATAATCTAATTTTACGGTTAAGTTCTTCAAAGTAGTACTGTATTGGCCAGTTAAACTGTCGAGTTCACTTACCTGTTTTCCGTTCATATCTATTCAAAAGAAGGCAATGACCGAGTCTAAGCTGGTCACCATGAAGAAGGTCTGACGGAGCAAGAAGATTGCAGATGAGTCTCCACAAAGTTTAGTCGGGATGCAACAGCAGTGCTGGTGTAGCAGTCTTTATCTCCTATGAACTGGTAAGCAACGCTTGAGTGCTACACGGTTTGAATCGCAGAGTTACGAGCGAAATGCAAAGTTTTTTTGGGGGCCTGATCATACACACTGGCTGTGCTTTGCTCACAAGTGTGCCATTCGTGAGCAAATACTTTTCAGTATCTCCTAACGTACATTTTAATGGCATATGTTTTAAGCGAGTGAAAGCTTAAACCAAACTTTGACTGAAAAATTGTGAGCTATCCCTAAATCAAAAGTGTTGATAAGCAAAGCACTTGCTTAACGTTCCTTTCCAGAATAAGAACACCATACCTGTCAAATCACTCATTTGGCCGGTGTTGCAATAATATACCCCTACACGCAGCATGCCTGGGGGCTTTGAATAGGTTATCCTCTTTGTAAACATGCATCATCCTCCGAAGAATCTTTTTTCTCCGTTCACTTTAATGGTAGGACTTTAAGTGGCGGGGGTCCTGCTTCTGCTCAGCTCTGACAGTAATTAAAAATAAGACATTTACATTTGACCCTGTTTGTATACTCCACTTTAGAAATAATACACTGATCTGTAGTTTGAATATGTTTTGTTGCTGTTAAGGTAGTTAAGGTCAGTCAGTGATGCTGTCTGCTTCACGTTGTACTAAACGGTGCATGCTATATGTGTCCCTGTTTCCCCATGCTGTCCGTGTTGTAAATTCCCTGCTCCCACCCCCCTCACGTTGCCTGTGTTGTCCACATCCCTCCTCCTTTCCCTTTTCTGGGCGCATGGACCAGGCTGGCCAGGAGATAAATGGAGAGCTAGCCGCTGACAGCTCCCTTGGACTCTATCGGCACCCGTTCCCTCCGTACTGCAGCCTTTCTTCTGCACAGCTGGCAGTCAGTCTTGGCAAGCCCAGGGGAATATTTAATACCTGTATATGTATAGCAACGGCCTGTGGTAGTGCAACATAGTGCACCCAGTGCTGTTTATTCCTATCCAGGAACTTCTAGTGACGGCCTGAGGTAGTGCACCATAAATCACCCTGCGCTGACACTGGCTCTGCCGGAACCTCTAATGTGTTGCATGGCTAAATACTTAACAAGCATTGGCATAGCCAATAGGTCTCGCCTTTGGGTCCTTATAAGTGTTTAGCCATGCAACAGTTGATGTTGTTGCACCAAGGATATTGTGCTGCATAACTAAATACTTATAAGGTCCCAAAGGCGAGACCTATTGGCTATGCCAATGCTTGTTTAAGAAAGTTTTACTGTTAAGCCCTTTATATATGTTTTTAACTTCAGAAAAACTCTGGAAATATGAGCCACAAAGTCAAAGACTTCCCTACACTAAAATGTGTTTAAATTATGGTAGCTTGCTTAGGAACCTCAGAAGTACACTTATACTGCAGACAATTGTTTGCCCTTCACAACCACTCTCAGTGCCTTCCTCCATTCCTGTATCTTTGTTAAGACCAGTGCTTAATGAGAGCCAGTGGTTTCCGGTGCGGGGCATTGGCACTTAATTGTCAGCATCGGCACTTATGACAGTCTGCCACATGCTGGTGCTGTTTTTCAACTTTTGAGATTAGCACAACCACAGCTGTTTATTAACTCAATATAAAGCAAACACAAGGAGATGATGGATGGGGCGCTGAAACTTTTCAGACACTCACCCCCAGTCACAGATCTCATGGGAACAGTCCGGCCCGAACTGCCATGCCAGGTCTTCCCTGGGCGGGAAAGAAGCATCCTGGTACCGGTTTTGGGTTAACACCCCTAATCAGCCAGGCGAGCTTGAATCCAGAGGCAAACATAAGGTCCTAAACTAATGGATTGGAATCTGTCTTCCAATGAGGACGTCAGTCAACTGAGCACAGTGGTAGTGATCCTAAATATCCTATGCACCAGGATGGCTTGGTGAGTGGTTTCAAAAGTGGTAGACAGGTCCAGCAATATGAAAGCACTGGCATTGCTGCCTTCCATAATCATACATAGGCCGTCTATGGCTGAGACCTTCCCTGCCCATCACACAATCCCAGCTTTGGTGCTGCACTTATACAAATTGTTGAGAGCCGAGACTGGCCCAGAGGAGCGAAAGCCTCTCCAATTCTCACGCAGAAGTACATAATTGTCATATAGGACAATTATGTACAAGCTGCTACTGTGGAGTAACAATGCACATTGTGTGATATATTGGATCCTCTAGCACTGGAATATTTCATGAGGTTCACTATACAACTGCCAAAAAAAACGATGTCACAAATCCAGCGGACAATCAAATAGTGGAATTTTCTCTCCCACAGTATCCCTGAGGAGAAGGATATTCCAACGACTGATTTTTTTCCAAACTTTAGAGGCAGATAGGGCATGGGTGTACAGTTCCCTTTGAGAACACTTCCCACAACCTCCATCAAGTACTTATCCCCCCAGACATTCCCACATCCTCCATCCAGTACTTATCCCCCCAGACATTCCCACATCCTCCATCCAGTACTTATCCCCGAAACCCCACCCACAGTGAGTATGCAGCCTACTAGAACGGTTGAAAGTGTTGAAGGCTTGGATCACAAATTTTCCGGAATTCCTTTTTTCAAACAATTCTTTATTGCAATGTTAGTTAAAATCATAAGAAATGTACATCAATCTCAACATAAAAACACGCTTCGGTTCATGTGTACAATGATCAAAATCAAGTCCTTCATGGAAGAGTTTCCTTTAAAATAGTCGATGTATTTCACACATGTCTACGTGCAACCCCTCTTTTCATAGGTAGCCTCATCCGTCTCCATACACCATCGCCAAGGAAAACATTGCCCTTTCATTTTGAATTTTCTATATGTGTCTTTGTTTGAAATGCTCTTTATTATCTCATCGCAAGAAATGGTATGTAAGCCTCGCTCATTTATACATATATATTACTTGTATCTTATTTTCAATAAAGCTTTAAACTTAAAAAGGAAATGACAGCCCAGAAGAAACCACTGCTTGCTTACTAGCCTGCTCACTAACTTAAAGGCCTGTTCCATTTGCCAGTAAGTCTCACTTGTCCTCGCTTTGTGTTCCCACCTCCTATTGTATTGCACATCACTCTTGTATAGCTTTAAGGCTAGGTCCATGCTATATCAAAAACAAAATATATATTTTAGGTGAAGAGCTGCCCCCTTTCTACAACTTGCATTGGGAACTGGGACACATTAGACTTTATGCTTTTTAAAATAAATTAAGTAGTGCAACGTGCACTCTTCTGATTAAAGAAAAAATGAACTAACAACAAATATATTTAAATAGGTTGTTGCCATATTGCATTATTGAGAGTACATGAAAAATTATGTGTTTGAATAACATTTTCATCTCAAGTGACAATTTCTTACAAATTATCATGAATCAAAATGTATTAACAATAAGGAATAATTTAAGCAAATAACGTAGTTCATTGTCAGTATATGGTGTGTATCAATTAATACATGTGGACATAACTAAAACTGTTTTTAATGTCTTTTATCGTTTCTCAATGATTTATCAGTACATTTCTCATTGTAGTATAAACTAGATGAACTATTTGATCTTGACAGTTTGTGGTATGAATAATTTAGGTTCCCAGTGTATTCTCTGTTTTTGGTACAATATCCACCTCAGACAACGACATACGTTTTCATGTAATTCTAGTGTATCATGTCAGCCCCTTAATATAGGTGGTATCTAAAATTGACATTATCTCTGTTGTGTTGTTATGTCAATTATGCAGTTATGGAACTTAGGCAACATGAGGTATTGTGCTGTCAACAGAGTTAAGGCTATGTGGCATCACATCCTCGGAAGATGCAGAGTTAAAGGTCATATAAAATCACTTTCTGTAACATCATTAAGGGCACAAGGTGTGTGATGTAACTTCCACTACTCCTGGCACTTTGCTGAATCAATGTCCATGGGCATTCTCCATCCTGTTTTTGGATGCAAATCGAGCCCTAAACAATTCTGGCCTAGTGACCAGATGTCATTGCTACAAGGAGCTTGACTCCTCGGGGTGAAGCATGGACATGGCGCAACAAACTGCAGAAATGCAAGCTGCCCTCCAACTGTGTGTGAGATAAACGGGCCAGCACCGTTTCCAGGTCGTATTAACTAATGAATGGGGCTAAGATGGGCTGACATCCATTATACTTATAAATATGCAAATTTGGACATGAATATTCATGGAGCTGGGAGAGAAAACAGTGATTTCCTCCCTGTATAAACTAATTAATTTACATTAAAGATGTGTTTTACGGTTGTTTCATTTAGCCGAAGGGGACACCGGTGCCAGTGTAAATGAGCAGCGTCCTTTGTTTATTTTCTCTATTGCTCTATAATTACCAGATAGCGGCATCACCGCTCTGTATAGCAGCAATGATCATACACACAGCCGCTATTAAATAAGGCTTTTACTCTAGCTTGCACTGAGCTGTATTGCCTCCTGGCGTTTGGGCTTTAAAGTGTTTGGAAGATGCGTGATTGAGGTCGCTGGAGGCTTCATGCTTCTATGAGGGATCATGCTCTTCAGTCTGCCCGACAAATGCCCCAGGACCACTCAGGTGACATTATTGGAGCCCAAGACACTTCCCACCTTCTAAGAGAGACGATTTCATATTATGCAGTTCTCTCCAAATATTAAAGGGGCCATTCTGTGATTAACGTCACAATACTTCCTAAAATCAAAGCAGACATCATTAAACAAAGCAACATTCTAGAATACCCATGGTAGGTGACTGTTATCGAATTTGGTAATAAGAACTGCTTTTTATCCCGTACACTGGATGGTCCATTCTAGGCTTTTCTTTCTCAAGTCCTATGCGGAGAAGAAAAGGTGTGGCATCAGAATTCTTACTTTATGTGAGGGGGAGTTGTGTGAGGGACTTAGGCGGAGCCGTGTAGGAATCCCCTGAAATATAAGCTGCACCCCACCAGTTCCTTGGGAAACACATCACATTTCCAAGTCTTATAGTGGCCCTAGAGGTTGGGGGCTCCTTGATTAGTGTGTTCATATCCTCGCAGTGTGACCCTGCTCTGATAGGGTACGTAAGAACATTCAATATGGCTGAAATCTCAGCGTGCCTTGGATGATAGCGCCTTGACCTTGATTAGTGCTTCAATGATGACCAGCCTGCATAAAAATTGCTATCCTTCACCAGGTGGAATAGCGGATAGCCGGAGAAAATACAGAGAAAAGCCTGACTTGAGTGCAACAAATAATTTTAAGTTCCTAGTCTACCTATTCAACTGTGCAACCCGCACCTTTTTAGAAGAGGAATGTTGCCACTCCCCTGACCCTGTAAGAGTAAGACTTTTTTGCAGATACATTTTTTGTTGGATCTCATTGGCCACGAATGGTGGGAGATTAGACCTATGACCTACTGCTGCAGGATTCACCATTCCATTTACTGAAGTTTGATTCTATGGTGGCCACCTCATTGCATGTCATTAAGGACACAGCTTCCAGTCCTGTGCTTTTATGTGTCAGTCTAATGCATTGTGGGTGTGGTCTTGTTTTCCTTCCACTGACCTCATTAAACAGCGTCACCTGATATCAGCGATTTGTTGGTGAAAAGTTCAAGACTACAAGCAGTGTCTGTGATGACATGAAGTGAGGTGTGCACCATAGCTGATTCATAACCTTACAGCTAGCGTGGCAGATATCCCTCACCTGAAGATAAGTTCAGTGGGTCAGGATGGAAGTTTCCCCTCTCTAGACATATGGCGTTGGATTACATGAATGTTCACTGCTGCAGTTTGAAGGAACTTTTCCTTTTTTTTTTCTGTTCCCCTAGAATTTTATAAAATCTTCAAGGATGATCTGAGGCTGCCTTTTAGTCAGACGATAGGGTCTATCAGTGTTAATGGGCAAGTGCCTGATTCCTGGAATATGACAAAAATTGTCTTCTTCTTAAAAAAAGATAAACCAGCAGAGGAATGTGGGTCATATAGACCGATTTCGGTCATTAACACTGATGCAACATTTTTTGCAAAAATACTGGCTAACCGGCTTGCTCCGGTGATGCCTAGTCTGGTTTCTCTCCAACAACATGGGTTTATTCAAAATAGAGATACAACTACTCATGTAAATACGGCAGTGACAGCGTTCGATGTGGCCAATATTACATCAACCCCACTCGGTATGATTCTATTAGATGCTGAGAAAGCGTTCGACCGAGTGGGGTGGGAGTTTCTTTGGGCTGTAATCGATGCTTTCGGGATCGGAAGTCGCTTCAAGAAATGGGTACAAGCCCTATATGATAAGCCCAGTGCTAAATTAGCGTATTCAGGTTTACTATCATCTGTTTTCCCGGTGTCTTGTGGCACGCGCCAGGGGTGCCCTCTCTCACCCCTAGTATTTGCTCTATATATAGAGGCATTCATCTGTGCTTTACAAAACAATCCCCGAATAAGTGCTTTTAGCAATGGAACAATTTCTTTAAAGGTCACCGCTTATGCGGATGACTTGGCAGTATTTTCCACAGCCCCAGGGCGAGCATTAGGGGAAATAACAGCGGCGGCTGCCGGGTTCGGTCAGATATCAGGGTATAAATTAAATATTAATAAGACCCAAATATTAATTAATCACAAACCGCTAGATGTTATACAGGGGGTATGTCCAGTCGTCACTTATCTGGGGGTGCGGATATCAGCACAAATAGAGAAAATTATCTTTCTTAATTATGAGGAGCTGCTGAAGGATACAATTAAATCATTTAAAAATTGGCACAAGCTACCGATAGGCATTATAGGTCGTATTAATATAATTAAAATGAAAGTCCTGCCCAAGTTTTTATATCTTTTTCGCTCTATCCCACTACGGGTTTCCAACTCCTTTTTCAAACGATTAGAAGGGGCAATTGGTAGCTTCATATGGGGATACAAGAAACCTAGGCGAGCGATAGAAAGATTAAAACTACCATTTGGTCAAGGAGGCTTGGAGCTACTGGATTTTAAGATGTATTTCTGGTCAGCTTTCTTTGGCCGCTTCCGTAGTCTGATTAATTCTGCGGGTATTCTATTTTTTCATACATTTATGTTGGGGGAAGAAAGTAAGATGTTTCTGTATAGAATAATGGACCCTAATTATTTTAAAAGGGTTAAATTCAAGACCGCTCGGGACAGCATATATATCTGGCGGGCGATCTTGCATAAAGGCAATATATCTCCATATCATGATAAATTCCCTCTGTATTCTAACCCTGCCTTACCTAGTATATTTCACGATGGGGTGGGGAAAAATTGGGTCAGATTGGGAATAGGATGCTTTGGTGATCTTTTCGATTATAATGGTATTATTGCTTTTGAGAGACTACAACTCATATATAAATTACCAAATCATATGCTGTTAAAATATTATCAGATCCGAGACTACTTCCTAAAGCACCTGAAGTTGACTAATATAACTGGGTCTGAGGTTTGGGACTTCATATATGATGAAGTAAGGGAATCTATGATTAGCAAGGTTTATAAATGGCTGAGCAGCAACAGAGCAGATGATTGTGGAAGATTGGCCAATCAATGGGGTATAATATTGGAGATTCCTGTAGGGGCTAGCACTATAATACAAGCATGGGGCACTATAAAAGAGGTGGTGCATTCTACTAATTTGAGATTGCATCAACATCGGACGATCTGTCTTCTCTATTACACACCCGAGAGGATAGCCAAGTGGGTGGCTAACAATATAATTACAGATAGGATGAAGTGCCCAAGGTGTGATATGTATAAGGCAGATATCAAACATATGTTTGTAACGTGCTTAGAGCTAAAAACATTTTGGCAGGATGTTCAGAATATCATCCATCAGAAATTGGGGTTAGAAATACCCCTGACAGTAGGGGAAATTATGCTGGGCTGCAGTAATGTTGTATCTAAAAGCAGCGGTTTATTAACTATTTTGCTAGTCTCTGCAAGGCTGATTATTGCTCGAGAATGGATATCGCCAAAGCCTCCAAATGTGATGGATTGGTGGTTTCTAGTCCGACAGACATATGATATGGAACAGGCATTGGCCAAGTCAAGAGGCATACGTTCAGTCGCTAAATGTAATAAAATATGGGGGTCTTGGCTTTAGATAATCTCCTGGAAATTCTAGGATACTTAACGTGGTGTAAATAAGTGGGTGAGGTCCTAGAATGTATTTTGGTATTTATTTTTTATGTGCTCCTTGTTTAATTACCTTATCTGTGATATTATGCTTTGATATTGGCGGTATGCGGCATTGATACTGTTTTGATGTATTTGATTGTACTATGCATTACCTAATCATTGACAAATAAAAATAAAATAAAAAAAAGAAGGAACTTTTCCTAGCACTTCCTAGATGATGACTGTTGTCCCATCATTGCTGGACTAGGCAACCTGGGTCCATGGAAGAACCAACTAAAGATAACCTTCAGGGTGAGAAGTTTCCCATAGCAAACATTGGGGTAGATTTACAAACATTTTGCGCTGTGTTTGTGTCACTAAAGTGACACAAACAAGCACTACCTGTTTATTTTGCTATTTATTTTCCAGCCCAAAACTTGAAAGCAAACAAAAAAACTTGTTTTGCGCTGGAAAGGGGCATAAAAGTAACGCAAAGTAGCATGAAGCACTGCTTTGCATTAGTGTCAAGGGAGTGTTACATGGGTGATGCATGGGCATTCCCATGAAACTACCCATGTTTTTGATGCAAAACCCTATCTACTAACAATAGTAGACAGGGTTTTGCACCAAAAATTAACGCCATTTAAAAGGAGGCATTAAAAGGAGAAAAGCTTTAATTTCTCCTATCTTTTCGACTCTGCATGTGTGCTGCAATGTACAGCACACGTACAAAGTAAGAACAGTTTTAAATTAAGTCGAAGCATAGTATTTTGTACTGGAAGGTAACCCTTCTAGTACAAAACCAATGCTAGACCCACGCACACACCCTTGCACTATGGTGCAAAGGTGTGTGCATGGTGCACTGCAGCAAAATTCTGCACCGGTGCTAGAATGAGGGGAGAATAGTGCCATATCTCTGTAGATATGGCGCTCCTCTGCTCTCTCCATGTCAAGCAATGCAGCGCAGCATTTTCGGCTTCTGCGTTGCATGACAGTTTTGTAAATCTGGGCCAATGTGTTTAATCTTCTACTTTCAGTGAAGCTAGTAAGTCTTTAAGGGAGATCTTCAAAGATCCCCAAACTCTGTGCTCTCGACAAGCAGAAGCAAAGCAAAGACCACCAGGCTGCTGGGTACTGTAGGAATGGCAATGTCCATGGGCTCCCCTTTTAAATCCAGACCTCTGCTTGACTGAGTCCGATTCTTAGCATTAAATAGTGCTCTTAAGCACTGTTTGGATGGTCCTTACAGATTGGACGCCAGTTTTCTATCAGCCACCAGCCAATAAATGAAAAGCACAATCTGAGCTTTTTCACTACATGGAAAGTGGTTCTTATAAGCTTTCAGATATCATGGGCTGAAGGGCCGGACTGGCCGTAGCGGGCATCAGGCGTTTTCCCGGTGGGCTGGAAGGGTGGGTGCCGGTTTTACAGAAGTGGGGGCTGTTTTTCTCTGTTACTGGAGGCAGGTTTTGCAATATCGGCCCCCAGTACCAAAAGCAGCAGTGCTTCACACTTGCACTCCCTCCCCCCCGGGAGGGTGCTGGTCCTACAAAATTGGCAGGGCTGCTTTGGGTTTCCCAGTCCGGACCTGATGGGCAGCGTTATTCTGAGTAGTCCCAGTGTCCCTGCAGAACACCAGACTCAGCCTAAAACGTAAGTCATCTGTGGCAGGTTACGTGTTGATCTTTTGCTCTCCTGAACGCATGAGGTGTGGAATGGCAAGCCAAGGACACCCGCTCAACCCAAAAAGATAGAGACAACTCTAATAACCATTTTCTGTATTGTATGGGTACAAAAACTCGAATAACCATTTTTTTAATCGTATGGGTACAAAAACATTTGTTAACTTTCACAATCAAATTTTATCTGTTAAAACATTATTCTGACAAGAGAATCTATTATTGATATAAAAACTGACGAATCAACTTACGTTATTTTCATACATCATATTTATTTACTTCTGGTAGAAAAATTTGAGGTCAGCATTGTTTCAATCCAGAACTCATTTCATTTATTTGATGGCCAAGCCTAAATACTTGACAGATCTTACCCACTTGCATGACTCTTAACATCCCACATACTTTCTCCCCTTTTTAACCCTGCAAGGGGAGTCCACAATAAACTGCTGGTGCAGGCTTATGCCTTTGCACTTTTAACCAAAAATATTCCTGAAACATTGTGATCCCAAATTATAATATCCCGAGCTCCAATGACTTGCTTGAGCCCCTACCAAACACACAAATGTGTTTAGGGTGTGGCAAAAGTCCAATGATGAAGCATACCACAAGTTGTGGGTGAGGATTCATTTTCCTAAACAGAGGGCTCTCCGTGCCATTAGATTGCTAATAAACTTACCACCATGTGATGCTTACTATACCATTTGTGTGTTGCATATTGCATGAGGTTTGAAGGAATAGTGAGCTTTGTGACCTCTCTCTCCTCTTTTGTGATGTAGTGAAAGGCAGAGATCTGCCATAAAATCTCTAACTTTCTCAGTCGGCAGGTTTAGCTCTGCTTCCTATTTGACGTGTTTGATTGAAACTGGCCATACTGGCCATATATATGTGCTTCTTTGGTGCACCAGAGGACTGAGAGCTTGACTCTTACATAGGTCTTCAGATCAAAGATGTTTTAAGGCATGGGCAAAGTGGGGCCAGGCCCAGGGCCCCAACTTTTCAGGGGGCCCCACTGATAGAACCAGCTCTCTTCTGTAGAATCTCTTTCCCTGATGATCTTGAACAGTTCTCAAACAGACTGTTTTAAATACTGTTTTTCTTTAATTTATTTTTAATGTGACTGATATGACCATGCAATATCCATAAAAAAGCTTGTTTTTGATCAAAACAGGACCCTACATAGGAGAAATAGGAGAGGGGTCGCAATGAATATTTGCAATAATATTAGTGAGCTGCTGCTGCATTACATTATTGAAAAAACATGTCACTGTCCCTGAATTTTACATGCAAACAGAATTAAAATTTGGACCAGTGCGTGCCTTTGCACTGGCCAAAGAAGGCACGAAAGAGCTGAAACTTAAGTCATTAATTCAAAGCTGTTCCGAAGAGGGGCCCCCAAAATACCTCTGGCCCAGGGCCCCCGAAATCCTTAAGATGCCTGTAGCATCGGTGTGTAATAATCACATGAAGACCATTAAAGTTGTAGCTTCTTCTTTAATGTCAACCCGCAGGACAGCAGCATAACTCTCAAGGAGAGCACGACATCTGAACCCAACATTCTATTAACACAGTGAAATACAGAGAACATTGAACTAAAGTATAAGGGTTCTACCACTCTAAATTCTACATAATAGTTCTAAGATCTACCAGGGAAGAACATGCTAAGTACAACTTACCAGATACTACACATCCTCCTTTTATAATAAAACGAAAAAAAAAAAGAAAAAAAAAATTCTAATCACATACAAAATCATTCAAATGACTAGGTTTCTTAACAACTCTTCCACGGGAGGTTTTCAACTCTTCAGAGGATGAAGAACCCCCCTGAGTCTGAACAGGTTGCGCAAGAACTGGTTGAGTATCGCTCCTCAAGTTTACTGTCTCTTCCCCAACTTCACAATTTTCATCGCCAGGAGGAACAGAACAATACTCACAATCAAACAACCACCAATAATTCTTGTGAGGAATGGCATTACAAAAAGAATTCTGGCCAGGTTCTCCAGTAGGAGCAAGATGACTCATGTGCCAAACCTCACCATTATCAAGAATCACAGTATTGTTGTTCACCTTGACAACCTTGTGAGGTTCGCTGAACCTACTGACACCTTTGGGTACTTTTTTTGGAAACTTCACACGCACCCAATGACCAACATCCAAATTGGTTTGTTTACTGACATGTTTTTTATCAAAATAAACTTTGTTCTTTGACTGGGACTTTTTAATGTTACTTTTCACACTATACCAATCATTATGAACACATTTACTTCTGTCCATCCAACCAGGAATTTCCTTGGACAAAGGAATTCTACCTCTCATGATAGAGAAAGGACTACAACCAATGGAAGAATGACAAGTCACTCTGTACGCCCAAACCATTTTCATTAGTTCATTTTCCCAAGAAATATTGGCTTTGTTGGAAAGTTGAATAATTCCCTTAATAGTTCTATTGACTCTTTCCACAATACTATTACCACTAGGGTTGTAAAGTGCAGTGATTTTTTGTTTGATGCCAGAGGAACTAAGATACTGGACCATATCATTGGATTTGAACTGAACATCATTGTCCTGAGAATGGACGCAGGAAAACCTTCTCTTAGAAACACACTGTCCAAGAACTTAATAACCACAAGGGAATTCACACTCTCAACTAACTTTAATTCAAACCATCTCGAGAACATGTCTACAAGAACAATAATGTACTTGGTAGAACCATCTTGCCAAATGATGGGCCCCATGAAATCCAAAGCAATTTCCTCCCAGGGAGTGCTGGGACAGTGCAAAGAAAACGAAGGAGGGTTTAACGTTTTATGGGACTTGTCAGCAACCTCACAATTGACACACTCTCTAACAAATCTTTCCACACAAGCATCAGCTCCAGGCCACCAATACAACGCCTTGAGTCTCTGCTTGGTACGCGTAATGCCCGAATGTTCATCATGACACAAAGTAATGATTCTTTTTCTTAAAGAAGTGGGAGGAACAACTTTTTCACCTTTCATCAAAAACTGATCATTCACACACAATTTGTCCCTTACTTCCCAAAATCCTCTAAGTTCATCAGTTAAGTGTTTTTTATCCACACCATACCAACCATTAACAACTTTGGATTTAACATCTAAAAGAATGGAATCTTCCATCTCAGCACTCATCCATTCCATATACTCAATGCTACCCTGTAAGATATCAATGTGAGAAACACTGGCAACTGAAAACTCATTCCAGGAATTACAGTCAATTTCAGTTAAAGGTAACGCCATTCTACTTAAAAAATCAGCTGTTCTGTTTTTGACACCTGGGACGTACTGAACAGTGTACCTGAAATCTTGCAAACGCATGGAAAATCTGGCAATTCTGGCGGTGGCCCTGGACAAACCTTCAGTGGTAAGCAGCTTAGTCAAAGGTCTAAGGTCGGACCTCAAAATAAAATGCCTACCCCATAAAACTTTTCTGAAATGTTCCAGAGCCCAAACACAAGCCAGAGTCTCTCTCTCAATAACTGAATACTTTTCTTCTGAGGGAGACAAGGACCTGGATGCGAAAGCGATGACAACTTCCTTCATATTTTCGTCAGTTTGAGTAAGAACGCCCCCTAAGCCCTTGCAGCTTGCATCGGTGGTAACAGAAGTACTGGCGGAAGGATCAAAACCCTGGAGATTGGGAGCTTTACTGATGGCTTCTTTAATGACTTGGAAAGCCTGTTGACATTCCACAGACCAAACAAAATTCACTTTGTTTTTGAGTAAAGATCGCATAGGATAAGTTTTCTCAGAGAAGTTTTCTACAAACTTAGAATAAAATTCCGCCAAACCCAAGAATGACCGCAAGTCATCCTTGGATTTAGGGGAAGGTGCATCAACAATTGCGTTAACCAATTTTTCCTTAGGTTTAATGCCTTTGTGACTAATTTCATGACCTAAATAAACCACGATACGTTCTGCAAATTTGCACTTAGAAATCTCAGCAGTTAAACCTTTCAAGGATAAGACTTGTAAAACATTTCTTAACCTATCATCATGTTCTTGCTTGTCACGGCCCATGATGAGAATGTCATCCTGAAAGAAAGTAATCCCCGGCATATCACCAAACAGCTGTGACATTAACCTTTGGAAAACTGCAGCTGCAGACACCAATCCAAAAGGCAATCTACGGAATTGATAACAATCAAAAGGGGTACAAAAGGAAATAACACTCCTACAGGATGGGTGTAAGACAATTTGGTGATATGCCGAGGAAAGATCGATGGTGGAAAACCATTTGGCACCTCTGGTAAGGGAAAGCATTTCGTCAATCCTAGGTAATGGAAATTGGTCAACGATAATACTGTCATTTAAACTTCTGAGGTCCACACAGAGACAAATTTTTCCGTTAGAACGTCTGGCAACGACTAAAGGAGAAATCCACTCAGATGCCTCGATAGGTTCAATGATCCCAGCATCTTGTAATTTTTTAAGCTCCAGCTTGACTTCGTCTCTAGCGATCAAAGGAATATTACGAACTTTGTGAATTTTAGGTACAGCTGAAGGCTTAACTCTAATAAAGTGGGTAAAACCTTTAAGTTTGCCAATTTTGCCATTGAAAACCTCAGTAAATTCATTCAAAACCCAGTTTTTAGTGCTTTCACTCTCGCAGGCCACTAAAACTTGTTCTGGGCTATTGGGTCTAAAATAATGCTTAAAGCTTTTTAGTCTTGCCAGCCTAAAACTGAAGGACCATCCAAAGCTACGTACAATTTGCATAACGCTTTTCTGCCTTTAAACTCAAAATTAAGTAAACGATAACCTAACAAGTTTATCTTTTCCCCATTGAAGTTTTCGGGATTAACATCGGTGGGCTCCAAATGTGAACCTAAAACACCAACAAACTTAGTGTCCCAAATGGAACAAGCAATGATAGTAAATGGGGATCCAGAGTTAGCAGCCACCTGAGAATGAATTCCTCCAAAATTAATGATGCACATAGGTTTGCTTTTATCAGAATCAGTGATATTCAGGACAACACTTTTCTTTTTAATAAGTGAAACGGAACTAAAGTGAGACTCTTCAGAATCTTCTGAACCACTTTCAAAAGAATCCAAATCATTCTCAGTGAGGCAAGCAACTTTGTTCTTTTTCTTATCTCTTCTCCTACAAACTCTAGCAAAGTGACCTATGATACCACATTCTAGACATTTCGCAGATTTAGAAAAACATTTGTCTGAAGTGGCATTGTGCAAAGTACTACCACATCTATAACAAGCAAAACCAGAAGCCTTTCTCTGTGTGCTAGGTATGACTTTGTTGGGCTTATTACTGTAAGTACGATTTTCTGAGGCTTTTACGAAACCAGATTTTCCTTTTTTCTTGGATGAAATCAGATTAACAGAATGGTTCTCATTATGCACAGAAATAGCGTTTGCACTTCTTTCAGAAAGCTCTGCCTTCTTGACCAAGGTAATGATATCCTTGAGGCAAGAGTCCCCCTCAATCCATAATCTGTCTTGAATACTTTTATTTTTAGTGCAAATAATAATTTGGTACCTTCACATTTCATCGTGCAAAGCGCCAAATTTGCACAAGGACGCAAGATTTTTAAGCACAGCAACGTATTCCTCAATGGTTTCATTTTGCTGTTGTTTTCTTTTGTAAAAGGTACATCTAGAAATAGCAACACAAACAGTAGGGGAGAAATGATTGTCTAAGTCCAAAATTGCACACTTAAAAACATCAACATCACCTGACCTTTCCGCTTTTTGCATTTGGTTATACACCTTTAAACCTTCGGGACCAAGACAATGCATTAAAATCCTTTTCTTTCTGTCTGGAGAGAGAATGCCACTATTATCCTCTAAAGTGGCAATGTAATTAAGGAAATACTCTTTCCATTCTGACCATTTAACGACTGACTCACCAGGATTAGTGAGAAATTCTCTGGGCGTATTTAAATTGATTCCAACCATCAAATTGTTAATGACACTAGTGGAGGAGGCACTTCCAGAACTGCCTTCCATGTTGCTTGGTGACAGAAGACAAAAGTCTCAGTAAATAAAAAAAAGATAAATGAAGATAAAGAAGAAATCAAATTAAAAGTACTTGTATGGTGAAGCAATAGGTACACAGCGACAGAAGAATGAAATCTTGATTGCGACGTGTGAGACTGGATCAAGTTGCCTGAAATCTTGCGACGTAATAAAGTTTCTAGTGAAATTGACACAATGAAAAAAAAAAAAAATGGCAGCACGTAAAGGTCATGCAACGTTACCGATGTAAGATTTCCCAGGATGCAAAGCTGTGGAGCTGAAGAACACGATGAAGAAGACGTCACCCAGGGTAGAGCAGGAACAGAACCAAGATGAAGCAACGCTCGCTCAGAAGAATGACGTAGGAGGGGAGCGAGCCGGGTGAGTGCAGGCGCTTGTGATTCAAATCGCGCAGCAGCAGTAACTTTCCTACGTACGAGAAAGTTATCGTAGGAAATGGTTAAAAAAAAAAAAAATTACCGGTCGAAGCCACTAGCATCCAGGTGTCCGCAGTGTGATCACTGCTGATCGCTGGAAAGAGCAGAAAGGTAGTCAAAGTGTGGAATGGAAATATCCACCAACCGCAAACGTCAAAGTGAGCTTCACAAATGACGATGTCCATACAAATGTAGTGGGTCCGGGGTTGACAGCAAAAATCCCAGCTCGTCGCCAAAATTTGGTAGCATTGGTGTGTAATAATCACACGAAGACCATTAAAGTTGTAGCTTTTTCTTTAATGTCAACCCGCAGGACAGCAGCATAACTCTCAAGGAGAGCACGACATCTGAACCCAACATTCTATTAACACAGTGAAATACAGAGAACATGGAACTAAAGTATAAGGGTTCTACCAGTGCTTTAAATGGGCCGGTACTCACCGGTACGGAGTACCGGCACTTTATATTTTCTCCCCTTGAGTACCGGGACCTATCCTTGGAAAAGGAGAGTACCAGTACTTATAATGGCCCGGTTTTGATGCGGTTGGTGCTGCGCTCCTGAGCTCCATATTTGGCAGGTCTTTCTGCAGGGCCTGCAATGGGTTAAAGCGCCTTTCAAACCGAGCTGAAGCCTGGGCTGAGCTGGTTCAAAAGCGCCAGCACAGCAGCTCATCTTCAGTAGAACACAGAGCTGCGTGTGCCTCTCTGGAGTGAAAGGTGGAGTACCGCTGCAGGGTCCCTTTCAGAGGGGGTCAGAAGGTGACTAAAAAATCTGATGGGCGCGAGTGTGGGCCACATTGTTCAGGGCATACAGCTTGTTTTTTTTTTTTTTGTCCTCATCTCACCAATAAGCTTCTGTAATATCTCAAAGAGAAAAGCCAAACGTTCGGAACTGTGCGCCCAATGGCTACTACAATTGCTTAGGCCAACCAAGCCAGCCTCCTTCGTTGAAGGCTTGGTGTAATCGTAGGACTAAGTTGAACCAAGAGGGGGGTCTACATCAGATTCCGATCCTTACCCCAGGAGACCATAGCTGACCAGATATTCACCCAATTCTCGATCTCGTCACCCTGATCCAAACGTGCCATGGCAAACACAGCTTTCAACCATTCCTCATTCATTGGAGGGTGAGGCTCTTTCCATTTTAAACAGATTTCTCTTCGTGCTATTAAAACCAGGTATAATAGTAAACCTTTTTGATCTTGCTGAAGGTTCTTTCCATTGACACCATCATCCCCAAATATTACCAGGGGGACATTTACCATAATTCTGATCTTAAAAATACCACTAAGAACTTCCGCCACTCCCTTCCAGAAAACCCTAAGTTCTGGGCACTCATAGAAGAAGCTTTTTAGTCTTGCCAGCCTAAAACTGAAGGACCATCCAAAGCTACGTACAATTTGCATAACGCTTTTCTGCCTTTAAACTCAAAATTAAGTAAACGATAACCTAACAAGTTTATCTTTTCCCCATTGAAGTTTTCGGGATTAACATCGGTGGGCTCCAAATGTGAACCTAAAACACCAACAAACTTAAAGGCCCATTACGATACCGGGCGTAAAAAAAATCCGCCACCCATGAAAGCGGCAAAAATCCGCCCGCCTACACCGTCTGAATACCGACCCAGCAATCATGATGCCTCGAACCGAAAACCGCCAGCGGCGGAAAAAACACACAAAATACCGCCCGCCCTTGCCCGAGTCGGAGTCAAACCGCCCGCCACGGACGGAAAGACGCACGACAACACAAACCCGCCCGCCCTCACGGTCGAGACACCGCACGTGAAATTACGATCGCACCGACATGAGCGCGGAAAAACAACAAATACACCGCCCGCCAGCGTAAACAACACTGAAGAAAATGGACACGGCAGAAGCCATGGCGGCCACGTCCCTGCACAGAAACAGCCGCGGACTCAAACAAACACACACAACATGGCAAACAAGTCCACACAGCAACCCACGCACAAATACACAGACACAGTACACATCCCGAAAACACACCACCCCTGGACAAACAAATAAACTACAAAGCCCAGAACACCAGCCACAACACACCTGAAAACAACAGACCATCAGGACACACCCACATAGGTAAGTACAAAAGCAGCCCCTCCACAGACCACAACCCCTTGCAACATTGCAAAGCAGAGAGGAGAGGAGAGGACACAGTGACACAGCAAGGACAGCAGCACACCACAGATACGCACACATCACACCCACCACCACCACCAAACACCGGCACCACAAACCCCCTGCACATCACACATCACACACCGCACCAGCACCACAAACACCATGGCATCACACAGAATGCCCAAGTTCACTTCCACTGAGCTGACGGTCATGGTCGACGAGATCGTCAAGGTGCACACACAAATCTATGGCAACCAGGTCCAGCACACACCACTAGCCACCAGAAACAGAATGTGGAACAGAATTGTAGACTAGGTCAATGCAGTCGGGACCGTACCCAGAAACAGAGGAGAGATAAACAAACGGTGGAACGACATCAAAAGCCTGGTCAAGAAGAAGGAGAGCAAAAATCGAGAGCTGGCTGCCACGACTGGCGGAGGGAATCCCGCGCATTACAAGACCTTCAAAGCGTGGGAGGAGAAGGTGCGAGTCATCATCCATCCGGAGATCCTCACCGGATTACCAGGGGGAGTGGAGGCTGGTAAGTACAAACAAATGTATACCAGCACACCGCTATGTACTCACATGCACTACCACCATGCCATAGCTCCGAGGGACAAACACCCCCATGTCCAGTACACAATACACAACACATCACTCACACATGCAACAGGCACCACCACACACACAGCCCAAACATATCAACTAACAAAACCATGGGGGCATGTGTACACCCAGCCAGCCACGTAACTACCAACAGGTCCCCTAGTACTCCAGAAGCGCCACAACGAGCACCCCCCACACCCATGTGGCAGCCGTAGCTGCACCAACCGACAAGTGACAGGTAAGTAGCCGCAACACAAAGGCAGTGGGTGGGAGGGGGGACAGCTGAAGTACAACACACACCAGGCCCCTAGTCCCACAGCACAGCAAGGAGGAGCACAGCCCACACCCCACACCCACGTAGCAGCCACTGCAGTGCACACCGGCAGCCGACAGGTAGACATCCCGCCCCAGGACAAACGGTGTCAGTGGGTGCCCAGCCATCACCACGACCCATAATACCGCCCCCAACCCCACAGACCTGCAACATGGAGCACCCCCCCGCCCATAACCATGTGGCATCCAGTCCAGTGCACGCTCAAAAACAACCTGTAGGTGGGAAACTGGACAGGGCGGGGTGACTGGAGGCATGAGGACTGAATTACGACTAACACATGGGACATGTCAAGTAGCAGAGGAACACGCAGCACTGCTCCCTGTCACAACCATGTGAACAATGTGCACACGGACATGAACCACAGAGTCACACCCCACATGACCCATCACAGACACAGCAACACCCAAGGAGCCACGTCTGCATGCACAAGTCACACTGATTACAGAACCACACGGCAGGCACAGTGCAACCCATCACACACAACTGCAACACCATCGGAGTCCTGTCCATGTAGCCCCTACTGCCTGTCAACCACACATCCCACAACTACGCCCATGTAAGACATACCACACTAGACGCAACAGCGTGGAACAACATAAATGCACACGAACACCACTGGACCCATCAAACACACAGACACACAATGCACATACAACATACCATCCATCTCATCCGTCAGCCCCAGTCACATGAAAGGTATGTCATCCGAACAGCTGGTCCACATACAGTAGTCACGCAAAGAAACATGCCCATGACAAATCATGTGCCAGAAGTGAATGAAGCGCACGTCACACTGTGAGCAACAACACACATAACATGGGCCACACCCCCCCGAGCACTGCATTGATGCACATGGCACCGGGCAGCTCGCACACCAAGGAATTGGACCATCTGCAATACGTCGTGTGGCACACAACCATCACTCACTCATAACAATGCGTCCAATTACATGGCCAGAAATCACAACAGACAGCAAATATGCAGGGTATGTCAGACATACACACACCTCAGACCATGCACTGACATGTTGCCACAACACATGTCACGTTCTGCACCCATGGCTCACAGTATGTACCCCAAAAGCATAGTTCATCTCAAATGCGTTTCAGGGGGCTGACCCCCATTTTGCCATCTGCGTTTCTAAGCGTTCCATTTGAACCCCAAGAGCATAGTACAAACCAACCTCCACGATGGGTCTGGAGTCCGCATACACCAGAGCCACAAAAAGTAGGAGCACAGCAACACACCCATCGGCATTGCCAATCCGTCCCATGCCACATGTCCACAGCACACAGTCCCATTGGCATGCCCACACAACAACAAATAGCACAGCCACACACACGGCTCCGGGAAACCTGTGCACGACTGTGCACGAACTGTGGATGTCAGACAACCTATACATACTTTGTCAGGTGCAACACAATAACATATCTCATTCCCCCCACAGGTGACGAACTGCTGGATGCTGGAGATGGAGACAGCAGCCAGCACAGCCAGCCTGCAAGCCCCCAACAAGGACTCACGGATGTGGAGGATCTGTCCTCCTCTTCGGACACGGACCACCCAGCAGGCCCATCTGGTGTGGCAGGGCCCAACCGCACCCCAGGCACCCTCCTACCCACCAACCCATCATCCAGGGCTGATGACCACTCACAGCCCCCTGCTGCCACTGTTGTAGCGGCCACTACCACTGTTGTGGCGGCCACTCCCACGGTCGTTGCGGCCACTCCCACTGCCGCAACCACCACCACCGCCGCGACCACCACCACGTCATCACTGGCCCCAGCCCCAGCGCAAGTGGTGGTCCGGCCGACTGGGTCCACCCTGGGAGCCACAGCGAGGACCGTGATGAGCAATGTGGCTAGTGGGCAGGTCGGTGGCAGCAGTACTGGTAGGAGGAGCAGGGCCAGTCCAACGCCAACTGTGCCTGGGAGCCAAGCCCTGCCGCCAATCGACAGAGTCCTTGGGGCCTATGAAGAGGCCCAAGGCGAATGGGCCAGGTCGGCAAGCGACACGCGGGAGGTCCTTGCGGTGTTGAGGTCCATGGACGCCCATATGGCCCAAATCGCGTCCCTCATGGGCCAGCTGGTGGTGGGGGGGAGGGCACAAGCAAGGCCAGCAACACCACCTCCGCCACCACCTGCTGTGGCGCAGGTTCGTGCAGCATCGCGTTCCCCTGCGTCCACAGCGAGTGAGCACTCCTCAACCACCACCAGCAGAACATCAACACCCCCCCCTACCAAACGTGGAAGGGGCCGTCCGAAGAGGAAACAGGTGTCCAGAGAGGACTTCGCCCGCACCAAACGCCAGTGAGTCAGCCAGCCACCTTGACCACCTACTGCATTGACTTGTAATACGATCCTACCCCACACTGCCATGTGAATGGCATGTGTCTGTTGGACTGTGGACATAGAACTCCATGGGTACACCTTGACCATCACGCAGCCATGGCCGTCAACTCATTGTCACAGCATGCACCACATTTGTCATCACCTTGCACACAATCACATGTCACCGCTGTTAATAAATACACCTTGATCACAATCGGCTTAATGTGTCC
Organism: Calotriton arnoldi; assembly: GCA_963921515.1. Taxonomy (NCBI): domain Eukaryota; kingdom Metazoa; phylum Chordata; class Amphibia; order Caudata; family Salamandridae; genus Calotriton; species Calotriton arnoldi. Next base: position 2,881,636 of record CAWUFW010000557.1, read on the forward strand.
TGGGTTTATTCCACGATGTGCAATCGCCACCATGAGCAGAAATGCATCTGTTGTGTGGCATGTCGATGGGACAGGAGAGGCTGCAGGGACCTAGGGGTGAAAAACAGAACAAGAGTACATTCAATGAGTGTGTCACACACTCATCACACAGTACTTGTCACCAACTACAAGCAATGCACACACATCTCAGAGAGCAACAGGGCACAATACTACAGCCACTGACAGTGGCATACCAACCTGGACATGGACCATTGACACACAGCACTCAGTGAACAAAAGGCCCCAGTAACAGAGCACACATACACCTGCACAACTACAGCTACATCAGCCGTCGTACATGGTCACTCACCGTCAAGTGAAGTAGCAGGCGATGAGCTGCTGACGCACATTCACAGCTTCATCCTCTCCACTGTCCTCTTCACTGGAGCTGTCCTGGTGTGCCCTGGTTGATCTCCGTCATCCACAATTAGGGGGATCTGCTTTCGAATGGCCAGATTGTGCAGCATGCAGCAAGCCACCACTATCTGGCACACCTTCTGTGGGGAGTACGCCAGCGCACCCCCGGTGCGGTCCAGGCATCTGAACCTGGACTTGAGGAGGCCAAAGGTACGCTCGACCACACGTCTGGTCCTCCCATGTGCCTCATTGTAGCGGTCATCTGTTGGGGTCCGAGGATTTCGTAATGGACTGAGCAGCCAGGGCCCATTCGGGTAAGCCGAGTCACCTGGGCGTGAGGGACACAGAGAAACGTTGCAATTCAAACAGGACAGTAGACAGCATCCTTAAGCCAGCACGCTACACAACTCCACATACTCACCGACAATCCAGCCACGGTCCTGTTGCAGATTGGTCATCAGTCGTGGTAATATGCTGTTGCGCATGATGTGCGCGTCATGGGCCGAGCCTGGGAACTTTGCACACACGTGGGAAATGACCATGTCCGCAAGGCACACCACTTGCACATTCAGGGAGTGCGTGTGCTTCTGGTTGCGGAAGAGCTGCTCAGTGGCCTGTGGTGGGACAAGGCCAACATGGGTGCAATCTATGGCACCAACGACGTGTGGGATCCGTCCAAGGGCATAGAATGCACCCTTCACTGCCGCCAACTCACGTGCCCTGGGGAATCGGATGTACCTGTTCCTGTACAGCATCATGGCTGCCAGTACATCCCTCAGCACCATGCTGAACATGGGCTGGGACATCCCACCTCCACTGCCCACTGTGTGCTGAAATGACCCAGTGGCGAAAAAATGCAGTGCAGCCATCACCTTAGCCGTGGGGGTGAATGCTGTCGGATACACCCTGCGAGGACGGAGGTGGGGTTCCATCATGGCACATAGTCGATGCAGGGTTGGTCGGTCCAGACGAAATTTCCGGATGACCTCAGAATCCTCCATGTCCGCCAACAATTGGTAAGGGCGGTAAATGTTTGGTCTCCGCCTAGGAAAGATGGAAGTGGACACATGTCAAAGCAACACGCCACATGGCATTTTCACATACACATAACTGATATGACAGAGCATGAACATGAGTCACAGAACAGCTGTCATGCAGGGACAGCACAGCCACAATACACTTACACAGGTCTCCCACCAATAGCAATGGGCAGTGACACAAACCATTGCTATGTGCATGCACATGGGGATCCAGGCCTCAATGACCTGTGAGGCGTGCTGATGGGGACTGACTGCATATTCGGCAAGCGGCAACACCACGGCAACATGACTGGCTGCTGTGCATCACACTGCTTCCGAGGCTGGATGAGTATGGCACACACCAACGACGATGTGGGCACAGGCTGAGCGGCCAAGACAAGTGGGACCTGTGGCACGAGGGGATATGAGACAGTCATTGGTGTCACCACTGCACCCTATGTGCAGCACTGTACGGATCACACCTCCAGGAGCATTGACAGGTGTACACATTGACAGCCCCATGCCAACACGGCTGTGTGCTTGCAAATACACATCACATGTGACACGTAACCTTGCACGTGCCAAGTGGCAGATGTACATAGTGAGAGATGGCAGGCGTGTGCATATGCGTATACCATGCACCCATGCCAATGTGCAGATGATGACATGCTAACAGACATGTGGGGGCCGGCCACTGGCCGTCCCTGCCTATGCACACGGCATGTTGTGGCCCCGTCCATTGTGCACCTGCACCCACACGCACATCATGGCCACACCTGCAGATGCAGTGCGCACATCATACTGTGTGGTGCACATGGCATCAGCGAACTGTCACCAACATGGGCCAGGCCATTACGGCCAACTCCGATGACCCTCGCGGTTGCACCCTGCGTGTTCCACTATGGAGGTAGGCGTCCCGGGCCAGCTGGGAGCAGGCCAACGTCTGCAATTGCCAATGCAGGTCTCAGTGCACTTGTTGCTCGTGTGAATGTCAGGCTGGGCCATGCTGCCCCTCTCAGTCCCAGCAGGCCTGGCCTGCACATTGACTGCACAATGCCAGTAGGTGACAGCACCGACTGCCTAGTGGGTTGCATGTGTCTCCTGTTCAGGACCCTCCAGATGGGCGCTAACTCAGTACTGACTATTGGACACACCATGTCTCGTGATAGGGATGTGTGTGTGGGATGGTGGCACTGAATGTGACCTCCGTTGCGTGGTGGGCCATGCACAGGGCGAGTACGTCGATGATTGCGCAGTGTTGGTCACAGTGGGTGCACCCACACAGATGTGTTGCCCTATGTTCATTTTCTATGTCCGCATGATAATGGACTGTAGATGTGGGCAGACTACACATTGGTCGATGTGCTGTCAATTTGAATGTGCCTTCACACCAGGCACAGCTGCCCCTGCACATGTGACCCCTGCTGCACTCGCTGCTGGGTCTGTGGAGCTGATGCACCATCTGTGCGTGGGGCGGACAGCTCTCCTCACTTCCGTCATTGCGCTTGTCATCACTTTGCCGCAGGTGACATGGATCATGGAGGGCCCACATGTACGCGTGGGTGGCCTCCACAAGTTTGTCCAATGGTTGTCACCCCCAGTCAGTGCTTCGAATGTGAATGATGTTGTGCTGGTGCTAATTTCAATGTGGCGGGTGGGCGGGGCTAGGTGCGGGCTTACATGCAGGACATGGGAGAGTGATCGGATTAGCGACTAGTTGCAATACACACGGGGCACGTCTTTTCCTGTCCACATCAGGGTCATTCCTTGAACTCACTGACAGTAATACAGTCGTCTTTGTCCCTGTCCTCATGGCCTCCCCTCGCTCCCCCAATATGCATTTGCACCTGTGGGGCTAGCGCATGCAGATGCAGCCCCAAGCTCGCCCCGGAGAGGCCAAGGAGTGTATGTGTGGGTCCAGTTGAACGAGTGGTCTGTCTCACGGCATGATGTGTGGCGGGACGCCGTCCACCTGCGTGGTGCCCCGACTCGAGACCCGGGCAACATAGACAATGCATAGCAGTCTCCGCAGTCCGGATACACCACCTGCGACACACAGAGGCTGTAGCTGCCCTAGCGGCCCATGCCGCGTCCATCTGGGGCTGATGGACCCACACATTCACTCTTTTGCCTCACTGGGGCGGGCTCGGAGGTGCTTGCGCACGCGCTGGCTTCTCTGTTGCAACGGCATGTGACGTGTGTGGAGATGTAGGCAATGGGTGGGATGGTGCGAGCCACCTTCCGTGACGTCACTCCTGCTCGTGATGTGTGCGTCCCCCCAATACTTCCATATGACTTGTGCCATGCTACACATTGAGGATGTTTTGCCTGCGTGATGTGTCCCGGAGGAGCGCGCCGAGTCCTCTCCCCCACCATGCTCCACTGGCATCCCGTGCCCTGGATTGCCTGTGCAGGTTGACAATGTTGGGGATACACCTGGTCGACAGGGGCTGTGTGTGCCTTGTCAAGGGCCTGGCGGGCGCACAACAGGATCCAGCTTGTCCACAGAGGGTGGGCTGACGTGTACGCCTGATACCGCATTGTTCGTGTGCCCGGCTGCTGTGCACACACGTGTTCACATCCCCCCCGACAGGTGGCCTTTAACATTGCCCAGGGAAGCGGTAATGTGCAGTTCCGGACCCCTCCCGACACAGCGTGTTTCAACTTTGCATGTGCGCATCTACCCGTCACACCCACCCACCTGAGCGAAGCGTCACTCCCGCTTCACACGACACATGTGTGTCTTCCACAGTTGTGCTACTCATTTGCGTTAACATCCAATGACAGTGGACTACATGGTCATGTCACGACTGCCGTGTACATCACACACTCTCATCATCTCACATTCGTACTTGTGAAAGGAATCAGCAGAGACAGTTTCTTTCTTCAAACCATGTATTGTGACTTATGTGCTCTGTGATGCAGTATAGTGGACACTACTGGCAGCGGAATGCATGTGGAGGATATACTGAGCATGATTACACATAGCAAAGGGTGTAGGGGTACATGTGATTAGCTGTTGCATGTGGGATGTGGGCTTCAGAGTTACATCTGCTTGGCCGTTGCTGTGCTAATGTTCATTTGCAAATAGCTGCGGAGCTGCGGACTTTGACACAGACGGTATACATTTAGCCTACCAGACCGCTTGGCATCATGGGCACAGTCCATCTCAGTTCCATGTGACAGGTGTGCTGCTGTTGTTACTCATGCACGCGTGCGTGTGAGTTGACATCAGGGCATGGGCTTACGTGCATGCAACGGCGTCCCACTTGTTGTTGCCATGTGGTGGCTACTGGACATATCACAGTCACTGGGGTCGTGTTGTTGTTGTATGCACTTGTCGTCCATGCAAAGGTCCTGTTACGGGATTTCCGGGGAGGGGGAGAAGGGGTGCAGCTCTCACATACTCCAGCCGAGCGATTCCTGTCCACTGAGCGGTGCATATGTCCATGGGTGCAGGATCCATGTCATGGCATAGTTGTACGTGCAGTTCTGTCCATGTGGGTGCGATACACATATCCCATACCACTGCCTCCCCCGATACATGCAGAGTTCCTGGATGTGATGGGGAACAGAGTGCATGTCCCGGACACATCCGATGTCATGGCAGTGTCATTGATGGTGTGGTATCAGTTGCAGGTCGTTTGGTATGGCTGTTGTAGTGGTTACTGGCCAGTCCGTGCGGAAGCTAAGCATGGGTACAGTGTCGGACATCATGGCTCAATTGGGGGATTGCGTCGGGGTCCTACGAATTGACAGGTTGACAGGTATGCGATGGCTTCCTGCAGGGCTTCCATTTCATTGGTGGTATACATGTTTGCCAGCCAATGTAGCGGATGGTGGCTGTCACGGTGTTGTTCGTAAGTTGTCCCTTGTAGGAGCATGATGGGGCATGCTGGGTGACATTCGATGTAGCTGTGATCCATGATCCGTCGTGTGGAGGCACAGTGCTCCCATTGCAGTGTGGGTCCGATGTTCGCCACATACGCCATGCCCCCATAGGCTGAACAGACCCTGTCGTGTGCGTCCAGAGGGTGGAATAGTGGTAGCAGGTCCGCCCTTGGACATGCCGGGTTGGAGAGGCACAACTCCACAGGATGGTGGAAGGGACACCTCCGACAGTAGAAGACGGGTATGACGCAGCTGAACAATGCGATGCGGTAAGTCAGTCGGTAACTTACGTTCAGCAGGGATAGGGGTTCGCATCCCATTATCTGTATCAGGTTGTGTTTGTACAGCTTGACCTGTCTGGCGTAGTTGGGTAGGTGTGTTGAAGGTGCCATTTTGCTGCGGGGCGATGTGGTGGCATGCTCTGGCTGTGTGTGCAGTCTGCAGTGTGCAAGCTCCGAGGTTGCTGTGAGGTCTGTGATGGTCGTAGGGGGGCAGGACTTGTGTTCTGTTAGCTTGTGCGGAGGACACGGGCCCTCATCCCACGTGCTTCTCTGAATGTTCAAGGTCAGTGGTGTGTGACTCCTTCCAGATAACTTGCATGGGAACGGCATGGGGGAGTTTTTTCTTTTTTCTTTCCCGTTCGGTATGTTCTTAGGTGATATGCGCTATCTGCCCTGTGGTCGGTTTCCTCTGCATGCCTGTGTTGGTCTTTTTTTGGGACAATGGCTGTATTCTCCGGCTTGTTTAGTCGGGTTGTGGTTTCGGAGTTGGAATGGAAGGTCATTCAGTGCTGTCTGCTCTCCCGTGTGTGGGCGGCAGGCTGTGTTTCCGCTATGCGTTGGGCCTTGTGTGTGGGTGTCATTCTTGGGTCCACCTGTTGTCGGTCCCCGGGCTCTTTGGTGTTCCGTTTTGTATGTCTGGTTCATGGGTGCAGGGTGGTATGGGTGTTTCTGTGTGGTACTGGCGTACCTCTTCCCGACGGGGCCCATGTTCTGCTGGGTGGTGTTGCCGCCGCTGTGTGCTTCGCCATGTTTGTCACACAGGGGTGTGTCCTGATGTTGCGTGACTTCACTGACATGTGGGCGTCGGTTGTGTGACGTTGGGTGTTGGCCGTGAATTGGGCGTTGGGGACATGACTGTGGCAGGCCTGTCACGTGTCATGTGCGTTCTGGGTGTGGCTGGTGTGTGTGGTGCTTGGTTGTGTCCCTGTGTTGTTTGTGTGCGACGCATACATGGCGTTATGGTTGGGCGCTGAGTTGTGCGCATGTGTGGCTGCGTCATCGCCGCTGTGCTGCGGTGCCGTGACGGGGTCGTTAGTTCCTGGTCCCAGGTGGTGTGCACAAGATAGTTGCGAGATGTTGCGATTTGCCCTGTGTGACATTTGTGGGTGCAGTGGTGGATGTGTCTTGTCCACGCAGGGGTGTTTGGGGGGGGTGCCATGTCCTCCTTTTCCGCACTTGCACTGTGTGCGCTGTTTGCGTTCCCTTGTTGTGTGTGTGCCTACCTGCGTCTCCGCGGTACGTTGCCTCCTAGGTGATGCATCAGGTATAGCATGGGGAGGGCCTGCAGTGCTGGATTCATGCTCCGGGGGGTCGCCTCTTCGGTGTCTGTGCTCGGCGTTCGGGTTTCCGCCTCACTTTCACGTGCGGTGTCTCTTAGCCGTGGGAGCTGTTTGTTTGCGGCATCGTAATTTGTACGCCGGGCGGTACGTGATTTCGTCTGGCGGTGTGTCTCCATTGGGCTGCGCCGCTACGTGAGCGGGCGCACTTTGATGGCGGACGGCGTCGCTGGCTTGCCGGCGGTGTTTGGCTGCCTTTTCACATCGTAATTTGGCGGGCGTCTGGGCTGCGGCATGCGGGCGGTAACTGGTGGTTTTTGCATCCGCCAGCACGGCGGTAGTGCTTCCGCCCGCCATCCTAATGGGCCCCTTAGTGTCCCAAATGGAACAAGCAATGATAGTAAATGGGGATCCAGAGTTAGCAGCCACCTGTAAATGAATTCCTCCAAAATTAATGATGCACATAGGTTTGCTTTTATCAGAATCAGTGATATTCAGGACAACACTTTTCTTTTTAATAAGTGAAACGGAACTAAAGTGAGACTCTTCAGAATCTTCTGAACCACTTTCAAAAGAATCCAAATCATTCTCAGTGAGGCAAGCAACTTTGTTCTTTTTCTTATCTCTTCTCCTACAAACTCTAGCAAAGTGACCTATGATACCACATTCTAGACATTTCGCAGATTTAGAAAAACATTTGTGAGAAGTGGCATTGTGCAAAGTACTACCACATCTATAACAAGCAAAACCATAAGCCTTTCTCTGTGTGCTAGGTATGACTTTGTTGGGCGTATTACTGTAAGTACGATTTTCTGAGGCTTTTACGAAACCAGATTTTCCTTTTTTCTTGGATGAAATCAGATTAATAGAATGGTTCTCATTATGCACAGAAATAGCTTTTGCACTTCTTTCAGAAAGCTCTGCCTTCTTGACCAAGGTAATGATATCCTTGAGGCAAGAGTCCCCCTCAATCCATAATCTGTCTTGAATACTTTTATTTTTAGTGCAAATAATAATTTGGTACCTTCACATTTCATCGTGCAAAGCGCCAAATTTGCACAAGGACGCAAGATTTTTAAGCACAGCAACGTATTCCTCAATGGTTTCATTTTGCTGTTGTTTTCTTTTGTAAAAGGTACATCTAGAAATAGCTACACAAACAGTAGGTGAGAAATGATTGTCTAAGTCCAAAATTGCACACTTAAAAACATCAACATCACCTGACCTTTCCGCTTTTTGCATTTGGTTATACACCTTTAAACCTTCGGGACCAAGACAATGCATTAAAATCCTTTTCTTTCTGTCTGGAGAGAGAATGCCACTATTATCCTCTAAAGTGGCAATGTAATTAAGGAAATACTCTTTCCATTCTGACCATTTAACGACTGACTCACCAGGATTAGTGAGAAACTCTCTGGGCGTATTTAAATTGATTCCAACCATCAAATTGTTAATGACACTAGTGGAGGAGGCACTTCCAGAACTGCCTTCCATGTTGCTTGGTGACAGAAGACAAAAGTCTCAGTAAATAAAAAAAAGATAAATGAAGATAAAGAAGAAATCAAATTAAAAGTACTTGTATGGTGAAGCAATAGGTACACAGCGACAGAAGAATGAAATCTTGATCGCGACGTGTGAGACTGGATCAAGTTGCCTGAAATCTTGCGACGTAATAAAGTTTCTAGTAAAATTGACACAATGAAAGAAAAAAAAAAAATGGCAGCACGTAAAGGTCATGCAACGTTACCGATGTAAGATTTCCCAGGATGCAAAGCTGTGGAGCTGAAGAACACGATGAAGAAGACGTCACCCAGGGTAGAGCAGGAACAGAACCAAGATGAAGCAACGCTCGCTCAGAAGAATGACGTAGGAGGGGAGCGAGCCGGGTGAGTGCAGGCGCTTGTGATTCAAATCGCGCAGCAGCGGTAACTTTCCAACGTACGAGAAAGTTATCGTAGGAAATGGTTAAAAAAAAAAAAAAATTACCGGTCAAAGCCACCAGCATCCAGGTGTCCGCAGTGTGATCACTGGTGATCGCTGGAAAGAGCAGAAAGGTAGTCGAAGTGTGGAATGGAAATATCCACCAACCGCAAACGTCAAAGTGAGCTTCACAAATGACGATGTCCATACAAATGTAGTGGGTCCGGGGTTGACAGCAAAAATCCCAGCTCGTCGCCAAAATTTGGTAGCATCGGTGTGTAATAATCACACGAAGACCATTAAAGTTGTAGCTTTTTCTTTAATGTCAACCCGCAGGACAGCAGCATAACTCTCAAGGAGAGCACGACATCTGAACCCAACATTCTATTAACACAGTGAAATACAGAGAACATGGAACTAAAGTATAAGGGTTCTACCAGTGCTTTAAATGGGCCGGTACTCACCGGTACGGAGTACCGGCACTTTATATTTTCTCCCCTTGAGTACCGGGACCTTTCCTTGGAAAAGGAGAGTACTGGTACTTATAATGGCCCGGTTTTGATGCGGTTGGTGCTGTGCTCCTGAGCTCCATATTTGGCAGGTCTTTCTGCACGGCCTGCAATGGGTTAAAGCGCCTTTCAAACCGAGCTGAAGCCTGGGCTGAGCTGGTTCAAAAGCACCAGCACAGCAGCTTGTCTTCAGTAGAACACAGAGCTGCGTCTGCCTCTCTGGAGTGAAAGGTGGAGTACCGCTGCAGGGTCCCTTTCAGAGGGGGTCAGAAGGTGACTAAAAAATCTGATGGGCGCGAGTGTGGGCCACATTGTTCAGGGCATACAGCTTGTTTTTTTGTTTTTTTTTGTCTTTTTTGTCCTCATCTCACCAATAAGCTTCTGTAATATCTCAAAGAGAAAAGCCAAACGTTCGGAACTGTGCGCCCAATGGCTACTACAATTGCTTAGGCCAACCAAGCCAGCCTCCTTCGTTGAAGGCTTGGTGTAATCATAGGACTAAGTTGAACCAAGAGGGGGGTCTACATCGTATTCCGATCCTTACCCCAGGAGACAATAGCTGACCAGATATTCACCCAATTCTCGATCTCGTCACCCTGATCCAAACGTGCCATGGCAAACACAGCTTTCAACCATTCCTCATTCATTGGAGGGTGAGGCTCTTTCCATTTTAAACAATTTCCCTTCGGGCTATTAAAACCAGGTATAATAGTAAACCTTTTTGATCTTGCTGAAGGTTCTTTCCATTGACACCATCATCCCCAAATATTACCAGGGGGACATTTACCATAATTCTGATCTTAAAAATACCACTAAGAACTTCCGCCACTCCCTTCCAGAAAACCCTAAGTTCTGGGCACTCATAGAAAATGTGTATATAGTTTGCATTAGGAAGGTTACATCTAGGGCACTTAGGGGAGGATAGAGGGGCGAACTTAGCAATCTTTGCAGGTGTATAGTAGAGCCTATTGATGACAAAAAAATGGTTCTTTTTGAGGCTAGCTGGTCTCACATATTTGTAGAGAAGCTTCAATGAAGGTTCATAAAAATCTTTACTCTCTGATTCACATGGAGACAGATTCCACACCGCATGCAGTGGAGGTAGGTCCATATCTTCCACCTCCAATAGCTTTTTGTACCAGAATGAAACCTCCTTTCTTTTGGGACATGCATTTTGCAAGGTTCGTTCTGTCTCCCAGTCTTCTCTTATGTCCTCCTTTTCTGCTGTAAACCAGGAGGCTAATTGAAGAAATTTAAATCTTGAAAAGCTACTGCCAATCTTTGCTCTTAGAACTTCCCTGGGATGCACTCCATCAGTAGAGACGAGCTCCGACCAGATGTTAATGCCCGCCCTTTTAATAGAAATCGCTAAGCTATCCTTCAAAAAGACTGGGGTGCCCGGGGAGTCCCAGATCGGGGCAAAGTCTGAGTAATACCCAATCCTCCATCTACATCGAACCTTGTACCATACCCTAAGGGCAGCCCTCAAGACTTTCAGACGCACCTTTTTGAAAAATCTAGGTGACCCAAATTTGTACAAAAAACCTTCCCCCGCACCACCGCCCTCTACCATCACCATTTCCCCTAGTAACCTCCCCCATGATGTTTCTTCTGGTTTAACAAGTAGCATCCTTATGTTTTTAAATTGGAAAGCGACTGAATACCAGTTGATGTCCGGGAGGGCCAGCCCGCCTTTAATGAGCCTACGTCTCAACTTTTTCCATGACAGTCTGGCCCCTTTATTTGCCCAGATGAAACTTCCGACCTTACTTTGTATTCTGCCAATATCTTTACATGGGAATTCAAGTGGGATTGCGTTAAACAAATATGTCAATTTTGGCAAAATAACCATTTTTACCAAGTTAACCCGGCCGTAAATAGTTAAGGGGAGGCTGTTCCATCTAGCAAATAGCCTATCAACCTCTTTAATAATCCTATTTAGGTTAAGCTGGGGAATTTTGTCCAGATCCTTAACAATGGTGATGCCCAGGTATCTCAACTCGTTACTCATGGTGCCTGCCCAGTTGTTGATACAGCTTGTTAGCATGCCCATTGTTTTAAACGCACGCAAATCTTCGCCCATCAACAATTTAAATGAAAGTGATTTGCATGAAACAAAATCCCGGCCCTCTAGAGTAAATCAATGCATTCATGCTTTTAAAAAAACTGCAGCACTAGTACTCATTCGTCAGTGTGCCATTTATTGATAAACCTTTGTTATATAACTATAAACTTAGGTGATTTGCAGCAGCCAAATCACCTCCTAAGTATCTGTGCTCCAATGAGACAGACACACCTGTGACAGTCTCTGAAAAGGTTTCAATACCGAATAAGTACATCACACAAAATGAGACCCCCGACTTTGTGCTGCACCTATTAAAGTTTTTGATGGTCTCCAACCAGATTTTCCTTTTTTCTTGGATGAAATCAGATTAACAGAATGGTTCTCATTATGCACAGAAATAGCTTTTGCACTTCTTTCAGAAAGCTCTGCCTTCTTGACCAAGGTAATGATATCCTTGAGGCAAGAGTCCCCTCAATCCATAATCTGTCTTGAATACTTTTATTTTTAGTGCAAATAATAATTTGGTACCTTCACATTTCATCGTGCAAAGCGCCAAATTTGCACAAGGACGCAAGATTTTTAAGCACAGCAACGTATTCCTCAATGGTTTCATTTTGCTGTTGTTTTCTTTTGTAAAAGGTACATCTAGAAATAGCAACACAAACAGTAGGGGAGAAATGATTGTCTAAGTCCAAAATTGCACACTTAAAAACATCAACATCACCTGACCTTTCCGCTTTTTGCATTTGGTTATACACCTTTAAACCTTCGGGACCAAGACAATGCATTAAAATCCTTTTCTTTCTGTCTGGAGAGAGAATGCCACTATTATCCTCTAAAGTGGCAATGTAATTAAGGAAATACTCTTTCCATTCTGACCATTTAACGACTGACTCACCAGGATTAGTGAGAAACTCTCTGGGCGTATTTAAATTGATTCCAACCATCAAATTGTTAATGACACTAGTGGAGGAGGCACTTCCAGAACTGCCTTCCATGTTGCTTGGTGACAGAAGACAAAAGTCTCAGTAAATAAAAAAAAGATAAATGAAGATAAAGAAGAAATTAAATTAAAAGTACTTGTATGGTGAAGCAATAGGTACACAGCGACAGAAGAATGAAATCTTGATCGCGACGTGTGAGACTGGATCAAGTTGCCTGAAATCTTGCGACGTAATAAAGTTTCTAGTGAAATTGACACAATGAAAGAAAAAAAAAAATGGCAGCACGTAAATGTCGTGCAACGTTACCGATGTAAGATTTCCCAGGATGCAAAGCTGTGGAGCTGAAGAACGCGATGAAGAAGACGTCACCCAGGGTAGAGCAGGAACAGAACCAAGATGAAGCAACGCTCGCTCAGAAGAATGACGTAGGAGGGGAGCGAGCCGGGTGAGTGCAGGCGCTTGTGATTCAAATCGCGCAGCAGCAGTAACTTTCCAACGTACGAGAAAGTTATCGTAGGAAATGGTTAAAAAAAAAAAAAAATTACCGGTCGAAGCCACTAGCATCCAGGTGTCCGCAGTGTGATCACTGCTGATCGCTGGAAAGAGCAGAAAGGTAGTCGAAGTGTGGAATGGAAATATCCACCAACCGCAAACGTCAAAGTGAGCTTCACAAATGACGATGTCCATACAAATGTAGTGGGTCCGGGGTTGACAGCAAAAATCCCAGCTCGTCGCCAAAATTTGGTAGCATCGGTGTGTAATAATCACACGAAGACCATTAAAGTTGTAGCTTTTTCTTTAATGTCAACCCGCAGGACAGCAGCATAACTCTCAAGGAGAGCACGACATCTGAACCCAACATTCTATTAACACAGTGAAATACAGAGAACATGGAACTAAAGTATAAGGGTTCTACCAGTGCTTTAAATGGGCCGGTACTCACCGGTACGGAGTACCGGCACTTTATATTTTCTCCCCTTGAGTACCGGGATCTTTCCTTGGAAAAGGAGAGTACCAGTACTTATAATGGCCCGGTTTTGATGCGGTTGGTGCTGCGCTCCTGAGCTCCATATTTGGCAGGTCTTTCTGCACGGCCTGCAATGGGTTAAAGCGCCTTTCAAACCGAGCTGAAGCCTGGGCTGAGCTGGTTCAAAAGCGCCAGCACAGCAGCTCGTCTTCAGTAGAACACAGAGCTGCGTGTGCCTCTCTGGAGTGAAAGGTGGAGTACCGCTGCAGGGTCCCTTTCAGAGGGGGTCAGAAGGTGACTAAAAAATCTGATGGGCGCGAGTGTGGGCCACATTGTTCAGGGCATACAGCTTGTTTTTTTTTTTTGTCCTCATCTCACCAATAAGCTTCTGTAATATCTCAAAGAGAAAAGCCAAACGTTCGGAACTGTGCGCCCAATGGCTACTACAATTGCTTAGGCCAACCAAGCCAGCCTCCTTCGTTGAAGGCTTGGTGTAATCATAGGACTAAGTTGAACCAAGAGGGGGGTCTACATCAGATTCCGATCCTTACCCCAGGAGACCATAGCTGACCAGATATTCACCCAATTCTCGATCTCGTCACCCTGATCCAAACGTGCCATGGCAAACACAGCTTTCAACCATTCCTCATTCATTGGAGGGTGAGGCTCTTTCCATTTTAAACAGATTTCCCTTCGGGCTATTAAAACCAGGTATAATAGTAAACCTTTTTGATCTTGCTGAAGGTTCTTTCCATTGACACCATCATCCCCAAATATTACCAGGGGGACATTTACCATAATTCTGAGCTTAAAAATACCACTAAGAACTTCCGCCACTCCCTTCCAGAAAACCCTAAGTTCTGGGCACTCATAGAAGATGTGTATATTGTTTGCATTAGGAAGGTTACATCCAGGGCACTTAGGGGAGGATAGAGGGGCGAACTTAGCAATCTTTGCAGGTGTATAGTAGAGCCTATTGATGACAAAAAAATGGTTATTTTTGAGGCTAGCTGGTCTCACAAATTTGTAGAGAAGCTTCAATGAAGGTTCATAAAAATCTTTACTCTCTGATTCACATGGAGACAGATTCCACACCGCATGCAGTGGAGGTAGGTCCATATCTTCCACCTCCAATAGCTTTTTGTACCAGAATGAAACCTCCTTTCTTTTGGGACATGCATTTTGCAAGGTTCGTTCTGTCTCCCAGTCTCCTCTTATGTCCTCCTTTTCTGCTGTAAACCAGGAGGCTAATTGAAGAAATTTAAATCTTGAAAAGCTACTGCCAATCTTTGCTCTTAGAACTTCCCTGGGATGCACTCCATCAGTAGAGACGAGCTCCGACCAGATGTTAATGCCCGCCCTTTTAATAGAAATCGCTAAGCTATCCTTCAAACAGACTGGGGTGCCCGGGGAGTCCCAGATCGGGGCAAAGTCTGAGTAATACCCAATCCTCCATCTACATCGAACCTTGTACCATACCCTAAGGGCAGCCCTCAAGACTTTCAGACGCACCTTTTTGAAAAATCTAGGTGACCCAAATTTGTACAAAAAACCTTCCCCCGCACCACCGCCCTCTACCATCACCATTTCCCCTAGTAACCTCCCCCATGATGTTTCTTCTGGTTTAACAAGTAGCATCCTTATGTTTTTAAATTGGAAAGCGACTGAATACCAGTTGATGTCCGGGAGGGCCAGCCCGCCTTTAATGAGCCTACGTCTCAACTTTTTCCATGACAGTCTGGCCCCTTTATTTGCCCAGATGAAACTTCCGATCTTACTTTGTATTCTGCCAATATCTTTACTTGGGAATTCAAGTGGGATTGCGTTAAACAAATATGTCAATTTTGGCAAAATAACCATTTTTACCAAGTTAACCCGGCCGTAAATAGTTAAGGGGAGGCTGTTCCATCTAGCAAATAGCCTATCAACCTCTTTAATAATCCTATTTAGGTTAAGCTGGGGAATTTTGTCCAGATCCTTAACAATGGTGATGCCCAGGTATCTCAACTCGTTACTCATGGTGCCTGCCCAGTTGTCGATACAGCTTGTTAGCATGCCCATTGTTTTAAACGCACGCAAATCTTCGCCCATCAACAATTTAAATGAAAGTGATTTGCATGAAACAAAATCCCGGCCCTCTAGAGTAAATCAATGCATTCATGCTTTTAAAAAAAAACTGCAGCACTAGTACTGATTCGTCAGTGTGCCATTTATTGATAAACCTTTGTTATATAACTATAAACTTAGGTGATTTGCAGCAGCCAAATCACCTCCTAAGTATCTGTGCTCCAATGAGACAGACACACCTGTGACAGTCTCTGAAAAGGTTTCAATACCGAATAAGTACATCACACAAAATGAGACCCCCGACTTTGTGCTGCACCTATTAAAGTTTTTGATGGTCTCCAACGTCAGGCACTGCGTGTGAAAGAGAATGTGTGAGTACCAGGAAGTAAAAGCAATAAGTGTGTGAGTTTGCAAGTGTAGGTGTGACTCTGAGAATTAAAAGTAGTACTGTGTTTTTGTGAGAAACTAGATGTGATTCAGAGAGCATGAAATAGGCTTTTAAGTGTGTGAGGGGCGAGTGTGTGTGAAAGGGGGCAAATGTATTTGACTTTTTTCAGCGTGTAGGGAATGTGTGTTAACAGTCCATCTCTTCTTGTGATGCTCTGATTATTTTGTGGAATTTTGTGTATCTCTTTAAGAAAATGCCAGCTATGTGAACAAATGATGCAGCAGGTTTACCATTCAGAAGACAAATGTAGTGGTGGGGGAGCCAAGAATTGTACAGGGACAGCCGAGCCAAGGGTCTGGCTGGGCTCTAAGAGACCTTGAATGAGCAGAGCCCTGAAATGTTTCCAATGCAAATCATCCAACAAACATCACTTAAAATAGGATAAAGTATCTTCAAAATAAAAAAAGCATATTTCTTTAACATGGTGCAGCTTTGACATTAATAGGTCTCATTATACAATATTGAGGAATAATGAAGAGAAAAAGGGACATTTGTAAAACACAATATTTGCCTACGATCACAGAGTTTGGTTAAGTGGAGAAGCCGGGATAAATCTAAGGTTTTCTTGTTTCACTTTGTACCTATCAGCCACTAAATGGGTATTTATTTATCTCTCCTTTTTATGTCAGATGTTAATGTTTTGTGTTTAACTTTGTGCATAAGGGTACAGCGAGTGCAGCAGCCATATGAAATTTTGGCTCATTTTGGGCTCGAAGTTCCAAGAGAACCATGAGTTGATCTAGAGCCCAGCATCTGGCTCAAGCCTGGCTTGACCAGTAAGTGGCTCACACACCTCTAGGCAAATGTTCTTTAAAAATGGCTACTTATGAGGCCAACTCTAGGTTTATTAATTGGGCAAAGGCCAAAGGTTGGAAGGAGAAAATGGCGCAGTCTCAAAGAGCAAAGTCTGAACTTAATTATTTTTTAAAACTGTGCCTCAAAGAATTTGACAAGACAAATGTGATAATAACTTTATTCTGCCTTGCCTAACTCATCACAACATGCTGCATTTGGAAATATTGCCTGGTACAGAGATCTTTGCGTATCCAGTAAATTCCCGGGTATAATGGCACTTTAATAACTCTGGTGGTTAATGCACTTGCTGGAAATATCTGTGTGCATTCTTCTAATCAAAGGTTTGACTGAACATAAAATTGCATACAGGATCAATGTGCCTGCTGTAACGCGCAGTATGAAACATGCAGATCACAGATTTCTTTTTTATATAGAGAGCTCTGTTGGTTACTCTTTTTGCAACAGAGATCATACCTGCAGGTCACAAGTTAAAAACTTTGTCATATAGTTCAGTGGTTCATGATTTTGCATCAAGGATATGCATGCAAACTACAAGGCAAACGTTAGGAAACTTGCTGTTTTTTTTCTCAATATTTTATTATAAGGTTGCTAAAAAAAGGTTACTTTGGTTAATATTAAGGGCTTATTGGTAAATACTATGTAAATGTACATATTTTTTGCATACAAAGCTTAGAAAGGTAAAAAACATAGCCCCGCCCCTTGCCCCGCCCCAAACTCCACCCCCAATCCACTGCTTATTTTTGGTGAGTACCTGCACTTATTTTTTTCCATTTAAAGCACTGGGTTCTACCACTCTAAATTCTACATAACAGTTCTAAGATCTACCAGGGAAGAACATGCTAAGTACAACTTACCAGATACTACAATGCCCCTGCTTCAGATGGCGTGATGCCAGTGGCAGGACACAAAATGATGGGGCTCCCTGGCTGAAATATGATGAAGGTTTCTGAGCCGGCAACTAAAAAGGATGCCAGACCAGAATTCCAATTACAGTTGTCTTTTGCTACCATACCATAAAGAGGTGCCCATTCTCCTTCCCACACTTGCCACACCACAGATTCTCTGGCGGGTCTCTTATTGTTCAGGTGCAGCACGTGCTCTATAATAAACCATTTTACGTAGTCACTGTGCTCGCGCCTCCTCTGCGAACGTGCCAGTCACGTGGCGCTGAGCGTTCCAAGAAGAGACGCCACCAACGAACTTCGGCAGCAGTTGTTTCCTGACTGGCAGACTGGGCAAAAGACAGGTTGTGTGGTGTGTGAAATAAAGCGCCTTGTCGACTTCGAGCCTCCGTTCGGCCTCAGAAACTGCAGCCTTAACGCCACAAGTTAGCCACAAAGGACGCGGGGCACAGCAGTCAGTGAAAATGCAAGTCGTAATCGTCCTGCGCCGGCCACTACTGAAATAGAGCATGTACAGAAGACTGGCCCAAATACACTGAACATTTTCTTAAGGGACAGAATTAAAAAAAAACATTTGAGACGTCACGGCCACAGTGAAGACACATGGCGCAACGGAAAACGTAAAGTGACGAGAATTGGAGAAGCAGGCAAAAGTGACTGGAAAATTGTAAGGCAAAATAAAGAGGAATTACGAAACCCATTGACTAATTATACAAAGAAATAAAAAGCTCAAGCCGGAGTTTACTGGAAACAATGGAGCTATTATTACATGTACAGAGAAACGAAACGAGACGTATTAATTTGAGAAATATAGAGTTCGTTTGTGCAGATGGCTGCGGGTGGTGGGCACCGGCTCTCGTTTTTAGGGACCAATAGTACTGTTACATCATCAGAATCCGACCTAGAACAAGAGAGAGAAAGGACAGAAAGGGAAGAAAGGAGGAGGTCGAGATTGGGGGGCTTTATTTCACCTAAACAAAACTGCTGGCGATGGAGCTCCCTCAAGCAAAGGATTCAAATACATAAACAGCGAGCTATACAATTTCCCACTCTGTTCATTAAGCCGGGATGGGGAGGGCGCTCTGCCGCTGTGTCACATGGTCCTGTCTTCTGCATATTTCGTCCCCGGGAGCTCTCTCCAGTGACATGACCTGTGCATTATTGTGATGGGAACTCTTCGGCCCTCAGGAGGTTTCTTGTACTGTGGATGGAGCCTCCCTTGAGTGAAAGCACGTAGAAACCCGCGCTTCCTCGGTCCGGAGAGGCATATTCAGAATCTCAGATCCCCTTCCAATCTCCAGAGACCATCAAATGGAAGAGGAATCTAGCCCACCTGAGAAAGAGCGGTGAGAAAAAGCAGTTGAGGCACATGTGCAAGAATTTCTGTCCACCTTTAATCTCGCACGACAATGACCAGAACACCCTCTTGTAAGCGCTCATTTTTTTAATTTTTTTTAATTTATTTATTTTATTTTATTTTAAAAGTTTTATATAGCGCTGGCTAGACCCAGAGGTATCAGAGCGCTTTACATAAGAAGATAATATAAAGCAAAAATGGCATATAAATAGATAAAAAAGATAATGAAACAACGTGTGAGATATACAAAACAAAAATAGATATACAGGTGCAAGAGCTATACACTTCAAGAAACTAGGTATATGATGTTAGGGAAATGGACCGATATTCCTGGACAAAATGTTACATGGTGATTGGAGATCAGGTGCAGGACACAGGTTAGGACCACCGATAATAATTGGGCCAAACATGGCGTATAAGTAGATAGAAGATAATGATAACAACATGTGAAATATACAAATCAAATAGATAAACAAATCAAACAAAAAGATAAACAAATCAAATAGATAAACAGGGGCAGGAGCTATACATATCAAGTAATTAGGCCAATGATGTTTAGGAAATGGACAAGTATTACTGGACTATTATATCATGGTGAAATTGGAGATCAAGTGCAGGTCACAGGTGAGGATCCCCAATAATAGTTGAGGTGGTGTATTTTGAGGTCTTTTTTGAAGCTGAAATAGGAGGGGTTGCAGCGCAGGTTTTTGGGAGGGCATTCCAGATGATAGGGGCATTACCAGAGAAGGAGCGTGATTGTGTGGCTTTCTTTTTATGCAGTGGTGGTATAAGGAGGAGGGAGTTGGTGCTTCTCAGAGGTCGTGTGGTGCCCGCAATGAGAAGTTTCTTGGAGAGGTACTGCGGAGTGTTTTGGTGTAGGACTTTGTGAGTGATGCAGGCAGTTTTGTAGGCAGATCTGCCTTCAATAGGGAGCCATTTAAGAGATTTGAGAGCCGGGGATATGTGATCGAAGCGTTTGCAGTCTGTAATGAGCCTGGCTGCAAGGTTGAGCACAGCTTTGATTGGAGCAAGGTGGACCTTGGGGATTCCGTTGAGGATGGCGTTACCATAATCAATACGTGAAAGAACAAGTGACTGAACTACAAGTTTAAAGTCATCGGTAGGTATAAAGGGTTTGATTTTCTTGAGGTGACGGAGAGTGAAGAGGGCTCCTTTAGCAGAGTTTTTGATGTGGACGTTAAGGGTTAGGGTGTTGTCGATAGAAATACCAAGAGATTTGACGGAGTTGGACAGGGTGAGTGAGCAGTTGAGTGCGTTAAGGTCGGAGATCCATGATTGAACGGGGAGAGGGTTGTTTTTAGGGGAGAAGAGAATGATTTCAGTTTTATTAGGGTTAAGTTTGAGATGATTTGAGTGGAACCAGGTTTGGATCTTGGTGAGGGTGTTGTTCAGGTGTAAGATGTCGGCATGAGTTTTAATCTTGTAATAGATTTGGGTGTCATCGGCGTAGAGGTGGTAGTTGATGCCTGCTTGTTTAAGAATGAGGGTGAGGGGTTCCATAAAGAGGTTAAAGAGGGAGGGAGAGAGAATAGACCCTTGGGGGACTCCAAGGGAGACAGGAGTGGGGTTAGAAAGACAATTTTGAATTTTGATTTGCTGAGTTCGGTGTTGTAGGTAGGAGACGAACCATTTGTAGGCAGTATCGTTGAGGCCGAAACGGGTCCTAAGCACATTAAGTAGGGCTGAATGGTTGACTGTATCGAACGCTGCGGAGAGATCAAGGAGGATAAGAAGGCAGGTCTCGCCATTATCAAGTGAGTGGTGGATGTCATCGACGACATTTAGCATTGCCGTTTCGGTGCTGCAGCCTTTCTTGAAGCCTGATTGAAAGGGATCGAGTAGGTTGAAGTTTTCGATGTGTTTGTCTAGTTGTAGTAGGACACATTTTTCAAGGACCTTTGAGAGAAGGGGAGGTTAGTGATGGGGCGGAGATTGTTTAGGTCATTGGGGTCAGCATTGGGGTTTTTGATTATGGGAGAGATTTGCCCAAGTTGAAGGGAGGTGGGGACACAGCCAGTGGAGAGAGAGGTGTTGATGATTGTGGTCCAGTATCGGGTGATGATGTGCTTAAGGGCAGGGACAAGGTTAGAGGGTAAGGGGTCTTTTGTGTGGGAGGACGATTTAAGATTACCAATTATTTTAAGGACTTCTAGCTCAGTCACGGGGAGGAAGTTGAGCAAGGAGGCATTGTTCTTTAATTGTGAGTTAGGGGAGTTGGTTTCCGGAGAAGTGGCAGTGGGTAGGTGTGGGGAGTGGTTAGGGGGGGGTGAGGAAGTAGGTGGGAGAGGAGAGTCACTGGGGAGCGGTAGAATAGTGGGCGGAAGAGAGAAGGGGTCAGCTGGACGAGGGGATGTGGAGTAGGCATTAGAGGTGAGGACGGGCTTGCATTGGGATTTGGAGGGGAGCTGTGTGGAACGGAAGGATTGATCAATTTTGGCTATTTTTTCCGAGAAGAAGTGGGCAATTTCTTCGCATCTGGCTGAGGAGGCGATCAGATTTGGAGGTGCGGGGGAAGTTTGGTTACGAATGATTTTGAAGAGTTCCCTAGGTCTGTTTTTGGCACGATCAAGTTGTGTGCGGAAGAAGGATGCCTTTTCCTTGAAGATGTGTTTTTGTACGTGGATCTAGCTTGTCTGAGGAGTGCAAGATGGGAGGGAGAGGGATGGTGTCTCCAGGTTCTTTCCGACAGTCTGAGTGATTGTCGTTCGTTATTAAGCTTGGTATTAAACCAAGAGTTGGAGGGGGTGATTCTTTGGTTTTTGAGTTTAGGCGGGGCTAGTTGATCAAGAATACCAGTGACAGTATTGTTAAAGTGTTCAGTGAGCTCATTAGCATTTTGTGAGGGGGAATGATACGAAGTTGAGCTTGGAGTTTAGACTCAAGAACACCCGGAGGGATATGTTTTAGATTTCTGGTCAGTTTCTTAGCTCTGTTAATTTTGGAGGTGGGGAGATTTGCATTGGTAGCAATGGTGAACAGTATAAGGTGATGGTCAGACCAGTCAATGGGGACGATATTGGTCACGGAGGCCAGATCTTCGTTGGAAAGAATGGCGTCAAGGATGGCTCCTTTGGTGTGTGTTGGGGACAGGCAAAGTTGTTTGAGTTCATTGATCTCAAGTAGATTAGTGAGGAGGGAGATAGTGGGATCATCGGGATCATTCCAATGGAGGTTAAGATCCCCCAGAAAGAGATTTTTAGAGTTGGATAATGAGGATTGTGTCAGGAGCTCAGATAAGTCTTCGATGAAGGGCTGGGGGGGGCCCGGCGGGCGATAGATGTTGTGAAGACGAATTGGGTGGGAATTTTGAGTAGTCAGTTCAGCTTCCAGGTATTCGCACGAGGAGTAGCCAGAATTATTGACAAGGGATAGCTGAAGTTCATTTTTAAAGATAATGGCTAGACCACCCCCAACTCTGTCAGGTCTATCTTTTCTAAGAATAGAGTATCCCGGGGGGGAGAGTAGGTCAAGTATGCTCGTTGAGTGGTCTTTGAGCCAGGTTTCTGTGAGGAATGCAATGTCAATGGATTCACTCAGGATAGTTTCCGAAATTTCCGTGGCATGTTGGATTGCGGAGCGACAGTTGACAAGCATACATGTAAGTGGTGTGGGGTTGCATATGGTGGGTGGGCAAGTGTGGATCGACGTGAGTTGGGGCGTTGGTCTGGGGGAAGCGGGGGAGGAGGGGATTCTATTAGTCCCTAAGATAACAGGGATGTGGGAGTAGGGGAGTAGAGGATTGGTGGTTGGTAAGCTAGGAAGGTAAGAGTTGCATAGGTCGGAGAGGTCGGACGGGGAGAGATGGTTCGAGGTGCGGCGTGGTCTATGTAAACGGCAGCGGAGAGGAGTCGATCTCCAAAGATTGTGTTTGGTGTTAGGGATTTTCGGGGGAATTTTTGGGAGGGATTTTTGGGGGGATTTTTGGGTGGGGCTGGGTGGGGATTTTATGGTGAGGGAGGGTTCTGGAGCTGGGGAAGATAAAGTCTTTCCTGAATTGAGAGAGTTTAGTAATCAGATTAGATAGGTCAAGTTCGATGTTGTGTAGGCTCTGGGCAATTAAGGTGAGGGGAGATATCGAGGGGGGGTGGTCTGGGTTAGTTACGGAGGGTGGACTGATGTGTGAGGGGGGAGATAGGGAAGTGGGTGTGGAATGAGGGGTGACGGGGCTGTTAGGTGTGAGGGGTTCGGTAATCAAATTGGATAGGTCAAGTTCAGTGTTGTGTAGGCTCGTGTCAATTGGGGTGTATGGGGGTACTGAAGGGGCGTGGGCGGGGGGTAGGGAATGATCTGGGTTAGTTGCAGAGGGTGGACTGATGTGTGAGGGGGAAGATAGGGTAGTGGGAGTGTAGTGAGGGGTGATGTGGCTGTTAGATGAGAGGGGTTCGGTAATCAAATTAGATAGGTCGAGTTCACTGTTGTGTAGGCTCGGGGCAATTGGGGTAAGGGGAGGTACTGAAGGGGCGTGGGCGGGGGGAAGGGAATGATCTGGAGATAGGGAATGGTCTGGGTTAGTTGCGGAGGGTGGACTGGAGTGTGAGGGGGAGATAGGGTAGTGGGTGTGGAGTGAGGGGTGACGGTGCTGTTAGGTGTGAGGGGTTGGGCTAGGTTAGCCAGGAGGTTAAGAACTTCAGGAGATGTGGTCAGAGAGGATAAAAGGGCATAGAGTGAGTGGAGAGCGGATATATTGGGGTGGAGGGGTTGTGTATTTATCGGGGGTTGGGATAAAGGATTGGGAGGCGGAGTTAGGAGGGCCTGAAGGGGCAGGATAGGGGGATGGGGAGGAGAAGAGGGTGTACAGGATGGGTAGGAGGAGGGGGTGAGGAGTTTTGTTAGGGGATTGAAGGGCAAGGACGGTGGAGTACGTGAGTAGTTGGGTAGGGGGGAGAGAGGTTGGGGGGTCAGGCAGAGGCGGGGTTATGGGAGGGGAATGATAAGTAGATGTCAGGGATTGGGGGCAACCGTTTTTAGTGGAGGGGTCAGAGGAGTGTGAGTTCTGGGAGTTAGGGGGGAGAGGGAAATTAGAGGGGGATGAGAAATAGGTAACGGTGGTTGGGGGATGTCATTTGCTGTAGGGAGGTCCAGGGAGGGTGATGGTGAAGTCGATTGTTGGAGGATGGTGTTAGCTGGATGGTTGAGGGTGGAGGTGGAGTGAGTGGGAAGGGGGGAGGGAGAGGTTGGAGGGGCGTTATTCAGTAGGGGGGAAGGAGTGTTGGGGCAGAGTGGTCAAGGCGGAGAGACATAATGCTGAAGTGGTGTTCGAAGATGGAAAGGTGGGATACCGTGGCTTGTATGAGGATGTTACCTGTTTTGAAGATGGAGATATCAATATCACCAAGAAAGGCTGGGGAGGGAGTGGTGGATATTTTGAATCCATATGGTATTTTAGTTGATTTAGAGATTGGGAGGTGTTGTAGGAAGATGCTTTTCCATTTGGAAGGACGTTTGGAGTAAAAGATGTAGTTGGTTATAATGGGGGAGGTGAGGCTGAGGTAGTTATCAACAATGAGTGTTTCAGGGTTACGGATAAGGAGTTTATGTTTGAAGTTTTTCTTGGCATGTTTGGAGAGATTGGGGGGTAGAGAATGGTCCATGAGTTGGGGCCATGTTTGGAGAGAGTAGGGTCCTGGGGGTGATGGTCAATGCTGTGAGGGGGCATGTTGGGTAGGCGTGAGAGGAAGAGAGAGTGGCGAGAGGGAAGTTAAGGAAATGGGGGTTAGAATAGGAGTTGAGGATTGGGAACCAAGGGGGCACTGGGAGAGTGGGTGGTAGAAATGTGGGGGCTAGACAAGGAATAGGGTAGACAGGCGAGGAATTATAAATCGGCAACAAGGAGCAGATCCGTCAATGACGTCAATGACGGAAAAGGGTAAGCAGGCCAGGCGTAAGTAATTAATATAGGTAAAAATGACCACTGCAGGATGGCTGCCAAATGGAAGCAAGTGGCACAGTCCTCTTTCTCTATCCTTGGCCAGCAAAGCGTGGGGACCAGAGGAGAGAAAGCCCCTCTTCAGATTTTATGACAGGGTTGTGGCTCAGGGACAACCCAATAAACCACTGTCAAGAAAGACCACTACAAGATGGCTACCCACAGGAAGCAAGTGGCACAGTCCTCTTTCTCAATCCATGGTCAGCAAATGGCTGCTAAATGGGAGCAAGTGGAACAGTTCTCTTTCTCTGTCCATGGCCAGCAAAGCGTGGAGACCAGGGGAGAGAAAGCCCCTCATTAGATTTATAACAGGAGGACAAAATGGGTCCCTACATCGACATCATTTAGGAAAACAAAATGGACGTTGATCAATGTTAATGTTTTGGCTCAGGCCGATCACGAAGGCCAGTAGATACTCCTCAGAGTGTCAGTGAGGGGAAGAGCAAGAAGAGCAGGAGATGCCTGCATGTATGCCCGGTCCTTAGCGACTAGCACTGAAGTGTAGCGGTAGCCAGGTGGACCCCACGCCCCCTCTAACCTCCCTAGCTCAGGGAGAACGAAGCCAAAAACTTGCGGGAGCATCGGGACCCCAGGGGTTAAGTCCCGGGAGCACGCATCGCCCAGCAGCCTTCACAGGCAGAATGGGACCCACCGGACCACATCGTGCCCCTCTAACCGTCCGGACCGGAGCGGCGCTCGGCTGGCTCCGCCGACAGTGTGCGACTCAGTGGGACCTCCGGCGGGAACGGGCACTCTGGTACTCAACACCCCCCGTGTGGTGGCCAGAAGATGAAGACAAATAGGGGGGGGGTTTCAAACCCTTGCACGAGTCATCAGAGACCGGAGTGACCCTCGGTAAACAACACCGTCAGCAGACGCCTCAGACCGCAACTCACGAGGCGCAGGCAATCGGCTCCATCGTGCGGAGGCAAGGGACAGCAACCGGACAGAACGGCATTGAGACCAGCCCCGCATCAGGAACACGGCGGGGTGGGGGCTGTGTTATTCCCAGCCCACCAGTGCGATGAAAGGAGGCAGCGCCGGAGGGGCGGATCGAGCCCTTAAACCAGTCCTGCATCCAGAATCACTGCGGCCGGGGGAGGCGTTCTCCTTGTTTGCTTTGCCCGGAGGTCGCCGTCACCATAGCGGGAGCTCGGGGCAAGGTGAGAGGCAGCGTCGAGACACAAACCAGCAGTCAGTGATGACGGGTAATCTGTAGCAGCTCCAGCCTGGGCTCGGGAGTCTCTGAACCCCTTTTTGAGTCGGAGGCTGTTTCCTGGGCGAATCCTCGTCGCCGAAGGCCGCCAGGTATGTATCTTGTCCAAATCCTTCGTTGCTGGGGGGTGTAAGCAGATAGTTGCGTTGCAGGCGCGTTTCTGAATGCTGGGAAACGAGTAGAGGGGTGGCTGGGTGGGCATAAGCAGGGATATTCACAATAAAGTGATCCCTAGCCCCGGAGCTACTTTGTAGAGCTCCAGCACGGCGGCCATCTTCATGTCAACCCTGTTTTTGACAAACCGAAGAACACTCATTAGCTGCTGAGTAGCGCCAAGTGGCCAAAGCCCCCCGCCAACAGTGGTAAGTGACGCTGCTCCTCGGATCTGCCCAGGGCCTGGAATAAAGCCTGACTCTGCTCCACTCGGAATGTGACTAGTGGAAACTTCCTGAAGGTCCCGCCCGTTGCGTGTGCTCATTAATGGGCACATCCCTCAATTATTGTTATTGTACATTTGTAGCCTCTTGCATCACACATCAATGGCCAGATCCCCCAACCTCATACTTCAATAGCTTGGGACACTATAACCACACATCAATGATTAGTGTCCGTATACTCCATCAATGACTCAGAGCCCCTTGTCTTCAAAAAACATGGGAGCTTATTTACAAGCCCCTTGCGCCACTTTTGCGTCATTTTTAACATGGGAAAAATTTCGTACGGGTGGCGCAAGGGGCTTGTACATAAGCCCCATGGTTAGAGACAAGTTCATGCATACATTGGAAGAGCACCCAGGCTTCTTAAAATAATGACAAGACTCCCCCGTCTTCGAACAATAATAGCCAGAGCCCTCCGTTCTTATACAACAGTGGCCTGAGTTCCCATTGTCATACAGTGGTAACTAAAGCACTCCTCATATAACACCAATGATCAAATCTCCTCTTCTTGTACATAAATGACCAGAGATCGGTCCCCTCAGGATGTGGCCTACAGGCTAGAGAAATCGACCTCGAAGGTGGGGAAACCAGGTTCGAGTCTCGGCAGGGATGCTGAACATCCTGTGATTCTGGGCAAATCACTTGCTCTCCTAATACCTGACAAAATGAAAGTGTCCATATGTAACTCAACTGGTGCTTATGTAAAGTGTTCTTATGGGTCGAGTTCGCGAATATAAAACTACAAAATAAATAAATCGTGTCCTTTAGGAGAGGACTGGTATATAGGGCAATCTGGCAGTCCCCGGAGGGCTGGTCTGACAGGTCACTGCGTGGGCCTGTTTAATCGTCTAGTGGGCTTGTTTTTGCTCTTGATTTCCCAGATATTGCAATAAACATTGCTTGCAGCAAGCACCAATGCTTGCAATCTCCCATACCTTGTAAAACACTAAACTACTCTGATTTGCAAAATGTTGGCCAATTTCTTTAGCTATCTGATTCACTAATAGCAGGCCACTTTTATTTAGATCCCGGGCTTGTTGTCTTTCCCAGTCCGCCCCTGTTATCTCCAGACACTCATAAGCAAAATATCTGTTCTAATTCATCAGTGGCCAGAGCCCATGTTATTACATTAATGGGTCGCGCCTCAATCCTTATACATAAAAGGCCTGAGACCCTATCTTCATGCAACAATTGTCTGAGCACCATGTCCCGCATGTATGTTTGCATCTAGTATTTATATAGCACAAACTTAGCTAAAAGGCAACAAAGCACTGTACAGGGTCAAAGGCCAAGACACAGTCAATGAGAGTTTTGAGGGGAAGCTAGTTTCTGATAGTGGATGAAGACTGTTACTTTGTCATGATGTTGTGTTCTTTAAGGATGTATATTTTTTCATTTTTCCTAAATTGGAGCAGGGTTGAGGAGGCCCTGAAGGCTAAAAATATGTCATTCAAGATCCTGGGTGCAGAAACAGAAAGGGTGCGTTACCTTGTTTTTTAATTTTTTGCATTTCAGATGGTGTCATGGCCGTGGGTATACCGAGTGCTACCTGAAGTGTTGACCTTGTTACTAAGGTAGACAGGGTTGCTGGTCATGATGCCTTTCTAGATGATGCTGCTGGTTTGGTGATGGTGTCGGGTGCCAAGGGAACCAGTGAAGTTCCACCAGAGTAGAAATGACATTGTCATATTTCTTCAGGTCATAGACAAGATATGCTGCAGGATGTAAGATGCCCTTAAGGGAGGGCTAATGTGACATTAGGAAAGCTGTGAAATAGGTAATTGCCACCATCACATACAAGAGTTTGTAGGTTAGAAAAGCAGTTCTGATGTAGCTTTCTGGGAAGAATTGTTTCACTTTCTTCAGAAGAGAATGATGGCTTTGGGCTGTATTGGTTTTCCTGGCAATATGTTATTTGAGGGTGAAGGTTGTATCCTGAGTGAATGTGAGCGGCTGGGCACTGGATAGAAGATGAGGCTCAAATTCACCCAGGTTCATGTTGTTGAGCCAGGTTTGGGCTACTTTGTGCTTGTTGTTATTGGTGAATGTTTCTTTGGTGGTATTGAGTTTCATATAGGGAGCTGGACATTCAGGTCTGGATGAAGTGCAGGCATTATTTAATAAATTGGCAGTCTGGATTTAAAGATGCTTCAAATAGAATTGTCCTTACAAACATGAATGAGCATAAGCCATGTGCTCGTAGATTGATGGTTATACTCCAGTCCTCCTATATTGGTAACCAAAGCACCAGTTCTTATACATCAATAGCCAGTACCACCTGACTTCATACATCAATGGCTGGAGCCCCTTGCCCTTTTCTAAGTTATGGGAAATGAACCATTTTTATTGCATAGTAATGGCTAGAGCCTCTGTCCTCATACATTTAAGGCAAGCTGCCTGTCTGGTACATTGATTGACAGATTCTTATCTTAATATATGAATGGCAAGGGACTTTCATCCTCATACATCAGTGAACAAAGCCCTTCGTTTTCATACAGCAATGGCCAGTTTCTCCTTCTTTAAGGAGAAACCTCACAACCCCCATACAGTGGTGATAAGAGCCCTCTCCAGATCTATCCATGGCCAAAGCTCCCTATCCTTAAATATCCATAGCCATAGCCAGTAATCCCTATCCTTGTATTTGATGGTCAACATCTCTTGACTTTGAATATTGGTAATCAGAGGCTCATCTTCATATGCTGAAGGTCCTACTCCCTTGTCCTCATACATCAATGGCTAGAGCTGATATAGATATACAATGATGGCCAAAAACCTTCATCCTCATAAATTGATAGCTTCAGTCCATTGTTCTGATACATCAATGACTAGAGGCCTCTCAGCTTATATGTTGATGATATTTTCATTTATCAATGGTCAGAGCCTCCATTCTTATACATTGACACAGCAAAAGTCCCTGTCATCACACCTGAATGAGCAAAGACGGTATCTTCACACATCAATGACTTCAACAAAGAAGGACAGAGACCTTATTCTCATATATTAAATGCAAAAGCCCTGCCCTCATACCTAGATAGCTATAGCCCATCCTCTTCATAAATCAGTGGCCTGGGCCCTTTCACATCACTCCTCGATGGTCAGAGCACTGTCATTCACACACGATAGCCTGAGCCTTCAGTCCACAAACATCATTTGAGACAGTTCTCATCCTCCGGCAGCAATGGTCAGAGACTCTCATACATCAGTAGCGAGAACCAGTGCTTAATTTGTGCCGGGTGTCAGTGCTTAGCACCGGCACTTATTTGTCAGGTCATACGGGTGTAGCTGTCAGGCGGACTACATCAATGACTGCACAACGTGTGTAGTGTCAGACAATGTAATGGACTGTTGAAACTTCCTTTCCGCTGAAGAGTTGAACCGAAAATAACCATGCCTTCCATCAGTGTTGCCGGGCAGACCACTGATTGGCTGGAATTCTGGTCCTGCGGCAGGAGCTACAGCAGCGTAGGTAAACTTTTTTTTAAATTTAAATTTGCCGTCGGCCCGCCATATCGTCATGAGGCACGCACGCACCTACGACCTCAGCAGTCCGGAACAATTAACTGAAGCAGTGTATGTCTTGTGCAGCAGCATGCCCTAAAAAAGGCAGTAACCGTTGGGTAAACTAACTCTGCTTTACGGTGGAATCTGCTTGTTCGGAAATGTTTTCTGACTGCAGCTTCTTCGTCACGTGAAAGGTGGCATCTGTTTATTTTGGGTGTTCAGTGTCTGCCATGTCTTTGGTGTTAATGAAAGGTTTGATCGGTTTGTTCTGAAGCTTCAAAAGGGCTGGGTGATGTTCTTGCACAGTGTATCGGCCAATTAGTAGCAACGATAAAGGATTTTGGGCCAGATGTAGGTGCTAACATTTCAATGGTAACGCCGAAATTCAGAGAATTTCAGCGTTACCGACTGGTATTTATTGAGTGCAATGTAGGTGAGTTCATACCTACATGCAAATAAGGAATCGCAAAATAGCGATTCCCTATTTGTTTGCATTTAAGGAATCGGAAATACCGATTCCTTAAATGCAATGTAATGAGCACTCAAAATAGTGCACTTGAGCTGGCATGAATTGCTAATTACCACCAACTTGCCAGGTGAAGTGATTTCTAAAAGCTAATTTTTTTGCTTTTTTAAATGTGTTATGTGGCACACATCCATGCCCTTTAGGCATGTATGTGCGCTCATGTGCACATGCACATTTCAGGGGTGCAACAGGGTGTCCTTTGGACACCATGGCACTCCTGAAATATCTTCATGGTTAGCGATTCGGTAATACCCGACCGCATTAGTGAATATCTTCTCCCCATTCATTCCTATGGGCCTCCCCAGCCCATAGGAATGAATGGCTAGGTAATCCCACAACGAATCTCAATTACCGATTTCTCCGTTATTATGAATGTTAAGGAATCGCTAATATTTTAGTATTCACTTCCATATCCCATTTAGCCAGTCCTTAATAGCGTATTCGCAAAATCGCTAATATGATCGCTAAATTGAAGTTACCTACATCTGGCCCTAAATTGTTCAATGCTGAACTAGTATTGAATTATGTGTAAAATTTAATGGATTCTCGGCACCAGGCCACGGCCCGATAAAGAGAGAGAGAGAGAAAGAAACAGAGCGATGGGGAAGTGTAGGATGACGGGCCCTGCACTTCCCTGGTGCAAGCCCTCGCGGGTTCCCCTCTGGTGCCAGCCTATCACACTGCCCACCTGTGATAGCTTGTTGCATCAGTTATCACTCAGACAAGGGAGTATCCAGAAATGGAAAATATTCTCTTTAACAATCCGGTGTAAGGCGCTGGTGACAAAACAGGACACCGTCCCTAGAGGTTTAAAGGGAGCTGATGCCCTCCCATGAATAATATACTCGGCCTCAGGGGATGGGTATCCAGGGGCTCTATGAGGCACGGGGAAGGGGACCACACACACCCCTCTTCTAAATGATCTACTCGGCACTGGTGGATGGATTATCCAGGGCCTTAACCCCTTCGCTGCTAGGCCTTTTCCCCCCCTGTGCTAAGCCTTTTTTGGGTTATTTGGGGTAGTTCGCGCTTAGGCCCCTGTAACGTTTTGACCACATAAGGTATCCATGCCAAATTTGCGTCCTTTTCTTCCAACATCATGGGGATTCTAAAGGTACCCAGGGTTTGTGGATTCCCCTGGAGGGGACCCAGAAATTAGCCAAAATGCAGCTAAATGGGGGCGTGGCCGGGCAAGATGGCCGAGCGGACGTAGCTCGTCTCGGCTCCCGGTCCACGCGCTGCTCCGGCCTGGCTCTAGGCGGCTACATGGCTTCATACTGGCTGACACTGCTCCCTCCCTGAAGCGGAGTGTTTGGGGCACCTGCGGAGCGACTTTGGCCGCCCCTGGGACCGTGGAGACGCCTGATATCCTCGGCGACGGAGGAAGCTGGCAGCGCGTAGACTGGCGGCCAGAGTCATGCGGGGGACGCCGTGGACTGGGGCTGCCTCCGGGAGGTAGGACTGCTGCCGTGCTGCCGCATCGCGGAGACTCCCGCTGACTCTTCTGGACTGGGGGGCACACAAACTAACTTCACTTTGGTGGCGGGCCCCCCGAGACAATGCATCGGACGCGTGCCTGGCCCTAAGATGGCGGCCGCCGGCGCCCTCCGGACGGCGATTGGCGCCACACCTGGCTCACCCTGACCGGGCCCGGCTCCCTGCAAAGATTGCGGTCCTCCCCCGCATTTCCAGCCTGCCGCCCGGTCACTCTCCGGTCTGGGGTTGCTAACACCTCTGATTTGCCCATCAAGGCCCTGCAACATACACCTGCTCAGCCTACGGTCCTGACCCGACCCCGGCAGCACAGATGGCGCTCGGGTGATCGCGCCCTGCGAGATCTCAGCCTCCTCACATCGCGACGCCAGTGGCTACTGGCGCCTGAAGGCCGGACCTAGCCTACGTCTACGATGCTTGGTGGGCAGGCGTAAACCACAGGCACGACCGGTCGGGCCAAAGTCTATGGCACCCCTCCCTGGTCCTTACTCGCTGGTTGCACCCCGACAGGCATTGCTGGCGCCAACTAGCTATGACCCACACTACGTGAGGCACTCCGGACTGGGAGACCGTACACCCCTCACAGAACCCACGCCTGGGAACCTGACAGCCCTCCCTCTACCTCAATCCTCCATTCCAGTCGCTGGCACTTGGGAGCGCGGCAGCTTCAGCTTCCTCCCCTCGGACAGCTACTCGGGGCCTGCCTGGTCCGCACCCTATGCCGCCAAAGAAGGCGCCGAGGAAGACGACGAGCAAGCAGACGGGTAAAGTCTCAGACTTTTTCCTTCCCTCAGACAAGCGCCCGACGCTGCGAGGAGACACAGGAGCCACGACAATGGCTCTCACGAAGGCAGACATGGCGGATATGTTTAAAGATTTCAAAGTGGAACTACGCAAGGACCTGAGCCAGGATATTATAACCTCCATAGACCAACTGCGGGCAGATTTAACGGACCGGCTGACCTCCCTACAACAAGATGTAGACTCCGTGGGCACTAGGGTCCTCGACCTGGAGACACATTCTCAGGAGCAAGAGCGTCTAGCTTCAGAGCTGAGGGGGGATATCCGCCAACTTCAGGAACAGCTCCACCAATCTTTACTCAAGACGGAGGACCTTGAAAATCGGTCTCGGAGAGAGAATGTACGTATTAGAGACCTTGAGGAGGGCGCAGAGGGGCCTGATCTGGCGGCTTTCGTGGAGGGCCTGTTCGCAGAGATTTTGGCCCCCCAAACACTTAAAATCAAACTGGATAGGGTACATCGTGTGGGCATCGCACAGCCTGGTGAGAAGAGACGCCCTCATCGCCGCCACCGACGACATCAGGATCCTGCTGGACAATGGTGAGACCGCAGCCCTCATCCTGCTGGACCTCTCCGCCGCCTTCGACACTGTCTGCCACCGCACTCTACGCGCACGCCTCCACGACGCAGGGATCCGAGACAAGGCCCTGGAATGGACCACCTCCTTCCTCGACGGCAGAACCCAGAGAGTCCGCCTCCCACCTTTCCGATCCGAAGCCTCCGAGATCATCTGCGGCGTACCCCAGGGATCTTCCCTCAGCCCAACACTGTTCAACATCTACATGGCCCCGCTCGCACGCATCGCCAGACAGCACGACCTCAACATTACCTCAACATTATCTCCTACGCCGACGACACTCAACTGATCCTCTCCCTCACCAAGGACCCCCTCGCCGCCAAAGCCAATCTCCATGAAGGAATGAAGGCCGTCGCCGATTGGATGAAGATCAGCCGACTAAAGCTGAACACGGACAAGACGGAGGTCCTCATCCTCGGCTCCAACCCCTCAGCCTGGGACGACTCCTGGTGGCCAACGACGCTGGGAGCAGCCCCGACACCCACCGACCACGCACGCAACCTGGGAGTCATCCTCGACTCAACGCTCTCCATGGCCAAGCAAGTCAACGCAGTCTCCTCCTCCTGCTTCAACACCCTCCGCATGCTTCGCAAGATCTACAGGTGGATCCCGACAGACACAAGAAGAACAGTCACCCAGGCCCTCGTCAGTAGCAGACTTGACTATGGGAACGCCCTCTACGCGGGAGCCCCGGCCAAGCTCATCAAGCGACTGCAACGCATACAAAACGCCTCCGCACGCCTGATCCTCGACGTACCACGCCACAGCCACATCACCCCCACTTGAGGAACCTGCACTGTCTCCCCGTCGACAGGAGTATCACCTTCAAACTCCTCATCCACGCACACAAGGCACTCCACAAAACTGGCCCAGCCTACCTCAACAGACGACTCTTCTTCTACGTCCCCAACCGCCAGCTCCGCTCCGCCGACCTCTCCCTCGCCACCGTCCCTCGCATTCGAAGAACAACCACCGGCGGCAGATCCTTCTCACACCTCGCCGCCAAGACCTGGAACACCCTTCCACTAAGCCTACGACAGACCCAAGACCTGCTGACCTTCAGGAGGCTACTCAAGCCCTGGCTGTTCGACCAGTAGCAGCACCCCCCCCTTCCCTCTCCCCAGCGCCTTGAGACCCTCGCGGGTAAGTAGTGCGCTCTACAAATTCTGTGATTGATTGATTGATTGATTGACCGCGCGATATCCTAGCAAAATTCCATTCTTTCAAAGTGAAAGAAGCAGTCCTCCAAGCGGCCAGGGCAAGGAGCTCCATTGCATTCCAAAATTTTCCGTGCTCCATCTACCAAGATCTAGCTCCGGCAACTCTGGCACGGAGACAATTGTTTAGAGGCATTACTACCAAGCTGCGCGAGGACCACATACAGGTGGACATATCCATTTAGACTCAGCTTCGATTTTAAGAACAAACGCCACCACATCACCGATTTGAAGGAGGGTCAGGAGCTCTTGGGTCTCCCGCTGGATGAATCGGACGCCACATCAGATAAAAATGGAGCTCAATCACGAGGAACGCCAACGGCTCTTGGATGGTCGGCAGGCACGCGCAGGGGCCGACGATGACTGGTTTAGGCTCTCCTCTGGGTTGAGGGTCTGCCGTTCCCCTGAGCTCACGGGGGGTCCTGGCCCTCTGCGCTTCTTGCTGTTAAATGGTTCTTCTCCCCGGCGTTGGCCGAGGACGGGGACGGATCACAGCCTTCAATGACGGTCCCAGGCCACACGCCAAGATCGCTTACACCAGGATATACAGGGGTCCGGTCTTATTGGAGGCCCCGATTATCTGGGGAGGGACTCGAACGATTACGGACTGCCACCTCCTTAAAGTAAGAACTATGCCTCTAGGTTGGGGGTTCTTTCCCTTTTCTTCTACACTTGCTCAAAGCGATATGTTGGCGCTCCCTAGGAGCGGTTTCTTTTGCAGTTATCAGGGTTGACACCACCAGGGTGGGCAACATTCCTTAACGCGCCTTGTCCTCCTTTGCTGATGACCTATACAAACTCTCATTGTGGGAGGGATTTGCATGTCACTGTTTTTCTAGTCGCAACTAGACACTGTTAAGCTTTCCTTTTATGATTATGTAGCCGGGGTGGGCGTGGACGGGGACCTCGGACCCGTTGTTCCCCCTGGTTTCCGTGGGAGACATGTGCTCCCGGCGGAACTTTGTTAACCAATCTTGGAACCGTATTCCTATTTATGTTTGTTTTCTCTGGGTGGGGGTTTGGGGTGGGTTGGGGTGGGGACTTGGTGGCGACTTTTTATCATGTAGTTCTGGCGGGTCCTGGGGTACTTGTACTCCTACGGTTGAGATGAATGAGCAACACAACCTTCTTAGGGGGCTGGCGTCGTCGCAATACACTCATGGGATAAGGGGGCTTTTACAGAGTTTGTACATCCACTACTGACACTATGTCAGTTACAATAGGAACCTGGAATGTCAAAGGGCTTAATTCCCTCAAAAACGCCAGAAAGTTTGGAAGTATATTATCGACCACCGTTTAGATGTAGTGGCGCTCCAGGAGACACATCTCGCTAGAACCGAAGACACGTGTTTTAGACACAAACAATACCCCTTAATCTACCGTTCTTCGGCACTTACTAAGCATAGGGGAGTTGCAATACTGTTCCGCTCTACCATACAATTTCAACCCCTAGATGTTCTTAGTGATAGGGAGGGCCGCTAGGTCATGGTTAAGGGCCGTCTCAGAGGGAAGATATGCACCTTTGTAGCTATATACGCGCCCAATTCTGGTCAGACATTAATCCTACACACACTGCTGGGGAAAATGCTGGACTTTGCGGAAGGACAGATAGTCCTCATGGGAGACTTCAATCTGACTTGGCATAAGGAAATGGACAGCACACACTCACAGCGTTCTGAACTGGGCTCTTTTTCCGCTGATACTCAACAACGAATCCAAGACCTAGGCTGACTAGACTCCTGGCGTACGATTTATCCACAAACACGGGATTATACCTTCTACTCACATGTGCATCGCACGTACTCCAGGATCGATTATATTTTTATTAGTCAGTCCCTCCTGGGTTCCCTTCAAGACGCCAAAATCTTCCCTCTTTCTGTGTCCGATCATAGTTTGTTCTCCATCTGTCTGTCCTGGCGCGGGGACGCACCGGCTGCGCCCAGGTGGTACTTTCCGGCATCATTAACGAGAGATAAAGAATCCTGTGCTAAACTCAGAGACACTATTAAAGATTTTTTTGCGGTTAACAAACCAGAGGATACATCGGAGTTTATCACCTGGGACGCACTCAAAGCAGTCTTCCGAGGGAAATGTATTGCACTTAACGCGGCCCTAAACAAGCAACGTACTAGGGAAAGAGAGCAACTAGAGCGGGAGCTGTCCTCTGCCAAAAATGCCCACAAACTGAACCCCACTCGACAGACTCTCCGGCATCTGACAGCTCTCCGCGGTAAGCTTTGCGCCATTTATAACAATAGAGCTGAGTTCACACTCCTTAAACTTCGCCACTTATCTTACTCCCAAAGCAATAAAATCGGTAAACATTTAGCCAGACAACTTCGAGATAAACGGGAGAAAGAATACAAAGGAGGCATTGTGGGGCCTGCTGGGGATGTCACGCACAAGGAGGAAGACAAAGCCGAACTCTTTGGCTCCTTTTATGACGCTCTATACTCGGGGGAGGACCTAGATGTTGCCACCCAACGGGAATATCTCCGTGCGTTGCCCCTACCTCAGGTTTCCAACGAATAGAACGAGCTACTCTCTGCCCCCTTCACCTATGAAGAAGTCAATGTAGCGATTAAAGCCCTTAAGCCCCACAAGGCCCCAGGTCCGGATGGGTACATTGCTCTTTTCTATAAGACCTTTGCCCCAGACATCTGCCCCTACCTTACGCGTCTTTTCAACAAGATGGCCGAAGCCGGGGAACCTACTACATCTATGACTGAGGACATGATCTCAGTGATACCAAAACCCGGAAAAGACCCCCAATATTGTACCTCCTATCGCCCTATTGCTCTTCTTAATCTAGATGCCAAATTATATTCCTCCATCATAGCCAAAAGATTGAATGATCTTATGCCTGACCTTATACACCCGGACCAGTCCGGATTCATTAAGGGCCGCCAAACCCACGACAACACCCGTAGAATTATCCATCTCATTGAAAAGTCCAATAGACGCCAGATCCCTGCTGTCTTAGTGGGTCTAGACGCTGAGAAAGCCTTCGATCGTGTTAATTGGGCGTTCTTGTTTCACACCCTCCAGGCATTCGGATTTTCAGCTAAATTTTTAACTATGATCCAAGCCAATTACCGACAACCTCGCTCCAGAGTGATAGTCAACGGGGTCAGCTCAGCCTCCTTTTTCCACTCTAGAGGCACCAGACAGGGGTGTCCCCTCTCACCTCTACTCTTCGCCCTCAGCATTGAGCCCCTAGCAATGGCTCTTAGAGATAATCCCAGTATCCGGGGTATACCATTCGCTGGGGAAACACACAAAATCTCCCTATTCGCAGACGATGTTCTCCTGTCACTTTCCGTACCGGCCATCTCTCTCCCAGCCTTGCAGACTGAATTGGAGCGTTACGAATTAGTTGCAGGCTTTAAAATAAATGTTAGCAAATCCTATATCCTTAACCTCACTTTGCTACCAACTGAGGTCCACAGGCTCCAGCCCCTTACCCCCCTTGCATGGGCTTCCTTCTCCATACAGTATCTAGGGGTCCAACTGACGCCGAGGATCGAGAGGTTATATGCGGCCAACTTTCTGCCCATCCTCAACCGCATCCAAGCGGAACTTACAAAGTGGAGGCCCCTCTTCCTATCCTGGCTGGGCCGGATTCACGCAGTAAAAATGACACTCCTCCCTAAGCTTCTTTATTTATTCCAGGCCCTACCTATAGAGCTAGAAAGGGACTTCTTCTGACGAGTTAAGACTATGATCTTGCGGTTTATATGGCAGGGGGGGCGTGCCCGCTTCTCCTTCTCCATGCTACGTCGCCCTCGCTCAGAGGGGGGAGTAGGCCTCCCTGACATCCAGTTGTATTATAAGGCTGCACAGCTAAGAGTCTTGGTCGAGTGGTCAAAGGGGGAATCCGACAAACATTGGCTGCATATGGACCGTAGTGTGACTGGGAGAACCATCTGGGACTTGATCTGGTGCCCTAAGAAAGATAGACCCCCTAACACATACATTGCTACGCCCACGCGCACCACTCTGAAAGTATGGGATACACTGGCGGGAGACGACAGATGGACCTCTTTCCCTTCCCCATTTACACCGCTACACTTTAATCCAGCATTCCCACCGGGTACTCAGGAGGGGCCTTTCACTGCCTGGAGAGAGGGGGGCTGTCTTGCTTTAACCCACCTTTTCCATAACTATAACACGCTCACCTTTGACAATTGCCAGCGGGACTATAACTTGGGAAACAGAGAACGATATCACTACACCCAACTGATGCACTGGGCCCTCACACCGCAAATACGCGACGCAGCTACCCGACCCCTCACCAAATTCGAATCCTTCCTTACCAAGACCACGACTATGAAGGGAGTGATTTCCTTCATATACAAATTTCTTCTTACCACTACAGTTTCCCCGAGACCGCGATACATGTCCATGTGGGAAGATCTTATACAGCGTCCTATCTCGGATATTGAATGGGGACACCTGTGGACAGACATTACACGCTTCAATCACTCATCTGACCTACGGGAAGCCCACCTAAAAACCATGATGGACTGGTACCTCCATCCCTCTAGGCTTAAGCGAATCTTTCCCAACACTTCTGATAGATGCTGGAGAGGGTGTGGGTTACTGGGAGATTTTAAACATATCTGGTGGGATTGCCCGACTATTCGGCCCTTCTGGGAGGAAATACTTGCGCACATTAAGGATATCCTGGGGTACCCTATTCCAACTACCATGGCGGGGTCCTTTTAGGTCTTCGCGACCCTGCACTAGAACATCAGACACGAGCAGACAAAACAATCTTGTGGCTATGTATAGGCGCAGCGAAAGTTACCCTAGCGGCCGCCTGGAAAAAGAGGGAAGCACCAGCGATCTCCCTGTGGCATGCTAGATTGTGGAAACTTCTCAGCCTGGAACGAATGTCTGAAATCTTTCGAGATGACTTTAAAAATTTTGAATTCAGATGGGGTCCTTTGGTGGCCTTCCTTTCCCGAGGCCTACCGTCTGCTGTATGCCCATCGTCTATTAGAGCTCTGCATCTTTTTCAACTATAATCTGCCTTACACGGCCACAGTCAGACTGGATGTTTGTACTTCGCCGCCACCAATGTCAGGGAGGGGGAGGGAGGGAGGGTTTGTCTTTTTTTAATTTCCTTTTTCTTTCCTTTTTGCGTTGGTTATTTCCGTTTCACCCCTGGTTGGGGAATGTTGAAACACAAATGAGAACTGTTCGGTTGCCTTCCTTTGCAGACGATTTCAATGTTCTTCCCATCGCAAAAGAAAGATGGGACACATATTGACACTCTGACTATCATTTATAGTTCTTAGAGGCCTCACCCACACCCCGTCAATACAAGGAACTGTAATTCTTTACTAGCAATCCAGTGATACCGGGGATGGGTAGGTATAGAATGTTAAGTGTTATTAGCCGCTTACAGTCTCATGGCACTTGAGGACCCCTGTGAGGGGTGATTTGATAGTTCTGTTGTATGATGTAATTTGTACAAAAAATAACTAATAAAAATATGTTTGAAGAAAAACCAAATAAAACAGATTTGAACAAAATGAAGCTAAATTTTGTTTTTTTGGGAAAAATAGGAAAAAAGTGCTGCAAATGAAAGTGTCTGGGTTTTTCCCTGCAAATGGTATCAAAAAAGGGTTTGTGGGGCTGCAATCAGCATTTTCCCAGCTTTTAGGGAATGACAGACTTTTGTCAGAAAACCAACATTTTTTTACACAGTTTTGGCATTTGTCTGGGACATAGCCTATTTTTGCTATTTTTTGTGCTTTCAACCTCCTTCCAGTTAATGGTAGAAATGGGTATGAAAGCAATAATGAATCCTGGAAAGCTATACATTTTTGAAAAGTAGACAAAATTCTGAATTCAGCAAGGGGTCATTTGTGTAGATCCTTCAAGGTTTCTTTATAGAAATTAACAGTTAAATATAGGAAAAATTGAACATTAGTTGAAAAAAACAGCCTTTTGTGTCAAAGTTTTCACCTGTAACTTCTTCTAATTATAACAGCTCTTTGAAAGCAATGTACCGTTACATCCGCGGGACCTTACTGGTTGTGGAGATATATAGGACTTGTAGGTTCACCAAGCACCCGACGAACCCAGAGCCAAAAATTGAGCAGCGACTTGCAATGGTTTTTTATTATGTAGCGGGTATATAGCAATTAATCTGGGAAAATGTATACATGGAAAAATTGGTATGAAAGACACCTATGTATTTCTGAAATGGGAACAAAATATAGAGTTTAGAAACAGTAGATATTTGCACATTTCCGAAATAGGGAACACTCATACTAGCATGAGAATTATTGGTCATTTTTCAAAATGACTTATTTTTTACACATTGTCTTTCATTTGGAAGGCAGAAATGAATTGAAAGTCAATAGGTAATAACAGTTGCTTTACAAATCTGAATTACCCTAAGTCTCCCGATAAAAATGGTACCTCACTTGTGTGGGTAGGCATAGTGCCCACGACAGGAAACGGCTCAAAACGCAACGTGAACACACCATATTTTCACAATGAAAAATTACCCTTTTTTTGAAAAGTGCCTAGCTGTAGTTTTTGAATCCTAGCCCTGCCGGCACCTAGGGAAACCTAGCAAACCTATACATTTTTGAAAACTAGACACCCAGGGGAACACAGGATGGTGTGACTTGACTGGCTCTCACGAGGTTCTGTTACCCAGAATCCCTTGCAAACCTAAAAAAATGTCCAAAAACCACATTTTCCTCACATTTCTGTGGTGGAAAGTTCTGGAATCGGCGTGGATCCACAAATTTTCACCC
The DNA here is from genome assembly GCA_963921515.1 of Calotriton arnoldi. NCBI lineage: Eukaryota > Metazoa > Chordata > Amphibia > Caudata > Salamandridae > Calotriton > Calotriton arnoldi. Next base: position 2,922,990 of record CAWUFW010000557.1, read on the forward strand.
ACCCTGCGTTCCCCAAAGTCTTCCGAGAAAAATGGTACCTCACTTGCATGGGTAGGCCTAGTGCCTGTGACAGGAAACGGCGCAAAACGCAACGTGGACACACCACAATTTCACAGTGAAAAATTACCCTTTTTGGCAAAGTGCCTAGCTGTAGTTTTTGAACCCTAGCTCTGCCGGCACCTAGGGAAACCTAGCAAACCTATACATTTCTGAAAACTAGACACCTGGGGGATTCCAGGGAGGTATGGCTTGCGTGGATCCCCCAACGTTTCCTTACCCAGAATCCCCTGCAAACCTCAAATTTAGCTGGAAAAAAATCACTTTTTTCACACATTTTTGTGTGGGAAAGTTGTGGCATCACCGGGCTGACACAAATTTCCTACCACCCAGCGTTGCCCAGGGTCTCCCGATAAAAATGGTGCCTCACTCGTGTGGGAGGCCCAAGTACCCGCGACAGGCAAGGGCCAAAAACGTAGTGAGGCAACATCAAAATTGCCTATCACAAAACAACCTGGTTTTGCAAGGGGGGTCACCTGGGTTTTTGGCGCCGTGCTCGGCGGTCATCTAGGGAAACCTACCAAACCCACACATTTCTGAAAAGTAGACACCCGGGGGATATCAGGGAGGTATGGCTTGCATGGATTCCTCAACGTTTCCTTACCCAGAATCCCCTGCAAACCTCAATTTTAGCTGACAAAAGTCACTTTTTTCACACATTTTTGGGTGGGAAAGTTGTGGCATCACCGGGCTGACACAAATTTCCTACCACCTAGCGTTCCTCAGGGTCTCCCGATAAAATGGTGCCTCACTCGTGTGGGAGGCCCAAGTACCCGCGACAGGCAAGGGCCCAAAACGTAGTGAGGCTGACATCAAAATTGCCTATCACCAAACAACCTGGTTTTGCAAGGGGGTCACCTGGTTTTGGCCCGTGCTCGGCGGCCATCTAGGGAAACCTACCAAACCCACACTTTTCTGAAAAGTAGACACCCGGGGATATCAGGGAGGTATGGCTTGCGTGGATCCCCCAACGTTTCCTACCCAGAATCCCTGCAAACCTCAATTTTAGCTGAAAAAATCACTTTTTTCACACATTTTTGTGTGGGAAAGTTGTGGCATCACTGGGCTGACACAAATTTCCTACCACCCAGCGTTCCCCAGGGTCTGCTGATAAAAATGGTGCCTCACTCGTGTGGGAGGCCCAAGTACCTGCGACAGGCAAGGGCCCAAAACGTAGTGAGGCGACATCAAAATTACCTATCACAAAACAACCTGGTTTTGCAAGGGGGTCACCTGGGTTTTGGCCCCGTGCTCGGCGGCCATCTAGGGAAACCTACAAAACCCACACATTTCTGAAAACTAGACACCTGGGGATCCCAGGAGGTATGGCTCGCGTGGATCCCCCAACGTTTCCTTACCCAGAATCCCCTGCAAACCTCAATTTTAGCTGAAAAAATCACTTTTTTCAAACATTTTTGTGTGGAAAGTTGTGGCATCACCGGGCTGACACAAATTTCCTTCCACCCAGCGTTCCCCAGGGTCTCCCGATAAAAATGGTGCCTCACTCGTGTGGGAGGCCCAAGTACCCCGACAGGCAAGGACCCAAAACATTTTGTTATAGGAAATTTTGATGTTGCCTCACCACGTTTTGGGCCCTTGCCTGTCGCGGGTACTTGGGCCTCCCACACGAGTGAGGCACCATTTTTATCGGGAGACCCGTGGGAACTCTGGGTGGTAGGAAATTTGTGTCAGCCCGGTGATGCCACAACTTTCCCACATAAAAATGTGTGAAAAAAGTGATTTGTTTCAACTAAAATTGAGGTTTGCAGGGGATTCTGGGTAAGGAAACGTTGGGGGATCCACGCAAGCCATACCTCCCTGGAATCCCCCAGGTGTCTAGTTTTTAAAAATGTGTGGGTTTTGTAGGTTTCCCTAGATGTCCGCCGAGCACAGGGCCAAATCCCAGGTGACCCCCCTTGCAAAACCAGATTGTTTGGTGATAGGCAATTTTGATGTCGCCTCACTACGTTTTGGGCCCTTGCCTGTCACGGGTACTTGGGCCTCCCACACGAGTGAGGCACCATTTTTATCGGGAGACCCGGGGGAACTCTGGGTGGTAGGAAATTTGTGTCAGCCCAGTGATGTCACAACTTTCCCACACTAAAATGTGCAAAAAGTGATTTTTTCAGCTAAATTTGAGGTTTACAGGGTATTCTGGGTAAGGAAACTTGGGGGATCCATGCAAGTCATACCTCCCTGGAATCCCCCGGGTGTCTAGTTTTCAGAAATGTGTGGGTTTGGTAGGTTTCCCTAGATGGCCGCCGAGCACGGGGCCAACAACAAAGGTGACCCCCTTGCAAAACCAGGTTGTTTTGAGATAGGCAATTTTGATGTCGCTCACTACGTTTTGGGCCCTTGCCTGTCGCGGGTACTTGGGCCTCCCACATGAGTGAGGCACCATTTTTATCGGGAGACCCGGGGGAACTCTGGGTGGTAGGAAATTTGTATCAGCCCGGTGATGTCACAACTTTCCCACACAAAAATGTGCAAAAAAGTAATTTTTTCAGCTAAATTTGAGGTTTACAGGGGATTCTGGGTAGGAAACGTTGGGGGATCCACGCAAGCCATACCTCCCTGGAATCCCCCGGGTGTCTAGTTTTCAGAAATGTGTTGGTTTGGTAGGTTTCCTAGATGGCCGCCGAGCACGGGCCAAAAACAAAGGTGACCCCCTTGCAAAACCAGGTTGTTTTGAGATAGGCAATTTTGATGTCGCCTCACTATGTTTTGGGCCCTTGCCTGTCGTGGAACTTGGGCCTCCCACTTGAGTGAGGTACCATTTCTATTGGAATACTTGGAGAAAGGCAGGGGATAGGAAAGTTGTTGTTTCTTTCTGCAGCGTGAAAATTTTGGCACAATAATGCAAGGAAAACGTGACAGACATTTTGAGGTTTGCAGGACATTGTGGGTAAGATAACGTGTTGGCATCCACAAGAGAGACATCACCATGTACTCTCATGGGTGTTTAGTTTACGACAATATCTACAGTTGGTAGGTTATTCTTAGATAGAATGTACACCTTGGCAGAGAGACTAATAAGACAAAGATTCCTGCACAGCCATCTATTCCTCAAGCACACACACATACTGGTTGGATTTGGCACGAGGGCGAGTGATGGTTCAGTATATAAAATTTTATTAACAAGAGATTTCACAAAAATGAAATGCACTGTCAATAATTAAACGGACAAAAAACTGAACCAGTGACTCGCAGCTCGTGAGCTGTAAAGCCACGGCAAGGCACCAACCGCTTTACAGGCCATTCACACACCTTTCATACGTGATACACACAAGACCATTCACACCACCAGGCACGAAACCAACACATTACAACACTCACAAAAAGGGACAAGGTACACCCTGCTTGAGAAAGACAGAAAAGACAAATATTTCTGCACAACCACCTATTCTTCAAGCACACAGACATACTGGTTGGATTTGGCACGAGGGTGAGTGATGGTTCAGTATATACAGTTGTATTAACCAGAGATTTCACAAAAATGAAATGCACTGTTAATAATTGAAAGGACGAGAAACTGAACCATTGACTCACAGCTCGTGAGCTGTAAAGCCACGACAAGGCACCAACCGCTTTCCAGGCCATTCATACACCTTTCATACGTGTGACACATACAAAACCATTAACAACGCCAGCCGCGGGCCCAGCACATTACAGCACTCACACCAGGAGACAGCGCCATTCAAGGGCCCATCACTTTCACACGCCCACATTCCTGACACAGCAACCACACCAGCTCAAGGATTGCGTGGAGTGGCGTTTAGCTAGCAGTGTGTGTAGTGACCAGCAGCAAGTCACTACTCACACACCACCAGCCGAGCGCCAGTCCACGCACACCGCCAGCCAAGCACCAGTCCACCCACACCACCAGCCAAGTGCCAGTCCATGCACACTGCCAGCCAAGCGCCAGTCCACGCACACCGCCAGCCAAGCGCCAGTCCATGCACACCGCCAGCCAAGCGCCAGTCCACGCACACCGCCAGCCAAGCGCCAGTCCACGCACACTGCCAGCCAAGCGCCAATCCACGCACACCGCCAGCCAAGCGCCAATCCACGCACACCGCCAACAAAGCACCAGACCACATACACAGCCAGCCAAGCGCCAGTCCACGCACACCGCCAGCCAAGCGCCAGTCCACGCACACCGCCAGCCAAGCGCCAGTCCACGCACACTGCCAGCCAAGCACCAGTTCACGCACACCGCCAGCCAAGCGCCAGTCCACGCACACCGCCAGCCAAGCGCCAGTCCACGCTCACCGCCAGCCAAGTGCCAGCCTACACACACCGCCATCACATTTAGGATTTTTTTATACAAAAAAGAAAACACAAACAAATTGCAAATAGATACAAATCTACTAACACAAAATCTGAAACTAAATACATTGCACTAATGCCAACCTTGAAACAGAACAAAAATGTTTAAACAATACAGACCAGGCAGTTCACTTTACCACTCATGGATGCTCCCAATAATTATTTTGCGTGTGGTACGTTCTAAAACAAGCAGGCACACACAGCCCAGGGTTAGAAGGACACTCGGGGCAGTACATACGAGTCTCCTTCCGCGTACCTCTTCGCCAACAGACACTACATCTCCTAGTGGGAAAGTCTTTTGAGGGTGTGGGAGGAATGTGATCAGGAAAGTGGCGATCTTTCAATCGAGCCACATCCTCCACCACTCCAACTCTAGGAACACTTGCCTGTTCCACAACAGCAAGGCTGCCTATCACAGACTGCTGAAACTGAACAAAAGTCAACTTTGACGCAGGAGAACACTCCTTGAACACAACAAAAGCATTCAAAGTTGCTAAATTGAAGAGATGGATGGCCAACTTCTTATACCAAACATAAGCCTTACGAATAGCAGTGTAAGGTTCCAACCTCTGATCTACTCTATCAACACCACCCATGTGCTTATTGTAATCTAAAGTGCACACAGGTTTGCGCACTTCAGCAATCTGACCCCAAACAGCCACAGCTGAAGTATTCTCATCATGGATGGTAGTCAGCATGTACACATCCCTCCTGTCCACAAATTTCACAGCTAGTAGTTCATCACTACGCAAGGAACTGCACTGTCCCCTCTGAAGTTTTTTGCAAACAAGCTCTTTTGGATAACCTTTACGGTTAGAGTGGATTGTGCCACAAGCAAAAGTGTCCACTTTGAACAAGTCCTTAAACAATTGCACAGCAGTGTAGAAGTTATCAAGGTACAAATGGTGGCCTCTGTTAAACAGTCCTCTAGCAAGATCCCACACAATTTTCTCTGAAACTCCAAAAGTGGACGGACAACCAGGGGGTCAATAGTGGAATCCCTACCAGTGTACCCACGGAAATTAAAAACATATCCTGTCCTACTCTCAGACAACATATACAGCTTAATTCCATAGCGTGCCCTCTTGCTAGGAATGTACTGCCTAAAAACCAAACAGCCCTTGAACAGGACCAAAGACTCATCAATAGATATTTCTTTCCCTGGAGTATAGATCTCTGAAAAACGATCTACGAAGTGATCAAGAACAGGCCGAATCTTAAAAAGACGGTCACAGTCAGGGTGATCTCGTGCCAACACCAAAGCATTATCAACAAAATGCAGCATCCGAAGCAAAAGTAAATACTGATCACGAGTCATAATTGCAGGAAATATGGCCATTGCCATCAAGGGACTTGTAGACCAATATGAAGCCATGGACGGCTTCCTTATCAAACCCATCAATAAAGTCAAACCCAAAAACTTCTTCATCTCTTCCAGATTTGTGGGAGTCCACCGGGTAGCTCTAGAGTGGGGCCTAAGTTTGTCACTGTTGTCCCTCAAAAACTGTTCAGCATACAAATTAGTCTGCTCAACAATCTCACCCAAAAATACATCATCCATAAACAACTGAAAAAACTGTAAAGGCAAAAAATGTTCACAATCCACTCTACACCCTGCATCACCACTAACGGCAGGCAACACCGTCTGCACCATGTTTGGATCAACCCAGAGTCCAGCACTTCCAGTAGGAAGCCTAGCAGCCTCAGGCTGCAATCCAGATGCCTCTTGCACCATCATCACAGCAGTATCCTCCTCTAAAACAGGCACTTCATCCGCACTGAGAGTAGCTTCATCCACACAGAGAGTAGCTTCATCCGCACTGAGAGTACCTTCATTATCCGATGATTCCATGTGGAGAGAAAACTCACTACCTGAATCTTCCCCTCCCTCCTCTCCCTCAGACGCACTGTCAGTCTCATAATCCTGAAGCATACCAACCACCTGCTGAGCAGTCATTCTACGGCTAGCCATAATGCTTACTAATAAAGGTTACTTGTCAAACAAGTCAACAACAACAAACCCTTTGTAAAAAAAGAAATAAACAAAATGTAGCTTTATCACAAAGACCTATATACTCCAACACTATACCACTCACTTGACAGAAGCAGCTAGACTCACCACCACCTACTCTGCACTGACACATTAAGGATCAACAATATCCCACTAAAAAAGAAAAAGAAAAAAAAATTACACATAAGACAATGCAAAATACATCGTAAAGAATTTCATGCTCTGAACACTAACAAATATGCTGCCATTATGACACCACTTACAAAAAATTCATTCATGCATGACAATAATACTCATTTGGAGTAAACACAACAAAAATGTTTTTCTTACCAAATAAATGCAATTACGCAAAACTGCAGAACAACCACTGCCGAAACCGCAAACAGGAATCAAAAGCTTTACACTAGAATAAAAAGGAGAAAATAAACCATTACAATCACATATTCAAATAATGCACCAGTCCACACACAATCCACCAGCTAAGCTAAGGGTAGGTGGGCCTAAGAGTATAAATAAAATATTCACCCCTGTAAAAGGGGAGCAACCCTTGCCCTTGAGGCCACTCCCCAATTCAAAAATTTAAAAACCCCTGTTGTCTAGTGGCTTCTGCCCCCTTGGGGGCGGATGGGCCTAAAAACATACTGCTGATCTGCCACCCAAAGAGGACAGAACTGGCCACAATCATCCTCCCATAAAGGGGAGCGACCCTTGCCCAAGGGGCCACTCCCCACAAACAAATCCCTGGTGGTCTAGTGGGCCCAAACATGACAAGCCCCAGCCCCCAGAGGAGTCCGACCCTTGCCCAAGGGGTCACTCTCCCCCAAAAAACCCTGGTGGCCTAGTGGGCCCTAGATAAAAAAAGGCGAGATCTGCCCCTCCCAATGGGGGCAGACAGCCAAAAACATAGCCCTCGAAGGGGAGTGACCTTGCCCAAGGGGCCACTCCCCACAAAGTATTCCCTGGTGGTCCAGTGGGCCACTTTAAAAAAATGGCGAAATCTGCCCTCCCGGGGGCAGACAAAGCCAAAAACATTGCCCCCATAAGGGAGCGACCCTTGCCCAAGGGGCCACTCCCCACAAATCCCTGGTGGTCTAGTGGGCCAAACATAGGGAGACACAGCCCCCAAAGGAGAGCGACCCAGCCCCCAAAGGAGAGCGACCCTTGCCCAAGGGGTCACTCTCCCAAAAACAATTCCCTGCTGGCCTAGTGGGCCCTAGATTAAAAAAAAGACGAGATCTGCCCCCCCCATGGGGCAGACAAAGCCAAACAACATTGCCCCCATAAGGGGAGTGACCCTTGCCCAAGGGGCCACTCCCCACAAACAAATCCCTGGTGGTCTAGTGGGCCAAATATGGGGAGAGACAGCCGCCAAGGGAGAGCGACCCTTGCCCAAGGGGTCACTCTCCAAAAAAAAAAATCCCTGGTGGCCTAGTGGGCCCTAGATAACAAAAAAAAGGCAAGATCTGCCCCCCCCCCCATGGGGGCAGACAGCCATAAACATACCCCCAAAGGGAGTGACCCTTGCCCAAGGGGCCACTCCCCACAACAAATGGACTCGTGGTCCATTGTGCCAAAATATACATTAATCTGCCCCCAAGGGGGCAGACAAAGCCAATAAATTATGCCCCAATAAGGGAGCGACCCTTGCCTAAGGGGCCGCTCCCCAAACAGTAAATAAATTGCCGATTTGAAAAAAAAAAAAATCCCTGGCTCTAGTGGGCATTCCTGCTGCACGCTCGCACGATCGTGCAGCAGGAATGCACAAAGAAGCATCAGGGGAAAGGAAAACCCTTTCCTTTCCCCCGATGCCACTTTTGCTAAAATCCCCCTCCCCAGAGGAAAAACTTACCTCTTAGTTCCGACGCGCTGGAAGCAAATGGCTTCCAGCGCGTCGGGAAGAAAGGGAAACCTCCAATGACGTCAGCGCGCCCGCGCGCTGACGTCATTGATGACATGGAGGGGGGAGGCAGGGGAAGGGCTTCCCCTGCCTTCCCCGGTGAAAACACCTAGATCTGCGTCCCACGGGGGGAGCGCCAGCGCTTCCCCCGTGGGTGGGTGCCATGACTGTGCTCATGACGTCTCCAGGCCGTCATGAGCACCGAAAGGGTTAATGAGGCACACGGAGGGGGACATGCGGCCTGATAAAATATCTAAAAAAAACTTACCTCGGGCCATGACCCACCCCGGAGGCTGGTGTTAAAAGAACACGTGACGTTGCATTTTTATTTCTCTCTGTGCCACTGCAATGCAGAGAAAAACAATAAAGTATTTGCCCCCCAACCTACCCACCATATGGTTTTTTTCCCTTTGTATTCAGGATCTCCAAGTCCTAAAATGGCTGTAGTCACATTTTTGTTGATGTGATGGCAGCCAGTCAAATCTTATCCAGAGTTCTGTCAGCTCCACGAATCCTCCACGGCATTAAATATCTATACATTTTTAACCTTAATTCCTCAAAAACTACTGAACAGATTTACACCAAATTACAACACGCATTGGCATAGTCAATAGGTCTTGCCTTTGGCACCATATATGTGTTTATGCAGAGCTATTGGCTTTGCCAACGTTTTTAAGCTATGTTGTAGAGCAACGTGGCTAAAAAAGTGTTACACGTATGTATTTGTGTTACCCTATATATAACCTAGAAGATATTATGTACAACTGAAAGACCCTATAAAAAAATAACATAAAAAATCTCTTCTAGCCTTTAAGTAGAGGGATTAAGGAGGTTAATAAGGAAGAGAGGAATGAGGTAATAAGGAGGAGAGAGAGAAAAAGTAAGGAAGGGTTGGTCTGAAGGAATTATATAGGGAGGAAGGGTGGAAGAGATGTTGGAAGAGAGAGTAAAGAAGGTGGGAGGTTAGGGAGGGTTGGAGGGAAGGAAGTCAACAAATGTATGCCAGTCACATGATCAACACTTCTTTACTCAGGTTAGGCTGCCAGCTGCAAAAAGGAGAATGTTACATCATGTGACATAACTGAGAAAATTGTTCAGGAATATTGACCATACCTATGGTTTACAGATGATGGTCTTTATTTTACCAAAGAAACTTTTTCTTGCTTTGCATGTAGAGAAGAGAGTTTGTTTTTTATCTGCTACATGAAAACTGCCTATTAACCTGTAGAAATAATATGCATAGTGAGTTAGGCCCTGCAAAGACTTTTTCTACCGGTGAATAAGACACTAATGGCCTCTTCTCTGAAACAAAACATACTTGTATGCTAAAATATAGTCTGTCACCTCTTCTTTGTGTCACCCTCTCAGGAAACTGCTAATGAATAAAGTCACCTGTGGAACCTTCCAGTGATACAAAATTTACTAAAAATAAACAAGTGAAGTCAGGTGATGTGATACAATGCATACTATGCTATGCTAGTCCATGGTGTATAGATTAGCATAATGCATGTTTTGCCATTAGATAGGCCTTTTATCACTGTCAGAGTTCGGGTGCATTTATGCAATTATCTCCAGGATTCTATCACAGACCAGCATCTCACTTTCAGTGGTTTGAGCTGGAACATGTTTAGGGTGAGTGTAGTTTATATGCTGCTGTTGTGACCACGTTTTTTTTTACTTGTAATCTTTTTATTGAAAAGTATTTTCACAAATCAACATAGCGATCAAAACATGAGAACTGTTCAGGCATATTGACATCAATCTCATTGCAAGAAAGGATACAGAGGAATATAATCACTGTAATAAGCAGCAAAAGGTGTAACAATATATCCCACAAATATGAAAAAAGGGCCATAGGTTAGCTGAACAGTTCTGATAGTCTGCATTAGACTTGCAGTTAGAGCAAAATAGTAAGACACAAATAACAGAATGTAAACAGTCAAGAAGGCTGGATGTGTGAAAGCCCTTGGTCAAGGAGGCCCCATTTCCGCATGAAAAGATAGGGGTTTGTGGGATAGGATCGGCTGATGACGGGAGTGGGCGGACAAGTAGGAAGCAAAAGACACGCCAAACTCACCAGAGTCACACCCCATCCAACCTAGTTTACATCAATAAAAGAGTTGGAGTGCCTTAAGTTTGGTGGTGGTGGGAGGGGGGTTGAAGCAAGAATATTCCAAGCTCGTGAAAAATTGATCAAAGACCGCCAGATACAGGCAAATTTAGCATCAGTGTGCGCAATTCTGTGGGTCAAAAGCTCCATGGCCATAGCATGCCACAAGCGAGTGAAACATAAATCCACAGGAGGGGCAGATGTCTTTTTCCAGTGGAGAGCAATAAGTTGTGTAGCAGCACCCAACATGTGGCCTGCGAGGCACCAATCTGTGTGTGTCATGGCCTCAAGTTCCATAGGTAGTATACTGTAGTGCTAGAGGCACTCCTATGGTTTGAAACCACGTGATGACCTTTGACTAGCATCATTTTAATTGACTTTTGGTTTTACTTTACCGTAGCCTGAATGTACGTCCTGCATATGCCTTTTTCCTTGAAGATTTAATCTTGCATTCTTAAAGTGGGAGCTGTCACAGAGTAGAATAGCCTTGCATGGAACAGAACTTGAGGGATGTGCATTTGAAAGCATGAGAGAGAGAGAGAGAGATGTGAAATGTACCTTTTGGTCTCGAAGTGCAGTGTTATGAGCAGTGGTGCACAAATGTGAATTGTGTTGTACATTGAGAGATGAAGTATGTGATGCCATAGGCAGTGGTGCACAAATGTGCATTGTGTTGTATATTGGGAAGTATTAAGAAGTTCTTACTATTGGCTTTGACATGCCCTCATGTCATCTTGAATTCGGACTCTGTCTTGCTTGAGCTATTTGCGCCTACTGGCAGGCCCCCAGAGTGCTCACATTGTTTATGTTATTCACGTTCAAGGTTGCTTTGTTTTTGGAGAGAAGATTGTTGAATGTCCCGCCCGAGACTTTCGTAAGCTTCGTTAAGATAAAGGCTGGAACATGTGAAAATGCAGGAGGAGCCTGAGAACTCCTTTGCCCTGGAATGCTTGCATGGAAGGTGGCCAATACCAGTAAGTTTCCATGGCGAACCTTCTAGTGTGTTTTGAGACTATAAAGCTGAGTTTTGTTGACTTAGAGACCGTGATTGTTTTGGAGTCCGAATGGGGATGGACACATCTACTCTGGTACAGCAGAACCCCGGTTTGCTGAAGCTCTTAACCCCGGCTGTGAATGCCCCAGTCTAGAGTGGGCTAAGATGCAGTGTTTGCAACCGGTGAGGTGATTTGTTTCTGATTGTTGTCGTTGTGATGTGTGGCTGTTTGCGTGCATATTCAGTTTAAAGCCGCTATAACAGTCATTGTGATGCGTGACTGTCAGTGTGCACCTTCAGTTTTCAGTGGCTATAATCCTTTGAGGTGTTTTCTTTGAGTATTGACTTTGTGATGTGTGAAAGTCTGTGTGCACAACCAAGGTAATCATTTGATGTATTTAGTGTATATATCGTTCTGATTTCTTGCAGGACGTCCAGTATAACTTGCTTGTATATTATTCTTGTGTTTATTATTATCCATGCGTTTACAGTTGCATTTGCCAAAAGTGTTATTATTGCTTGCTTATATATATATATGGTGGGAGGAGCAGGTGCTCGGTGGACCTCCCCTGGAACAGTGGTCGGAACGGATACTGTTGTGGGTTCGGTTCATAGATGATGTTTTCATGCTGTGGCAGGGCACGGAAACGGACATAGAACTATTCATCAGGGACCTGAACCAAAATACTCTTAATCTTAAGTTTGTAGGGCAGTACAGTAGAACTTCCATAGATTTTTTAGATGTTAGAATAAAACCAATGGGAGACAAACTAGAGACCACCATTTTTAGAAAATCGACAGCTGGCAATACTATTCTCCATGCGCGCAGCTCCCACCCTGCACCTTTAATTAGGAGAATACCTTTGGGGAGTTTTACAGGGCACGGAGAGCTTGCAGCGACCCGGACGAATACTGTAGAATAGAACAGGAAATGATTAGCAGGTTCGTCCAGAGAGGGTACTCACCAAATGTTATAAATGGAGCAGCCACTAAAGCTAGGCAGTTAGAGAGACAAAAGGTGTTATTTGAACCATCCAGAACCCAACAGAAGAAAAGTAAAAAGGGACTGGAAAACCACAGATTTATAACAACTTTTAATATTGTACATAAAGAGATTAGGTCCATTTTAAATAAACATTGGCATCTGGTAAAGGATGATCCAATATTGGGCCCTAAAGTGAGCAAGCACCCGGATATAACGTACAGGAAATCTAAATCATTGACAGACTTGATTGTGAAAAGTGAATTTCAGGAAAGGAGAGGGGCAGCCCCCACATGGCTTCAACAGAAAATGGGTTTTAAAAAATGTTTTAAATGCAAGGCGTGCCAACATGGATTGAACCGCACGCATTTTAAGACATTTTTTAATAAAACTGTTACAATCAAGGGCTTTTTAACTTGTAGAGCAAGTTTTGTGGTATATTTATTGTAATGTCCCTGCTTAAAAATCTATATAGTAAGCACCACTCTGCCTGTGTATAAAAGAATTTTGCAAGATCGTAGAGCAATAATCAATCAGGATAGGACTTATCCGATTGCCAGACATTTCGAAACTCATCATCAAAGTAATCCCTTAAGCTTGCAGTATAGTTGCATAGTGGAAATTCCAAGAAAAAAAGAGGAGGGGATAGGGAAAAAGAACTCAGAAAGTTAGAAACATATTTCATATTAGAGTTTAATAGCAAGGAACCTCATGGGCTGAATGTAGATGAGGACTTATATACCTGCTTACATTAAAGAGATGATGAAATTGAGAGAATGACGATGAGCCTGCACATTGTGGAACTATTTTGTTTTTAAATTTATTTTTGTTAAGACGAAATACGAAGAACACTGGCACTTGTAATTGATGAAAATTATAATTGACATAGCTTTTATAATTATTAGAATACAGTACATTTTTTGTTTAGACCATAGGTCATGCTAATAAGGATTGAAGTGGTCATCCTTTAAATTGGAATGGTTTCTTCTAGGAGTGCATTTTGGAATATCTGATGTATTTTTGTTGGTGTGAAAGGAGTACACTGACATGCACTTGCACTTTAGATATATACAAAAAAAAAACCTCCCTTTTTTAGAGTGAATTGTAAAGTATATGAGGCGTATTTTTGTACCTTATAAAAATAATATACTGTAAAGCACTTGCACTTTAAAAGTTTAGTACTGTAGAGGAGTATACAAGGGTCAAGTGCAAAGGAATTGTTTTCTTGTTTACTAAAGTACTAGCACTTTTGAGAGAAAACGTAAAAAGAGAGACCACTTACAAAGGAAATTGTTTGGTATATTTTATTGAATGTACTGTGAAGTATATGAGATGTATTCTTGATTTTTACAAGAATAATATACTGTGAAGCACTTGCACTTTAAAAGTCTAGTACTGTAAAAGAGTAGATAGGGATCAAGTAAGGAAGAACTGATTCGTGTAGACTAAAGCACTAGCACTTTGTGATAAAATTGTACTGTATGGAATAAGCACTAGCACTTTTTTCAGAAATCGTCAAAAATCTTGCACTTGCATTTTAATAGAAAGACTGACTGTCTTAAACAAATATAAAGAATGGACAATAGAACAAATAAATGGGCAACTATGTAATTAGAAATTGATCAATCAAATACGGGAAGAAAAACCGCAAGTAATTAATTTTTCCGCAAATTATATAAATCCAGACTTGTTGATCAAGAATATAAGTAGTGCCTGATTGGGAAATAACAATTAATGACTTGTTTTTATATCTAAAACGTAATATATAGATCAAGTGAAGATGTTCTTCTGTCCATATTGTGTTCGAACTGACATATTTAAAGATGGCAGCCACTTTAAAAGTGAAAGAGAATTGTATAGTGCCAATTGAAAACGTAGTCCTTCGTTAATGTCTTTAGTTGCAATGACAATTTTAATGTTAAAGAAATGGTGCCTCGGCATCGTGAACAAGGCAGCGTGAGGCTGCCGAAACGCGTAGATGTGATCGTTACAAATAAAGAAACCGAGTGACCAATACCTCTGGGAGTGCTGGATGATTATTATGAAATGCGGTAATCTCATGGAGATATATATATATATATATATCAAAGAACACTCCACCGTTCTTTCGGCTGTCGCCTCGAAAACACCAGAGCACAGACCACAATTTGGTGCAGAATCAGCGTTTATTCATCTTCTCATGCACAGCCATGACGCGTTTCGACCCCTGAGGGCCTTTATCACATGACGCGCATCACGGTGACAGGTAGATTTTTATACCATTTTTTTGTTGTTTTCCTCTTAAAGTGACCAGTGCAAGCATAGACATAAACAAAAGATTTACGAAAACCTTTAGCCTACTTATGTATTTCTGGGTTGATTTAAACATTCAGGTATCAATACCACAATTGAATACATTGACTAACAGGCATAAAATCATCATTCATTGAAAACCATAAAATATTTTAAGAGCCCTTAAATCTAAATGGATTTCATTGTACTGTATAAAAAGCAGAAAGATTGTCATAAAACCTATAATATATAAGGTTTGATATGTTGCTCATTTCTGCTTTATCGACAACATTATCATGGTTTAAATACCTTGTCAATGATTGATTGATGTGCAAAAATGCAAAATACAGTACCATTGATGTAAACATACTTGTTGTCTATGACTACGACAAGATAAAGTGCTTGGTGCAATTTGATTAATAAAAAGTGTTAGAGTAAAAAAAATGTTTAAAACCTCAAGTGCAAATGTATAGTAAAACCCATCAAATACCGTGTGGAAATTCTAAAAATTATAGGGGTGTTGGTATAGCAGTCCATATTCTCCCTTTTTAATGGTTTCATGTTGGGTATTAAAGTAGCTGCCACCTACTTCTAATTAATACCTCCCAGTTAGTCACCTAAAGACACGTATAAAGTTCCTCTGTGGCATTGAGGGCCTCGTGGCTGTTTGGAGTCGAAATTTAAAATATAGCGTGTCTCCAAATGTCTGAGGGTTTTCACCCTATTCCCTCCTCTCTTATTGGATGGAATTGAGTCTACCAGATAATATTTTAGTCCCTTAGGATCTGCATTGTGAAACACGCCAAAGTGACGAGCCACCGGGTAGGCTGGGTCTTGATTTTTGATGGCTCTAATGTGCTGGAGCACCCTTTTGTACCCCTGCAGTACAGTGCTGCCAACATAGCAAAGGCCGTAAGGGCACTCAAGTACATAAATTACATAATCAGATTTGCATGTCAAGGCTTTGTTAATTTGATTATCTTGACTGCAGAATGGTGTCTTATAAGAGGTTCTGTTTTCACCAAATTGACATGCCTTGCATGTCTTGCATCTAAAAATCCCTTTCTTTGAGAGAGCCATGTGCCTACGGGCTGATTACCTGGATCATTTTGCACCAAAGCATCTTTCATAGAGGGTGCCCGGCTGTAGGTAATGGTGGCTCTATGAGGTAGCAGTGGGCCCACTATAGGGTCCCCTAAAATCAAAGGCCAATTTTTCTTGATGATGTTTCTTATTGTTTTCTCCTGTCTGTTGAAACTCAGAATAAATCTGAAAGACTCAGCTTCTTCTGCCTCATTCTTATTCCTCTCTATGGGTTTACTTATCAAAGTTTGTCTCATGACCATGTTGCTCTTTTTGATAGCTGTGTCAATGCATTTGCTAGACTACCCCCTTGCTAAAAACCTGTGTTTGCTAGCTAGTTGGGCAGCCCTTAAGTCGTCATCGTGACTGCAGATGCGCTTGAGCCGGAGCATCTCTCCATATGGTATACTTTGTATTAAATGATGTGGGTGTGAGCTCCCTGCGTGTAATACTGAGTTTCCAACAGTTGTCTTTCTGTGCAGTTTGGTTTCCATTTTCCCATCTCTGATGAATATCTGAATATCTAAGAAATTTACAGACTGTGAACTGATGGAAGCTGTGAAGTGCATATTAAGGTTGTTAGTATTAAGCATTTCAATAAACATTTCAGCTTCTACTTTGGTACCCTGCCATATTAGAAATAAATCATCTATATATCTCAGAAACAGTCTGATGTTATTTTTGACGAAGGTGGCATGTTCTTTGTGTAGGACCAGCTCCTCCCACCAGCACATGTGTAGACAAGCATAGCTGGGAGAGAAGCTGGCCCCCATTGCCGCTCCTCGTAATTGTTGGTACAAAGTATTTTGGAATAGGAAAATATTGTTACTTAAGCAGAACTCTACCATATTACAAAGCATTTTGTTATGTTGTGAGCATTCAGATGGTCTTAACTTTAGGAAGTGTTGCAGTGGTCTGAGTCTGTCTTGATGGTTAATTGACGTATACAATGAAGTTACATCTAATGTAATCAATAAGAAGTCATTGTCCCATTCAAAATCCTGTATTTTGGATAAAAAGTCACCCATATACCTAATATATGAAAGGA
Organism: Calotriton arnoldi; assembly: GCA_963921515.1. NCBI lineage: Eukaryota > Metazoa > Chordata > Amphibia > Caudata > Salamandridae > Calotriton > Calotriton arnoldi. The sequence goes on from CAWUFW010000557.1 coordinate 2,939,772, forward strand.
GTTGTTGCACAAAGTCCTGGAGGGAAAAATCTATATATTGAGAGGTTCCTTCCAAGAGACTGTTTCGGGCCGAAATAATAGGCCTTCCTGGGGGTTTCTTAGGGTCCTTGTGGATCTTTGGTATAAAATACAGAATTGGCGTTGTGGGATTGTCATTTCGTAAAAATGTATATTCTTGAAGCGTGATCAACCCTGCGTTTTTCCATGCTACTAACTTCATGTAAAAGTTGTTATACATGATTTTTAGGGATATCTTGTCACTTGTGTGATAGCATTCTCTGTTATTGAGCTGAGTCATGGCTTCATCAATATAATCCGCCTTATTCCATAATACCAGGTTGCCCCCTTTATCCGAATTGCGAATAACTATTTCCTTGTTCTTTTTAGTTTGTTGATCAATAGATGGTACTGCATTTCTTGTTTGTTTGTCTTTCGTTTTTCTGCATTGAGAACCCTCTGGTTCAGTTGTTTTAAGCCCAAAGTTACCTGCTCATGGAATACATCTATGCTGTCTCTCATCATAATCGGATTGAATGTGGAGCGGGGCTTGAATGGGGTTACCTTCATGTTTTGTTTAGCCATCCTATTTTCTATTTGAGTTTCATCAGTGTTTTGTGTGCTGTTTGCATTTTCCTTTGCCAGTTCTTGCATATCCTCCAGCAGTGGCATATCTGACGCTGTGAGATTAAAAGGAGGGGGATAGGTTGACATTGCTTCATAGTGTTTATCCGCTTGATTCGCCTTGGCTTTATTCAAAATAAAATATTTCTTTAGTTTTAGCTTTCGCACACCCCTGTAAATGTCCATTCTGGTGGCTGCATAATTAAATGAACTTTCAGGGCAGTATGACAGTCCTAGTGTAAGTAATTGTTGTTCTGCTTTATTGAGGTCGACGTCAGTTAGATTTATTACTGTTTGACTGTTGGTCTTTTCACAGTTTGTTAACGTCTCCATCTCTTCTTTTTCTGTTGTCGAGTTTGTTGATTTAACCCTTCTCCGTTTGGCCTGTCGCCTTTCACGGCGCTTTGTGGATCTACTTTTGTTTGTCTGTTCAACTGGTTCCTGGGGCGCAGAGTTTGTCTGCGCTCTTGAACTAAAAAATCCACCTTTTGTGCTAATGAAATCTTTGGTGGTATTTGTTTCATCCTTTGGTTGCGGGCCTCTGACTCTGCCTCGCTTTCCAGAGCCGAACTGAGATCCGAATTGGATGTTGCATCCGGTCTATATATATATACATTTGAATGTTGTTCATTTGACATCTGGGAAAGCCTTTCTGTTAGAGAGCATTGCATAAATAAAACTCCAAGCCTTATTGTGAAAAACAGTCTTAAATGTGCTTCATTTTATAAAGTGAAATCCCTTTACAGGAGGTGTGGTGTAATGTCTATTGCTTCGTCGTGTTTGAGCCACCGTGTGGGAGAGTGGTAATTTACATTATCTGGAAGTGTGAAGCAAGACATTTTGGCGTCACTTGCAGGATTTACGAAACAAATTCAATTTTAAAAGGGGAGAATGCTTTCTAAAATGTCCATGTTTTCAGTTGCAGATTCCCAGATGCCAACTAAGTTATTTGGGTGGGAAGTTCCCTCTAATGCATGTTTAACAGATGAGGGGCAAGCACAGATATTTGCATGTTTAGAAACTTTTTCTTCACAAGAAGGAAAACAACTTGGTATTTCAGAGAGAAAAGTGGTGTCATTTTGAATGCATTGCACAGAATGTATCAAAAATGTTTACAGTTAGAAAGAGAACGTAATGAAATACAAAGAGAGTTAGTTAAAGCTAAAGAAAAGTCAGACCTTTTAACATGTGCAAATAAATAATTGAAAAGAGAGTTGGAACTGTACCAAGCACCGTTTGTTTTGCCAGGCTGTTTAGATAGCCAGAGTGAGTTGCTCGTGAAGAATGTGCAGGTTAATTCACAATGCTCACAGGAGGTTTTAATTAATTCTTTGGAGTTCTTTCCTCAGCCAGAAATTCATGGTATTTTGGACAGATTCCAGCAGAGACCATGCCTTGCACGTTTGGTTGAATTAGAAGCTTCCGAAGTAAGGTTGACTTGAGAAAATGTAGAAGATAAAAAAACAGCCTGGTAGAACTAGTATTTGTTTGTTGCAGTTACAAATCAGACTGGTCAGTGAGTGACAAACCTTGCTTTACATGGAGAGACATTATTCTGAAAAAGAAATGATAAAAAAATATCACTTTTAAACATGTCTCTAAGTGGGGAGAAAAGCAGCAATGTGCTTTTGAATCTGCAAAATAGGTTATGCAATGTATTTCAGATGTGTGGCCAATACAGAAAGGAGACATTGAGTTACATGTGACAGTTCAGGGGCACTGTGCTACTTGGAGTATGTTGGAAAAACAAGGAAAGAAGAGGGTGCTCTTAGACATTTGGACTGAAACATTTTCAGATGCGGGAGAATGTTTTACTCCCTTTGAAAAACAGCTGCTAGTGTTTCAATGCACTGTGACAGACACTGGGCAGACACAGTTGATTTTGAGTTGTGCTCTGATAGACACAGGGCAGACACAGTTGATTTTGAGTTGTGCTCTGATAGACACAGGGCAGATACAGTCGATTTTGAGTTGTGCTCTGATAGACACAGGGCAGACACAGTTGATTTTGAGTTGTGCTCTGACAGACAGTGGGCAGACACAGTTGTTTGTGTGTTTTTGTGCTCTGATAGACACAGGGCAGACACAGTTGCTTTTGAGTTGTGCTCTGATAGACACAGGGCAGACACAGTTGCTTTTGAGTTGTGCTCTGATAGACACAGGGCAGATACAGGTGCTTTTGTGTTTTTGCACACTGACAGACATTGGGCAGATGACAATAAGACATAATATGATTTTGAGTTTTGAAATTTCTCTAATGCAATGGCTGATGACTTTCCTTGAGTTATACAGAACAGGTAATGCACAAGAAGCAAATGTGATCAAGTGGTACATACAGGCAGAAACTGCAGTTTTGCACGAAAAGTTGATGCAGGTCCCAATAGCAAGTTCAGGGGTGGTGTTTGAGGTGCCTGAGACACAGGATTCCCCAGTGAAGTGGAACAAGGAGTCGTCGCAAGAAATGTTACTGCAAAGCGCAGCTACTGTGTATCAAGTAGATGCTCTTTGTCCCATAGACAGAGTGGAGAGGTGTGGTGCAGCGGACAGGGCAGCTGACTTCGAGCACAGGGTTCACGGTTCGATCCTTGGCTGCAGCAGCTCAGCACCATGTGACTCTGGGCAATAGCTCACTTAATTTCACGACGGCCCCCAGCGCCTTGAGACCCGTAAGGGTGAGTAGCTGCGCTATATAAAAACGGACTTACATTTTTTTTTTTTTTACATATATACATTTATAAGACAGACGCTTTGATTCCCTTACAGATGAAAAGGCTAAAATCTTGGAGGCAGAGGTGGTGACACATGATTCTGATTTGGTGGGCATGACTAAGTGCGAGCACCTAGGAGAGAAAGACACTGCTAACAGGTGGGCAGAGAATGAAGGGATGCATATCCCCCTAGACTTACTTAGAACTGTGATTCCTATTTGTCAGTATGCACAGCGCAGACCAGTTGGAGAAAGGAAAATTACCAGAGCAGATAGGGCAGATGGATTGCCCTGGGCTCATGCCAAATGATCAAGGATGTACTTATTCAACAGTGTGTGAAGAGATAGCCAGGAAGGGGACTGCTCCAGCCCTTCTTATTGTGCAGGAGGAAGGAGAGTTTCACTCCACTACCAAGAATTCAGAGGCCATAGTGTGGGTAGAATTCTCAGATAATTTCCCAGAGCCAGCTGAGAACCGTGCAGACAGACCTGAAACAGAAAAAGGAGAACGTGAGCTTTTTGAAAAATATTTTTGCAAGAAGAGTGATGCTCATTTCTTTTTCAGATCATACTGTGACATAGGTGAAGATTAAAGTCTCCTGCAATCATAAGGTAACCATTGTAGGGGGCCTTAATGGTTAAATTTCTTAGAAAGAAGCCCATCCTAGAGATGTTACAAACATCTGAAGAAGCAGGGGTGGCGTTATAGAAATTCAACAGTAACAAGTTATCAGACCCTGGGAAAAGATAACGCCTGCAAGCAAGGATTATCCGTTGGTAGCACCTTCAAGCGACAAAGTACATCCAAGGAGACATAAATTACCAACCCACCCTTAGATCTTCCCGCCCTGGAATCAATGGCTGTTACAAAAGGTCTTATATCCCTCTAGGAAAAAGCTATTTGTGTTGGACCATGTCTTCTGAAGACATATCACATCAAATCCTTTAATAAATGTAATCCAGCCGGGGTCAGCAAACTTGCTCGCTAATCCGGCTATATTCCATGAAACGAATTTGCCGGCCTTGCCGTCCCCTCGACCTGTAGGGAGGGCTCGTGTTTTCTTTGGATGAGATAGTGATGTCTCTGCTATTTTTGTACCAATGAGTCAATCGCAGGAGTCCAGCGTTTCCAAAGGTGCAAAACTGTTGTAGGGGTGTGTCGTGTGTTACCATCTGCCAGTCCGGCTGGTGACGAACGGGATGAGCCGGTGTCATGTAGTTCCTAGGAATCCCCTGGACCTGCGCATTTTGGATGACCTAAACTGAGAGCTTGGTGTCCCAACCGCTTCCGGACACCTCCACAGGATATGTAAGCCGTTAGACCAGCTAGCTTTACAGTGCCACTACCACCCCCTGTATCTTACAGTGGTGTAGGTAGTTTCTGGCAACCACTGAACATGACTACCCTGATTCTTCAGGGTTCGTGGAAAACAGTACAGTACTTTTCGCTCAGTTACTCGCGCTCACTTATTCTCAGAAAATACACAGGATGTCGATTAGGATGTTTCAATAAGTATTTATTGGTCTTGCGTCAGTCTTGTGTAAAACATATTTGCTGTGACAATCAGGAGACAGAAGCATACGAAAGAGATTGCAAGTACCAATATAGTAAATAGTAGATACATTTCTACCATAGTGCTAATAAGATGAAAATAAGCAGTTCAGATAAAAACAGTAGCACTTGCATATTCCTAAAATGCGTGCCCTAAGTAATTTGCTGCTGTGGCTCGAACTTGTACTAGCCAAACAAGATATCTCAACAGCCTGGAAGGACAAGGAAGCCCCGTCACTGGAGGGCTGGAAGAGGTGGCCCACTGCCTTAAGTTAGAACGTCCCATATACATTGCATGGGGCTGTCCACACAAATGCAACAGGATATGGCAAGACTGGGCTCATTATAGGGGATATACCTTGAGCCGTGTCGAACACCAAAGTGGTCATTGGATAAGGAAATATGTGCATTTAGGACCTCTGCCCGTTTAGAGGGGGTGGAGAGGATTATGACTGCATTGCCCGTTCAGGAATATTTACAGTAGATGCTTCAGTAGTGGACGGGTGTCTTGTATTCTTAATAGTTTGAAGTGTCTACCAATTGCCATAATTGATGGTTTATTATCTATTGCTAAAAAATCTATTAACGTTTTGATAAAACAATAGGATCACCTTAGGGATTATAGTAGTATGTGTATACTATATACATTTTTAATTGTAAAATACAAAATGTGATATACTATATAGTTGATATTAATATTTTTAATTGTAATTATTTGTATATGGATTTTGTTCAGCTCCCAATGATGTTCCTTTTCGGAACAAAACGTGTTTGCTGGGCTGGCATCCCTTTTAAAAAAAAAAAAAAAAGATGAAGGAATTATAATAAAGATAACATTTCTACATTTGAAGACTAGATGTGGCATCTTTTGGTGATCCATCAAGCACCATTTTGAATCCCTTCCTTTGTCGTGTCGTTCCTAGGAATCCCCAGGACCTGCGCGTTTTGGATGACCTAAACTGAGGGCTTGGGGTCCCAACTGCTTCCGGACACCGCCATAGGATATGCCAGCCATTAGACCAGCTAGCTCTACAGTGCCACTACCACCCCCTGTATCTTAAAGTGGTGTAGGTAGTTTCTGGCAACCACTGAACATGCCAACCCTGATTCCTGAGGGATCGTGGAAAACAGTAAAGTACTTTTTGCTCGGACACCCGTGCTTGCTTGCTCACAGAAAATACACAGGATGGCAATTAGGACCTTTCAATAAGTATTTATTGGTCCAGCGACAGCCTTGTGTCAAACATATGTGCTGCGACAATCAGGAGACAGAAGCATACGAAAGAGATTGCTAGTACCAATATAGTAAATAGTAGATACATTTCTACCATAGTGCTAATAAGATGAACATAAGCAGTTCAGATAAAAACAGAAGCACTTGCATATTCCAAAAATGCGCGCCCTAAGTAATTTGCTTAAACGTACCTAGCCTAGATCTGTATGTGAAGCATGTATATGCATGTAGCTATATATATATAAACGAATTTGCCGGCCTTGCCGTCCCCTCGACCTGTAGGGAGGGCCCGTGTTTTCTTTGGATGAGAGGGTGATGTCTCGGCTATTCTTGTACCAATGAGTCAATCGCAGGAGTCCAGCGTTTCCAAAGGTGCAAAACTGTTGTAAAGGGGTGTATATATATACATATATATATATATCTATATATATATATATCTATATATATATCTAGATATATATATATATATATATATATATATATATATATATCTAGATATATATATATATATGTGTATAGCCAAGAAACCCCTAGGGAAGAACCAGCCCCCTCACCTGATGGTTGAGAATGAAGGACCCCGTCTCTGCTTCGAGGATGACACCCCGCAAGGGATGTCAGACCGCTGCGTGTCAAAGATTCAGCATGCAGGACCCCGTGTCAGCTTGGGAGGAATCCTCCTCTGATTTGTAGGGGGAATAAGGGTCTTATATACTGGAGTGATCACTCCAGGGTTTCTTCTAGAATCGATATGTTTTTAAAACAATCATAAATGTTTTGAAAACAGTCATTAATGTTTTTCCAAACAAATGCGATCATGCACAGCGGGCTGTTGGCCAAGGATGAAAAAGTGGTGACCCTTATACAGAATAATTATGCCGTGCCAGAGGGCATGTTTATGTACGTCAGGTACAGGGATTATGATAGAATACTAAGAGCCTGGTGTCGAAGAGACAGGAGCAAGCTACTAGGTAAAAGGTCACCTGTTTGGAATCGTTATTGTTGTGTGGATGGAACAATGTATGTAAATAGGGGTATACATGACAGGACTAGCCTAAAGGACATGACACTGGGAACCTCTATGAGTTCCCCCCGTTGGGTGTCATTGCACTACTTAAAGATCTGTAAAAGTGCCCCAGGGGAAGGGCCACGATGGACGACACAACACCACATGATTTACTCTGTGAAGCTGCATACAAAATTCTCTCTGCCAGGTGGGGTCTGTTGAAATTGACAATTACACAGTCTCCCACCATGTATTTTGTAGATCTTCCAACCCAGGAAACTCTACGCACCATATTTATGAATCTCTCCATCCTTAGACCAAGGGCAGTGTTCCTATTCAGCTAGTGCAGGACTTTATTCTTTAGTTGGCCAAAAGTTACACGGCACCCATGGGAAGCACGGGACATTCCCAAGTACCACTACATATGGTGATGATTCAGGTGGAAGATGTAAGGTTGGTAACCTCTGCCTCATGGGGTCTGCTGCTCGGGCCTCTGTGTCATCCCCCACTCCTCTTGATGACTCTCCCAATGTGGATTTGGCGGGCTATGGGGCACTGGGGTTTCGAAGCCACCACTCCGCCCAATGAATCTGCCACCCGGGAGTTTGAATCCACCTGGGACCGGGGAGGAAGATTGCCTTGCACAGATTTTAATGATAGTGACTGCATGTGCCCACTTGATCCTTGATCACCAGTTCTGTCACTCTCTGGCCGGAGGTCGGCTAATGCACCCCAGACCTGCTTTGAGAGTCATTGACCCCTGCTAGACTATGCTGGCGGATCCTCAAAAGCTCCAACTCCATTGTGGCTAAACGTTGCCTGATAGGGTCTAGTTTGAGGTCCATACTTGCCAGCAAAGAACCCATCCAGCCTTCAATCATGGCTGCCATATCGCCCTTGGCCAGTGATTGCAGTTTACTAGCACATGGCCCTGACCCATGAGCCCTTGGATGTTTTGCTTTAACCCCAGTCAACGAGCCTTTCCTTTTAACTCCCATTCCTACCCCTACTATAGTTCCCCCTGTCTGGACAGTACACACCCAGCCCTTACTTCATGCAGTTGGGCATGTTAACTCAGGCCTGGTGTTAATGGCTGATCCTTCATCTGGACCAAGTCCTCCCCCACCCCCGGACTCAGGGATCTTACTGATGTTGTTAAGGGTCCTTGGTCAGGCGTGGCAGACTGGTATAAGCTACCCCCGTATGTACTTGGTGGGGTAGAGACAGAGCGAAGTACAGGGGAACGGGAGAGCAGGTGAGCCACCAACTAAATTTCCTTATCTATGATCCCAGCTGCTCTTAATAGAAAGGAGTCCATCGTAGAAGCTGCTGGCCCCGGTGGTATTGCCGTCGGGCCATTACGTTTCCCCATAGTTCACAGACAGAGATTTTACAGCAGTTACTGGCTAAACAGGTAGGCAGGACAGAGCAAAGCTGAAGTATAAACCCTGTCAACCCTGGCGCCCCTAGCCCAGAAATCGAGAGAATAATAAAACTTCCTCCTACCTTCCCGTGCTTGAAGAAGGGGATGATCATCCACAAGGCTCCTTTACCAGTAGCTTCCCAACAACCTCGTCCCAAGAAATCCACACTACTGCACTGAGCTCCTACCACAGATTCCAAGGGCAAAGGACCAAGACCAAGAGGGGTGGTCCAGCCCAGCCTCCTCTGGGCTCTGACAGGCGCAGACGGGCCCGCCCTTGGCCTGGGATTTGCCCGGGCGTGTCCCACGCTGCAGGAGGCAACCGGCACGCGTGTAGCGGGCATGCTGCCTGGCTCCTCCTCCTCCTTCCCACCGGCGTTTCTGGGGCACCGAGCCCCTCAAGTGTAGTGGGTAGTCCAACTGATGCCAATAGGAATGTGTCCCATGCCGCGGGAAGTAACCAGCGCTTTTCAGTGCGTGCGGCGCGGGCGTGCTGCCTGGCTCCTCCTTCCCACCAGCATTTCTGGGACACTGAGTCCCTCAAGTGCAGTGGGTAGTCCAGCTGATGCCAACCAGTCCTTTTGTCAAGATTCTGGACGAGTTATCCATGTGTGGAGATAGGATGTTTTTATTAAGGAAGACAAGTTTGTTCCTCCGTTTGGTTTGAGGAGGAAATTTTTGCATGGCCCATGAGGGTCACCTGGGCCAAACTTTAACCCAACGCCGTCTCAAAGCACATTTTTGGTGGCCAGGGTTGGACGACCAAGTTGTGTCGTGGGTCGAGAAATGTTCCGTTTGCAAAGAAGGAGAGAAAAGTTTTAAAGTGGGGTCTACTAAATCCAGTGGGTATAGTGAAAGCCCAGATAAGCAATGGCATAGTATCTGCCTTGATTTTATTGGTCCCATGCACAAACTATCTTCTAGTGACCGCTTTGCTGTAGTGGTGGTGGATGTTTTTTCGAAGTGGTTGAGTGTGAAATTCTTGAAAGAAATCACTATTCAAGCTACCATCAAGTCTTTGGGCAGTTTGTTTCAAGAAGAGGGCATTCCATCGGTCCTCATCACGGACAATGGCACACAATTGGTTTCTGCGGAAATGCAAGAATTTTTGAAAGGTTGTGGGATCTTACACCACCGTACCACACTGTACAACCCACAGAGAAATGGCCTTTGCGAGAGGGTTAACAGATTGGTTAAAGGGGTGATACAGATGGCGTGTGCCACTGGTTTGGGAGTGCGCAAGTTAGTGGATGATATGGTTTGGGCGTACTGCACCACTGGCCATCCCCCTGATCTTAAATCTCCATTTGAACTTATGCGAGGTAGTCCTGCTGGATCCAAATTAGTTCCAGCGTGGATGAAGCTATGGGTGGAGAAAGGTGGCGTTAGTGATGATTCTTGCAAAATGGGAGAACATTTGGTTTCCCATAATCGTCCCCAACACATTTGCGTAGGAGATTTAGTTAAAGTAAAATCAGGGAGAGTAGGAAAAGGTCTCTTCAAATTTTTGGGACCATTTAAAGTCAGGAACATGTTCAGATATGGAGTGGGGTTGGACAATGGTCAAAGGTGGAATTTTAGACATGTAGCGTTGTACCAGAAACGATGCGCTTGGAGAAGTAATGTTGTCTGGAAATGATGGTTGTCTGTTCGGGAATGATGGCTTTGTATTGGCCAATGACGTGGGTGATGCAGGTGTCACGACCAGCGCGGAGATTGGTCAAGGGGAGAGGGGATGTGTCAAGCAACTCTGCGTCGGCATGCTCCACCATGTTTCAGGGGGGTGATGTTATCAGGAGGGTGATAGAACCCGCAGGGCTCCTGTTTATCTTAAGGACTTTGTGCTGTAACCTTTTACTCATGTAAATCCTTTTTGTTGTGTTTTTTTGTTTTTTGTTCGCATTCCTGTTTTATTTTTGTTTGTGTAGAAAGGGAAAAGATGTGTTGTAAATCTAGTCCTGTGTCTTTTTTGTCTATGCTTGGTGGAACCTTGCCTCTCGAGGTTCTGTGTGTTGGTTTGAACGGCAATGTTCCTTGTTGGTCAATCCCGCAGTCCTCAATGTAATATGTTTTGTCAGTGCCTCGGGTTGGACAGGGACACCCATCTTAGTCCCCTGGGGGATGGGGTCCTTGGTGCCGGCAATGGCTGGGAGGGGGGACCGCATCCCCCCTCCTTTAAATTAATTTTGGCATGGGAATGCGGTCCCCAGGGCCAATATTGGCTCTGGAGGGGGTGGGGGGCTGCACCCCCCCTCCACTTTCAGTTAATTTGTACCCCAGGGAATGGGGTCTCTGGGGCCAGTATTGGCTCTGGGAGGGGCTGCACATCCACTTCCCCAATATTTAAGAAAAATAAAACAAATTACCGGCCCCCACCAACCCCCAGAAAGGGCGCTGGCAGGGGAGCCGGTGGGGTCGCAGTGGCCCTGGGGATCCCACCACAGCCCCCAACATAAAAGGTAGTGGGTGTCCCAGGTAGGCCCTGACACCCACAATAATATTAAAAATAAAACAGGGGAAAAATGTATAACAAACGAGTGGCAAGAGCCGCTCATTTATTAGGGGCACCTCAAGTAACTATAACACAAACTCAGCTAGAAAGACAGACATTTGAGAAAATCAGTTTTAGAGTGTCAGTGGAGTTGCAGAGTGCTCCATATATATAGTTGCAAAGAATCCAACACCAGCAACTTGGTGCGCGCAACAGGCGTTAGATCCCATTTACCACCGTTAAATGCACTTCTCGTGATGTGTAAAAGAAACACTGACACTCCAGGAATATCAAAACACCTTTGTATAGTCCAGATGACATGTTTTTGCACTGCTGCCTTTGGCAAATCCAAACGCCCATCCACCATAGAAACGATTTAAAACCCATTCTATAACTAGTGGAAACAGACTCCTGCCAATCCCCCATTATTGGTCTTTTTTCTTTCTCTCAATCCTGGAATGATGCAATAAATTGAATATAATTTAAGTAGTCCTAATATGATGTACACGTTGTTAGTCTCAGGACTGTTCCCCGTGTTATTTACAACTATTCATGCTGTAAGTATGGTTCAAGCAGTCAATAATGCATATGTCCACCTGATAGACTCTTCCTGTGATAACTGACTCACAACTTCATCGTTTATCATGCTACATATTACTCGACCTGTCCATTGATGTGTGTTATCAAGGTTGTATATTAAAAGTAGTCTAATGAGCATATTTAGTTCATATATCACATAGAGTTATTTTATCCTAGAACACATTGAACTTACATCTGCTTATCTAAAAACAGCTATTAAAGGACTCCTCTATGACTACCCCAATAAGCAAACCAAACAGAACACCATATTTCTATTATGTCAGACTCATGACCCAGTGAGCTCGCTATTCATACTGATACAGTTTATTCATGTCTGCCAGCAGAAAAGTTAAGGACTGCCTGACCCTAATGGAGACGGGGCGGATCAAGGGTTTGGCGGGCAGGGTATGCTTGTGACGGAGTACCCTGTTTGTCAAACTCTAAATTGGGGCCTTAGTTCGGGAAGAAGATAAAAGAAACTGAACATTCTTTGAACTTTGAAACAATAGATTTATGTCTGAGTCTTGAGTCATGACTCATGAGGTTTGCCTGCCAGCAAACTGAAAACGGGCAATAATTTGTAGGGGCATGGAGCACCCCCTCCCCATACCCAGACATTGGCTAGTGCTTCCCCACTAAATCAGCTTAAAATAATCTTTCTGCCCCCCGCCCCTGGGCTGTGATTGGTGGATGTATCACCAATCTGCCCCCTCTGGAGGGGGGGGGGAGGGGGAGAGGGGAATCAGCAAGCCCACTAGACTCTAGGGAAAGCATTTTCTTTTTTAACAGGTGTGACGGAGGCCCACCCTCGCATCGGGCTGTGCCCCCATTCCAAAAGGCTACAACAGATTACGCTCAAGAAAGCCCATTAGACACTGGAGATTAATTAAGAAAAAAGAGTGGGGCATTAGGCCTGATCCCCACTCCTAAAGGCCCACTGGGGGAAGATTGGAGGGCTGACTCACAATCTGCCCCCGGGTGGAGGGAGCTGAAGGGGTTGAGGGGAGGGACAGAGAACTATTGAAGTAGTGGGGTCCGGCCCATCTTGATATCAGGAAGCACCCTCAAACCCCCAACAGTGTTTCTGCCCCCTGGAGTGTAGAGAATTCCCATGACAAGCAAGAGGAAATGTTGATTATTTTGAGTCATAGTTTTGACATATCAGCTGACTGAGTAAATCCCAATGTCCTCTCTCTTGCTGTGGTAAATGGTCACATCAGCCAGCAACCAGAGCCCCCACAAATCTTCAGCATTTCTGAGACCTAGAGACTGAGGCGAATCCAGGATGGTGGGGCTTGCTTGAATCCCACTATGTTTTCTTATCCAGAATGTTCCCCTGCAAAAGTCGAACTATGGTTAAAATCCAACATTTTCCTCACATATCTATTTCGTTGGTTGGAATATGGGAATACAGAATAGCAGAACTTTTGTAATTATCAATTGAATTTTGTTCCTTTTTGGCTTCCAAATGTAAGCCAGAGTGCAAGAAAGAATACATTTTGCAAAGGGCCCCATGCATCATCCGAAAATCGGGTCGCAAACGGGCAGATTCGCAGAATCTGCCCCTTTGCGACCTGTATTTTGCATTTGGGATGCATCATCCCAAATGCAAAATCGCAATTTAAGGAATCGCACAATTGCGATTACTTAATGCGATTGCATTTAAGGAATCGCAAATTGCTATTCCTTATATGCAATGCACTAAACTGAAAAACATAGCGATTTCGCTAATAGGGAGTCGCAAATTACCATCAATCTGAACTTGATGGTAATTTGCAAAAACTTGAAAAATGCACAAAAGTGCATTTTTCAAAGTGCCATGTGGCGCACACATATGCCCTTACGGCATATGTGTGTGCCACATGAGCCCAGATGCCAAATTTGGGGGTGCAGCAGGGTGGTATTACCCTGAACACTAGGCAGGTGGCTATGCATGTGTCACACACATGATGTACATACTTCTGAGGCTCCTACCTTGGTCTCTGCAGCAGCATGGGTATGTGGCACATACCCCAGACATGTGGTGAGTCAGAGCAGCAATTGGAACACATATTAAAGCCATACCCAGAGTACATGTCAGATCACAGGCATTGTGAGCAATTGTACCACCCATGCAGCCCACCACAAAGTTCCTGTAACTGATGCTGTCCCCAACTTGAACCACAGGTAACTGCAAGTACACAGTACCCAAGTGACCTAAGTCACAGACTGTAAGGGCCACACCTGTGTATCAGATGAGGAGGGGGCATGACACAAGTGAGGGACATGAGTCCAGGACGACATGACAGTTGTGGAAGTGGAACCAGGCTAAAGGAGTGCATAGAGCATGTCAGTCATAGTACACAGTTGAGGCTAGCACTTACCCCCTCCTTGCTGCTGTCTGGCCTTCAGCTGCCCATCCAGGTCAGGGAAGACCACCGCCAGGATCCGGAGCATGTGGGGGTCAGGGTCCGGTGTCCGCCCCTCCTGTGAGGAGGCGACAGCTTCAGCTGGACCCTTGCGATCCTCCGGGTCCAGCCCCGAAGGTCCTGCCACCTCTTCTGGCAGTTGCGGATCCTACGCCTGTAGACCCCCACAGATCGTACTGCCCGGACGATGGTCAGCCAGATCTCCTGCTTCTGGTGGGCATCAACCTGTGAGGATGACAAAGTGAAAAGGCCATTACTACACATGCAACATTTCCGTGCATCACACAGTTGGATATACATGTCTCAATCACAGGGGCATATGATCTACACAGGTAGTGCAACTACGGCTATGAACAGTTTGCCAGCAGTTACTAAATGGTATCATTGCCTGGGAAGTCAAACCTTGTTGGAATGCACTGTTACTGCACTATACCTGTTCAGTGCATGTGACTACACACTTTGGGGGTGACAACTACTCAGTGAGCATGCTAGCCACTGGTGTACACACTGTACATCTTGCTAGTCAGACAACATGCACAATTAGTAAGGCAGTGGACAGCACACTCACCTGCTCCCCTGGTTTCCCATACAGCTTGCTGTACTGTGGAAGGAGGCTGTCCAGCAGGGCCTGGTTCTCCTCAGTGCTGAAGGCTGGGGCTCTATCCACAGTACGTGCCATTGCAGTAGCCAGAGGATGCAGAGACAGCAGCAGTGGTGGTGGCAGATGTCGTCCTGGAGCATGTAGTGCAGGCAAGTGAGCTCTCAGGGGAACAGCCAGCATTATATGTGTGCTGCAGAGGCAGATACTGTCCCATGTTTCCAAAGTGATAGGTCCAAGTTGTTTGCATCTTCTGAATCTGGCCAATCCATGGAATTGCACCACTTATACACGCCCACAGCATCCTTCAAAAGTTCAACTTCATGACACCCATGAATTTGCAACATTGTTGTGGGTGGCCAACTGAATTCACTGCATCCGACTCGTTAAAGCTTCGAAAACGCGTCCGTTACTATGTCAGGCCATAGCCAATGCGTGCGCACCGATCGGACCATTGCTGTACGACGCGTATTTCGAAAAACAACACGCATCCGTTCACATCATATGCAATGGCCAATGCGTGCGCACCGATCGGTCCATTGCTGTACAACGTGTATTTCGGATGCCAACACGCATCCGTCCACATCATATGCAATGGCCAATGCGTGCGCACCGATCGGTCCATTGCTGTACAACGCGTATTTCGAAAAACAACACGCATCCGTTCACATCATATGCAATGGCCAATTCGCGCGCACCGATCGGTCCATTGCTGTACAACGCGTATTTCGGATGACAACACACATCCGTCCACATCACATGCAATGGCCAATGCGTGCACACCGATCGGTCCATTGCTGTACAACGCGTATTTCGGATGACAACACGCATCCGTCCACATCATATGCAATGGCCAATGCGTGCACACGGATCGGTCCATTGCTGTACGACTACGATCCCTGTACAAGTCACTCGCATATGTCACCATGGTTGTCACTGGTGAACGTATGCCAGCCACATTTACTTGCCAGGGACTCAGGGGCACACCTACAACACCACAGCCTGTCCACACTGTATCCTAAGGCATGTAAGGCTGCATTACCTGTGTGTGTATGGGGGTCAACATGTGGTTTTTTGGTGGCACTTGGGGGCAGCCACTCCCAGGCTGTGCACGTGTTCATGGGGACAGAATCCTTTGTGTGTTGTGCACATGACCACTGTGATGTGCAACTGTTCAGTTCAGAGCATGTGGCATGGTCACATTTCCAGGTTGTGTATGTGTATGTCATGTCACATACACCCTGAGTCCCATGTGGGAAGGTATGTACGTCACAGGGTGACCCATTGCCACAATAGTGATGGCCCTCCACTGTCTGTGTGCATGTTGTGTTTCCGATGTCTCTGATTCCATTTGCACAATGGGAGACAGACTCCACATCCACGTTGTTTGTGCATGGACTTTGATGTTGTGCGTGTGTGTGTCACAGACGTCCATGTCTGTCCTGCAGAGGCAACAGGGGCCACTACCTGTGGGAGTCATGGTTGTTTTGCTGACGTGTACATGATACGCCATGTCATGCCAGTGTCCATGTGGCAATACAGGGTCCCTGGGAATCTACCTGTCAATGAGCTGAGATGCCTGTGGCACATCTGTACTCACATGTCACTGTGGTGTGTGTTTGGAACGTGACAGCAGTACATGGGTACTGTGACACAGCCTAATGATTTCCCATAGCACAACCTGGAACTTGTTGTCAACACATGTTGAACTGTGATGTTAGATGTTGGCCATGTAGGTGCCATATATGTCCATACAGAACGGCACACACATCAGGTACTTGTGTCTCGTAATGATGTATCATGTGATATTGAGTATGGTCAATGCCACATATGTGGGGTGACTGACAATCTTTCTTTCTTCACCTATGCACTGCAGGGCACCAGCTGTCCATAGACCATTCCCTGACCTTGCAACCATGGTTGAACGTGACTGCATCCGACGGTACCGCTTCAACAGGGCGCTGATTGAGGAATTGGCGGTGCGGTTGGCCCCACATTTGCAACCTGGCCGGCCATACCCTACAGCGCTGACCCCCAAGGTGAAGGTGATGGCAGCCCTACACTTCTTTGCCACCGGTACCTTTCAACACACTGTGGCGTCTGCTGGTGGGATGTCACAGACCATGTTCAGCCGTGTGCTATGCGATATTTTGGAGGCAATGTTGAGATACCTGAACCAGTACATCTATTTCCCTAAACGTCAACAACTCACTGACGTCAAGAGTGACTTCTATGCCCTGGGGTGGATGCCACATGTCATTGGCTCCATTGATGGGACACATGTGGCTTTGGTACCACCACAGGCACATGAGCAGGCATACAGGAACAGGAAACATTACCATTCGATCAATGCACTGGTGGTATGTCTTGCAGATATGAGCATCTCACATGTGTGTGCCCGTTTCCCCGGTTCTGCACACGATGCCTACGTGATGAGGAGTAGTCGCATCCCGAAGATGATGTCACAGATGCAGAACCAGCGTGCCTGGCTTGTCGGTGTGTACTGACTTTGTACCATTGTGTGTGTTCTGAAATGTTGTATTCCACCCTCTTTTCCAACTCAGCTAATGTGCAATTGTCTGTATGTAGGTGACTCCGGATACCCCAACATGCCGTGGTTGCTGACACCCCTCAGGAACCCTGTGACACCAGCCCAGATGCACTACAATGAGGCACATGGTCGGACCAGGAGAGTGATCGAGCGGACATTTGGTCTCCTGAAGAGCCGTTTTCGCTGCCTAGACAAGACAGGAGGGGCCCTCCCATATGCCCCAGCAAAGGTGTGCAAGATTGTCATCGTCTGCTGCATGCTACACAACCTGGCAGTGCGGAAGGAGTTGCCTCTCATCCTGGATGACGATGACCAACATCCGCCACCTGTGGAGGATCCTGGCCTGGGCCACGATGCCAGTGATGATGAGGGTGATGTCCGCACACAGCTCATCACCAACTTCTTCAGCTGAATGTGAGTATCCAGAGATGTCATGTCAATGATGTGAGTTTGCATGATATGTGTTGGTGGTGCTCTGGTGCTGTTTGAGTGTGGCCATGTGCTACTTGACTGAATGCGTGCAGCGATGTGTCCTTACAGGTAGTCTGTACTCCCCAACAGTGTTGACATGCTAACTTGGTTTTGTGTAGGTATCTTGTGACATGTATTGGGCATGAGTATTGCAGTTCTGTCCTGTTCTTCAGTGCTTTTGACTGTGTGTCATGTCTGTCCTTCACAGGGTACTTTCAGAGTTGTTTGGTCAACTCGGATCCCCCGACACCATGATTCAGCTTTCAGGGTGGAAGCAGTCGTTTCCCTACAGGTGATGTGCCACACACCCCTCGACTTTATTTCTTCTACACTTGTTGACTGTGTGGCCACTGCCAAGTGGTATTACCTTGCATTTGTAGTGGAAACAACATGTTGCAAATGTGTAATAAACCTGTGCTTCACTTTGGGATGTGCGTTGTCTGTGGTCACACATCTGACTGACATTTGCTTACTGCACCTGTGGGCTAGTTAACACAGACTCTGAATAGGTGTGGTGTCTGTGCATTCCACTGTATTTCCTGGCAACATCAGTGTAGGCGATGAGTCAGATGGCCCTGGTGTCTATGTGTTGTGTAGCCCTAGTGGTGTGTCTCCCTCATATGTGTCACGTCACCATGACTCACATGACGGTGTTGAACTTGCTGTAGCAGTTAGCATGCACAGTGTCATTTAGCAGATCATCATCTCCATGACAAAAACAACGTTGGAATCACAACAGAGGCAAGTATGGTGTATTAGTGAGTTTATTTACATACATGTGTGAGGATAGTGCACAGGATGGTGGGTGCTGTACATTGGGATTGGAATCCAAAGTTCCCAGATGAGTTGGAAGTGTTGGTAGCAGAAATGTCCTGAGTAAAGTCCACAGTCATCTGATACATTAGTCCAACTTAAACTCCCCATGTCATGTGGGAGATTTGGGTTGCATTCGACAGGGTGAACAGTTTGCACACAAAGGAGAATTTCCAGAATAGGGGTTGGGTTCCTGGGGGATGTACATGGCCATCGGCCTCTCAGTTGTCCTTCCTCGGACGACCCCTCTTCTTTCTGGGGGACCCTCACGTGCAGGCCGCTGCGGTGCAGAGGACTCTCCACCAGAGTCATCCTCCCTCCCTGTGGCAGTTGCAGTTGTTGCGGCACCAGATGTTGTGGGCACACAGGGAGGTGTGGACATGTTGGTGCTAATCTGGCAGAGGCATATCAATATGTTGCTCTGCACCGCTGTCAGTTCTTCCAATGTGTCCCACTTGGACTCCATGCCAGACATGTGTGTCTCCACACGGGACATGTGTGTCTCCACACGGGACATGTGGGAGTCCAAGCGGGCATGATGGGCAGCCTGCTGCTGTTGAATGTCCTTGAGGATCCCCACTACCTGGCTGACCTCTCCGGTGCTATTCTGGTATGCATCAGCAATGCGTGCCAGTTGTGGGTCATCATGCAGTCCAGACCCCTCTGCAAACAGTGACCTCTGCCTACCACCCCTCCCACCACCCCTGGCAACACGTGCGGGACCTGCGGTGGCACGCACAGGTGACCCTAGGCCCCCTTGGGGGTTGGTACTGGGGTTGTTGTCTGTTGCTTCACAGTGGGCTGGGGTCCCTGTGCTGTTGTCATTCAGTGTCCTTGGTCTGTCCGTGTCGGCGGGGGTGGTCTGTGTGTTGGCAGATGTTGGAGGAATGGGTGCAGGGGGTGCAGATGGTGGTCCTGCTGGTGCTGCATGATGACTCACACCGGAGGTGCCAGGTTGGTCTTCGCCATCCGATGAGGACAGAGGCTGTTCCACACCAGAGAGCTCAGGGGCCACCGGACCCTGGGACAGGGACTCCTCCTCATCTGCTGCTGTGTCCCCATCATCACCTGTTTTTGGAAGAGACACACAATGTATGTTATGTTTCTGCAGGCATCAATGGTTCAAACACATGACAGTTGTGACTGTACCTCTGGATGCGGCCCTGTACATTGCATTGTCCTAAGTTGTCACAGTCAGAGGTTGATATTGGTGTGGCTCATTGTCCTGCCAACCTGATGCATTTCAATGTGGATGTTGAGGTGTGTGCATGACCAGCATTGGTGGTATTTGGTTGACATCCGGACTTCCTTCTCCCCCAGCCCAGTTATCCCACCATGAAGCATGCCACCCTTGCAGTGGGTGCAGGTTAACTCTCAGGATGTCAGTCAGTGTTGTCCTGCTGTTGGTTGGTGCCCAGTTCCCAGCAGGGCCGGGTACTCCCACAACAGAGCACCATTGTCAGACATCTTAGAAGTGGCTTTTCACTCCCTGTGAGGTGTGCATGCTTCAGTGTGAGCTTGCTGGGCCATGTGGGTGGGGGATGTTGAGCTGTGACTACCACTCCCATCATGCTATTGCCTACACCACCCTTCCCAGCATGCCCATACTTCCTTCCTTTTGACTCTGCTTCCCTGTGGGGTAGTGTGCCTGTGCTGACAGGATGGCTGACAGTGTTGTCCTGGCGTTTGTTTGGCTACAAGTCACAAAAGTGTCCCTGTGCTTCACACAGCATAACCCAGTGTGGCTGTTCTTTGTGGGATATTTAATTAGAGTGTGAGGCATTGCATTTTCACAGGTGAGTTGTGTGGAGTTTGTGTTAAGGGGGTGTGTGAGAAAAGCTGCTTGTGACTATGGTCAGAGCTGTCAGTCCTCCTTCCCACCCAGCCAGATATCCCACCATGGAACGTGCTTCCATTGCAGGGAGTGCAAGTTGGCTTTCAGGATGTCAGTCAGTGTTGTCCTGCTGTTGGTTGTTGCACAGTTCTCAGCAGGGCCTTGTGCTCCCCACAGCAGTACCCAGTGTCAGCCATCTTGTCAGTTCTTTTCCACTCCCTGTGATGTGAGCATGGTTCAGAGTGATGTTGATGGGCCAATTGTGAGGGTGACCAATATCTGTGACTACCACTCCCATCATGCTATTGCCTACACCCCCTTCCCAGCATGCCCATACTTCCTTCCTTTTGAGTCGACTTCACTGTGTGTGAGTGTGACAGCAATGGCAAGATGGCTGACAGTGTGGTCCTGTTGTTTGTTGGTGCACAGTTCCCAGCAGGGCCTTGTGCTCCCACAGCAGTACCCAGTGTCAGCCATCTTGTCATTTCTTTTCCACTCCCTGTGATGTGAGCATGGTTCAGAGTGGTGTTGATGGGCCAATTGTGAGGGTGACCAATAGCTGTGACTACAACTCCCATCATGCTATTGCCTACACCCCCCTTCCCAGCATGCCCATACTTCCTTCCTTTTGAGTGGACTTCACTGTGTGTGAGTGTGACAGCAATGGCAAGATGGCTGACAGTGTGGTCCTGTTGTTTGTTGGTGCACAGTTCCCAGCAGGGCCTTGTGCTCCCCAGAGCTGAGGCCAGTGTCAGACATCTTTGAAGTGGCTTTTCACTCCCTGTGAGGTGTGCATGCTTCAGTGTGAGCTTGCTGGGCCATATGGGTGGGGGATGTTGAGCTGTGACTATCACTCCCATCATGCTATTGCCTACACCCCCCTTACCAGCATGCCCATACTTCCTTCCTTTTGACTCTGCTTCCCTGTGGGGTAGTGTGCCTGTGCTGACAGGATGGCTGACAGTGTTGTCCTGGCGTTTGTTTGGCTACAAGTCACAAAAGTGTCCCTGTGCTTCACACAGCATAACCCAGTGTGGTTGTTCTTTGTGGGATATTTAATTAGAGTGTGAGGCATTGCATTCTCCCAGGTGAGTTGTGTGGAGTTTGTGTTAAGGGGGTGTGTGAGAAAAGCTGCTGGTAACTATGGTCAGAGCTGTCAGTCCTCCTTCCCACCCAGCCAGATATCCCACCATGGAACGTGCTTCCATTGCAGGGAGTGCAAGTTGGCTTTCAGGATGTCAGTCAGTGGTGTCTTGCTGTTGGTTGTTGCACAGTTCCCAGCAGGGCCTTGTGCTCCCCACAGCAGTACCCAGTGTCAGCCATCTTGTCAGTTTTTTTCCACTCCCTGTGATGTGAGCATGGTTCAGAGTGGTGTTGATGGGCCAATTGTGAGGGTGACCAATATCTGTGACTACAACTCCCATCATGCTATTGCCTACACTCACTTCACCAGCATACACAGAATTCCTTCCTTTCAGTGAGCTTCCCTGTGAGGTGGTGCTCTAGTGGTGGCAAAATATCTAACTGTGTTTGTTGGTTAGATTTGTGCCACTGCCTTGCTCTATTTGTTGTTAGGTTTGTACTAGTCATGACACAGTTACATATCACTATGAGATGGCATGTATTGTGTTTATCTGACTAACATACACATCTTGGGATGATTATCTTTTGGTTGCTGTGGATTTGCTAAGGGTGCATGGTTTGACTATCCCCTTGACAGTGATGTGTGTGTATTGTCACACAATATTGTGTATATTGGTTGTGTACTCACCACGCTCTGGGATGTTTGATAGTCCATATACGCTCACTGGTGGTAGGATGGCCTGCACCTTCTCCTCCCAGGGCCTGAGGTATACTGGTTTGGCAGGAGGGCCACTGCCGGTGCGATTACTCAAGGCGTAATCCTTCTTGAGTAGGTCCTTGACCCTCCTGCGCACATCATATCACCTGTTCTGGATGTCTTCCTTTGTGCGCAAACATGGTGATTGTGCGTTCACCCTGTCGACGATCCTCTCCCACATCTTGGTTTTCTGCGACATGGGGGTCTGTTGGACCAATGTACCAAACAACTGTGGCTCTACCCTGAGGATCTCATCTACCAGGACTTCCAATTCACTGTCTAGGAACTTTGGATTCTTCTTTGGGGGCATGGTGATGGGTGGTGGTGGGGATTGATGTGTGTGTGAGTGTGCAAGTGAGGGTGGGTGAGTGTAGGTTTTGCTGGGTGTATGTGAGGGTGCTATTTGGGAGGTGCTAATGGTGTGTGGCTTGTGTGATGGATGAGTTGTGAGTGTGTCTGTGGTTGCTGTCTGATGGTGTTCTGTGCTGGCAGGTCAGTTGAATTTGCAAAGGATCATGGTAGGGATTTGTGGCCTTTATATGGGTGGAGTTGGGGGTGTGTCCTTGTTCCATGGTTTTTTTCCCCTGTATTTATTGACTTTGTCATTGCTTGTTTGGCCCTTTTTTTTGTATTTTTTCCGTTGTGTTTTTTAGGCATGTAGGAGACGTTCTTCTGACCGAGTAGGACGCTGCAGTTGGCTCGTGCGGGCTTCTCCGAGTCTTTCAAGCTGTGTTCCATGTGCGGCGTACGCGTCGGTCGCGGAGTATTGGGTTGCTTCGGCTCGGTTTTGTATGCGTGTCGGTCGTACGGCTTGGGCTCGTGCGACTCGGTCTGGTTTTACACGCATTGCATCGTACTGCGCGGGTCGGAGTTCGCGGGTACGTTTCTGTCGGGTTCATTCCTGGTGCGTGTCGGTCAGTTCGATTTGCGTAGTTTCCCGGCCGGATAGCTGGTTTCCGTGCGGTTCGGTCGTTCGGCTTGTGTTCCGTACGAGTCGGTCGTAATTCACATGTATTGCATCGTACTACGCGGATCGGGCAGCGCCGGTACGTGTCGGTCGGACTACATTCCCGTACCGAGTCGGTCGGTATATTTTCCGGCCCGAATCGGAATCGGCCCCTTAATGTCAGTTGCCTTATTTACTATGGGCACTGACTGCTAGAGTGTGCTGACATCTCCCCAACTTCCTACCAAGGCCACGAAAAGTTTAACAATCCTTAGAACCGGAACATGACAGATATGACTCGGCTTGCAATGACTGAGCAAGGATTTATTTGCGAGCACTGAGAAGCACACATCTCCAGTGTTTCTGTTGGACATAGTAAATGTGATTTAGCAGTAGAGTACATTCCATTTGAATTACTTTCTTTTTAGTACAGTCTTCCTCTTGGACTGTTTTTTCATGAGCAATCATCAGAACAGAGATATTGCCTATTTCATTTGCAGATCACAAGCCTGCCCTTGGCTGCCCTTAGGTTGGACTGGGACTTGTGATCTAGGATACATTGGTCTTGCTATGAGACACTTTAATGATCATCCTTTGAAACAAATGAGGTGTAGGTGGGCTGTTTCTACTACTACTAGATTTTTTTCTGCCTGAATTCCCACATCCAGGATCATTATTACTTTATGTGAAATAAGAAAAAAGCAGAGATCTTAGAAGAAATTGCTACATCTTTTGATTAGCTTTAGGATTAGTGACTGAGCAGCTCCAATTCCAAATGCTAATTAACAATAGAATGGCATTAAACACAATTAGAGGAAGCACTCTGCAAAAGAATGATTAACGGTCCATTGTAAATGAATAGTTGTTCATTATTGTGAGAAGCTGGCCTGGTATATGATGTCCACTAATATAAGTGGGCACCTTGCACCAGTCCAGACAACCCTTATGGTGATTTAAGAGGTCTTAGACAACCTTAGAAAGCTCTCTACGTGGTAGCTGTGGAGAGCAGCCTTAAGGCTTAGTCCAGAAGGAGTGTAAAGCAGCTTGTTTTACCAGAATGCAATCTTATAGTATAGATTAAGTGAAAAAGAACCACACCAAGTATTTATAAAAATATGTATTTATTATATAATACTCTCTAGTACGTTTCAATATCTCCAACACGGAGATAAACAAAATGCACAGAATACTTCAGCAAAGAAACACAGTAAATAGCACGAAATCCACAGTCGCGCCAGGGGGGACCAAACCATATACTAAGAAAGTTGTAAAAGAACCACAACTCGAGTCAAGACAGTGTCGAGAGGACGTAGAAGTGCTGGGACCCCAAGGAACCACCCAAGGTGAGTAGATAGGGACCCCATGGAGAGCGTGTGCAGTGTGGAAACACGACCGCATGCTCCGTACAACTCTATGTGCAAGTCGCAATTAGATTTTTAAAGATTAAGGACCCTTCCCAGTGGACCCTGAAGAAACCCTGGTGTAGACAGAAGGTTGGAGAGCCAACTCACCCATGGATACCCTAGTACCCATGTTACCTACACCAGGGAAGCCGGGTGCATACGTGTGAAGTGGTGCCGGAAACCGCCATCGAACCCAATGGAGGACTTCAGGAAAGTGCCGCTGCTGGAAGAGGAGAAAGTGTCAGTGGGAATCCAAATGTGGATTCTTGAAGAGGAGTACCTGAAATCAGAGGGAACAGAGTCTATGCCACTCTGGAATGACCAGGAGACTTGGAAGATGAATGCCCTCCGATGTCGGGTGCTTCAGGGAAGATGACGATGACCTTGACTCTGCAGCTGTGAGGACCAGGCGATGCTGAGGAAGACCAGGACCCAGGTACGAGCTGTCCCACGAAGGATGTCGAGTGCTGAGGGATTGGTGTCCGACGGGAGCACCAACAAGCCTTGGCAAAGGCAAGCCACGCAGGAATCAAAGAAGGAGCAACGTCGGGACCAGCAAGGTCCAGGGGACTCACCAAAGGCAGCGGAGTCAGGGCAGGCCTCGAGCAATCAGGGGAGCCCAAAAGTAACAAGTGTGACCCTCAAGTGGACCCACAGGCCAGAGGCACTGGAGTCGCGAGAGGACCTCAAGCAGCTCACCAAAAGATTCAGGCCACGATGCATACGATGCGGTGTGGCTGAAGATTCTGATCAATGGAGGTGCTCGAGGTTGGGGCTACTTGGAGCCCGAAGATCTTCTTGCAAAGAAGCGAACAAGCCTTTGCAACTGCAAGTTGGATGCGATGCACAGGGGTTCGGTTATTGCAACCCCCACGAGGGATACTGGCCTCAAACTTGGTGAGAGGGCAGGGCAGGCCTCGGGAGCTGTGGAAAACCACCACCTGTGTTGCAGAGCCCACAGAGTCTGGAGGAGCTCATGATCTGCAGACTGGCCGACTTAGTTGCGGTGCCTGCAAATGCAGGGGAGTGACTCCTTCACTCCAAGGGAGATTACTTCAGGTGTCTTTGATGCTTCACAGGCAGTGGAAGGTTCCTGTATAATGCACAGGCAAATAGTAAAGTTTGAGAATTTTCCTTCCCACCCATTCTCTCTTCCATGTGGAGTCCCGCAGGGATCCTCGTTAAGTCCCACCCTTTTTAACATTTATGTCTCCCCATTAGCAGACCTGATAAGAAGTTTTGGATTCTGGCTTACATCCTATGCAGATGACACTCGAATTGTTGTCTCCATAGGAAAAAACGACACCGATACAGGAAGTAGATTTCATGATTTATTTATTTATTTATTTATTTATTTGTGTATTTTGTAAAGCGCGTGAATCACCCCATAAGGGTATCTCAGCGCTAGGACCGCCTAAGAGTACCAAGGTGAACAGATTTAGAACAATGATGTTTTCAGCAGTTTCCTGAAAGCCAGGTAATCTGTGCATTGTCGCAAGCGTAGAGGGAGTTCGTTCCAGTAGAGTGGGGCAAGATGGTAAAAGGCCTTACCACCTTGGCGGGATTTTTTGAAACGCGGGATTTGTATCAGGGCCTTAGCTCCTGAGCGGAGGGGTCTGGAGGGTACATAATTGACAAATTTGTCATTTAGATAACTGGGGCCTAATCTGTTAACGGCTTTGTAAGCCATGCAACATATTTTGAATTTAATCCTTTTTCGTATGGGTAACCAATGTAGTTTCTGAAGTAAGGGGAGGGAGGCAGTTCTAGGGGGAGCATTGGTTACCAGTCGGGCCGCTGTATTCTGGACGACCTGTAGTCTGTTTAGGGCACTTTCATTAGCTGAGATGTACAGTGCGTTGCAGTAATCCAAGCGGTTTAAGATTAGTGCCTGGATCAAGGTCTTCCTGGAAGATAGTGGCAGGAAAGGGAAGACTCTTCTGAGCATGCTAAGGTTATGGAAGCAAGCTCCAATGGTAGAAGAGACGTGGTCTCCCAGTGTAAGTTTCTGGTCCAATCGAACTCCAAGGTTTTTCACCACCTGTTTTGGACAAGGTGCGGGGCCCAGATCCTCTGGCCACCAGCTGGGGGACCATTTCATAGTGGCCTCACCAAACAGCATTATCTCTGATTTAGCAGCGTTTAGTTGGAGAAAATTTGTTTTCATCCATTCTGCTATAGTCTTCATTCCTTCACCAAAGGTGGTTTGAATATTGGCGTTGGATTTGTCGAATGAGAGGAGTAATTGGGTGTCATCCGCATAGGATATGGGGATGAATCCCAGTTTCCTCAACAGTCTTGCCAAGGGAGCCACATAAATGTTGAACAAGGTAGGGCTCAAACATGAGCCCTGTGGCACTCCCTTGGTCACCTTGGTGGTTTTAGAGTGGTAAGGGCCTAAATTAACAGTTTGTGTTCTGTTGAACAGAAAGTTAGACAGCCATTTCAGAGCGTTTCCTGTGATGCCAATGTCACTTAATCTTCTGAGTAAAATTTGGTGGGAGATGGTGTCGAATGCTGCGGAGAGGTCAAGCAGCACCAGAAGCACCGCCTGACCCCTATCCAGCAGCATCCTAATGTTGTCCGTGACTGCTACCAGACTGGATTCCGTGCTATATCTGGGACGGAAACCAGATTGTGAGGAGTCCAGGATATTATTGGATTCAATGAAATTGGAGAGGTGTGTGTTGATTGCATGATGGCTGTCCATGATTGGATGAACAGCAACTGCCTTAAATTAAATGCAGAAAAGACTGAAGTCTTGCTTTTTGGACCACAATCATCCTTTTGGGGTCCGTTAGCTTGGCCAGCTATCATGGGCCCCATCCCCCTTCCAGTGGAAAAGGCTCGAAATTTGGGAGTGATTATTGATAATAAAATCAACTTTTCTGACCATGTAAACAAACTTACTTCTTCTACGTTTAACACTCTCAGAATAATTAAAAAAGTTTTGCCTTTTATACCCGCTAATCTGCAAAAGACATTAGTCACCTCTTTAATCCTGTCTAAAATCGACTACTGCAACAGTTTGCTTCTGACCACTCATAAGTACAATATTAACAAACTTCATGTCTTGCAAAATGCTGCAACTAGAATTTTGCTGAAAATACCCTAATACTGCTCAGTATCGCAAGAGCTAAAAAATCTACATTGGCTCCCCGTTAAACAAAGAATTACCTTTAAGGTACTGTGTCTAGCTTACAAGGCAGTTCATGGTCTTGGTCCGGACTTCCTGAAGCAGAGCTTTAAACAGTATCTCCCTGCCAGAAATCTTCGGTCAGCAAAGGCAAAATTACTAGTAGTGCCTAGATTTAAACAAGTACGATGGGGCGGAAAAAGCATTGTGCTTGAAGCATCTAAAGCATGGAACTTACTTTCTCTCTGTATAAAAACAGCGCCTAGCCTCCTTGCTATTAGGAAAGCTATGAAAACCTGGTTATTCAGGACTTAGCACTTTCTGCAGTCCCTTCTTGACACTCGCAGCCGTAACTGTATAGCGCTTAGATGCCTCAGGGCAGTAATGCGCTCTATAAATCCAGATAACATAACATAATGATGCAGCAGACTGGAAGGGAGACGAAGTCAGGCCCAAACGAAGTCCAGCGAAGTCCAAAGTGCCCAGACGGTAGAAGTGCTGTGGTGTCTGATCTGAATCTTATCCCACGACGAATCTAGGGACCTACACCCAGGTAAGCCCTTAAGTACCCTAGGGAAAGGGTTGGGAAGATTCAGGGGACCCTCCCAGGGGAGGGTCTGGACAGGGGAGAGGTTACTCCCATGTCCTTTGTCCAGTTTCGCGCCAGAGCGGGAGCCAACGGCTCCCAGAACTAGGTTGAACTATACTATGCACAGGGACACTAAGTGTTCCCCTCATGCAGCCTTTCTGGCGCTGGCAAGCGCACCCACCCGGTCCCAATAAACTAAATCCTGTCTGGGAGGTGGTCACACCTCCCTGTGACAGGATGCCTATTGTTCTACCTTCCTCTGCTCGAGCTTGGCTCAGCAGTAGGAGGGCAGAAATGTGTCTCTGGTTGGCAGCAACCATTTTGTGCTGTCCGGGTCTAGAAGACTGGTACCGGGAACACTGAGAGCCTAACGGAGGGCTCTTCCAGTGCTTGGAATCATACCTCCCACACCGTTTACAGTGTGGGGGTATGATTCCAACATGTTTGATACCAAACATGATAGGATTCGTTGCAGCCGTTTTCAAGATGGTCATCGCATGATTACTGGTCCCCCTCTATATAGTATTTGGCTGCTTCACTGACAACCCGGGAGAATGGACTCTGTAGGCTGCAGGGGTGTCCTGCTCATGCAGGGGCACCCTCTCACTTAGAACCAAGCACCCTGCCTTCAGGATTACAAAGGCCAGCTATAGGGTGATTTATAGGTTTTAAGTGCAGTGACCCTTAGATATAGTAAACCTATATCTTAAGTAAGTGGTGCAAGCACCAACTTACACAGGCTGCAATGGCAGGCCTGTAGATCCATTTTGCATGGTCTCCACAATGCATGCTTCAGCCCATGGGAGACCTCTGGGGTACCTATGCCCTGGGTACCTTAGTACTATATACTATGGACTGATGAGGGTACCCTAGTATCCAATCTGTAGTGTACCTAAGTACTCAGCACAACCATTACGGAGAAAGCAGATAGACTGGGGTCCTGATTAGCAGGATCCCAGTCAGACTAGTCAAAATACAGCTTCGCACCAGGCAAAAAGTGGGGGTAACCATAGAAGTAGATCCTACTTTCCTACAATTATATCATAAGGTGTCATGTCCTTTAGGCTAGTCCTGTCATGTATTCCCCTTTTCACAAACATATGTCCCATTCACACGACAATAACGATTCTAAACAGGTGACCTTTTACCTAGTAGCTTGCTCCTGTCTCTTCGACACCAAGCTCTCGGTATTCTATCATAATCCCTGTACCTGACGTACATAAACATGTCCTCAGACACGGTATAATTATTCTGTATAAGGGTCACCACTTTTTTCATCCTTGGCCAACAGCCAGCTGTGCATGATCGCATATGTTTGGAAAAACATTTATGATTGTTTTCAAAACATTTATGATTGTTTTCAAAGCATTTATGATTGTTTTAAAAACATATTGATTCTAGAAGAAACCCTGGAGTGACCACTCTAGTATATGAATATAAGACTCTCATTCCCCCCTACAAATTAGAGGAGAATTCCTTCCAAGCTGAAAGTAAGCCTGAAACGGAGCTCCTGACCTTAGAAGTGCCCATTTGTCACTTAGCCCAGTTTGGCTTCATATTTATTTTCCCTCCCCGCCCTAGTACTCCCTTGTCTGATTTTCTATCCATCAGTGCCCTGAGGAAGGTGACGGCTACCATTTAGCCTAACACCGAAACGCTCGTCGGCACCGTGCAAGACAGAAACCACAGGGTGGTATATACCTGAAAGTACCAACTGGATGTATTCTTACCCATTTACCACTATTACTACATTATTCTGATGTGGTTTCGGTCTTATTTTTAGTATTTTTGTGTGTTATTTGTCTCATTGGATATGTGAGAGTGTGGAATGTATGAGATGGTTTGACTGTTGGAAGTGTATATATATGTTTCTATGTCCATGATTTTACCTAGTTCTATCTTGTGGGGTGGGAGATTCTTATCTCTTTGTTTATGCATTTGATTATTCTGTGTCCTTTGATTTATATGATTATTGTATTTAGTTTAATATGTTCTTTTCATGGCTCCATATCTGATTATGAGAAGTAAAAAAGAATAAAAAATA
Organism: Calotriton arnoldi; assembly: GCA_963921515.1. NCBI lineage: Eukaryota > Metazoa > Chordata > Amphibia > Caudata > Salamandridae > Calotriton > Calotriton arnoldi. Next base: position 2,970,015 of record CAWUFW010000557.1, read on the forward strand.
CTAATAATTATAATAAATATTCTCTGTATGTCATATTTTTTCTGTTTTGATTTTTCAAACAAACAGTTATCTTGATTTCTGTACATTCATTGTTGTCAGGACCTCAGTTATTGTTTCTGTTCTCCCCTGGACAAATTTAATTTCCCCTCTATTGGTTAGAGACGTATTCACGTCCTACTTATATCTTTAGGCAGCTGACACCTTCCTCCCTCTTCCCGTGGGTTGGTCTTTGCTTATATATATATATATGCCAAGGTGTATTGAAGAATGAGTGGGTGTATAAGTGTCTGAATGGATGATTTAGTAGCTGCGTGACTGACTGTATAAGTGAGTGATTAAACGTGGCTTACTGAATGCATGCGTTAGTGACTAATCTGTGTGAATGTCTGTATCAGTCTGTCAGTTGGTGTGTAAGCGGCTGCCTGGGTTGGTGAGTAGCTACATGAGTGTCTATATGGGTTATTGATTGGTTGTCTGAGTATCTGTATGGGTGCCTGAGTGTCTGTGTGGGTGGGTGGGGGGTGTGTGACTGTGCAAAGATGTGTGAGTGGGTGATTCACTGGGTGTATGGGTTCAAGAGTGCATCTGTGCAGGGCTGTATGGGTGGGTGAGTGTGTGTATGGGTGTGTTGGTGAGTGAATGGATGTCTCAGTGGTACATGTTTGAGTAACTACATATGTGAAAGGCAGAATATGTGAGTGTTGGAGTATATAAATGACTATATGTGAGAGTGAGTGATTGTGAGAGTGGTTGTATGGATGAGTGTGTGCTTGTATCAGTGATTGTATAAGAGAGTAAGTATGTGTTAGTATCTGTATGAATAAATGAGGTGGTGTGTGTATAATTGTATAGGTGAGTAAATGGGAGTGTGATTGATTCTTTGCATGACTGACTAGATGTGTGAGTAACTCTATGGATGAGTGGCGGTGTGTGAGTGTCTGTATAGGTGTAAGAGTGCAAATGATAGAGCTGTATTGATGAGTGACTGCATGTATGAGTAACTGTATGGGTGAATGAGTAGATGTGTGTGTAGACCTAGGAATCAGTGAGTGGGTATGTAGTAACTGGTATTAGTGTGTCTATGGTTTCGAAAATGGTAGTCTGTATTTTAGAGTGGGTGTATCAAAGGTTATATTAGGGTGTGAGGAGGTGCATCAGATTATCACGTGGATGATGTCATCAGTGATGTCATCAGTGATGTCACTGACCATGTCATGAGTGATGTAATATGTGACGTCATCAGCAGTGCATTGAAGGGCGCGAGTTATAGTTAGCTCAACTAACTATAACAGCCGAATTTCTCTGGTTTTGTACGAGTGAAATGTCCAACTAACTATAACGTCCCTGAAACCTATGGTTTTTTCAGTGAATCTCAAAGGTTTTTTAAATGCTAATTTCTAACTATAGCGACCCTCTAACCTATGTTTTTTTCAGTGAATTTCAAAGGTTTTTTAAATGCTAATTTCTAACTATAACGAACCTGAAACCTATGGTTTTTTCAGTGAATTTCAAAGGTTTTTTAATTGCTAATTTCTAACTATAACGATCCTGAAACCTATGGTTTTTTCAGTGAATTTCAAAGGTTTTTTAAATGCTAATTTCAAACTATGCCTACATAGGTAGGACATATGCAGAAAGAGGAAGAAAAGTGCAGAAAGAAGCAAGAGATATGCAGAAAGAACTAACAGAGGGGCAGAAAGAGGCCTTGTTGCAAAGTCATCCTGTGCCCCCAACTTTTTGCTGACGGGTACTAGTGGTAACTGAGTCTGACTAACCAGGCCTAGAGCCAGTGCTATGCTAAACGACACTTAGAATACAGTGAAAACACCTACATACACTAGGGTACACTATGGGTTGGGGTACCCCCTGTGATTGGCATGACCTTCCCTGTAAGGCCCTAGTACATAATAGGGCAGGGGGATTAAAACTACCTCTAAGTCAGAGGTGCAGAAAGATGCTTCTTTAGCTAGTAGTCGCGTTTGCAGAATGGTAGAGAAAAGGTGCTGGGCCTCAAGAATTCCGCTGCTTGAGATGTCATCAGTGATGTCATGAGTGATGTCACTGACCATGTCATGAGTGATGTAATATGTGACGTCATCAGCAGTGCATTGCGGGCGCGCGAGTTATAGTTAGCTGAACTAACTATAACGGGGGAATTTCTATGGTTTTGTACGAGTGAAATGTCCAACTAACTATAACGCCCCTGAAACCTATGGTTTTTTCAGTGAATTTCTAAGGTTTTTTAAATGCTAATTTCTAACTATAACGTGCCTGAAACCTATGGTTTTTTCAGTGAATTTCTAAGGTTTTTTAAATGCTAATTTCTAACTATAACGTGCCTGAAACCTATGGTTTTTTCAGTGAATATATATATATTTATTATACTATGTATACATGTGAAAATGTCTCGGTCCCCTGTTTGCCTCGGTGGCACGGAAAAATGGGTGGAACTGACGTCAGCATGCCGACGAGGTTCTCTTATGGCTCCGATGACGTCATACGGTGTCGCGAGCGGAGCCGTGCTATTATGACGTCCTCGTTGACGTGGGAGAGCTAGGAAAGAATTTCCGTGGAATGCTGGTGCAGGGGATATTCACCTAAGTGTTCAGGCTAGTCCTTTGGGAGCAACTGTTTATGTTGCCACTCCAGAAACCGAAACCAGTGATCCGAGGGCAGAGGCCCTGCAGATGGCACACGAGGTGGGGTGCCCAGTCGTGTGCATCGGCGGGGCAGCGAAGTGACAAGCACCACAACCCACAAAAAAGGTAACGAGGGCAGTGAATAACACAGGATCTTCTCTTTGTATCTGGCAGGAACAACAAAGTTAAAATGCCCTAGTACCAAAATGTAGAATTAGTGATACAACGGTCTTCAAGAGGACCTGCGATGCCGCTTCTGCCTCCCGTACCCTGGAGGTGGCACATGGGTCACGCGGTACGGTCATACTGCGGTGGGACGCACACTCGTTGACTTCTCATGGCACTGCTCCACACTTCAGGGAGGACGCTTTCCATTAGCTATGTTTTCTGATGACATGTCGCGCCGGCCCCGTCCAACAACAGAACTCCTTTAGATCCAAACAGACTCTTCCACTCTCTCACCGGAAGTGAAACCAGGCCACGCGGACACTTTCACAATACAACAGCCGGGAATGCACTTTTCAGTAAAAAAAACACATTCCTTCCTCCTAATTAATCAAATAAACGTCTCACTGAAGAACAGGGGCCAGCTTCAATCGGTAAACAGCCGTTACAACGACTTTTTACTTTGCGATACCATTACAACGCATGCATTACCACGCATGCGTTGTACATCACGAAGTCATTACTACGCATTTTTTAGAACGCATGGTCATTTACCACGCATGCCTTTACAACGAATTTTGTTGTAAAGGTATGTATGGTAAATGACCATGCGTTCTAAAAACATGTAGACGATCCATGTCGTTGTAAGGAAACAGAGGCTGTTCCGTTTCCTCACAACGACGTGCACCGCCCCTCAGAGACGACGTGAAGCAGTAACCACGAGGAGAGAGGAACCACGAGGAGTGAGAGGTAAGGGGGATTGGGCATGGGGTGGGGGTTTCTTTTCTAGGGTTTAGGGTAGTGCAGTGGTGTTTGGGTGGTGTAGGGGGTCGTGCTGGGGGTAGTGTTTTAGGGTTTAGGGTAGTGCAGTGGTGTTTGGGTAGTGTAGGGGGTCGTGCTGGGGGTAGTGTTTTAGGGTTTAGGGTAGTGCAGTAGTGTAGGGGGTCGTGCTGGGGGTAGTGTTTTAGGCTTTAGGGTAGTGCAGTGGTGTATGGGTAGTGTAGGGGGTCGTGCTGGGTTAGTGTTTTAGGGTTTAGGGTAGTGCAGTGGTGTTTGAGTAGTGTAGGGTGTCATGCTGTTGGTAGTGTTTTAGGGTTTAGGGTAGTGCAGTGGTGTTTGTGTAGTGTAGGGGGTCATGCTGGGGGTAGTGTTTTATGGTTTAGGGTAGTGCAGTGGTGTTTGGGTAGTGTAGGGGGTCGTGCTGGGGGTAGATTTAGGGTTTAGGGTAGTGCAGTGGTGTTTGGGTAGTGTAGGGAGTCGTGCTGGGGTAGTGTTTTAGGGTTTAGGGTAGTGCAGTGGTGTTTGTGTAGTGTAGGGGGTTGTGCTGGGGGTAGTGTTTTAGGGTTTATGTTAGTGCAGTGGTGTTTGGGTAGTGTAGGGGGTAGTGCTGGGGTAGTGTTTTAGGGTTTAGGGTAGTGCAGTGGTGTTTGTGTAGTGTAGGGGTAGTGCTGGGGTTGTGTTTTAAGGTTTAGGGTAGTGCAGTGGTGTTTGGATAGTGTAGGGGTTCATGCTGGGGGTAGTGTTTTAGGGTTTAGGGTATGGCAGTGGTATTTGGGTAGTGTAGGGGGTCGTGCTGGGGGTCGATTTAGGGTTTATGGTAGTGCAGTGGTGTTTGTGTTGTGAGGGGGTCGTGCTGGGGGTAGTGTTTTAGGGTTTAGAGTAATGCATTGGTGTTTGTATAGAGTAGGGGGGTTTAGGGTAGTGCAGAGGTGTTTGTGTAGTGTTTGGGGTCATGCTGGGGGTTGTGTTTTAGGGTTTAGGGTAGGGCAGTGGTGTTTGTGTAGTGTAGGGGGTAGTGTTTTAGGGTTTAGGGTAGTGCAGTGGTGTTTGTGTAGTGTAGGGGGTCATGCTGTGGGTAGTGTTTTAGGGTAGTGCAGTTGTGTTTGTGTAGTGTACGGGGTCGTGTTTTAGGGTATAGGGTAGTGCAGTGGTGTTTGGGAAGTGTAGGGGTCATGCTGGGGTTAGTGTTTTAGGGTTTAGGGTAGTGCAGTGGTGTTTGGGTAGTGTAGGGGGTCGTGCTGGGGGTAGTGTTTTAGGGTTTAGGGTAGTGCAGTGGTGTTTGTGTAGTGTGGGAGGTCATGCTGGGGGTAGATTTAGGGTTTAGTGTAGTGCAGTGGTGTTTAGGTAGTGAAGGGAGTCGTGCTGGGGGTAGTGTTTTAGGGTTTAGTGTAGTCCAGTGGTGTTTGTGTAGTGTAGGGAGTCGTGCTGGGGTAGTGTTTTAGGGTTTAGGGTAGTGCAGTGGTGTTTGGGTAGTGTAGGGGGTCGTGCTGGGGTAGTGTTTTAGGGTTTAGGGTAGTGCAGTGGTGTTTGTGTAGTATAGGGGGTCATGCTGGGGGTAGTGTTTTAGGGTTTAGGGTAGTGCAGTGGTGTTTGTGTACTGTAGGGGGTCGTGCTGGGTTCTAGTGTTTTAGGGTTTAGGGTAGTGCAGTGGTATTTGTGTAGTGTAGGGGGTAGATTTAGGGTTTAGGGTAGTGCAGTGGTGTTTGGGTAGTGTAGGGGGTCGTGCTGGGGGTAGTGTTTTTGAGTTTAGGGTAGTGCAGTTGTGTTTGGGTAGTGAAGGGGGTTGTGATGGGGGTAGTGTTTTAGGGTTTAGGGTAGTGCAGTGGTGTTTGGGTAGTGTAGGGGTCAACCAACATGAATTTGTCCTTGTGTGATGTAACCAATGCTCATGTAAAGCACTCCAATACCTGACCAGTCTGCACTATATAAAACTGCAAAAAAACAAAAAATAAAAAGTGTTTTGCACACTTCTGTCATTGGGCTATACGTGGGCTACCTCTGGGTGATATTTGTGCTACATTTGGGCTCTTTTTTCTCTGGTGGCCATCTTGGGAGACTTATTTGTTATGAAGTTTCCTAATTTCCTCATTTACTACAGTCTCCTCAGTAGGAAATGCTTTCAGTTTTTTACTTTGATTCCATCAAGAAGGCATTCAGATGTGTCACACATTTGCCATGAATTCAGAATGTTAGCACTCTAGTTGTTCATTAGATCACTGTAGTAAAGCTACTGCTCACCAAGGAGTTAACTGGAAGTCTACTGCTGGTATTGAAAGTGATTGTTTCAGTCTGCATGTCAGGATTTTCTAATGAAATAGAAGAGGATTTGAGATCTCACTTAAAACATGCCCTAAATTTTCTTTTTGCAGCACTAACCATAATTTCTATGGCAAAATGAACCCCCTCATTTTGTTCCTTTTTAAATTAAATGTTTTAAGTGTTACCAGTTTATTCCAATCAAGATGGCTTCAGGTGTGCCATACTTTTGTCATAAGTAAGGCTGTTAGCACTCTAGTTGTTCTTTAGAACACTCTGGGAAGCTGCAGTAGAACACAAAGGAATCAACTGACAGTATCTGCCATTGTTGGATGTACATGTTTTACTGAGAATGTCAGAATTCATTCTCACATGACTGAGAAAGATAATGTGAATTTACAGAAAATATGCTCTCATTTTAGCTTCTGGAGCACCTTCCAAAACTGAATGGGACAAGCATGTGAAAATAGTTTTCTCTCAAACATGATTCATGATATCCCAGCAGAAGGTTTTTCACAGGGTAAAATCACCTTAGAACACACCACGATTCCTGAAATTAGTATGGTACCATCAACAAATGAATTATAATGTAACTAAAGTCTGTTATCACCCTTTATAGTTCTCCTTTTGGTAACCCTCAAAATCTTCGATTCACTACAATGCATTTCAATGGGGTACTATCATTTATATTGGTCCCAAGATGGCTGCCAGCAATTCCAGGATGAAGTGCTGACAGCCAATCAGATCTCACGATGACATGTGTGGTTAGGCTCCGCCCAGATATATATGTGTTTTTACTTTTGATTTTCTCAGCAACTACTGAACGGATTTACACCATTTAACAAAAGGGTTCTTTCTGAACCAAGAACTACCTCTTTGCCAAATTTGGTGTAATTCCGTTCAGCAGTTCGGGCTGTAGCCTTGCATAAAGTTTCCTATGGGAAATTGATTTTTTGACTCTTATTTTTTTAATTTCTCCGCAACTACTGAACGGATTTACACCATTTAACAAAAGGGTTCTTTCTGAACCAAGAACTACCTCTTTGCCAAATTTTGTGTAATTCCGTTCAGCAGTTCGGGCTGTAGCCGTGGCTAAAGTTTCCTATGGGAAAATGAATGGGGAAAACACGTTTTGGGACCCCCTTTTTCTCGGCCCCCGCTTGATGAATCACCCCGAAACTTTCAGGGTAGGAGCGGACCGGAGCGGGCCATAAAGTTTGAAAATTTCGCGAAGATTCGTCAACCGACGCAATAGTTATTTCAAATAGAATGTTGCGGATTTCCTATGGAAAATAGGTCCTAACTATAACTATCTACTGGCGACCGCCAGTAGATATTATATATATATATATATATATATATATATATATATATATATATATATATATATATATATATATATATCCAACAACAGAGAAAACTCATGTGGAGAGATCCGCACAGGTAGGATTCAGTTCCAATGCAGGGGTGCAGCGCACGATGTAGGCACACTCAGCTAAAATCGGCTGCCAAACGCGTTTCGGGCTCCCACCCTTGATCACTGGCAATCAGAACTCGCACACATGAAAGAGCAGTCAACTACTTTATTCTTGATAAGCCCCGCCCCCAGGCCTCCAGGCATTATGTGAGTTGTAGTCCTGCATATCACGCCCCAGTGGGTTTTCATGTGGCGTATCTTTTAAGAACTTCAAACACCCCAGTGGGTTTGCTGCGTTGTCTGCAATCACGATGCACTGCCATTACTGGACCCCCCACGAGGAACACAAACCCTGTCTCGAACACCCAACTGTTTGGTGCTCCATGATCCACCATTCCGCGGCGGGCAATCTCCGTGACCGAGCCAGCCACTTATAAATCCAACAACAGAGAAAACTCATGTGGAGAGAGCCGCACAGGTAAGATTCAATTCCAATGCAGGGGTGCAGCGCACGATGTAGGCACACTCAGCTAAAATCGGCTGCCAAACGCGTTTCGGGCTCCCACCCTTGATCACTGGCAATCAGAACTCGCACACATGAAAGAGCAGTCAACTACTTTATTCTTGATAAGCCCCGCCCCCAGGCCTCCAGGCATTATGTGAGTTGTAGTCCTGCATATCACGCCCCAGTGGGTTTTCATGTGGCGTATCTTTTAAGAACTTCAAACACCCCAGTGGGTTTGCTGCGTTGTCTGCAATCACGATGCACTGCCATTACTGGACCCCCCACGAGGAACACAAACCCTGTCTCGAACACCCAACTGTTTGGTGCTCCATGATCCACCATTCCGCAGCGGGCAATCTCCGTGACCGAGCCAGCCACTTATAAATCCAACAACAGAGAAAACTCATGTGGAAAGAGCCGCACAGGTAAGATTCAATTCCAATGCAGGGGTGCAGCGCACGATGTAGGCACACTCAGCTAAAATCGGCTGCCAAACGCGTTTCGGGCTCCCGCCCTTGATCACTGGCAATCAGAACTCGCACACATGAAAGAGCAGTCAACTACTTTATTCTTGATAAGCCCCGCCCCCAGGCCGCCAGGCATTATGTGAGTTGTAGTCCTGCATATCACTCCCCAGTGGGTTTTCATGTGGCGTATCTTTTAAGAACTTCAAACACCCCAGTGGGTTTGCTGCGTTGTCTGCAATCATGATGCACTGCCATTACTGGACCCCCCACGAGGAACACAAAACCTGTCTCGAACACCCAACTGTTTGGTGCTCCATGATCCGCCATTCCGCGGCGGGCAATCTCCGTGATCGAGCCAGCCACTTATAAATTGAACAACAGAGAAAACTCATGTGAGAGAGCCGCACAGGTAAGATTCAGTTCCAATGCAGGGGTGCAGCGCACGATGTAGGCACACTCAGCTAAAATCGGCTGCCAAACGCGTTTCGGGCTCCCGCCCTTGATCACTGGCAATCAGAACTCGCACACATGAAAGAGCAGTCAACTACTTTATTCTTGATAAGCCCCGCCCCCAGGCCTCCAGGCATTATGTGAGTTGTAGTCCTGCATATCACGCCCCAGTGGGTTTTCATGTGGCGTATCTTTTAAGAACTTCAAACACCCCAGTGGGTTTGCTGCGTTGTCTGCAATCACGATGCACTGCCATTACTGGACCCCCCACGAGGAACACAAAACCTGTCTCGAACACCCAACTGTTTGGTGCTCCATGATCCGCCATTCCGCGGCAGACAACGCGTCAGCGTCAGTGGTCTGGGCGCTTTCCATGGAACATCGGTCGTCTGTGGCTCTCCCCTGTGATCAAAACCTTTGGTGGGAGTACGTTGGTGCTAAAGGGAGAGCCCCCACTGTGTATGTCAGGAAGAGGAACGAGGATGGCAGCTGTGGGAGATAGAGATCTCGTAGCGGGGCGGTTTCATTGACTGCCAGCGCGGGGTCAACATTTCCCGGCAAGAAATGCCTCGCCCAGGAGTCTGATGTCCAGTGGTGACCGGGCACTGCTGACGCCCATGCCAAAGTGTTGAGGCTGATTTGGCATTTCTGCAACTGTTATAGTATCGGTCCCCCTCCACCCTCAGTTGACGTCTGCCTTGCAACACGTTTTTTCACGCTGCTTTTTGCTCAAAGACATTGAGACTTTGGTGCTTGTGATAAAACTGTATATGCGACCCCCAAGTTTTTGTGGATTGCTTTGAGGACCCGTTAATGTGTTTTCAAAGATGTTGACTCTTTATAGTGACATTCGCCAAATTTTGCCGGCACATTCGAGGTTGCCGAGTGGCATTGTGGGAGTGGTAGTCCTGATACGGACATTTATTTATGCTGGGTACGAAATTGAGTATGTTTATCATTGATATAACTGTATATCATTGGTCCAGAAACATGAAATTAGTCATTTCAGCACTATGCCACGTGAGGTTTGAGTCCGTGTTTTATGAAATGCTAATTTGGCTTCAAATAAACTATGCTTGCACCGTGAGTCAACATCGAATTATCGGTGAACTTTACATCATTTCAGCAATGCATTTTCTGTTTTAAGGGGGACAAAGGCACCTTTTTGTCTTTGTCTTTATCATGATATTATTGCAGCGTGCTTTAAATGTTTGAAATGTTAAAACATATTTTATAATGGATTTCATATTTTATATAATGGAAGATATATGGGCAAGATATGTAGAGCATTTGGCGTCTCATCTGTAATCTATGAAGTTGCCCACTTGGTTTGGCCGTATTAAGATGTTTTGTGCAAAATCAGTACCCTCATTATGTATATTTATAGATACATTATTAGCATTGTGCAGCTATTTATTTAGGTGTTTAATACAGCACTTATGTAATATGGAGGGTCAGGAGTGAGGCACGTAGTATGTTGTTTATGTTCACTAGTGCCATAAGTGGGAGTAACTATATATTTTGAATGTGAATTGGCGCCAAATAGATTGACAAAGGCTTCGTAGAAGCCGAAACGCGTCTCTGTGGTCTGGGGGTCGAGGGTGACCTGACATAATAAAAGAAGCCGTATACCTTCAGCCTGATGTCCGTGCCTTCTTCATTTGGAGTTTCCTGTTGGAGTTGGAGGTTCTGTGTATATATATATATATATATATATATATATATATATATATATATATATAGCTACACGCATATACATGCTACACATACAGATCTAGGCTAGGTACATTTAGGCAAATTACTTAAGGCGTGCATTTTAGGAATATGCAAGTGCTACTGTTTTTATCTGAACTGCTTATGTTCATCTTATTAGCACTATGGTAGAAATGTATCTACTATTTACTATATTGGTACTAGCAATCTCTTTCATAGGCTTCTATCTCCTGATTGTCGCAGCACATATATTTTACACAAGGCTGTTGCTGGACCAATAAATACTTATTGAAACATCTTAATCGCCATCCTGTGTATTTTCTGAGAGCAAGCAAGCAAGCAAGCACGAGTGTCCGAGCGAAAAGTACTGTACTGTTTTCCACGATCCCTGTGGAATCAGGGTTATCATGTTCAGTGGTTGCCAGAAACTACTTACACCACTGTAAGATACAGGGGGCTGGTAGTGGCACTGTAGAGCTAGCTGGTCTAATGGCTGACATATCCTATAGGGGTGTTCGGAAGGGGCTGGGACACCAAGCACTCAGTTTAGGTCATCCAAAACGCGCAGATCCTGGGGATTCCTAGGAACTACACGACATGGCGCCGCCAACGTTGGTTTGGTGCTTATATTAACAGTGAAAATCTGAGTAATTCAGTTGTGCTTTCTCAGAAAGCTCTACTCACACTTTTCAGAGACGTCTGAAGTGGGAAGGAAAACCCACCTCAGCTGAGCAGATATACTCTGTGTATTGGCTGAAGGTTTAACAAGCTTGTATGGTAATAAGTTCCCACCTTGTGCAAAACCCCGAAAAATTTCTAAAAACACCTTTCCTTCTCCTTTAAAAATGACTGAGTCCACGAGGAGTGGTTCAGGCATGGGGGAAGAAGAATTTGCTAATGCTCTAAACATTACAGAGAACTGTAGAAATGCAGTAACTATTAAATTGATGGAACACGGCGTACCAGCAACAGGTGGCTGTGTTACCTTCTTGATTGAGGCACACGAGGTGTTCGGATCAGAGGTATTCTATTCCTGGGTTCAGTTCCCGCCTGCAGATCCACAGACTAAATTGTTCCACACATACATTGTAGTTGAATCACCGGAAGAATACATTCCATACGAAGACATTGAAGTCCCGTTAACTTACCAGCAACACAGAAACTGGTTTAAAGGCGCCCTCTCACACACAACGTCTGTCGTGAGACTCGGTCCGCTCAGTATAGAAGGAGCGACCTGGCCGGTCTTAGCGACATATTCTCCACATCCAGAGATAGATACACGACCAGTGGATGAAGTCCGTACAATATACAAAGACATAGTCAGGCGAGACAGACACATTGTCCAGTTTGTCATACGAACATTAACAGTCCAACCTGCGAGAAATGCTCCTGCTGGTCTACATCAGACCACACCTACCATTAACCCACAGACACTAAAATCAGTGATAGGGACAATACCCTCCAAATGGGATCAAATTCCGTTCTGGATAGCACAAAAAATTGCACAGCTGGAAGCAGTATTTCCCCATACGGGTCCGCAGGAAAAACATAGAATACTGACCATTTGCTTGCCAATAGGGATGGTTCCCTCGATTAAGGATTTTACCACTTGGGGAAAAATCTTTGCTGCAGTATACATTAGAATACACAGTACCCCTTCCATAGCAGTCGTTCCAGAAGTATTGAAACAAATACAGAATGAGTACGGGGCAGGACCTGCCCTGGACTTGGGGATGAAACTGATGGGTAATTTTGCCCAAGTCTCTGCAATGTTGCTGAGCAACATAAACGGGGAGGCAGCAGCAGTGGCCGTACACAGCCGCCTAAGGGAAATATCACCTATAAATAAGGAGCGAGAATTACCCAAAATTATCAAAGAAACCTATGCTGCATTAGGTAGAGATAATTTGGGAACCAAAGCAGGGAAGCCACAAATGGCGGGTAGTCCTGACAAGGACAACTCGAAGCAAGCACCCGCTTCTTCTAAAAAGAAATGGGAGAACAAACATTCTAAGAATAACAATACAGAAAAGAATTGACGATCAAGGGGTGGGTCTCTCCAACGGGAGTCCTACCTTAGGAATCGTGATAACATTAGGAAACCTGACAGGTATTAGGACACTGATACAAGTTCCTTTCATTCTTTTCAGGGTTCATCCAAAAATTCAGAGAGGGACTGGCGATCAGAACAAAAGCAAGAAGATAGACCAAAGACAAAAAGGGAAACACATCGAAATTCAGATTATATTATCAAACAGGAAAAGCAACCTAAAACAAAACCTCAATTCAAAAAGAAGAAAGTATCTGGCTTAAAAATTAGACATACCCAGGTTACTGAGGACTCAGCTTCTGAACTGGGAATGGGCTCTGACGATGCTAGACAGCGCGGCCGAAGTATCAATAGCTCGCCAGAACCTGAAGGATTTTCTGGTGACAGTAGTATTCAATGAACACATCACGGTGGAAACACCTGATACGAGAGTTAGTGTCCCACATCGATTACACGAAATTACACTCCAAATAGAGGGGGACATCTCAAGAAAAGTTAAAGGTCTCTTTTGGGAGAACTTAACAGATGGATATGACATCCTGTTAGCAGAAAAAGATTGGCTGCCTGAGTTTGTGGTGGATTACCCAAAAGGGGAAAGCGTCATTTTGCCTGTTTTTTCCGACCTCGTTCCAGAATTTTTAAAACATTCATACGCGCAGGAGTGGGAGCTAGCGCTAGCTCCGTCATTATACCGCAACTATGTAGGGTGGGATGTGGAGTCTACTCACCTCAAAATCTCGTTAAAATCTACTCCAAATCCACAGAGGCAGTACCCTTTTAAAAGTGATGCAAACAGACAGGTCAAAGAAATCCTAGACCATCTTGAATACCAAGGTGTGATTGAGACTTGCACCTTCCTGATGAACAATCCTTTGTTTCCATTTATGAAACCTGACAACACATATCGTCTAGTTTTAGATTACCGACATTGAAACACATGCACACGAACATTTGCAGTTCAAAACGCACACAGTGCCGCATTAATGAATAACATTGTGCGGAAGAAATACAAAATGACATTAGATATCTCAAATGGATTATTCTGCCAAAATATAGCTCCTGACAGCAGATATTTGACAGCATTCTCTGCCCTAGGCACTCAGCGAACTTTTTGTTGTTTGCCTCAGCGGTATAAGAACAGCCCGGGGCTATTCTCGGCAAGAGTGTCAGAAATATTACAAACATGTGATGAGGAGGCAGTGTCCTATGTAGATGACATCTATCTGATGGACGATGAATTACTTGAACACTTGTGCAGGGTGAACAACATAATTGTGGGATTCGCCAATTTAGGCTAAAAAGTTAATTTCAAAAAATCAAAAATTGCCCATCTCAATGTCCTATTTTTGGGATATGAGCTCTCAAGTGAAGGCAAGAGCCTGGCAGCCAACCTTTTAGAAAAGTGTGCGCTGCTTCAACCTCCAAAAACTCTCAAAGGTTTGCAATCCATATTAGGATTTCTAAATTTTGGCACAACATACATTCTAGATTATGCAGAAAGAGTAAAACCTTTCTACGATTTAATCAGACCTGATTTCACACCACACCAGGGGACACAGCAACACACAGATACTCTCCGTTCAGTTCAGGCTGACATGATAGCATCCAAACATTTGCACACACGTGTGAATTCTACAAACTTGGTGATCCGGGTGGTCCCGGGTTTATCAGGATATACACATATCACTTTCAATGAAGGTGAGACAGTCCCAATTGCACACAAATCACATTTATACACAAATGCTGAAATGCGATTTGCGTCAACTGAAAAAATATTGACTGCAGTACAGACTGCTGTAGTGAGAGAAAGAGCACTAGCACAGGGGAAACGCATTATTGTTGTAACCCCGGTACCAACTTTAGAAGCTGTTACCAAAGCGAGCATTCCAAATGTGAAAGCACTGCATCCACGATGGATACAATGGGCTAATTCACTTACTGCAACAGATGTAGATTACAAATACGATTCTACATTAAAAACACAAGCTTTCCTGCAGTACGAACAAGAATACCCTCTCCCGAATGAAATCTTGCCTCTGGAGAAATATGAATGCATCATTTATACTGATGGTTCTGCTCAGCCTGCCATAGGAAGTAAACAACAGTATAGCGCAGCATGTGCTATAGTAAAGGGACGTATGCGGGACGGTAAGTTCCATCCCAGCAATACGGGTACACAATCTCTAGGAGATTGTACAGCACAGTTGGCAGAGCTGAAAGCCCTGATACTAGCACTACAATATACATATCAGGAATTCCCCACACTGATAGTGTGTGATTCATTTTATTGTGTGCAGTCCTATAATGAATATCTTCATTACTGGGGCCAGAATGTGTTTAGAGATTCCAAGGGTTGCACAATTAAACATAAATTGTTATGGGAACAAGTGGCAAAGCTGAAAGCATGCCTGCCACGGGCTCAAGTTATTCACACCTTGAGTCATCAGCGTGTTGGCGTACACATTGAGGGGAATTCACTGGCTGATGAAGCTGCCAAGGCGACAGTGAGAACTGCTGCTGTTGCTGCAATCACTCGTTCTAGCACGAGAATAGACGGAGACATACTGATAGCTGTCAATGCCACAAAGAACGGCTCTGCCATTCCGAAAGGCTTTCCACTCAAATATTCTTATAAATTAGATTTGCAAAACACACCGTATGCTCAAATTCCTGGAGTGGGGAATAGAGTAATACCAAACATGGATCGCAGATTAGGTTTAATTCTAGCTGCACACGAGGGTCTGGGCTCTGCACACGCAGGAGTCACCGCTACAGTTTTGTTACTGAAGCAGCGGTTCTGGTGGCCAAGTTTGTCTAAACAAACAAAGGCTTATGTCTTAAAGTGCGACATCTGTCAGCAGATGAAAGGTTCCACCGTAGCACGGCCACCACAAACACCATTACTCATTTCAGACAGACCTCTCGCATTTGTCTATTTGGATCACTGCGGCCCCTTAAATTCAGACGGGGCTTACAAGTACATCTTGGTGGCAGTAGATTCATGCTCTAGATTTCTGTGGGTTTGGCCTCAGTGCTCGGCTGACTCTCGAACTGTTATAAAGGATTTGCGAGTCTTCATCTGGACATGCAATTGGCACGTTACATTCCGACCGTGGCCCTGCGTTTAGCTCTCTGGCTAACAAGGAAGCCATGGAAAGTATGGGCATGGCCTTGCGGTACTACTTCCCCTACCATCCCAAGGGGAATTCCGTGGTGTAGAGGAAAAACTGGGACCTAAAGCAATCCTTAACAGCAAGGGTATTAGGTGCGGGCGGTAGTTGGGTCAATCACCTATATGGGGTCCAGAGGGCACTAAACAATATGCTATGAAAATCCTTGGGAAGACGTACCCCCTATGAGATCCTGCTTGGGACAAGAATGTGGGTACCTGACCTCAATTGTGCCAGAACAGTGGCGGATGCAAAACCATTTGAATTGAATGATCGTTTGGCTGTTTTACAGGAACTCAATGAATTCCGGGCATTACAAAGCAACGTCCAAGTAAAACACACCACCACTGGGGGAGTGAAACCGATACCGGCAAGACCTGTCTGGGTCCCGAAGATTGGGGACCTGGTCAGAGAAAAGATTGTGGACAAGAAGGAGTTTGGGCCATCCTACAGAACACCTGCACCTGTCCTGGCGGTTCAAGTAACAAGAATAGTTCTTCTTCCTCCTCTTGCCGGCAAAAAAGAAAGAAGATTCGTCTCCATTGATATGATCAAACTACACTATGTGGCCGATTCTCAACAGTAGGCCGCGTGGAGTCCTGAGTAGCTGCAGATCTCCTCTCGCTAGTATACAGGAAGTTCAGATGGAAAGACTAATAACGTTTCAAGACTCCTCTGCGCAAGATGCCCGAGAAGCAAATGACGGAGTACGAATTACATCAGTTGAAACTGAACAACATCCAAATGAAACTGAAACGCAAATTGCAATTCTACGCAATAATGACATTTACATCAATGTGCCTTCACAAGAAGCAACTGCCAGTTCTACAAACACTGCTGAGCTCCCAAAGATAGATTGAACTGCGTCTGGCTACTTCATCAATGGCTACTTCATCAACTTTGATGACTTTTCTCCAGATCCAAGTGAACCTGAGCGAACGCCACCCATTTCTAAAAAAGAAAAATTCCGACAATTCTATCTCTGGCTGAAAAAGACATAATTTGTGTCCCCTTGGTTGCATCTTTGGTTTGCATCAGGTATCCTGTTCCTGTTCATTTGGATTGGTATAGTAACTGCCTTTTTCCTACTACTGAATGGACATTACCTCTTACAAGGCTCTGCAGTACAACCTGTGAACGTGGTCCTGAAACCACATACGTCATCACACCGTGAACAAAGAGACCTGTCCCTAGTGAACATTACAGCAGTTCCAGTACCGGATGGTATAGTTTGGAATAGGGTTTCATATGATGTATTTGGTCCTACTGAACATTTGAAAATTCCACATGTATTTAAAATTTCAATGAATGATTTCATTACCCCGAGTACATTCTCTGAAGATTGGGACATTGAGACTGTAAATATTATGCTCTCAGATTTAGAACAATCTGCTGCATTTTCTTACAGGGAATTGTACGAAGATACACCTGACTTCGACGGTATATATTGTTACCAGCATTATGGTCATCACGTTTTGCACAGAGCTAGTGTTCCACGCACTGTCAACACTTACCATCAATGGGAACATTGCCCGACACCACCAAAAGGTAGTTCTGCCACATTTGCACTGAAATTTGCATACTTTTCAGGGTTTAATACATCAGACCCTATGTCATACTACTATAAGCTAGTACAGACAAATGCAACTGCAAAGAAAATGATGCTGACAAATACCAAACTTATATATTCAGCACCCTTTATCTCCCAACTGTCTATACAAGGTTTCGACTATTGGAGGGACACAATAGACACAAAACCCATCTGGGGGACGAAAGATTGGCAGGTTCAGGGAACAGAGGCTTTATTTAGAGCTTGCCTCATACCATTACAGATAATTTTCCTGAACAGAATAGTGCAACAGACTACCTGTTAAGGGTTTGCAAAAATAAAAGACCTGAAAACACCACGCATCCCCTTGTCCACACCTATTGAAGGTATATTAAATGACACACTAATAGGTGAAGAGATCCTGGGTGCAATGATACAGAATGGTTCATACAATTCATCAGCTTCCAATTGGAAGGGTTGGTTGGTATGGCCTATCGACACGAATAGTTGTCAATCAAGATTCAAGGGTACCACCAGAGGTTTTAGTATCCATAGGCCCGACCCACTCTATGTACACACAGACGACCCAGGGGTAGTGACTTCTTATAGTGTTGGGAAGTTGTGCCTAGAATGGCCAAAAACCTCAACACTACAACAGGTGAAACAACACTTGTCCCTTCTAGCTGACAACATGGATAATAGGGATTTCTTGCTAGGTCCCAAGAAACCCAGTAAGTAACGCTTCTTATATGCCATCTACAATGAACTGTGGAATGTCTCCCAACAGGATGCTGCTGAGAGATTACGTGAGATTGATAGGATTAACCTAGAAAAGGCCTTGGCTGTGGTAGACAATGATATGACCACACTTTCTTCACGTTTTTATTCACTGGGCAACATTGTGTCCTCAGTAATTGACATAATGGAACACGATTTGTCTATTTTACAACATGGGCAATCTCAATTGCGCTCCATTTTGCTTTTGAGCTGGATGCTACAATCATTGCGTTCTGGCCATGTGCCATGGCGATACATTAACGGCACAAATCTGTTTTCGGCTTACAATCTGACCGACAGACAGTTGACCATGACACGCAGCGATGCAAAGTGCACCATGCTGCTCATTGAAAAATGAGAGAAGTTATCTTTTACAGTAGCAGAGTCACCATCTACAAAACGGTTAATTCATGGCTATATCACACTGCCAATCACGACATTCCAGCTTCAGAGGTACAGGCATTGGTTTCAGGCATGCAGGCATCCAATTCGTCCCTGGCGGCTGCTGTGGGAACCAGAGATGACCATCTTTGCTCACTCGACATGATACTGGAGGTTCTGGAGGGACTATCACCTGCGAATATGATGTTCAGTGATGTTGAGTCTTCGGCACAGGATTCATAAACAATCTGGCCTTCCTGTGCTGGGAACTATTCGGCATTTTTTAAACATTAACAAAATTGAAGGTTATAACTGACTGTTTTATTTTTCTCCTTCTCTGCTCTAACTGAGCGTACTGGCTTTCAAGGAGCTCAGTGAAATAATAACCACGTATACAAGTTTAGAGGACCTTTTGAACTCTTTTTGGAGAAAAATGACTATTCTTTTATGGACACTTTTTTAGGCTTTTAAAATGCTTTTAGTAGGTTTTATTGTAAATGATTTTTGCTTTTTAATGACCTTAGCTTTATCATTACTTAGCTGACCCTGTTGACCTTTTAATGAGGAGTGGGTGTCATGTCCTTTAGGCTAGTCCTGTCATGTATACCCCTTTTCACATATATTTGTCCTCTCCACATGACAATAACGATTCTAAACAGGTGGCCTTTTACCCAGTGGCTTGCTCCTGTCTCTTCGACACCAAGCTCTCGGTATTCTATCATAATCCCTGTACCTGACATACATAAACACGTCCTCAGACACGATATGATTATTCTGTATAAGGGTCACCACTTTTTTCATCCTTGGCCAATAGCCAGCTGTGCATGATCGCATTTGTTTAGAAAAACATTTATGATTGTTTTCAAAACATTTATGATTGATTTCAAAGCATTTATGATTGTTTTAAAAACATATCAATTCTAGAAGAAACCCTGGAGTGACCACTGTAGTATATAAGACCCGGCTTGTGGATCACCACGATGTCCAGCATTCTCATGACCTACAGGAGTGATCCCTTCTCCAGTGCCTATGAAATATGACCAATAAGGGCTTCCCCATGTGTGACCATGAGGCCTTACAAAATTCTGCAGGGAACACTTTTGGTCTGGGGGACTTCCCTGCCTGTAGTTGGCACAAGGCCTTCCCTAACTCTTCCACTGTAAGTTCGGCCTCAAGCTGGGCCCCCTCCTTCATACTCAGTCCGTGGGCCAGGAGATCCCTCGTAAAGGAATCTAGTCCTTCTGGTATTGTCAGGGTCAGTTGGGCACACAGGTAGTCATAGGACTTTGCAAAGATGTGAGCTATGGGAAAATCTTCCTAGATTGGAGCATCCCATTCGTCCATGATAAGGGAGATCGGCTCCCTCTGGGGGCTATGTGAGCAAACCCAATGCAATGTTTTACTTGCCATGTCCTCCCATTGATATATGCAGCTCCTTGATTGTGTGTGTAGTGAGTCTCGAAGGAGAGTTGGGTCAGCGGCCTCAAGATACTGTGCTTCGAGTTCTAGAGTTCGCTTCTCGAGATCTGTGATCTCTTGTTGCACTTGTCTCTTCTGTCCCGTTCTATAGCTAATTACCTCACCTCTTACAGTCACCTTGAGTGCCTCCCACAGGATCCCCAGTAAATATACCACTCTGGTATTAATCTCTATATCTCTCTGTATGGCCTTGCTGAGGAAGCCTCTAAAAGTATAGATCTTACAGCATCCAGCTGCTGAGCCGCCAGTTGTCCCACCTCCTCTTGATCCTCTTCTCAGCACCATTTCCAAAGGCAAGTGGTCTGAGAGATTAAGATGCGGACCCCCTTCACCCTCGAACTCTCTGATTTCTGCATAAGGAAATAGTCAAGCCATGAGAAAACCCTCTGCACCCCTGAGAAGAACGTAAAACATCTGTCAGTGGGGTGGTGGAGTCTCCGTGTATCTATCAGGTCCATCTCCCCTAAGAAGCTAGCTAAAGGCTTCTGTCCCTTTCGTCTCACCCTTGCCCCAGAAGAATGGTCCGCCGATGCATCACCTGCTCCATTCAAGTTGTAGTACCAATGGGCCCTTAGGGGGCCCAAGTATTACCTCGCTCAGAGTTTTGAGGTAGTCTGTAGACAGCTGGGGAAGCGCATAGACACTGAAAAGGGATAGGGCATGTGCCGGAAGAAGTCCTGTCATTGTCACATATTCCCCCCAACCTGTTGTGTCATGCTTGAGTGACTCTAAATGAGACATGGCTTCTAATCAGGATGGCCACCCTCTGTGGTCTACACTGGAACCCAGCATGGAAGACTCTGTCATATCCCATTCTTGTCAGAAAAGGGCACCAGGTCCCCACCAAGGGATCTCCTTGAATAGGAGGATGTCAGATCCTACCTTGCGTGCAGCCTTCAACACTGCTCCTCACTTCAGCTTGTGAAATAGGTAATCGACAGTTCATATACCTATTATCAGTTGGCCCTGGGGCCCTGGAGCTACGCAGTCAACCATCTGTGGGGATGAGTATGTAACCTGTCTATGGGCATATGTGTATCCCATTGGGCCCTCTTTAGTATGTAAGCATCTTGATGAGCACGCTGACACTCCATCTTTCCATAACTGTACAGAACACCCCCTCCCACCACCCTATATTTTGAAAAGAAAACTGAAAGTACCTGTCTCAGTGCATACTAGGGATAATCTCCAACGGGGCAGATATGAGGAAATAACCTCCCTTTATGCTACAACCTCCCCTAAGCCTAAACTGAAGTCAGCCCTCAAACTAAGAGAAGGCTAGAAAAAACCCCACAGTACTCTCGAAAGGTGGATGCATATGGGGGAGGGTGAGCCGAGTGTTTCCCTGCCCCTGTCCCACCATGTGAACATATGGAGTACCGTAAGCCACACCATAAAGAACATCATTTAGTGAGGCCTCATTATGTCCTACGCTGGCAAGCCATCCGGCACATCTGGCTGGAGCAAGTCCCTCCCCAGTGTTGGCTGTTAATGTTCGGGCTGAGTCCCGACCATCTCTGCTGTGTGACTCTATTGCCCACCACTTCAGTTTCGCCATGAAACTTGTCTCCACACACCGGGTCATCACAATTGTTCAAGACCCCCTGCCTTCGGGGCAAGCCCCAACCCCTCAGGTCAGTTCACTCTTCCACCCAGTCCCATGCACATTCAGGCATATCAAAAATAATGTTTTATCAACAAAAAGGACTTTGTTCACCAACCGAGCAGATGTGAGAAAATAACCCCCCCTTTGCCCTACAATCTCTTCTAAACCTAACCTATACTCAGCCCTCAAACTAAAAAGAGAGAGATAGAAAGAATCCCACTGCATTCCCCAAAGGTGGATGTAAGTAGGGGGGTGAGGTGTGTGTCGCAATACCCCCTGTCCTGAAAGCTGGGTGTACGATGGGGGGGGGGGGAGTGAGCTGTGTGTCGTCCTGCTCCCTGTCCCACCATGTGCACAAATATGGAGTACCATAAACCACACCATAAAGAACATCATTTAGAGAGACCTCATTATATCCTATGCTTGCAGGCCATCTGGCACATCAGGCTGGAGCAAGTCCCTTTTCGGTGTTGCCTGTCGATGTTCGGGCTGACCCCGCTGTCTCCATTGCTCGCCTCTTGGGTTTCGCTGCAAAACTTGTCTTCACACACTGGGTCCATCACTGTTGTCCAAGATCCCCCGCCTCTGGGGCAAGCCCCATCCCCTCAAGTTGGGTCGCACCGCTACCCAGTCTCATGCACTTTCTGGGGTATCAAAGAAGAATGTTTTATCACCAAAAAGGACTTTGAATTATTCTGGAAACAATAGCATGTATTTAACCTACATAGCTCTCATTTTCTGTTTGATGGCCAGGAAGGAGCGTCTTTGTTGTTGTACTTTCAACTTGTAATCCAGGAACCCTATAACCCTGGAGGAGCCACAGGTTATAGTACCCAGTTTCCGGGACACCCTTAGGTCCTGGCAGGTCTCTGCCTGCAAAGTCGAAGATATGAGCAATGAACGGCTGCCACGGTGCACCCCGAGGTGACCTCACTGTCAAGGACCTCTGAGCTCTCTCGACAGTGAAGCATGGATAAACATCCTCCAGTGGCATTCAGGATTTGAGCCACAAGGTGATGAATGCCATTGGGGAGGGCCCCTCAGTACCCCCAGGGATGCCAACAATACAGATGTTATTGCCCCATGACCCCCTCTCGATGTCCTCCGCTTTTGCTTCTAGTAGATGAACGGTCTTCTGAAGAGCTGCGATTTGGGTATGACTCTCCCTCAGTGAATCTTCTGACCCTCCCCTCTGTCTTGGTGACCCTGTTTGCAGTGTTTCACAAATCCTGGTTCATCAAGGAAAGTAAATCTTGAGTTTGCTGATCTCCACTTCCACTGATGATCGCAGATCTTGGATGGCTCCCAGGATAGAGGGCTGAGTTGTCCATTGACCCACCGCCTCACCGGGTTGCACGTCTGGGGACAGGGATGGCCTGGTAAATCTGTCAATCCGGTCCTGTTTTTTCTTCCCCATGCTGCATCTCCTGTCTTAGGCTAGTTAATGACATAACCTGGGTGATATAGCTTGAGCCGGCCCTGTCTCAGGAAACAGTGTAGGTCACTGCACAGTCACACAGGGCAGTTCCCCAATTGGTCCAGCCCAATTCTGTTATCAGACCTCTGGAACCCATAGGGTCTTAGAGTCTGGTAGTGCCGCTTCCTCCAGTGTCAACACAGTGGAAGGGTCTCTGAGGTCACAGTGTTAGGCCTCAGGCCTCCGAAGGCATGAAGAGTCTCTGGTACCCAGCCCCTAAGAACCGAGAGGCGCCATCTTGTGTGTGCCTCTGTTGTCTTTAGGGGGCACTCCCTTGATGGCGCAGCCTGACAATCATGCCAGTTGGCCGTTTTAGGGGCCTTTACCTAACTCTATCATGGTCTGTGGGGGTATCAAGCTGTGGCTCCCTCACCACCCTGTCCCACATTCCAGCACTCTTTGGGCAGTCCCAGGCCCCCACTCAGCTGGTTGGTCATGGTCCCTGGTGGAAATAGGCATCCGCAACTGTCTGAGCACTCTCTCCTGGGCCCACTTCTTCACAGCCTTGGCCTGATCTGGAAGTTAAGGCACCACAAATTGGGCTTCAGGGTTTGCGGTCACCTGGATTGCTCCCAGTCATGGCCACACCCACCGTGCGGACAACTCTCCTCACGGCTCCCTTGTGCGCTGCTGGCGGCCCACAGTGGTGCAGGCATCAGCCAGGGGATGCAGAAAACCCCAACAAACCCCAAGAAGGCTGCAATCTCCCAGGCGGTTGCCCCGCGGTTTGGCGATCACCACTAGTCCTCCTCCCAGGCCCCCCAGCAGACGGCTTCTCTGTTCTCCCTCAGTGCACGTGCCACCAGAGCTCTTGGTGGCAGTTCTATTGCCTCCCCTCACTGTGTAGTTGCATCTGCTTTACAGATTGTGATGGATGTCGGCAGGATGGGCTGAGAGCTCAGTGCATTGCAGCCGCCATCTTCGGTGGCAAAGCCACGCCCCTGCCTCGTGTGATCCTTGAACCTAGAGAAGACTTCCCTTGTCATTTAATTGAGTCACTGCATTTTCTTTAGAAAAAATATCTCTTTCATTCATATCTTTCGTGAAGGTAAAGGAATGATATACAACCGTACAGTTATACAGTGAACTCAATGTAAAGCATTTTTCATTTCAATTGTGATAGGAAGTTCAAAACATTTGTATCATTTCTCATACTAAGCTCAGAAGCACCAATTTTAAAGTTGTTTCAATGATAAATTTAAATATTTTACCAATACCAAACATACAAATTGAATATTTTTTTAACATGCGAGAAATGGCTTGTACTTGAAATCATTTCCTCAAGGAGAGATTGGATGTTAGTTTCAATCTATCTCAAATTATGCTTTATTTAATATATTGTTGCCAACCTCCTGTGGTCTGCAGTGTATATAAAGAGACCTGATCAACTCCAAATCCTATGTATTTTTAAAAATACAATGTTAACTTAATTGTGGTTTATAATATTATCCGCATGCCTAGTGCCATTCTGTAAAATCAGTAAAAAGGGACCCAGTGTCTTTCTTACTTCTCAAATATTAGAGTCTTCTAAGTCTAAAGTTAAAACAAAACACAAGATACAAATGTACTATATATCTCAGCAAATCCTTGTGACCAATGTATTGTATAATTCAAAATTGCAGTCAATACTAATGGAGAATGTCACATACACATATACATACTTAGAATTGCCACCCAATTGCACTTAGCCATCCAAATTACTCCATATTGTGACAACAATCTTAAAGTTAATGTTTCATAACCATAAGTACGAGTGCAATCAAAGCTAATAGGCAATCTAACAGACACTATTGCATGTTTGAAGTTAATGTCCCATTTTTACTGACCCTTCAACATTATTCTATAGTGTTACTTAAGGTGGTTTGGTGGTGCCCGTGGGAAATAATTCTTGTGAGCCAACATACGCTCACATTGGATTGTGAATACTAAATGATGGTGTCTATTATGTGATTGGGTAATTTACTTTCTGCATCCTTATGTTAAGTTTGCACATTTGTGAGTTATGACATCTTATAGATGGCGCCCAAAGGTTCCACACCTGCTCCACCTCATATAATTAACAGAGACTGCATGATCATATAGACCATTTTTAGGGAATTTCTTAACTTCTTCATTTCCTTGACAACAGTCAGTCAATTATGGAAACATACTGTAGTTAATCCACTTTAAAAAAAAGCTTCTAGATCCTGCAAAATCGGAAAATTACTGCCCCATTTCCTGTTTCCAGCGAACATTCTGGAAAGTCACAATAATGGCAAACTCCCCCATTATTTGGAAGCTAATAAATTACTTCATTCCTCACAGTCAGGTTTGCGCCTGCTTCATAGTATGGAGTCTGCCCACCTAGTTGTGACGGAAGAGTTGAGATGGTTACTTGATTTTGGGTTGTTTGGCGGCAATTATTCTAATATGCAGCAAAGCACTGGAGTTGTTTGCGTCCTTTTTGAAGCACCGGTCATTTCGAATTTCCATTAAGCTGTTCTCCTTCACTATCCGTTAAGTACCTTTAAGGGTCACCCAGGGCTCCCTTCTGAGCCCCACGCTTTTCAGTGTTTATGTTCTATGGTAGACATTGTTGAAAAGGCTTGATTTCACCTTGATATCATATGTTGATGATACTCAGTTGGTGATCTCACTTACTCCCTATCCAGGCAACAGACAGTGAAATTGAGAACGTGTGTGTCAGCAGTTGCATCCTGGTTGGGCCTCAACTGTCTGAGACTTAATGACAGAAAGACTGAACCCAACCCCTAAACTTGTGGTTAAAAACTTGGGAGTCTGGTGTGAATCACAATCTTATCAAGGAAACCCACATTCAAAAACTAACTTCAAATATTCAGTTGTGTCTGTTAGACTGCCTATTACCACTGATTGCACTTGTTTGTACGGTTATGAAACTTTAACTTTAAGCTTTATGTAAGCATATGGAGAAATTTGAAAGGCTTAGTGCAATTGGATGGCTATTCTACGGATGTGGTTATGTCCCTGAGATTGTCTGTTAGTATTTACTGCACTTCTTAACTATGTAATGTATTGGTTGTAAGTAATTAAGTAATTGCCGAGATATGCAGGACATTTGTATCTTGTGTTTTGTTTTTATTTAACTTAAAAGACTCTAATATTTGAGAAATAATAAAGACTCTGGGTCCCCTTTTGACTGATTTCAAGAAAGGGCAGTAGGTACGTGGTAAATTTTTTCTGCGCACAAGTATGTTTTGGTGCTTGAGTGACGTTAACGTTGTACTTGAAAAACATTTAGGACTTAGAGTTGATTGGGTCTCTTTATATTTATTGCAGACCACAGGAGGACTGTGATGATATTAAACAAAGCATAATTCCTGTTTGTTTGAAACAGACTCCTGTATCTCCTTGAGCAAATCATTTCAAGTACAAACCACTTCTCGCATGTAAGAAAGGTATTTAATTTGTATGTTTAGGTATTGATAAAATATAGATATTTACCATTGAAACAACTTTAAAATTGGTACTTTAAAGCTTAGTATGAGAAAGGATGCAAATCTTTTGAACTTCCGATCACAACTGCAATGAAAAATGCTATACATTACATGCACTGTACAAGTGTGAGGTTGTATATATTGTTCATCTTTCTTCATTAAAGATGTATCACTGAAAGAGAATTATTTTTTTCAGAAAATATAGTGAATCAATTTAAAGACTGAGGCCCTAATTACGATGCCGGTCGGACACTTCCTGTTGGATGGAAACTGACTGACCGACCAACATTGCTTATGACCTCACACGTGATGTGACAGAAGACATCACAAATGACAGGGGTGTCAGACTGATGACAACCTTATGTTCAGGATCCAATGTAAGCAATGCTTTGTTCAACCTCTCACCACCTCCATTGCTGATCACATGTACAAAATGTGAGGGCCAGCAGTAGAAGCAAGGAAAAGGGAACAGGACAAAAGAGAAAATTACTCCATCGCCCTGATAGAGCTGCTGCCTGCCGAATTTAGAAATAACCGGCCAAGCTAGTGGTCATTTCTATAGCATTTCCAGGAACTCCCATTGCGCAGTTCCTGCCAGTACTTTTGGCAGTTTGGTGCAGAGTTCCGTCAACATGACAGAGCCTTGAACCAAACCGGTTTCTTTTTTATTTTCAAAAAGAAAATCCCGAAGCAGGATTTTCTTTTTGAAAATAAAAAAGATAATGCCCACCTCGCCATGGGAGTCATCTCCCCTGGCGAGGAGAGGATTTTTAATTTTTTATCGTCCCTTACCTCCAAGGTGTGCCTGGTGGACAGTAGAAAACGGCTATATGTCTGCCCATTCTAGTTGGGTGGATGGGCATATAGCCAAATCTCTGATTGTCCTTGCTCTGTCAGGCCATCAGAGAAGTTTGGCTATGGCCATGATGGAGTTGTTACCTCTGTAGCCAAACCTGTGGTCTGCCCACACAAATATTGGGAGGGCGGACCACTGTGTTGGTGGGGAGTGAGCTCCGTCGCCGTTGTGACAGAGTTCCCTCTCCACAAACATATAAATTGGCCCCCAACTCACTATAGTTTGACATGAAACTGCAAATTCCTGCAAACGGGTCATACAAAGAAATAGGCATGATCAAAGTTACACTTATATATTGATCTTTCTGTTGGTTTTATAACTGCCTCAAGTGTCTTCACTACACTGTCTCTGGTGAAGATAAATATAGTCACTACTTGAGCTCTGAAAAGTTGAAAGTCTGCCACTGTCACAAATATCCTGTGATAGTTAAATCTGGCACTGTAGCCTTCTTATCAAATTTTGTGTTTTGTTGGCCGCCATACTAACGTGACAGTTCTCCACAAATCCACAAATGATATTTCCTGTGTTTTTACTATTTACACGATGTATAGCACAATGCCCAATACATTATTCCCCCCCCAAATGGGCATTAAATAACCAGAAACACAGTCTCTGTGTTCTTCGCTGTTCAACCCCTCATCGCAGCCTCTGCACTGAGCGTTGATCCGCAGGCATCAGTCAAATGAACCAACATCCATAAACATGAATTGTTCACAACCTTTTGGTTGACTAGAAATACCCAGCTGTGGCGGTTCTGGCAGTCTGTAATAGTTACTTTCACACCATTTCCACTAACTGCTGCCGAACTCAGGACGTGTGATACAGTAAGTGAGGATGGGCTCACTTTAAATACATTCTTCCAAAAGCAGCACAGAGCACTCACAGGTCCAGGTGCGCCTCCTCCATTAGGGCAGAGGAGCGTCGCCCCACTGCTTTCTTGCAGTGCTAGAGGCAGAAACATAAAATGGTAAAACTACCATTTTATGTTTCTGCGAAAAAGCAGAAGGGTTTGGTTGGGGGCGGGCAGGTGGGCGGGTCTGCTCTAGGGCAGGGGAGGAGAGGCTTGCCCACTGCTGAGGGCGCTGACTGTTCGGCCGACCAAACCAGTCATGCGCACTTTGGTTTTTCTCCATGTAGGCTGCATGCAGCCTTCATGGAGAAATTGGCCTCCCCATAGGTGCCTGGCTGGTCGGCGCCATTGCAGCATTGTGATTGGCTTAGGGGAGGGGAGGGGAGGGAGGCTGCCTGCTTTCTGTTCCTGCCGGAGGCAGGAGAGCAGGAAAACAGGAAAACACGGGATCCCCGGACAGGTAAGTTTTTAAAATTTATTAATCCTCCCCCGCGCGACCCTCCAGCGCGATTCATGCCGGCTGCGACTGCACAGGGCATCTTTAACAATGTTTAATCTCAGCAAACTCATTTCGGCACAATGCCTTTCTCAATGCAGGTGATTAAAATGAAGTATGCATTCAATATAAAAAGATTTATAAGTCATCGAAATCACTCTCATTCGTGGAAAAGATGACTAATAGGTGGTGACTGCAGCCGTTTTATCAAATGTTGTGTTTCATTGGCTGCCATACTAACATGACTGTTCTCCATAAATCCACAGATGGTATTTCCGAGGTTTTCACTATTTACACGATGTATAGCAGCATGCCCATTTAATTATTACCCCTCCAAACGGTAATCAAACAACCAGGAACACAGTCTGTTTAAGTCACGAATATGGCCATATTGAAGCAGTCATGCCTCTAACTTTAGCTCTGCTCTGGTTGCCACCATTCCCTAGAGTACTGTGTTATTCTCTGAAAAACGGTAAAGTAACGTTACAGTTAGATGAATATGTCATCGATAGCATTAACAATTTGAACTAAAAAAACACAGAAATTCACCAGTTTTAGTTAGCAGCACTAACTATAACTTGCTCTAACACCATGCACTGCTTATGACTTCACATATGACATCACTCATGACATGTTGTATGACATCACTGATGACATCTCAAATGAGATCATTGATGATATCACTGATGACATCATCTAATCAATGTGTTAGTTTGTTTTATAGTTTACATAGTGGTCGGTTACTATTATATTGGATTTCTACCTAATTTTGTACAGCCTGTGGCCAGATAATCAGTATAAGTGTCTACAAAACGTATGTGCTCCTAATGCCACCATAGTTGTGTAGAGGTATTGAACATGTTATAACTCTTTGTATTGAAGAGTAACTCTGTGTGCGGGTTACAGTTGACAACTTGTTTTTGTTATGTTCCACTCAAGTTTTTTGGTACTGGTGAAATATTTCCAACTGGGCAAAGATGCTACGTACTACATAGAAAGTATTTTAAGCAGCTTTGAGTTGTTAGACAGAATCGTCTCAGCATTACAATTTCTACTTAACATAGAAGACTGTGTGTGCACCAGGTACTAACCTGTGTACATGTGCTTGTTTTGCTTCAGAAGATGGACTATCTGTAAAGTTTTCACCACAGTATGAAGGCTGCAGGTAGTATGATCTTTGACTCAGATCCAGTTTTTTTTAAAGAAAATAGTCGCTCTTTGGACAAGGGTTGCATAGAGTGTACACTGTGTTTAGTAGATACCAGTCGCGGCCGTCAGGAACCCTCCCCTAAGCCAATCACAACGCTGCAATGGCAGCGTTGTGATTGGTCGGGACGCCGACCAGCCAGGTGCCTATGGGGAAGCCATTTTCTCCATGTAGGCTGCATGCATGACTGGTTTGGTCGGCCCCAGCGCCCTCAGCAGTGGGCAAGCCACTCCTCCCCTGC